>CM039319.1:88236624-88836624 GCA_022316695.1 Camellia oleifera
ATATTGAATTCAAGAACGATAACAATTTCGAAATAAATGTTACTTGAACATATCTTTATAAAGTGACTACTCACAGTGGTTTGTGTTGCCACTAAGCCTCGGACATCTACCTAAACAAAACACATAACAAAAGCACAATTGAAGCACCATTTCATTGTAATTCAATTCTTCACATGTGTCTCTAACTCATTCCATGATTATATGAGTCCATTTGGTGCTTAAGAATGCTAAAAATGACATGAGAATGCAATTATGCACTTAAAAGAGTTAGCCAAAATTTGCTAAAAATAGGATCTCTGCTCGAGCGCAACTTCCTTCACTTGAGCAGGGATTCAAAAATAAGGGTGGTCGATCGAAAGCAACTTTGGTCGCTCAAGCGGTTTGTAAACTCTGCAAAAGTACTAGTTGCTTGATTTTTTCGCTCAACGGACCCTCGATGGTCGCTCGAGCAAAAGTCTGAGTAAAAAGTGCGTTCGCTCGAGTGCACATTTTGTTGGTTGAGCTACTATACAAATGTCTGCAAAAATGATGAGAGCATGAATTATATGGTCAAGCGAAGCTTTCCTCACTCAAGCGGACTGGTCAAATTCTGGAATTTCCAAAATTGCGTTTGAAGTTCAAACTTGATATTCAAAGGTCCAAAACTTGTGTTTTTGGTACAAAAACTTGGAAAAATATTACATAACATGAAAACACTTCCAATTTGAAACCATTTATCCAAATTCATGCTCCAATTGTCCAAATTCAAGCTTATATTGTCAAGTTAAAACCATTCATGTTATGGATTAAGTCCTCTTCTTTTTAGAACACCACAAAGTGATATGAAATGCATTAATCCAAGGATGATCTTCAAGTTCATACCTCCTAAGCTTCATGCATGTATGAATTTCAAGAAATCTTAACTCAAAATGAAAGGTCAAGCATGCATGTGCATAATTCAACTCAAATTCGTAATATTCATGGTAATTCATGCTCAACCTACTCAAATTCAAACAAATGATCCTATAACTCCACGAGCTTAGTTTCTACATGATTTAATTCCAAGAATTTAGGATGAATTACATACCTAATGTGTGAATTCAAGTGTATTCTAGCTGAATCCTCCAAGTCCTTTACAATTTCCTTCAAATTCTCCTTCTTTCTAGAATTGTTGAAATCACCTTCACTCTCTCTCAAAATCTCAGCTCATATGTTTGTATATGCTATGAGTTCAAGTCAGGAGTTGGCTTATATATGATGTAATTAACTTAGCCTAATCAAGGTTGATTAAATTTAATTAATTAGGCTCAATTCTAACTAAGTTCATTTAATTCATTCTAATTATTTTGATCCGAATCAAATTTTAATGAAAGTTTCCATAAAATTTTAAATACTCTAATTAGCCTGTTATGCTAGTCAATTTTGGCTTCTTAAGTCGTTCGAGCTTTCAATTTCTGATTCTAAGTCGTTAAGCGAACATATATTCCATGTAATGACAGATAACTACAAAAGTAAGCATGCAATCACACAATTAAACACACAATCATACAATTGAGCTTATTGAAACAATATAATATAATAGTTCGGAGATTGGGGTCATCACAATTATCCCCTCGAGGGGCAGCCTAAGGAACAAGGAAGAGGCTCAGCTCAATGCCGACTTTAGAAAACCTGGCTATTTGACTTGGAAGTCTCACAATCTGCGAGAATGAGTACAAGAAACACAAATGGAATGATGAATTGTCAACAACAAAGGAAACATTGCTCAAGAGCAGAAAATTGTTAGTATATATATTTGTGGAATGCAAAAGCAACCATCATAAGGAACTAATCATTTGGTGTATTCTTAGTCCACCAATGAGCTTTCCCCGAAATGACTTCCTGTGTAACTTCATTGACCTCATTAAAGAGTTAACTTGTAATTCTTTTCCTGCATGTTCAAGAAATGGAAGTGAAAAGTTAACTAAGAGAGTGAAGTGTTGTGCTATTGTGTAATACTTTCATCTTTTTGCAAGTTTTAGGTTTTTTTTTTTTTTTTTTTTCAAGGAAGAAAGAAAGAAAAGAAAATTAGGCTTCTTCAAAAAAGAAACAAGTTTATCGTGTTCATGCCATTTAAGTTTGTATTTTTCCTTATTCAGAGCACTGCATGTGAATCTCTTACATTGCTTGATGCACATAAAAGATTCTTTTCACAATTTCATTTAATAGTATTGATCCAATTTCTCTCCATCATTTTAATGATAGCAATTTCTACAGACAACAAAAATGAAACATGCTTAATCATAAGCAGTTTCAATGTCTCCTCTAATTGCAGAAGAGTTGCAATGTGCTTTAAAGTAAAAGGGGGAGAAAATGGCACGATTACCATTGATTTAAGAAAGGAATCTTACCTTTTATAAAAGAGAGAGATGAGGTGAGTGATAAAATATAACGATTAAGATTAGATGCACTATATGACTTATCACTCCCTAGGTTTCCCAAATTAACCTTATGATCGAAAACATGGACAGTGGCAGCACATGGATAGGACAACCAGTGTGGTTTCTTCACCTGGGCAACAAGAACAAAATGTTGCAGCAACCCAGCCGTGCATAAAAAAAAGTATAAGAAAGGAATAGAAGATGTTTCTTACCTCAATAGAAAGGAACATACTCTTCTAGCAACCCCCAAATAGAGGCCTATGAGCCCATCTACAACCGCAGCTATGCCTGTAGTAGATTGAACCAGATTTTTTTTAGCTTCTGATGGTTTAACCATTATTGGGTGACCAAGAAGAGGCTGGCCTAGAGAGTGCTATTGCCATAGGGACTGACATTGCATCAAAAAATTCAATATAACTGCAAAGAAGCTGCATTAGCATCTAGATGGTACTAAGAAGGGAAATGGACATTGATTAGATGAGAAAGTGAATACAATAATAAGATTAACAAATTTTACTGCCCAATCCAAACATATTTTTTTTCCTTTTTTGGGGGTGGGTGGGGAATATATTATTAACCACACCATCAAACCCACTAACTTGCAGAGGATACAATAAGCAATAAATGGAACAGACCATTATGACTTTACAAAATATGCCGGCAGTATAAAATTTAATGAACTCGAATCCTTACAATCAGACACTCTCTAATTGCTATTGATCAAATATCTATTAATGCGTGGAAGCACTAGGGAAAGTAAACAACTTCCACTAACAAATGAAATATGAGACATCAAAGCAAATACCATCCTTCACCAAAAAAAAAAAAAAAATGTACTTCAATTTTTTCCCATAATATTCACCCTCAACATTTTAAAATCACTAAAATAATACAAATACATTAATAGCTACGCAATGTTTAAAACATTTCTCCATTACCAAAACCAAATTTTAACCAATGCAATTTCATGAAGCCCACCTCCAAAACCAAAAATAAATAAATAAAAATTGGCGAGTTTACATTGTATGGTGGAGAAGGGTGAAAGAGAAAGGCAGGGGGTCATCATCTATCTTACAAAGCATTGGACTTGGCCTTACTGCAATTTTGTTAGTCCATAATTACTTGTCAATTTAGCATCTATACTTTTTCAATATGATTAGTGTGCCTTTTGCTCTGTCATCTTCACTTGTTGATAATAGTCTTAGTTGTTAAAAGAAAGTGTAGTCTTCTATCTCTGACCTCATTACAAGATGACAAACCTCCACCCATGATAGAATTAAAATAGTTATAGCATAATAAAAAAATTAAATTGAGATAATTTTTTTGCTATGGCAAGGAAAAATTGAATTTACCCAACTCTCTTGGAACGCCTTGAATTGCGATCCATTATAAGGCGTACATCCTGGGACCTGGAACTGTAATTTAATGGTATTAGAAATACTCAACACAAATAATTAGTTCACCATCAAACGTAATATACCATCACATATTACATTACTGCCCCTCAGTTAGCAGCCCAAGAAGCACGAAACTTCTAGGGGCAGTTGCAAGGCAAGCATGCACAAAGTAAGTGAGTCTTCAATAGATGGCTTTGATTGCCTGCCAAAATCTTATAAATTGTACGCTAAAGATAATAAAAAGTAAAATCAATGTGAAAGTTGATTCATTTTGGCCAGCTTCATTTACCTATATAAAATAAAATTATAGATCTTCAAAGTTCAAACACAGTAAAGACTAAGTAATACAATTTCATTTAGCACCCTTTGAACTTTTTTAAATAAAATATGGCAAGTTCCTATCTTGTATAAAATTAGAGTTAAAAGATTCCCAAATTTTGGATTTTATTTAGGTTTGCCCAAGAAACAAAATGTAATTGATACAACAAAAAAAAGTTCATATGGCAATGCCTAAATGAAGCCTGTAGGCAACCTTCTCATGCCTTACAACTTCTAATCTATTATAGACTGAAATATAAAAAGTGAACATAGAATTACTTGTATTAACCTTTTTGGTCCTCGCTTGAATCGCATACTTAATCTGATAGCATACTTAATCTGAAATCACACAAGGATAAACAAAGAACAAGTATTAACCTTTCCGGTCCTCGAGAAGAAATCATACACATCTCTTTCATCTACCTTCAAAGATATTTATTAGAATTGTAGAAAAACTATATAAGTCAGCAAAGTGCAAGTAACAACCTAAGCAAAGCAACACAAAAGCAATTATGTAGCAATTTAAATACATGATAAGCAAAAACCATCCGCTGATCTCGTTCAGGATCAACCTCTGGCTCTACCACTTCTTCCTTTTCTCTTTATACCTTTTGCTAAAGAAAAAAAAAATCTAAAGTATTATCCCAACTTAATCCATAAATAACAATAAATCTGCTTTAGTTAAAGAAGGGTAAGTCAAAAGAGTGAAACAAACTAACGAACCATAACTAAGGAAAATACATTTGCTCCTTGAAATAATTGAAGTACTTAAGAAGCAAAATTCCTTGAGTTACTATGCAAAAGAGGAAAGAAAAAGAAAGAAAGAAAGGAAGAACAGGAAAGAACAATCCAAAAAAGGCAGCAAATTTTCTCCAGTATGTGTATAATGAATGGCCAAACCCATCTAACATAGCCCTGCAGGGAAGTGCGCCAAGTTAAAATGGTGGGACCAATGTATAGAGAGAGAGAGAGAGAGGAGTTGACCCAGCGTCGTCGTAGTAGAGATGATTGATGAGGACATCGTCGTAGAGATTCAAGAAGTATATGGTGGAAGCAGCCACAATCATGGTCTCCGATCCAATGGATCTAATTTTCAGAATGCTGAGGCCGATCGAAAACAGATCAACTTAGATCTAGGGTTTCGCCTTGCAGATTCGACGGTCAATAGAGACCTGCCTTCATTCGATTTTGTGGTCTCGCAATTCAGAGCTTCGCAATGAATACAAAGAAAATACAACTTCGTTTCTTTGTGAAATGGTGGGGGGGGGGAACTTTTAAATCAGAAAATTTTTTATCTGCTTCATTGTTTGAATCAGATTCGAAACAATAGAACTCATATTCGAAATCCCTTATTACAAACTTGAGGAATATTCGAAAAAAATCAAAATTAAATAATTTTCATATAAAATAAGGTAGGGAGAGGAAGAAGCAATCTATGAATCTACACAAATATGAGGGGGGGAAAAAAACCAAAACCAAAGTTCAAGATGAAGATGAAGATGAAGATGAAGATGACCAACTTACCAGTCAGTGAAATACACTCTCTATCGTTGCTTTCAAAGACTCCCTATAGGAAGAACACCATGAAGAAGAGAAGGATAACTCTGATTTCAAATACACAATCGAAGATAAGATAAGCCCTAGAGAGATTGAAACCCTTCCCTCTCTACGTTCCCTTTGTAAATTAAATCCAATTAGAGGGCAAAGAGTTTTTTTTTTTTATTTTTTTATTTTTTTTTTGGGGGGGGGGGAGGAAATGTAAGGCGTATAAGAGGATTTATTTTGCCGCTTTTTTTTTGTGGGGGGGGGGAGAGAATTTATATTTGGCTGCTTATTTTTTTTTTTTTGGTCTTATTATTAACGACTTAGATTCTGCGTTGTAAAAAGTGTAACATTTTTAACGGCTGGCTTTTTGTGCGACAAAAAAAGTACAATACTTTTCACGGCTAGCATATGTGTCTCGTGTATAGTTGATGTATTAATGGCATGCCATATGCATGTCATAGAAAGTTTTATTATTTATGACAAACATTGCAAGTCGTAAAAAAATCATTGTTACTACTATTCACGGCCTACACAATAGACACGCCGTGGTTGGAAAATTATTTACGATGTGCAAAAAAAACAAGTTGTAAAAGTGAGAAACTACAGCATGCATTTATTGTATGTCGTTGATGTGGTGCCGTAAAAAGTCAATTTTGTTGTAGTGGTTTTATATATGCTGATCCCGAATTGACTGCTCAAGCGACCACTCTTGCACTCGAGCAAGCACAACTAACTCTCAGTATCTCAAACCTGCAAAAAAAAGTACTGGATGCCTCGAAAGACTGCTTGAGCGACCAATCCGCCGCTCAAGCGAAGAGAAAAGAAAAAAAAAATCCAGAGTGTTACAATCTCCCCATCTTAGGAAATTTCATCCCCTAAATTAAAGAAAGAGCTAACACAAAGATAACTCAACCACCAACAGATAGATAACTACAAACTCAAATTAGATCCAGACTTGGAGTAAGTCCCTGGATTCCAGTCCAACATCTCGGGGCACCAAAGACTCCCGAACAACAACAACAACAATAACTTGCACCCCAAGAATGTTCACCATGCTTCAACCACCAACAACACGCACAACACCATCAAGTGTTCAACACTAGAATATGGAAGAAAACCCTCATAACAGAACCTTCAGTCAACTCTCACCAAAGAAGATTACTTATAGCAAAACATGGTCAAAACAACACTTTGGCATAACAAGCCCCAACCATCCTAAAACACTTCTTAAACCAATCACACCACCTATGACTAACGATCCAAACAAAGTTGCTACCCAACCCCTTCATTCCAAGTAAAACAATTAACAGCATAATTCCTTATTAAAAGAAAGTTTTCTCTATTTCTCAATTCTTTGAAAGTTAATCCCTTGTATTCAAAATATTTCTCAAACTCACACCATCCACAATAAAAATAAAATAAAAAATTCATTTCCACTTCCTTTTTCACATAACACCCATCATTCTTCTAGTTATGCAACAACAACATATACTCCACATTTTTATAATAATAATTAATAGAAATAACAACTGTGCTACCAACACAAGTAAAGTACAAGAAAATTCACAATTATGCAATTTCTTTCGCCATACACATGACTATAACTTTTTTTCTTTTTTTTTTTTTACGAGGCATTACGCACACGACAGGACAATGAGTCTACAACACATTACTCTAACCTCACGAGTTCTGTTAACCCAAGACAAGTTTTACACCAGTTTCACAACCACATACACAAGACTCCATACGTGCTAAACCTCACTAAGGCACCCACACTTTACAACCCTCTTACTTAAGCCTAACTATTCTCAAGGTGACTACTTGTCAAACAAATTCCGATATCAACCCACTGGCTAACCAACGCAAGCAAAATCATACACGTAGCACTAATGTCAATGTGTTACCCAACATTATTCACTCCTATAAGGAGTTCCACACACACCATTGCACACATTCCTTGAACTTATACCAGATTCCCAGACCAAACCATACCACTCATGTTTCCAAATAGACCACCACCCATGTGCCTATATGGCCAACACATCCTTTCATCACTCTTGAGTCCAAATTAGACTTCTACTAGGTTAAGGCACACCACTCACCCCTCATATCATCACATACAAACACCCTAACTTCAAAGGAAATTGTCCCATCACTAGGGATTTCACACAAGGTCAATGAGAAGCCAACATTCATGAAAAGTGTGATTAACACTCCAACTTTACACTACATACCTGTATGGTAATTCAAACTTCTCCTTCCACCATCAAGGAATCAATAGACTTAACAAAAACTTGACCAACCATGCGGCCCAACACATAAGACCACAAGCTTGACCCCTACTTTCTTCCTTAAGCAACATAATTCTCACAATGTTCTTAAAGAATTCCCCGTAGCATTACATCAATAACTCTCTCCCACTCTACAACTCTATTGGTTACACTACTCCTAACCATACATACTTAGCGTAAAATAACTTTATGAGATAATAGCATCTTCGCGCAGTACTAAGATTACCCATTCTAACAAGAATTCATCAAAACATAAAAAATCTGCAATTCATTACAATCCAATTTCCTTGGAAAAACACGTACTTAATTATACATGCACAACATTTGTAATTACATTGTTTCACTAATATTAGCATAGCATTACAATACCAAAACAACAAAACATCATGCTACTCCCTTATAACCTCACTGTCCTTGTTCAAACTACTTAACTGATCTCACCTAGTCTGAGGGCAGTAGCGCTTAACATGGCCCAGATTTGCACTTAAAACAAACGTGTAGTCTCCTATCTTGTAACTAGACCTGACTGGTGGAGTTGTTCTTGGTCTGAATCTGGCAGAAGGTCATGTGACTGCTGGGATCCTAAAACACTAGGGACTCCTACCAACTACAGGTCAAAGTCTCTTCATGTGCCCTGATAGTCTGCACTAATAATAGGCGGATGCCCAACCACTACCTAGAGACTAGCTCTGAGAATTTTTCCTTCCCTTTTTCTAGGGAAAGCTTAAGTTTCGTGACCCTACTAACCACATCGAAAACAAGTCGTCTTTTTCTGACTGGTACTCTCTAAACTTATCCCCATTACCAAACCCTGAGGCTCGATCTGCTACAATTGTGAAGGCATGCTAATGCTACCCCTAAACTTCTTGGACGTCTCCTGAGTCACTCTATGACTCGTGTCTCCCTTGCCTCTTACCCCTCTGTTTCTTTCCCCCTTTCAAGGTGATTTCTACATGTGTTGTTGCTTCTACGAGTCTATCATAATTCTGGATCATACTACCAACCACCTTCATCTTAATTTCCCACCTAAATCTCTTATCAAATTCCAAACAACGACGCTCCTCGGTCACCACTAACTCCGGTGCAAACTTAGACAAGCTAGTAAAATTTGCCTCAAACTCTGCTATAGTTGTGTCAAGTTGTTCAAGCTCTTTAAACTGTTTCTTCAAACTCTCTCTGGCTGTGGGTAGAAGACACTTCTCTTGAAAGGCGTAAGTGAATGCCTCCCATATATACACTATACGATCTTTGGCATATTTCCACCATTGACCTACATCCCCTTGCAATTGAAAAGCCCCCAACGTGACCCGAAGCTCATTATCTGCTATGTAAAACACCTCAAACATCTTCATTGTTTATTCAAGTGACTTATCCGCTAGAAGTGGGTTAGCACTACCATAAAACTCCATAGGTTTAGATTTAATGAACTCCTTAGCCAAGGAAGAGGCCCTAGTCTCTCCCACGGCGGCCCATGCCACTTCCTTAGCCCTCAAAGTGTTCATAGATTCTCGAAGTGCACCCCCTAACTCCTGAGACAACAAGCCCATAACACCATACACCTCTTATTCGGCCATGCTAGTTTGGCCTGCTCCCTCCCCCAGAAGGGAAACACCCCAACCACCACGACGAGGTCTACCACGGCATCTATCACTATGTCTAGACATCCTATATAAGAATAAGAATAAACTTAGCTCACAAATTAACCCGAACGAAGCCCCACACTCTACCCGAAATGTATACACATGTCTACACACAACAATTCTCACAATGACAAACCACATACACACATATTTACATAAAGCACATATACATTTATCCTTCTATGATACCAATTTTCCCCACAACGTTGAAAGAATTCAATTTAGAATGGCATTGATCAGGTGCCTTCCTAACAAGACTCTTAAGAATTCATAGGCCCAAACTTTATCTCAAGAGTTTAATCTCATACCCATATAATCACATAAGTACACACAAGTCATACCAAGCACGTAAACGTCCCATTCTAGCCTAGTAACCCATTGTAACAAACATCACTTCCCACAAGCCCAAGGTATTCAAACCTGATGAGCTCTGATACCAAATTGTCACGCCCCGAAAATTAACATCATTTTACTAGTTACCAATCCCTTATTATCATTTAATTCCATAACCTTAATAAATTCCAAATAAATAAAGATAACAAATTATAAATAAAAAATCCATCTATTTCTCGCAAATTAGTGATCTCGTACATTACAACAAATTATAGTACCAAAAGCTATATATATGTATATAATCAAATTTCCCTAGAGGCTTACACATTTCAAGGTTAAGGGCCTTGATCACAAAGAAAATAAAATTCTATCTCGACAGGTAAGCTCGTAGCTAAAACATGAAACATCAAAAGAGCTTCCATCTAGAACTCCATATACTTCTCAACGAACGAGTCACACCTTGATCACCTGGAATTTGGGAATATCCAGCCCATAAAAGAGGAGTAAGCAATGACACCCAGCAGGAAAATAAACCCAACACACTATATATATATGTTCATATTGGCTACATCCATGCAACACCTCATAATGTACAACTCTTGTAACTTTGTTTGACATTCAATGCCCAATGTAAACATTAAACTCACGATGGACTCCACACTTGGACCTTACTTCTTCTTGAAAACATTTCTTTTTCTGTTTTTGTGAAATCCCAAAACACATCTCATAATACCCCCCACATTTACCAACCACCAAGCACATAAGGGTAATTGGGTACCTTCTACATTCCTTAAAACACCTCCACATTTACCGGCCATCAAGTACAGAGGGGTAATTGGACACCCGTTACATTTAAAAAAAAAAAAAAAAAAAAAACCTCCACATTTATCGGCCACCGAGCACGGAGGGGCAATTGTACACCCAACACATTTATTCAACCATATCCCCCACATTTACTGGCGCTAAGCAAGGAAGGGCAATTGGGCACCTTAACCATATACCAATGGCATTCCCACATTCTCCGAGCATGGAAGGGCAATTGGGCACCTCAACACACAGAACACGTTCTAAGTTTACACACACCCAATTACACAACCCAACCCTTAATCCAATACTCTGTGGATACAATGCAATGCAAGAGTTCATAATATTGTATCTTAGCTGAAGTCTAATTCAATCACACACAAAATCAATCCAATGAATATGATATAAAATATTTATATATTTCCATGTCCCCGTGTCATCCCCGCCATCAATTTTAATTATATACTAATTCATACATTGAACCTTTCAACATTGCTGGATATTCCACCCAAAACAACTTCCTTAAATCCTTCAATAAGATCATCATAACACCAATCCCATTGAACATACGAATACTCAAGAAGATTAATTGAAACTTTCCACATAAAGTACAATTTTAATTCAAACCCTCATTTAAAAACAAAATCCTAAGTATAGGGTTTCAAGAAAATTACGGATTTTTCATCATTTCGTCTTTAAATCCACCAATCATCAAATATTATCCATCAATATCTTAAAACAATCTAAATATTTCAAAAGTTTGAGTGAAAACCCAAATTTTTTAATATAAACATCTTTTAATCAAAGATTTCAAACTCAAATCGAACCCATACTTCCCATAATACAACATAATTGAACAAATTCATAAATGATTAGAGTTAAGAGAACTCCCTACCTCATGAAGGTGAGCAAACAATGAAGATCCAAGCAAGAACTCTATTGAATTCGCAATCTAATCGGTCAAGAGAATGATCTTCACTCCTCATTCACTAATCTTGCATGATCTAAGGTAGATCCTTAGGTGTAATGAGGTGAAATCAAAGGTTTTGTAGCTAGAGTTTTAGAACATGAAGAGGGAAGAGAGAGAAAAGAGAGAAGAAAAAAATGAGAGAAAAAGAACAAAAAGTGGGTTTACACATGTTGATCCCGAATAGATCGCTCGAGCGATCACACTTGCGCTTGAGTGAACACAACCAACTCTTAGCATCTCAGGCTTGCAAACAAAAGTATTGGATACCTCAAAAGATTGCTTGAGAGAACAATCCGTTGCTTAATCAATGAGAAAAGAAAGAAAAAATTTCTAGAGTGTTACAGTGCCTCCCAGGTGTACCGCAAGGCGAGAATGTGAAACTCCCGGAGTACATCCTCTCTACAAGATTCTGGCACAAAAAGATGGTCTAGATACCTCACACTCGAATCAAGATAAACACTTAAGCCCTTCTCTACCTTCCCATTGGATATCTTCCCTTGGATAGATTCCACATCGTGATCATTCTGTTGTCCTTCTATAACTCGACTACCTAGAGTAGGTTGTACAACTACAGTGAAGAAAGCTGCTGACCCAACGGACTCACCATGATGCATGTCAAACTAGCCTACTACACCCAACATCTCTCATTCCCAGATGGCGACACTAGCTACACTGCTTACATATTTCCTACTCAATGCGTCAGCCACCACATTTGCCTTCCCTGGATCATACTTGTAACTTGAAATCATAATCCTCTATAAACTCCATCCACATCCCCTACCTCAAATTGAAGTTTTTCTATAAGAATATATATTTCAAACTCTTGTGATTGGAAAACACTTCAAATCTCTCCCCATATAGGTAATGCCTCCAGATTTTTAAGGCAAAAATCACCACCGCTAGCTTTAAGTCGTGAGCAGGATAGTTTCTCTCATATGTTTTCAACTATCGTGACCTACACACTACTACTGTCCCCTTGTTCCATCAATATATAACCCAAGCCTTCCCGAGATGCATCACAATAAACTGAGTAACCCAAACCTCTCTCCGAAATAATCAAAACTGAAGCGGTGGTGAGTCTATCCTTAAGCTCCTGAAAAGACTTTTTTCAAGCCTTACTCCGCACAAATTTAATTTCCTTTCTTATTTATTTGGTTAACGATGAAGCCAATCTAGAGAAATCATTTACAAAACGTTAGTAATACCCAGCTAAGCCTAAGAAACTCTAGATCTCAAAGGCATTCTTATGTTGTTCCGAATCTTGTACTGCGTCTATCTTAGACAAATCTACAATCACCCCATTCTTGGACACCACATGGCCTAAGAATTTAACTTTTTTTAGCCAAAACTCACAATTCTCGAACTTAGCATGCAAACATTATGCTATAAGTAACGCAAGTACAATCTGTAAGTGTTCCTCAGTGTTCCTCCTTGGAGGGTGAGTAGACTAAGATGTCGTCAACGAAGATAACCACAAATCAATCTAAGAACTCATGATTGACTCGATTCATCAAATCCATAAACAAAGCTGGTGCATTGGTCAGCCTAAAAAGCATTATTAAGAACTTGTAATGGCCATACCGTGTACAGAATGCCATTTTCTGAATATCCTCCTCCTTTACCCTCAACTAGTGATACTTCGATCTCAAATCAATCTTTGATAAACAACGCGACCCCTTTAACTAGCCAAACAGATCATCTATTCATGGTAATGGGTACTTGTTCTTAACAGTTACCTTGTTCAACTTCCAATAATCGATGCATAGTTGCAATGTCCTATCTTTCTTGTTTGCAAAGGAAGCGGATGCTCCCTAGGGTAAGGTACTAGGGCAGATGAAGCCCTTATCTAAAAGCTCTCAGAGTTGAATCTTTAACTCGTGCAAATCAGCGGGTGCAAATCTATATAGTGCCATGGAAATTGGTATCGTTCCGAGTACTAAGTCAATGGAGAATTCAATCTCTCAGTGGGGTGGCAAACTAGTAAGATCTTCGGGAAAAACATTTGGGTATTCACAAACTACCCTCAAGCAAGTCACCTCGGACCACATCACTTCATTACCCAAGAAGGTTGCAAGGAGAAAATTAAGTTCGCCCCGACCATGCAAGCCATGCAATGGCAAAAAAAAACCTATCAGCTCAATCTCCTAAAAAATAAAAGCAATCACCACTCGAGGTGTACATGGTAACACTTATATGGTAACAATCTATGATGGCCCGATATGAAAACAACCAATCTATGCCTAGGATGACATCGAAGCCCGATATGTCTAATAAAATGAAATCAATAGGAAGTAAGAGACCGACAACCTATATCTCACAACCGCGACATTCCCGATCCAAGACAACCTTTCCCTTAACTGGTGACTCTACCTTAAGCAAAAATGCTAACCAAGCCATTTCTAACCCAAAAATTGATGCGAATGTAGATTAAATGAAAGAATGAGATGTACTAGTATAAATCAACACATTGGCAATAGAGTTGAACAACAAAAAGTTACCTCTCACAACAGAAGGTGTTGGCAACTTATTCGACATGGTAACAGCATACACGCACCCTAAAGGCCTCTGATCCACCTGCTCACCCCCTGGAGCATAAGTCTAGTACATAGATTAAGCCAAAGAGGCTCCTTGATTGCCCCTCAAGGCCTGTGTTGACAGCATTGGCTGATGGATTTGTGTCTGCCTCAAACAAGATGTGCCAGATATGCCCACCTAATTGAAGGCAAAACCTCCTCAAGTGCCCCGACTGCTTACACTAATATCAGGTAGGAGGCTACCCTCTTCCTGGGCCCTGACCTTGAGAACAAGTCAATGACGGTGTAGACTATAGCGCTCCGCCTCTCTGTGGGAAAACTAAAGATTTGTGGCCTAACTAACCACACTTGAAGAAAATGAAACAATTCTAGTTACCTTTTCCCGAATCAGAGCTTGGCACGGGAAAGGTGGATCTAAACTATGTAGCCTGTGACTACTATGGGGTGGAACCCCTTTGCCGTTTGTTGTCCCTTGCATCCCCCTAAACATCTGGGTTCATTTATCTAGAGCTCCTCATCCACTCCTCCTCTGTCTGAATCACGGTCTCTATGTGAGCCCCCACCTTCACTAGGTGACCATAATCCCAAATCATAGACCCAACCACCTTCAGAAGAAGCCTGGTCCTCAACCTCTTCTCAAACTCGATGCAATGTGTTCCTCCATCACCACAAGTTCCGGTGCAATTCTAAATAGGCTTGTGAAAGCTACCTCAGACTTAGCTACAGTCGTGTTTAACTGTTTGAGCTTCGAAAACTACTCCTTCAACTTCTCCCTAGCAGTGGATGGGAAAAACTTGTCCTAGAAGGCATTGACAAAGGTGTAGACACCTCATTTTTTACTGCTCTTAAGACTTGGGTACCGCTGATTGCTTACTTGATGGTGCAGGTTATCTTGTGCAAATGTTCAATTTCTTCGGGAAGGAGAGAGTCAAATCCCAACCTTACGCCCCATTTTGGACCAAAACTATTTTGAATGATTTTTGGACCTTAAAACACTCTCTTTCAAGATATTTTTTGAAACAAAGTTTCTATGATGTTCCGACGCTCGCATTTTGTTAAATATTGCGCTTTTCGGTAAATCGAGCAAGGACAAAGTGGAATAAATGAAGGAGAGGTGAACTCTTTGAAAATAATCTTTCAAAACACCTTGTTTAGGGGTTTGGAGTTGAAGAAAATTAGAGAAGAGGGAAGAAACCAAGTTGGGGGAAGAAAATGGGCATGAACCGTTAAGAGAGAGTCGAGCAGTCCTCGCTAAAACATGCCTATCTATTTGTAAACTTGGATTTCAGCTATTAGGCCATCACTGTTGGAAAGTGGACTTCTGGGGCTTCATTTTTCACTCAAGAATCTCCTAAAGCCGAGTCCGGATGGGGGAGATATGGTTGGTTGAAGTTGGGCATCAATCCGGTTAGAACTAAAACTGAGCAGTCTTCACTAAAAGAGAATATCTCTTAGAACACTTGTAATTTTGATGTGAGGTTTTCACCATTAGAAATAAGACTTTCGAGGTTCAATTTAGGCACAAGAATGACCTATAAAGGAGTTCAGAAGAAGAAGATATGCCCATTTGAAGTCGGGCCCGAAAAAACAGATTTTTGTGGCTGATCGGCAAGAAAAGTGGCCGGTCAGCTAGAAAAGTGGGTTGTCAGCCACTAATGTCCCAAACTCAGATATTTTGTAGATTTTTTTCCCTCCAGCTATACTACACAACCTCCAGCTATCCCAATTTAGATATTTCGACCAAGGCTTGTATTTTTGCTATATATGGAGGCCATTCTCTATTGTTTTGAAGGTTAGAAAATTTTAGGAGCCTCTCTCTCTACAATCCTCTCTCTCTAGAATTTTCTCTCTCTTGCTATTTTGCACACACTTGCATACAAGCCCTTAGCTTTTGCATATCAATTCTTGACCAAATACCCTCACCTTTGGGCTGAGATAACTTTGGACCTTCTTGGAGCTCTAGAAGAGGATTTTGGCTTGGGTTAGCTTATTTTGTTACCTAAAGTGTGCTTGTGCTTCAAGAGGTATAAGGCTTGCCTTTTAAACTTGTCTTGCATATTTTAATTGGTATCCTTTTGTACTATTTTGACCTGGCTTTTCAACTAAAAAAAACTCTGTTTTTAAGGTTTAAAAATGGTATTTTAAGTCTTGTTAAGTTAGGGGGTGTTCCTCCTCTTTTGCTTTTTGGCTTTTGAAGCCTTTTGTGCCATTTCTTGTTATCTTTAAATCAAACTTTTTGGGCCTTTAAACCACTGAAATTTAGAGTTATTTTAGTGGTAAAAAGTGTATTTTGCAGTCCAAAAGTTGAGGGGTTAGCCTCCCCTCCTCGTGTCTCTCTTCCTATGCGTAGTTAGCATTACAAAGTAGCATGATTTTGTGGCTTAACTTAGCTTAATCTCAGCATGTTTTAAGCTCTATTTTGACATGTTTTAACTCTGTTTTGGGTTGGTTGGAGCATTGGTTGCTTGCTTTTTGTACTTGTAGTGCAATTATGCTTACTAGCCTAGCATGCCTAATGAGTTAGCCCATTATTCTAGCTTGAGTTAGCTTGACTTCAGCATGTTTTAGCTATTATTTTTACATGATTTAAATCTATTTCGGGTCGGTTAAGTCCTTCGGGGCTTGGTTTGCATGGCTATAGTATAACGGTCTTCACTAGTCCATTGCTTTGAGGTTTTGAGCATGAAGTATTTGAGTTGTTTGCATGTTTTAGCATCATTTAACATGTAATTTCAGCATCATAACCTCTGTCATGTGCACATGTATTTCGCTCTTTCATTGTGTTTGAGAGTTGTGCTTTGAGCCTTGCTTGCGAGCTAACAAATGAGCATGTTTTTCTTGCCTTCTATGCTTCAATTCCAGCATGATTTAGCCACTATTTTGGCATGTTTAAGCTCTTTCCAGAGCTGGTTTAGTCATTTAAGCTTGATATTGCATGCCTCTTGTGT
Source organism: Camellia oleifera (assembly GCA_022316695.1). Classification (NCBI taxonomy): domain Eukaryota; kingdom Viridiplantae; phylum Streptophyta; class Magnoliopsida; order Ericales; family Theaceae; genus Camellia; species Camellia oleifera. The sequence continues at coordinate 88,253,804 of CM039319.1, forward strand.
AATGTTCTTCACTAGTTTAATACCTTTGGCTTTTGAACATGTTTTGCATGTGTTGCTTACATGATTTAGTGTCTTTAGCATGCCATATCAGCACTGAAAGTCTGCAACCTCCCTTTGTTCTTCACTTTTGAATTTGCTTTTGAAAGTGGTCTTGAGCCTCTTGTTGGCTTGAGCATGAAATTAAGGCACTCATGCCTAATGGTTTTAATCCTCTCTTGAGGGTTTCTACTAACCAACAACATGAGGCCTCTTTCATGCTCAAGGTACTTGTGGCTTAAGCCCTCTTTCTGATTAGAGGACTTTCACTTTGGGACTTAATCGGTGAAAGGACTAATCGGTAATCTAAAATGTGTAAACAAAATGAAACAAGTAAAACATGAACAAGATAAGCATTCATGTTGCATTGCATGTGTTTGGATCGGACATTAATCCAAACACAAGAAATGTGGAACGTTTCATACTCAAAGTGATGAAACGTGTCACGTTTCTTGGTCGCCGACACCCTTGATCGTGCATGATAGGGTGGAGGCTCTTTAAGTCTTATTTTTACATTCACTAAGCTTGTACAAGCTTGATTCTTTGGCCATCATGCATTGAGATGCTTGATTGATGGCTTGAAAGCCGAGTGCCATACTCCTTTGAGCTGAGAAATGATAAGGAGGGTGGTCGTACACGCATTTCTCGAAAAATACATTGCTTTGCCTCTATTGTTCTCTGTTGCAGCAAAAATAGAAGCCTGAAAAATAGGTGGCTGACCGGCCACTTGCACTAGCCGACCGGCCAGGTGAGGTAGCCGACCGACTACCTGCAGTAGCCGACCAATGTGTTCATGTGTTGGAGCAGAGGCAATCTGGAAGTTTGTACAGTGTTTGGAGATCAAGCTGAGTGCAAACAGAATCAACCGGTGGCAAGACCATGGATTTTCGGGAGGAAGCCAACTGAGCATGCATGTCTCCCTCGCTCGCGAGGCCATTTCATTGCTTATGATTAGTTTGTGTAACTGGTTAATCAATTCATTTTGTAATATTTAGCTAGCTAGAGGAGTTAGTTAATTTATTTCAATTGTGTTATAAATAAATAATTAGCTAGAATAGTTAATTAGTTGATTTGTAATAATTAAGTAGCTTAGTTTAGCTATTTCTTTATTATTTTGTAATAATTAGTCTAATTAGTTTAGTTAGATTAGTTTAAGTAGCTTAGCTTAGCGTAGCTAGTTAGCTTATTTATTCGGACCCTCCTTCGCGAGGGCACAATGTTGTAATAAGTGTGCGTGTGTGTGTGCATGTCTTCCAACCCCATGTCTTTCTCCCTTTTATTTATCCGCTTTGATGGTTAGATTAGGGACATTTTCGATTAGCATACCTTATGCTTGCATGTTTGCATCATTCTTTTGTATTGCATGCACCGGGCTTAGGCGCATCATTCAAGCTGCATCGCAATTCCAATACTTATTTGAATACGTGTTTCAAAGCATGTTATCAAATTATTGCATTTGTATGCCATCTTAGATAGCCGAGCCTATTTAGTTGCATTATTGCATGTGTTGCATTAGGCATTTTGTATAGTAAGGATCATGCATTGTTTCTAACTAGTTTTTGTTTTGGCTTGGAGTACTCGCTGAGTCTTTAAGCTTTAGCATACTTGCATGTGTGTAAGTGCTGCCATGTTAGCATGCTTGCCATGAGGCTATGTGCTTAATTGCTATAACAGCATGAATGCCTTGTGGATGAAGGCTTTATTGCTTGAATTGGAACAATTCGATAAATGTAAGTTTTAAGCCCACTTTACGAAGTGGCAAAATCATGTTTTAAGCCCATCATATTTGGTGGCAAATCCGTGCTTTAGCCCACTTGAGAGTGGCACTTTCAAACCATTTTTGAAAACAAACATGAGTTGTTTTGTTCCAATTCATGCGATATAGTATATACTTGTATGTTGTGCGCATCACATAGAAATGTTAGCTAATGAACCAGAATAAGAATACATGTGTTTATAAAACAACATATCATGATTAATAGAGGCCGATCTTTGATTGGGCGAGCGGGGGTGCTCATTTCATGACCTTCGCCCCTCGTACCCAAGTTCCCGAGCCGAGGCAACTTTGGTGATGATAGACACGTGGCTTTTGGCACGACTCAGGGTTTCCTAAATTTCCCCAAAATAAAATATTTAGGTGGCGACTCTGTAATCTGACAAAGCAGTCCAAGTTTGGCATTATTTGATTGAAAATGAATTTTCCAAAATGATTTGCCGAATTGGACTCGTTGGTGATTTATCAGTCTTACATTGCACTTTGTGAGATTAGATTCAGAACTGTGACTAAGAGTCTGAACTGTAGGACCAATTCGCGCCTCTCCTGAAAGGGGGACGCACGAAGAAAGTCGAGCTACAGTTTTTGGCGACTCTGCTGGGGATTTAGAGAACCTGACTCGAACTCATGATATGTTGTTTTATCTACACTTATGTGTTTCTTTGCATTTCATTTGCATTAGTGCACCTAAGTCACAGTGTTTGCCATATTGCTATTCCTGAGAGGTTTGCCGGAGGCTTGCTTGGAAAACCTTGCCATAAGGTTGACCGGTTGCAAGGCTCTGCCACGATGGGAACGCAAACCTTGGATCTAAACTACCGCTGTACCGTTTGATCCTCCTTTCACTTCTCGGTGTTAGGAGCGAGAGGTATATTAGGTGGTCTTGCTAAGGCACCCTTTTGACCAATCAACCTAGTTGCATATCGGAAGCCTTAGAGACTGTTCCACTCTAGAACAGGATGCTCGCCCGAAATGCAAGATTGTATGAAGCCACTTGTTGTGTATAGTGAAACCCTAGCTCCTGACGAAACTAGGACAAGGTAACCCTACCCCACCATAGGGGTGTTTTGGGCTCTCACTTGCTTGATATGTGCTGTTAGAGTGTGTCTTTGCAGGAATGTGCATAGCAGTTGCCAAGTTGGTATCTGTTTGGGGCAGAATTCAGTAGAGAGCACAGTCATTCAGTTATGCTCATATCTGTTATGTTGAAATCAGGCTGAGATGCTGTCTGTTTTCTCTTTTGCAAGGTAGTCCTGGAACCATAGCTTCAAAAGGCTTCAATATCTCCTGGGTACATTGGACTTGTGTTAATAGACTTTGTCAGGTCAGAGATTCAGTTCAAGGGCAACCAGTGTTTCCTTCGCTAGAGACAAGGCAAAGAAAGGCCAAATAGGGCTCATTGATTCAACTGATCCGACAGTCACCAGGTAGATCACCTTTGTTTAACTCAGCAGACCATGATGGCATAGAGTTCGGAAGAAGTTGTGGCCATGATAGTGGCATTTAACCAGGGAACCGCCAGGCGAGATGAGACCAATGCCGAAATGCAACGCCCATCTAGGGCATCTGCCACATATCTAATCTCAGGACCCCAGCTGAACTTTGACCCTACTTCCGCCAGTTGAAGATTCACAAGGTCCGGATCCCCGAGAAGGATTGGCTCAAGCTCGAGTTTTCACACCTCTGGTGCAGCCTAATGAGAGGCTTTATTCCCTTGATATTAATGAGCTCGACCCAACCACATTAAAAATTGCTAACCTTGAGAAGCAATTCTAAAAGGCACAGGGCCTTAACTCTATTCTCGACATTAAGGATGGGTACACCAAGGCTGCCGTACGACTCACAAACATATTCAAAATGCCACATATTGACCGTTTCAACGGGTCTGGAGATCCTATGGTACATATCCGGCTTTTCTTGGATGTCCTGAAACCGATGGGTCTGACTAAGCCACAGAAACTCTCTCTGTATGGAAGAACCCTGTTGGGCATAGCAGCGACTTGGTACGCCAAGTTGGAGGATAAAGTGAAAGCAGAACTGGGAAGAGTTGGCTAAGGCCTTTGTCAATCAGTACTCTTACAATACCCAACTTGAAATGACCATTCAAGAGCTTAACGCAACCCAGCAGAACCCAACAGAGCCTTTTGTGGAATTTGTTGCAAGGTAGAGAGAAAAGAAAGCATAGATGACAGATCGGCCTTCTAAGAGGGATCAAGTGTGGATAATGGTGCAGAACCTTGAGCCTGATATGTCGCAAAAGTTGATAGTGGCTCCACTATTCACTTTCAAAAGTCTGCATGACTTGGGGGTTCAGATTGAGAGTGTGTTCAACAGAGGGATTATTCCTAGAACAAGTAAACCGGTAAAGAGGGTGTTTTCCGGGAGTACCAATGCTGGTGGTAGCACTATTCCCAAACCCACTGAAATCAATACAGTCACCACAACCGACCTTTTTGCCAAACCAAGCCTACAAATAGCTAGCTTGACCCGAGCTCAGGGCAGAACTTTCGCCCCCCTCTATATGAGCCTAACCAGGGCACTAAAAGTCCCGATGAAAAGAGGGTATCTCAAATCCCTTGATCCTCAATGTCTGCCTGACCCACTCCTTGCTAGACATAACCCTTTTAAGTACTATGTGTACCATCAACAGTGCAGTCATGGCACTGATCGTTGCTACCGCCTTCATTATGAGGTCCAGAATCTCATCGACAACCAGACGATAGCTCCACCTCAAGACCCCAATGACCAAGTACCTCGTCTACACCTTAACCTCATCTATACACTACCACCTACCTTTAACCCCAGCATATACATCACCCCGGCCCATCTACCCAAGCCTGAGGTGTTTATCCCAGAAAGCATGGACTTATGCATGATGGATGCACTCGAGCCCCAATCATCTCAAACTCACGGAACCCACTAATTCTGAGCTAATGAGAATGATTGAAGATCTTCAGAGAACTATGGAAGATTTAGCCTTTGGGATATTGGCTCCTGTTATTGACCACACCACATACTGGGAATTTCATGTCAAAAGGCTCCCCAATCTTGGGACGGGCTGCCTTTGAAGAAGGCCAATCCCTTGGCAAAGCGGAGGCAAATGGCAAGAACAAGGTTGGCTCACCCTACGTCATCGTTTGAATACTCGATGATCATCCATGTTTGTGTTCGTTTTGAACGCCCGAAGGTCTTGGCAAAGCGCCTTGCCTTTGAGCCTTTGAAACTTGTCTGTTTTGTGCTTGGTTGTGGACGCAGACCTTGTTGCTTCTAGCATGGGGAAGAGGGTGGCCTATCGGCCAGCCAAACAACCCATCAGCCAAGGCTTATGCTCATCGGCCATCAGTGGTGGCTGGTCGACTATACTGATGGCCGGTTGGCCACCAATGATGGCCGGCGGCCATTTTTCTCCTTTTTCAAATATTTATTTGCCAGCTGTTGTTCACTGATGCTCATCTCTATACACATGTATGGACGGATCAAGGCAAGCTTGTAGCTTGTTTTTCTATGTAAGGAGAGGTCTCTCCCCTATTTTTAGGGTTAGACATTTTTGTGAGCAAAAATTTACTCTCTCTCTAGAACTCTCTCTCTCTCTCTCTCTCTCTCTCTCTCTTTCTCTCTCCCTATTTTATGCTTGAAAGTGAGTTTTCTCTACACATTTTGTACTAAGATCCTTAGCCAAACACCTTTATCGTAGAGCTGAGGTTCTTGGAGGTCTTGTTTAGGGCTCCCAAAGCTGGTTTTAGCTTAGAATTCCACATGTTTTGGTATTGTGCTTCAAGGGTAAGGACCTACCTCTTTTAAACTTTGTTTTGCTCAAGTGCTTGGCCATCTCTTTATGCTATTTTGACCTAGTTTTTCAACCATAAAAAACTCTGATTTTAAGGATTTAAATTGTGGTTTAAGCCTTGTTGAGTTAGGAGGGTTGTCTCATCTTTTGCTCTTTGGCTTGTGAAGCCTTTTATGATACTTTTAAAGGCTTTTAAAGTCAACCTTTTTTGGCCTTTAAACCATTGAATTCCAGGGGAATTTCAGTGGCAAAAAGTTTGTTTTGAGGTCCAAAATAGGGGGGTGCCCTCCCCTCCTTGTCTCTCTATTCCATGCCTAGTTAGCATTACAAAGTAGCATAATTTTATGGCTTAACTTAGCTTAATCTCAGCATGTTTTAGGCTTTGTTTTGTCATGCTTTAACTCTGTTTTGAGTGGTCTTGGTCATGTGGCTCATGTTTTGTATAGCTATAGTGCAAATGCCTTCACTAGCTTTGTGTTTTAAGGCCCCTAACATGCTTTGCACGAGATGATTCCATGATATAGCATCATTTTACATGTGATTTTAGTGCATATACCTCTGTCACACTCTCACTTAGTTCACTCTTTCATTGCTTTTGAGAGTTGTGATTTGTGCCTTGTTTGCGAGTCAACATGCGAGCATGTTTTTCTTGCCTTTTTGTAATAACCCGACCCTCGTACATGATTCTGGTATCTTTGCAGTCCTCTATTCTGTGTTTTTGAATGCTTATTGTGAAATTCTATACGAAACTACATTGAATTAAATGAAACTTGGAAATATGGATTCCTATCTGTTGAATAAGAAAATTATCTGTTGCACTTAAACTGTTTGAATCCGGAATTGGAAGCCTTAGAGACTTAATTTTCTGAAATTGATTTGACATTTGAAATCTGCATGATTTTTAAGCTATAATGGGATTTTCTGTGGAATTTTAATTTGGGATGGTTAAACGATTGAATTTTTGTCTTATTCACCCTTATAGAAATATCTCTATATATCAAAGTTATTGGATCATTTTGACTTAGAAGCTTATTGAAATATCTCCTGGAGGAAGAACTTAGTTGAAAGAAGGGTTGTGAGGAGTAGCTCATCAAAAAAGGTAGAGACTTGTGAGATTGAAGGGAGATCTAGATAGTGAAGTTCAAGGTAAGTCTAAGTTTCCCTAAATTCAACCCTTTCTTTTTAATTTGGAGAAGGAATTTCTTGTTATGGTGTACCCTAGAGTTGTAATGAGGGTTTTGGATGTATTGATTTATTGGTAAGATGATTCTACTACCTGCTTGTGTTAACTTGATTTTGTTTCTTGAATTACCATGTTGGAACCCATATGTGTATATATATAGCTATATATGTATATATGTGTATGTAAGAGACATAGGTTGTGGTGATGATTAGTTGATCTTCCATGATTCAAATGGTTGTGTGTTTGTACCCTTAATTACATGATCTTTGCACCATATTTTAGCATTTAAAGCATCTAATTTGGACCTTGTTGTTGATCACCAAACATGGGGTTTTGTATGATTTTCGGACTGCCAAACTAGGGGCCAGACCGCACGTGCGGAGGTCGTGGCCGCACGTGCGGAAAAGAGGGAAAAAATTGGGAGAACATACTGTTTTTGGCCGCTCGAGCGGATGGAGAGGGACCGCACGTGCGGTCCATGTCCGCACATGCGGAGGGGGTGGCCGCACGTACGGCCCAGGTCAGAAACCTCGTTCGCTTTGTTTTACGTGCTTAACCCTCAACTCTTTTCGGAATTTGTGTTTTATACCATTTGATGATTGTACATGCAATTGAAATGTAATAACGCAAGAAATGGTTTAAAAGGAGAAGGGAACTAATGTGTGTTATCTATGTGTGTAGGACACACCACAGGAGGAACCACCGCTCCGCAACAACACGGTGAGTAATAGTACACTGAATGTACATTTATCTACCGTTAATATCCGTTATTACCATTCTGTTTTCTGTTAGTCACTGACATTAACATATGTATTGATTGGAACTTGGTGGCAATGTGAGGTTGACAGAATTATGTACATTTCTGATATTTCTGGGCCGAAAGGCTGTTTCATATATTTCTGGGCCGAAAGGCTGTTCCGTATATTTCTGGGCCGAAAGGCTGTTTTGTATATTTCTGGGCCGAAAGGCTGTTCTGTATACTTCTGGGCCGAAAGGCTGTTCTGTATTTCTGGGCCAGTAGGCCGTTCTGTTATGACTAGGCCAAAGGCCGTTCTGAAAATATAACAGCATCAAACTAACTAATTAGAATCCATTTTTGTGTATTCACTGTTCTGTATTTTGATTTAAATTGCATATTAAACTAGTTTACGTACTGTCATTCACTGAGCTTGTCTCACTCTGTAACTTTTGTCTGATTCTGTAGGTAACCAACTTGGAGGTCAGTCATAGCATCATTATCATCTACCTTTTTTTTTTCAACCTAAGTACGACCAAGCACTTGGAGAAGCTCTTTTGTGTCTTAGTACAGTTTTGCTAAATTTTGTTGGCTCATGCTCCATGCCGGCCAAGTTGAATTATATCTAATATTTTGTATGTGCCCAATTTCTGGGCTGGACTTGTAAATGTATACGTATGTATGTACCTTACTTCAGACATATGATCCCTATATGTCTATTTGTGAGTTTTGATCCTGGCATATTTGTAGTGGTTCAATGGATGTGTTTGCATGTTAATCTATTATATTAACGCTTCCGTTCAGGCCCCGATATTATATATAGCAGGATAAGTGTCTGTTTCTGAGTAGGTCATGCCCGAAATTTTAGGGGCAAGTTTGGGGCATGACACTTTTATGCTATGATTTCAGCATGATTTAGCCACTAATTTGGCATGTTCTAGCTCTATCATGAGTTAGTTTAGCCCTTTGAGGCTTGTATTGCATGGCTGTTGTGCAACCTTCTTCGCTAGCTTAATGTTTTAGGGCTCTTAACATGACTTGTATGTGTTGTTTTCATGATTTAGCACTATTTTTCATGCCATTTCAGCACTGAAAGTCTGTAATCTCTCTCTATTCTTCACTTTTAAATTTTCTTTGAAAGTGGTTTGAGCCCCTGTTGGCTTGAGTATGGAATTGAGACATTCATGCCTAATGGTTTTAACCTTCTCTTGAGGGTTTCTACTAACCAACAGCATGAGGCTTCTTTCATGTTCAAGGCACTTGTGGCTTAGGCCATCTTTCCAATTAGAGGACTTTCACATTGGACTTAATCGGTTAAAGGACTAATTGGTAAGCTAAAATGTGTAAAAAAGAAATGAATCAAGTAAAACATGAACAAGATAAGCATTTGTGTTGTATTGCATGTGTTTGGTTCGGACGTTAATCCAAACACGAGAAATGTGGAACGTTTCATACTCAGAGTGATGAAACGTGTCACGTTTCTTGGTCGTCGTCACCCTTGATCATGTATGATAGGGTGGTGGCCTTTTGAGTCTTATATGTACATTCACTAAGCTTGTACAAGCTTGGTTCTTTGGCCATCATGCATTGAAAATGCTTGATTGGTGGCTTGAGAGCCGAGTGCCACACTCCTTTGAGCTTGAGGAATGATAAGGAGGGAGGAAGTACATACATTTCTTGGAAATACTCTGTCTTGCCTCTGTTTGTGCTCTGTTGCAGCAAAATAAGAAAGTTTAGGGAAGCAGTGGCTGACCGGCCACATGTACTAGCCGACCGGCCACCAGTGGTGGCCGATAGCCATCAATTGTAGCCGATCAACCATCAATGTTTGTTTGAGATGGAGCATAAGTGTTCTGGAAGTTGGCACAATTTTCAGAGGATCAAAGTTGTGCAAACAGAGGCATTCGATGGCAAGGCGGTGGTATTTTCGAAAGGAAGCCAACCGAGCATGCATGTCTCCCTCGTCCATTTGCTTTGTTTTGTAATTAGCTAGCGTAGCTAATTCATTCATTCATACAAGTGTTGTAATATTTTAATTAGCTTAGAATAGTTAGTTAAATTATTTCAATTGTTGTAATATTAGCTAGAGTAGTTAATTAGTTCATTTTGTAACAATTAGCTTAGCTTAGTATAGCTTAGCTTAATTATTCGGACCCTCTGTCGAGAGGGCAAAACGTTGTAATAAGTGTGCGTGTGTGTGTGCATGTCTTCCAACCCCACGTCTTTCTCCCTTTTATTTATCCGCTTTCGATGGTTAGATTAGGGACATGTTTTGATTAGCATACCTTATGCTTGCATGTTTGCATCATTAATTTTTCTTGCATGCACCGGGCTCGGCGCATCATTCAAACTGCATCGTATTTCGATACATATTTGAATACGTGTCCTAAAGCATGTTATCAAATTGTTGCATCCATATGTCCATCTTAAATAGTCGAGCCTATTTAGTTGCATTATTGCATTGTTGCATTAGGCATTTTGTATAGTTAGGATCATGCATCTTTCTAACTAGTTTTTTTGTTTTAGCTTGGAGTACTCGATGAGTCATTAAAGCTTTAGCATACTTGCATGTGTGTGAGCGATTGCCATGTTTAGCATGCTTGCCATAAGGCTATGTGCTTAAATGATTAACTAAATGAATGCCTGTGGATGAAGGCTTTATTGCTTGAATTGGAACAATTCAATGATTGTGAGTTTTAAGCCCACTTTGCGAAGTGGAAAAATCAGGTTTTAATCCCATCATGTTTGGTGGCAAATCCACGCTTTAGCCCACTTGAGGGTGGCATTTTCAAACCATTTTCAAAAACAAAACATGAGTTAAATTCGTTCCAATTCTTGCGATATAGTCTATACTTGTATACTGTGCCCATTACATAGTAAGTTAGCTAATAATCAGAATAAGAACACATGTGTTTATAAAATAAACATATCATGCTTTATAAAGGCTGATCCTTTGATCGGGCGAGCAGGAGTGCTCATTTCATGACCTTTCCCCCTCGTACCCAAGTTCCCGAGCCGAGGTAACTTTGGTGATGACGAACACGTGGCCTTTAGCACGAGTCAGGGTTTCCTAAATTTCTCCAAAATAAAATATTTAGGTGGTGACTCTGTAATCTGGAAAAGTAGACTAATTTTGGCATTATTTGATTCAAAATCTGATTTTCCAAAACAATTTACCGGATTGGACTCTTTGGTGATTTATCAGTCTTACATTGCATTTTGTGAGATTCGATTCAAAACCGTGATAGGAGTCTGAACTGTAGGTCTGATTCAAAACCCTCCAAAAAGGGGGGCGACGAAAAAGTCGAGTCCACAAATGCCTTGGGCACTAGATTGACATTTAGCACCACCTATCATTCCTCAAATTAATGGAGAGTTTGAGTGAACCATTCATATCTTTGAGGATATGCTTTGGGGTTGTGTTCTTAATTTTAAGAGGTCGTGAGAGAGGCACTTACCTTTAATGGAGTTTGCCTACAATAATAGTTTCTAGGTGAGCATTGGTATGGCACCGTTTGAGGCCTTGTATAGCCGACCGTGTAGATCTCTAGTGTGTTGGTCTGAGGTGGGTGACGCACCTATGTTAGGTTCTGAATTAGTCCAAGAAACAACGGAGAAAGTTGCACTTATTCGTAAGAGATTGGCTTCAGCTCAGAGTCGCCAAAAGAGCTATGCTAACTGTAGGAGGAGACATTTTTCTTTTAAGGTAGGAGATCACGTGTTCCTGATGATATCACCAAGACGGGGGTTAATGAGATTTAGGAAGAGCGGGATATTGTCTCCTAGATTTATTGGGCCTTTTGAGATTCTAGAGCGAATCGGGGAGGTAGCTTATCGTTTAGCCTTGTCGCCCCAACTTTTCGGAGTTCATGACGTGTTTCATATTTGTATGCTCTGGAAGTATGAGCTAGATCCTTCATACGTGTTGGATTGGACTGAGTTAGAGGTAGATGAGAATGCCTCGTATGAGGAGAGGCTGGTACGAGTTTTAGACTCTTAAGACCAAGTCTTGCGAGGAAAGACTATTCCGTTGGTTAAGGTGTTGTGTGGACATCACGGGGTTGAGGAAGCAACTTGGGAACGTGAGGCGGAAGTCTGTGAGAAATATTCGAACCTATTTGTTGATATTTGAGACTTGTGTTGAAACTTTTATGTAAGTTGTAATATATATTGAACATAGTATATGTTTCAAAGATTTAAATGGTAATTATTAATGTTAAAACACTCGATGTATCCCTAGTTACAAGTCTGGATAGTATAGGGTTGATTTTATTTCAATGTTTGTCGTTGATTTTTAATTTCGGGGACGAAATTCCTTAAAGAGGGGAGATTATAATGATTCTAGTTTAGACCCGACCCATCTTCTTGCTTTTGAATTCGAGAACCCGTATACTTAATTGTTGTTTGTCTCATTTTCATCTTTTGCTTGTTGAGAGTGGCTATTGGAAGTTTTGGTTATATTTGAAACAGGTTGGGAAGTTAGTTTTTCAATAAGTTGTTGCCCATATTTTTGCTTGTTCACTCAAGCAATACTTCTTGCGCTCAAGCGGTCTTTTACAATTTGTAAAACTACTGAGAGTGTGATGTCTGTGCTCGAGCGACACTTCTTCTGCTCAAGCGATCTTTTGCAGTCTACAAAACTACTATGAGGGGGTCATTGTGCGCTTCGAGTGATGGTTTTGTCTCTCAAGCAGTGTCACTTATCGTGTCTTTTCGCTCGAGTGGTGTGTTGGTCGCTCGAGTAGTCTATGCATATATCAGTCCAACAAGAAGGCTTTTTGGATCACATTTTCATCTCTTTCTCTCTCTAAACATTTCAAAACCCTAAAATCTTTACCTTCACTCTCCAATTCTTGTACTCTAGCTTCAAATACTCTAAATCGTTGGTTTCCTCACCCTAGTCCTTTGAAGTAAAAGAATGAGCACATCAAGGGCTTCGTTCTAATTAGTGAATTTAGTACTTTTGGCTCCATCAAGTTCTACCCTTTGTTTCTTCGCGTCTTCTACCTTGAGGTAGGGATTTCTTTGACTCTTTTATATGATTTTTAGCTTAATTATTTGCTCTTTGAAAAGGGTTAATGATTTGGGGATTTTGGGAAAAACCTAGGATTTGGATTTGAAATCAAAAGAGGGGTTTTCCAAATGGATTCTTAAAAATGGTTGTGGGAATCAATTTATGGTTAAAATATGTTAAAATTGTGGATATCTTTTCTTCAAGTCAACTTTGTAAGAAAAGGGGTTTTGCCCTAAATTTTGGATATTTGGATGTGTGAAAGGAAATGGAAAATGATGTGGGGTATTGTGAAATTGGAACAATGTTTATGTTAATAATGATGATGGAGTTGGATATGTAGTATCACTCCCATTATAATTGATTAAATTGTACGTTTAGATTGGAAATTATCTATTGAATAGAAATATTGTTTTGTCATTCGGTGAAGGATAGTCTTGATTGATATAGACATTGCATGAGGATTAGGTTGAATTGAAAATAATTTCTTATACATTGTGCATTGAGCATCATTTCATATTGAACATTGTAAATGTATTGATTTTAAGAAAAAAATTGGTGAATACCGTGGTGAATCCGATTAAAGAGTGTGGTTGTGATTTTATTTTGTTGGCCTGTATGTCGTTGGTGAAAGTCTAGAAACCAGCATGGTTAGGTGTCGATCCTTCCAGTTAGTACCTGTACAATGACTTTGGTAGTGCTTGTATAGCCTATTGGCAGACACATACCTAGAGATTCTCATTGTGTTATATCCACTACCTTGTTTTCTGTTATAAAAGGATTATTTTCATGAATTGATTTATAATCTGGCATTGCATTGTTTTGAGATGAAAAACGAGAAATGTTTGACAAATGGCATGCATGTGCATTCACCATATAATTTTGCTAAAATTCATATACTGTGTTAGAGTATCTCTACTGAGCTGTGGCCCACTTTATGTGGAAAACAACTTTCAAGTACTCATGATATGCCTCTACCAAGGACGTAGTTTGGGAGGACTTGGAGCTTAAGGCTTCATTTTTGGTTTATTGATATAATTATTTTTGTTTAAGCCTAGAGTTTTACTTGTATTAAGTTTAAACTCATTTTGTTGTAATCAAGTATCGTCTTAGAAAGTTGTAGTCATTAAGGCATTTCAGTACTTCGTTTTATTTCTCTTTTTACACTTGTATCTGTGCCATATGATATAGATTCAGAATTTAAGATTGGTGAACATATATTGCATATGTCATCTTTTGTAATGATCAAAGATATAATGAATAGAAATTATGAGATTATTGATCAATTGTAGCACTGTTATGAGGTGGGTTAATGTCAATTATTTCGCAGCGTTACCAATAATAAAAAAGCCACTAAAAAAGCTTGTTCCCAAAATGTTCCCTAGCTATCTGAGTTTTGTTGCTTTAATTCAAAAATTAAATATATTTTTCAAACTCAATGGTGTGGTGGTATTAAAATATTTTAGGCAACTCTTACTTTTATACCTTTTTTAATCATCTATCAATCATTCTATGTGAATCATCTTATTTACACATTACTAAATCTAAAATAGTGAGAAAAATTTAATCCATGCCCCATATGGCATTGGCTTGGCTTGATTTGTGATATTGCCATGTCCCACGTCAATGCTTTTGGAGCAATCTCCTCTATAGTTCTCCATATTTCAATTTTTGGGTTTTATTCTAGGCTCACAATAATAATCTAAACCGTTTATATTGTAAATCTCACAATAAAAACTATCTATGTAAAAAATTAGCTTCATCGGATATCGATGAATATATAAACAAATCACCTTTTGTTTTATAGAATGAAAGGTTAAAGGTTTAAGTTTAAACTCATAATTATCGTTCATTTTAAAAAATAAGATGCAATTTATTCATGTATCTAGTGATATTCAATGAAATTAATTTTTTTCATAACTCATCGAAATTGTTAGGATTACGAGATGAACGGTTTAGATTATCATTGTAGATTTAGAATTAAGCTAAAAAAATGAAATATGGAGGAGTATGAAAAATAAGAGTATGGAAGGGAGCCATTCTCGAATAATTGCCCAAAAGTGGACAACACACTTCATCAATTCAATCTCCACCAAACAAATATATTCGGGATAAATTCGGAATCCGTAAGGGTGATTCCTAGCATTTTTCTATTACAGAAGATAGTGTACTCTTAATATTTTTATTTTTTTTATATTTGACACTTTTAGGTATTGTTTGGGTACATATTAAATAGTATACTTATTGTTATTATTATTATTTTTTTGGATCAGATCACTTCTTTATCTCTTCACACATCTTTTTATAAAAAGGCAAAAAATTACTAAAATAACCTATTTTAGCTTCTGCTATAACAATGTACTCTTATTCACGTCTTGGCTATTTTTTTCAAACATTGTTTTGAATATCGGCCCCATTTAGGAAGTTAACTATTTTAATAGATTATTTTAGTTTTTGAATATTTTAGTAGGCTAAAATAGTTGTGTTTAAAAAGAGAGGTGGATTTTTTTTTTATAATTAAATATGAATTTGTAATAGAAAACTAAAATAATTATAAGTTTAATGTGATATTTCATCTAGCCTATTTAAATTTTTAGTATTATTTCAGCTCAAAAAATCAAAACAAGTTTCTTCCCAATGCATACAACACTGCAGTGTACCCATCTATTGCGCTCGAGCGGGTCTTTGTGCGCTCGAGCGCATAGTATGTTTTTGGTGAGAGTTCTGGGAGGGGGAGACCTGCGCTCGAGCGGGCTGGGATCTACGCTCGAGCGGACGAACTTTGTGTCTGTGTCTTGGAGCTCGAGCGGACAATGTTGCGCTCGAGCGGAACCTGTTTTATGTGTCTTTACGCTCGAGCGGAGAGTCTTACGCTCGAGCGGACCTGTCGTATAACTGAGTGGGACTGGGCATTTTAAATCACTTTTTGACTTATCTTCTTTCTCTTACTTTATCAAAACACCATTTTCAGAGCTTCTCACTCAAAAACCATAACTTCTCTCTAAGTATTGATCTAGCTAGAGTGTGTTGTTCACCTTTTGTCTTCACAAAAAGGGTGTTGATCGTCGAGGGCGTCTTTTTGATCCGAATAGTTTGGTGTTTGGAGCATTTTGGTTTTGGGTCCTTCTCCTTCGGAGCTCATCTTTTGAGGTAGGGATATCCTACTCCTTTTTATAGATTTTGTCTTTGAATTTTAGCATTTGATATGTTGGTAGTTGTTGTGAAATTTTGGGAAACTTTGGGCCATGGTGTAATTTTTACAAAAGTTGGGGTTTTGTCTATAATAAACCTAGAAGCATGTTTGGTATAGAAACATGGAATTAATGTTGAAACATTAGTGAAATTGGAACCTAAGGGTTGTAATGTTAATTATGGAAATGTCCTAATTACATTGATTTATTAATTTGAATAATTAATTGTGGAAAATGAGGAATTGAGATAGAATTGGGTCATGGGTTATGACGATGGAAAGAATACATTGACCTTATGTATTGATATGAGATGTGTATAATTGTTATATATATATATGCATTGTGTTATGTTGGAGGAGATAGGGGATGTACTCCGCGGTTTAGGGGAAGATAGGGGATGGACCTCTAAACCGGATGTTACTGGGAGGAGATAGGGGATGAACTCCGTAGATAGAGCATGTATGCTTATCTAGAAAATATTGGCAGAGCATGTATGCTTGTCATGGAAAGTGTGAATATATCTGTTTTGTTTATATTTGTTGAAGTGATGAAAGAATGTAAAAGAGTTGGCCACCTATCAATTGTTAGTCTTTTAGTCATTATTTATAATTGGTTTAGTATATTTCTACTGGGCTGTGGCTCACCCTATATGGGAACATCATTTTCAGGTACTGGTAGCATGCCACCTCCAAGGACTTAGCTTGGAAGGCTAGTGGCGGATGGACTTTTGATTGTCTTTCCTTTTGCAGTGTTACATGTAAATTCAAGCCTAGGGCTTAACGTGTAAATGAGCTAGCATGCTATTTTCTTGTAACCAAGTGTTAACTTGGAAAGCTGTAAGCCCTTAGGGCATTTGCTTTTGTTGTTAACATGTAATACGTTTTGTAATAGAACCCTGTTGAATGAAAGAACGTGGATCTTTTATATATCATAGCATGTCAATATTGTTGGGTTAAATGTCATTATTTCCAGGGCGTTACACATCTATTAGTACCTGAGTCGTGTACCATATTTTATATTATTAAACTTTATGCAAAAATTTAATAATAATTAAAATTCGACCTCTTTGGGTTTCAACATGTGTCATAGTCGACCTATATAACCTTTTTATTTGTCATTTTGTGAGACAATAAACAGAAAAAAAAAAAATTGAAATAAACTACCAATAGATCTTAATAGTTTGATTTAATTTTCATCAAGTCCCATTCAAAATAAGTATAGCAAAATTGTCATTAAAAATAATTTTTTGTGATAAGTTTTTACATATGTTGCTAAAAATCGACAATCAATGACTTTTTTTGTTACGATTTTTATAAATTGTCGCTAAAATTTATAATTAGTGACTTTTTTATGACTGATTTTTCAAGCGGTCGCCAAAAGTTATAAATTAGTGACTTTTTTGTAATGATTTTTTTTTTAAACTGTCATAAAAACTTATAATTACTGACATTTTTTGTAACAAAATTTTTAAATTATCGTTGAAAATTGTCTCCCCCCACTTTTTATAACACGGGTAACGTTACCAAATTATTATTATAAACAATTTCAGAAATGGCAAACAGAAGTCTCAATATTTTAATGAAGATAACGCAGTGAAGATTCTTTCATTCATATATAAAATAGATGCAACATGTGACATAATTACAATAAATGGCCGTAGGCTTACATCATTACATGAAAGAGAATCATTACATGAAAGAGAAAGGGTTCAATCCTTTCTACGACAATGGCATTTGACCAACAATTAAAAGGCTCCGTGGCCAACAAAAAAAAAAAAAAAATGAATCCAAGATCTTGAACCACTTCTCGATATTCACTTGAAAAAAGATTAGCAACATGGAATGAACATAAGTCCAGTAGAGATCCCAACATAATCCTAAATAATAACAACTTACAGATAGCTATGATTATGAATGCTTAGTCTCATACTATATAAATAATGTAACGGTTTATAACCAAAAAATATTTACATAAGTACTTTTCCCAAAATTTTTCTATTCTTTTAACAATACAGACAGTTCGCATTTCCTTTTCATTTCCCATTTCAAAAATATCTCATACCTTACCAACCATTTTTTTTTTTGAAACACGTTTATAAATCTTTGATTTCCTTTCCATTATTTACGAGCTCAATACATGATCTACATTATTTTCCAACACGTTAAAATATGCATATATACATCCAACATGAAAAACGAAAACAATAAACACCCAACAACTATCTACTCAACATAAGAGACAAATCGACATTCCTGAACCATAACCATCATAACGCATGATATACACTGAGACAATAATGATAAATAAGCTCTGCTCTACCTACCTTAAGCACGGTAAGCCAAGAATACACATTTCCATAATGAAATGCCAATTTTCCAGACACCGACTGGAAGGTAATGGTACATTTGCCAAGTTCTCCAGGCACTAGCTGGAAGGTACTAGTACCTCTCATTCTAAGTGCAAGCCAATTCTCCAAGCACTAACTGGAAGGTAATGGTACCTCTCATTCTCAGCGCTGTATACGTTACCAATCATCACAACATGTTAAAAATATAAATAACACAAGTGTAATACATACACATAATCTATTCAACACGACAGTGTTACCCTCCACCGATGACCAATGATAACACCTCCAAACACTTGTATTTAATACATGTAATATCATACTCCAATTTTCATGAGACTTTAAGTCCAACAACAACAGGTAATAAATAAAGTGTTCACAATCCAACCTTATGTTCATTTCTAAAACTCACAAAGTGTTATGATTTCCTTCCTTCTTCTTTTTTTTCAAAAATCAATTCTCTTATTTTTCAAGTTAACATACTCTAGTCTTTATCCAAAATTCATTCTTTTCATTTCACAAAACTAAATCCACGGATATCAAAGTCACAACCTAACTCAATATAATATGATCAATCCAAAATAATTCCAATGACATAGGTAATTCTCCCTTTTAGCTATTAACACATTTACACAATCCATATTAACAAAGTACAAACATTATTCAACTTTACCTTTTTTTTTAATTAACTAAGCCAAAATATTAAATTAGGGCTTTTTCTTCCCCTTTTTTTATTTGAACATAAACATGTTACACTACTCCCTCCCCAATTAACCCAAACAACAATCAATTTAATAATCTCATTCACAAATATCAAACCCTAGATCCCCTTTCATGACTTTCAAAGAAATCTATAATAGATATGATTTTTATGCAATAAAATCTACCACATATCTATCTATAAATGAGGTATTGAAAAGGAGAAAGAAACCCCTACCTCAAGCAATGAAGAGCAGAAGCTCAAAAATCCAACTTCAACGAAACACGATCTACTAAGATTAAATGGAAGCCCTCGTTGAGCTCTACGTTTTGATATATGGAACTAGGGATCAAAGATGTATAGAAATAGATGAAATCAAGGCTAAAAAGCTTAAAAACTCAAAAATAGCGGAAGGAGAGAGAAAATTGGGTGAAAAGTGAAGAGATTTGACCCAAAAAGTGGCTTTTAATGATGAGCGGTGAAAGTTGCGCTTGAGTAGTGAATCGCGGCTTCCAATATCTCTAACAATTTTGAAAAACAAAGCTGGAAGGGTCTATAGTCCGCTTGAGCATTGAAAGTTATGCTCGACCGTACTATGCACATAACACAGATTCGCTAACTTCAAATATGCATAACTCTCTTATTGAAGCCTCGAAAGTAAGCTTTCCAATGGTTCTAGCCTTACATCAAGATTCAAACTGTGTAGAGATAAAATTATAAAAGAGTGATGACTACTCAATAACAACTATTTGAATTTGAAGTTTTTGATCCAATCTCCCTCAACCACTATGATAACACCTCAACCAAGGCTCAAATATCAACTAAGAAGGTTCTCCATCAAGATAATCAAAGATTCAAATATAATTCCATTATAACAGGAAGTACAAAGTGCTACAACCTCTCCACCTTAAGAAATTTCATCCCTGAAATTAAGAATACACCAAAACACAAGGTAAACCGACCACTGAGCACTCAACACCCGAGTACTTAGGAAAAGAAAACTACCCTCACAACAAAACCCTTGGTTAACTCTCACAAAAGAAGAGGACTTACCACGAAAACGCGTCCCAAAAGAAAACACTCCTGCACAATAAGCTCCAACAATGCCAAACCCTCCTCAAAACAAAACACCTAAACACATGACTAGCAATCCAAGCCAAGTTACTGCTCAACATCCATCATCCCAAGTAAAACAACCGATAGCAAAACCTTGTTTAAAAAAAAAATAAAAACAAAAAATAAAAAATCCCTTGTTGCTTAACTCTTTGAACATCATTCTCTTGTATACAAAACATTTCTGAAAAGATGCTCAAATTTTCACCATCCATAATCAAAATATATTTATGTATTTTCCATACAAAACTCAAAAGTTTTGTAAATATTTTTCGAAAACAAGGTGTTACCCATGACACATAACCATCCATAATTTAATTGCCAAAAATTACTCATTGAAATTTCTCATACCAATTAAATTAAATTAAATCCTTAACATTTATGCTTTAAAAAAGCCATTAGAAGGCCATAACACTAGGAAAAATTCATTTTCCAATTCTTTTCCAATATAACAATCGTTGAATCTCTACCATCACCCAACAACACCCATCACTCATATGGTGATGCCATAACCAACATAAAACATAACATTTCTATAATAACAGTTAATAAAAATAACAACTGTGCTATCCACACTATAACGCACCAGAAAATCCACGATTTTGCAATTTCATTATGTTATAATCATTATCATAAATTATCAGCTACAAGAGGTAAATGCATACTCCAACGAAGAATCTACAATGTGTTACCCTAACCCGGGGTTTTCCACTAATCCAAAAAAAGTCTCACACGAGCTTCCCAACCATATACACGAGACTCCATGCTCGCAAAATCATTCCCAGGCACCCATAACCTATCAACCCTTATACACAAGCCCAAGCTTTCCCCAAGGTGACTACTTGTCATCCAAACCCCAATATCAACAAACTGACTGTGGAGAAGTGGTTTGGAAATACTCTTTGGATCCTATAGGATGCTCGTGATCCTCAGCTAGTCACCTGAAAAGGAATGAGCACTTCGGTCGGGGGTGCCGGAATTAGCACTCTGACGAATAAATCAATAAACTCTCTTGGTTGCTTATATCTCAAGTTAAACTTGTTCTCACATACCTTCTTTAGCTGATGCTCTTCTTATTTATAGTCGTGCTTGATATTGATGGTTGGGCCCACTTTTCATCTAATGAACAATCGTAACATTCGGCTAAACCCTCATATTCGACCTAGTTTACACCTAATTCAGAGGCCAATTTGGCTATTCGGCCTCTGTCCCTCTGGGCTATGTGCCGTATAGTACATAACTTGATTTCTTTCTTTCAGTCTTTCGGCTAGCCTACGTAGTAATATACTCGGCCACCACAATTGGCCCCCAAACATCCTTCTAATGTCAATTAGTCGGCATGTTTGGTGTTGGACTTAGAGGGTCAAAAAATACAGCGGTTTCCCCTATTCCAATGCAAGCGTCAGAACGCCTACTCTTCTTAGGAATGATTACAATTTTCCGCCTCTTCGTACGCTTCATTCATTTAACACGATTTAAAACCGTGTTGTCCCTTCGTTTGTATGCTTTTTCGAATGCACAAGGTTTCTCATTGCCTGTCAGTTCATCCCCCTCGCTTCTCGCTCTCTACAACCTCTTTCCGTTCTTCATTATTCTCATTTCTTGTAAGTTTTTCTCTCTTCCATTTCAACTCATTTTCCTTGTTTGTTTGCTGTTTTGAGTGTCCATTTTATTTGCTAAGATGGTGAAACATTTGAGAGCCCTTCTTTCTGCGGATCGAATCTCCGATTTTCGTCGTCACTTTTCTATTCCTGATGACGTCCATCTGTCACTCTTGGCAGAGAACGTGATTAATACAGAGAGGACTGACGAGAGTACAATCGTCTTTCCTCTTTTGTCAATCGCTAAGGGCGGAGTCCGTTTCCCCCTTCATCCCCTTTTGAGGGTTGTCCTTCGCCATTGGGATTTAATCCCTTCCCAACCAAATGTAAACATTTACAGAATAATAATAGGGATTGTAGAACTAAATCGATGCCTTAAGCTTAACCTCGGAATCCCTGCCATTCGGCATTGTTATGCCTTGGCCAAATCCTCTGGTCGGTAGAGGCGCTATTTCCTTAGGGCCAAGGACACCGACCATCATCTGGTGATAATGCTCGCTAGCTTTGGAAAGCGTGTCGATGATGTTATGGTCGTTGTTCGTGGCAACTGGG
Organism: Camellia oleifera; assembly: GCA_022316695.1. Taxonomy (NCBI): domain Eukaryota; kingdom Viridiplantae; phylum Streptophyta; class Magnoliopsida; order Ericales; family Theaceae; genus Camellia; species Camellia oleifera. Next base: position 88,275,835 of record CM039319.1, read on the forward strand.
AATTCGACGAGGGTGAAGATCGTCAAGATCCAGTGCCTAGGCGAAGGGGTGAACCAAGTGGCCATACCCCACGAATTTTTATTAAATATTTATTTGGTTCAACTTCAACGTACTTACCGTTTTATTTGTGCAGGAAACTACTTGAAGAGAGTCCAAGTTTCAAAAGACGACGCCATACTTGGGCAGATCAGAACGATACTCCAGTTCATTGGCCGTCTGAATCTCCAAAAATAAGGGAGGGCGGCCCACATTCTTTTGAAATACGAGCCGACCTACATTACTTTTTTGGCCGCAGATAATATCCTGATTCCGAGGGGTAAACAGCACCTTACGGCGCTTGTTTTTCTGAGCTTTTAGAACCTAAGGCAGATCGGCTTTGAAGCTTCAGACTCAAAATCGGAGGACGAACAAGTAGCTGAACGGGCCGTTGAGTAGCCGAATCAACCTCCCTAGGACGGATCCGACGGATTAGAGGAAGAGGTTGATGCGGCACTAAATTTGGCCTTTGAAGAAGCCAGCCTCGACCCTTCATCCACTTCTGCCCGAGCGGACGTGTCCTTTGAAGACATTTTCACCAACTTAGGGGATCTACCCGACTCATTTCCTGACAACATGGCTGGCGAGTCGCTCACTCAAATGGCCAAGCGGAAGACTGCCGAGAGGATGGCTGCCCGTCGGAAGGTTGAGGCCGAACGAAATGCACCTCTGCCACCTCCACCCGACGCTAGGGAAGAGACTCCACCTGCTCCCATTGAGGTGGTCCAAATTGACGTGGCTGAAACGGAGCGTGTTGTCGATCGACAGGACCAAGTGACGGAGCGAATAGGAGAGAAATGTCTGGCCGATCAAGATGCCGATTCTTCAGAAGACGTAGTGAATAAACGGCCAAGAATGGAAGAGTCAGACTTGGTCGTGCCGTTTATAATACAACCAAGGATAAGGAATACGTCGATTGCTTTCGACGCATCGGCTGTAAAAGATCCGGCTGTGGCCTTGACCTTGGCCTCATCCATTTCTTTGTTGGTTGATAGAGCAACCTTTAGGGCAGAGAATGATCTGCTGTCCATCGTATTAGCCACTCAGTCGGTGATATTGGTATGTGACCTCTGTAATTGTGTAAAAGAAAATAAAGTTTTTACATTGGCTTACCAATGTCTTATTTTGTAGGCGGCGGGAAGGATAGCTGAGATTGGCCGCCGCCAACATGATGCTATTGAAAAACTCGGCTTTCTCACAGCTGAAGTGAAAAGCGAGAAAGGGAAGGCAGCAGAGGCTTCTCTCAGGGCTGAATCTGAGGCCATGAAAGTGGCGGCAGAGAGAGTGAGGGCCGATGCCGAAGAAAAGAAGGCCAAGGCTACTGATCGGCTGAGATTGGCTGCCGAGGAGAAGGCGAGTGCTAGCGAAGAGGCGCTCAGGTTGGCCAACGAGACAATTGCCAAGTTGGAGGCCGATTTGGTGGAGTCAAGGAGGGAGATGGCCAACGCTAAGTCCACGATTTCCAACTCATTCCAGGCTGGCAAAGATGCGGCCTTGGCGGACTACGTAGAAGAAATGCCAAAGTTCGAAAACAGGGGGTCAAACACGGCTGGCTCAAAACCTTGGTTGCCGCTAACGTGGTATCGGAGCAGCCGATTCTGTACGAGCAGGTAGATGTTGAGCCGCTGGCATCTAACCCCGAAGACTGACAGCCAAACATTTTCCATTTTGTTTTTGGTATTGTGTGTATGTAGGTTTTGTTAAATTTATTAGGTTTTTTACTATTCATTTTTGTGAGAAGCTAAGGTAGGGTAGTTTTCATTTGTAAAATGAATTCTATTTGTGCTAAGTTTATGAATGAAAATTATTTTTGCTATTTGTGCTCTGTTAACAGCTAAGTAAGATGTAAAATCATGAAATGAATAGAACAAACTACTAAATTCAACGTAACTGTATAGCGCTGCAACTTAGTCAAATATATTAGTGAATATGCCCTTGTCCCAGCAAGTTAATGAACAAGACTGCCTAAAAATGGCAGTTCAGGAGTGTGCTGGGGCACAATGGAAATTCGGCTGAGCTCTGATGATTAGGCCGAATAAATTGATGAATCTGCCCTTGTCCCAGCAAGTTAATGAACAAGACCGTCTAAAAACGGCAGTTCAGGAGGTTGCTGGGACACAATGGAAATTCGGCTGAGCGCTGATGATTAGGCCGAATAGATTGATAAATCTGCCCTTGCCCCAGCAAGTTAATGAACAAAGCTCTGATGATTAGGCCGAACAAATTGATAAATCTACCCTTGTACCAGCAAGTTAATGAACAAGACCGTTGAAAAATGGAAGTTCAGGAGTTTGCTGGGGCACAATGCAAATTCAGCTGAGCACTGATGATTAGGCCGAATAGATTGATGAATCTGCCCTTGCCCCAACAAGTTAATGAACAAGACCGCCGAAAAATGGCAGTTCAAGAGTTTGCTGGGGCACAATGGAAATTCGGCTAAGCTTTGATGATTAGGCCGAATAGATTGATAAATCTGCCCTTGCCCCAGCAAGTTAATGAACAAGACCGCTACATTAAGGAACTAGAACGTTGATCCACGTCAGGTTGTGGCGCAAGGCATTAAAGGGAACGCTTTGGGAACGCTGCACTCGCGATTAATAGTATGGGCGGGGGCTGCGCTCATTTAGGGTCCAGATTTAGTGTCCAAATTTGGCCAATTGTGGAGAAATGTGGTGGGTTTGAACCAAATGTCTAGAAGGCTATTTTTCAACAGCAAAGGAGAAGGGAGAACACTTGTGGAGTTGGACGAAGAGATGAATCGAGGTGGCGAGTCCACCCGTACGGGGAGTAGGTCGTCGAGGGATCGTGAAAAATGCCAGTCGCTGCATCGTCAAAGTAGATCTCCCATAAGGGAAAAATAGCAACGGGGTAGCTCTCCTCTACCACGCTCGAGGGAAGAAACCAGTGCAGCACCGCGCCCATTAAGTTTTGCGGTGTTTGTGGGGAACAAACCAATGACGGAAGCGGATTCAGTTGTGTGCGACCCAAACGTGGCAGTCGAGTTTGCTTGACAAATTTTTTCACCAGAAGTCCAGCAGTTAATGGTCGGTCGACCTGATTTCGAAGTTTTTCGGGAGGGCATTCATGGGGCGGTAAAAGGACTGTATACTGCCTATGAAATCGGCATGCGTCTTGGGGCTACGCGGTGGGATATAGAACAGAGAGACGAACGCGTTCGAAAGTTAGAAGCTCGAGTGAAGAAGGCTGAGCGCGAACTCAAAAAGGTTAAGACTGCCGAGGCACAATCGGCCGGCCAATCTAACCCCGATCGTGGAGGAAAAGGTGACCCAATGGCTAATAAGTGATGCGATTGTCGATCGAGATACGGCTAACATGTTTGCAATAGAGAAAGTCCAGGGCTTATGAAAAAGACTTCCATGATGGGCGAAAGGTTAGGATAGACAAGACCAAGGAAAAAGTCGCCAAGGAGGTCTGCCGATGCGAGAATCATGGATTCAAGCACGGGTGGATCAAGGCACTTCAGGCCGCAGACGCTCTCCGGGTAACAGGCGTTGATTCGGCGTCGCCGCTATATCAGCGTCATCATTTTCCCTTTGTGGCCTTTGAAGTCGAGAAGAGTGATGATGAAGGGGATGCCTAATTAAACTAGACATTGTAATGCTCCAACGCAGATTGGGAGCGAATTATGTATTTATCGATTAATTTAATGAAACATTTTATTTTAAATGTTTGCATGTTGTTTCAATTTAAGTTTATACATTCTGTCATGATCATCTTCCATTTTTCGCCAACTAAGTTTATGCTTTTTAGTCATAATATTGACAAAAAATGCGCCGAATTCGAGGCCTTCATCTGGGCCAATCGTGAAATCACAAAGAACGCTCCAAATTCGGAGTTTTATTCGGCCCAAACATGTCATGCACAGATGGGACTCCAAATTCAGAGGCTTTTATCTTGGCTAATCGTGATATCCACGAAGGGCGCTCCGAATCTAGAGTCTTATTCGGCCCAAACATGTCATGCACGGATAGGGCTCTGAATTCGGAGGCTTTTATCTTGGCCAATCATGACATCCACGAAGGGTGCTCCGAATCCGGAATCTTATTCAGCCCAAACATGTCAAGCACGGATGGGGCTCTGAATTCAGAGGCTTTTATCTTGGCCAATCATGATATCCACGAAGGGCGCTCCAAATCCGGAGTCTTATTCGGCCCAAACATGTCATGCACAGATGGGGCTCCGAATCTGGAGGCTTTTATCTTGGCCAATCATGATATCCATGAAGGGCGCTCTGAATCCGGAGTCTTATTCGGCCCAAACATGTCATGCATGGATGAGGCTCCAAATCCGGAGGCTTTTATCTTGGCCAATCGTGATATCCACGAAGGGTGCTTCGAATCCGAAGTCTTATTGGGCCCAAACATGTCAAGCACAGATAGGGCTGCAAATCCGGAGGCTTTTATCTTGGCCAATCGTGATATCCACAAAAGGCACTCCGAATCTGGAGTCTTATTCGGCCCAAACATGTCATGCATGGATGGGGCTCCGAATCCGGAGGCTTTTATCTTGGCCAATCATGATATCCACGAAGGGCACTCCGAATCTAGAGTCTTATTCGGCCCAAACATGTCATGCACGGATAGGGCTCCGAATCCGGAGGCTTTTATCTTGAATTGAATTTCATTGAGGAAATAAGAGACTTTGCATTGTAAAAGTGAAATTTGTACACGGTGAACATTCAAAACAAGTATCATGGCCCACAAGTCGGGTTAATGATAGAATTTACGCAAATGAGTGGAATTCCAAGGACGTGGCAGGCTTCTCTCGAACATGTCTTTGAGCCGATATGCCCATGTGCTGGCGATTGACTCAATCTGATAGGGGTCATTCCAGTTGGGACCCAATTTTTCATCAGCCGAATTCCTGGCAGCTGGAAGTACTTTCTTCAAGACCAATTCGCCCAGTGCATAGCGGCGTAGCTGAACACGTTGATTATACGACTTAGCAAGCTGCTGCTGGTACCGCGCCATGGATGCAAGGGCACGGTCTCTTCGTTCTTTGATCAGAGTCAAATCCAAGGCCAGCATCATGTCATTTCGACTCATATCAAAAACTTTTGATTTCAAGGTTGGAAGGCCGATCTCCAGGGAGATGATTGTCTGGGTTTCGAAACATAAAGCGCAAGGCGTTTCTCAAGTGGATCGCCTCGGAGTAATGCGATGAGCCCATAACACACTCGGCAATTCTTCGACCCATCTGCCTTTAGCTTTCTCCAGCCTCTTCTTGATGCCGTCCAAAATGGCTTTGTTGGAAGCCTCAGCTTGACCATTGCTCTGTGGATAGGCCGGGCTGGAGAAATAGGGCCGAAGACCATACGTGCTGCACAATTCTCGGTAGACACCGCAATCAAACTGCGTGTCATTGTCTGAAATAAGCGCTCTTGGAATGCCAAATCGCGTTATGATATTTCTCCACACAAAACGCCTAATATCAGTATCTCGAATGTGTTAGTGCCTCTGCTTCGACCCATTTTGTGAAGTAATTTGTCGCGACAATCAAGAATCGTTTGTTGCTCGAGGCCTGAGGTAGTGGTCCGACGATATCAAGCCCCCATTGAGCAAACGGCCAGGGACTGGTGATAGAGCTTAACTCTTCGGCAGGCAAATGGATTAAAGGGGAAAACTTCTGACACTATTCACATTTCTTGACGTAACACTCGGCATCAGCTCTTATGGTCGACCAGTAGTACCCCTGTGTTATGGCTCGATGAGCCAAAGAACGCCCACCAGAATGGGCACCACAACTTCCCTCGTGTATTTCGGTCAGGAGTTTTTCGCCTTTATCCGGATGAACGCATTCTAGGTATGGACCAGAAAGGGATTTTTTACAGAGCTTTCCTTACGGATCTAAGTAATATCGCAGGGCTTTGTTTCGCAGTTTGTGCGCTTCTTTCCTGTTTGCCGGGAGCTGTTCGGAAGATAAAAATGTAGTAATAGGGTCCATCCAACTTGGACCTGATTCTATGACATTGATTTGAATTGACTCTGAGGAGGCGATGCTCGGCTCAGTGATGAATCCTACTTCAATTGTCCGTTTAATTTCTGAGTTGATTGCGGAGGCTAGGCATGCCAGGGCGTCTGTGTGTGTGTTCTGATCCCGGGTTATTTGATTTAACTCATGATGGTCGAATTTTGCAAGCAAAGAATTCGCCGTTTTCATGTAAGCTTCCATACGGTTATTTTTGGCTGCGTATTCCCCCTTCAATTGGTTGATGACTAGCTTTGAGTCGCAAAAGACAAGCAGACGCCGAGCACCAAGGAGATGTGCATTCCGCAAGCCGTTTAACAACGCTTCGTATTCGGTTTCATTGTTCAATACTTCGAAGCCAAGTTTAACAACCTACTCAATTATTGCCCCGTCGGGAGCCATGATCACTACTCCGGCCTCACTGCTACGTTGGTTGGATAATCCGTCACAATACAACTGCCAAATGTCCCCCACGTAAATTCTCTAGTTCGATTTAGGTTGAATTTGGTCAGACTTAAAGTCGGCAAGGCATCCTAGTGAATTCAGCTACAAAGTCGGCGAGCACTTGCCCCTTGACTAAATGTCATACTGGCTGAGTTCGAGAGCCCATTTTGAAACACGCCCTGATGCTTCCGCGCTATGGAGTACTGATTGGAGGGGAGTGGTCCATTAGCACCCTAACGGTATGCCCCTGAAAGTAATGCATCAGTTTTCTTGCTGTAGTGACGAGAGCCAGGACGAGTTTTTCCAACGAAAGGTAGTGTGTTTCGGCGTCAACCATTGCTTTGCTCACATAATAAAGTGGCCGCTGCTCCCCAAGTTCTTCTTTTAATAGTACGGTGCTGACGGCCCGGTCGGAAACTACCAAATATAAAATGAGCGGATCACCTGTTGAGGGTGTTGTCAAGAGTGAAACTGTCCGGAGGTAAGTCTTCAGACCTTCCAAAGTGGCTTCGCACTCAAGGGTCCATTCAAAAGCTTTACCCTGTCGAAGAGTATGAAAGAATTGCCGGCAGCAATCTGTGGAACGACTGATGAATCTGTTGAGTGCGACGGCCATTCCCATCATCTTCTGAACCTCTTTGACCGACCGAGGAGAGCCGAGTTCAAGAATTACAGTGATTTGCTCGGGTTGGCTTCGATTCCGTGGTGGTTAACAATGTAGCCAAGGAATTTGCTGGATCCGATGCCAAAGCACACTTGGAAGCGTTCAGCTTCATTTTGTATTTGCGAAGAATGTCGAATGTCTCTTTCAGATCGGCTAAATGAGTTTGCTCTTCTTTGGACTTGACCACCATATCATCGATGTACACTTCCATAGTACAGCTGAGTTGCTCTTTGAACATGACAGTGACTAGTCTCTGGTAAGTTGCCCTCGCATTCTTCAGCCCGAAAGGCATAACCTTGTAACAACAAGTTCCTTTTGGGGTGAGGAATGCAGTTTTGTCTTGGTCCTCCGGATAGATGGCAATCTAATGGTAGCCCCTGTATGCATCCAAGAAGCTCATATGTTAATGATGTGCCGTTGCATCTACAAGTTGGTCAATTCTGGAGAGTGGAAAGCAATCTTTGGGACAAGCTTTGTTCAAGTCCGTGAAATCCACATTCCATTCTTCTTCTTTACAACCACAGTATTCGACAGCCATGTGGGATAGGTCACTTCACGGATTGCCCCAGCATCAAGCAACTGATCAACTTCTTCAACAATAGCAGTAGTATGCTCCGTGGCTGACCACCGGCTCTTCTGAACAATTGGCTTACATTTTGGATTGACATTTAAGCGGTGCTGCAAAACGGATGGATCTACCCTCGGCATCTCATATGGTGACCATGCAAATACGTCGACATTACAGAGTAGAAAGGATATTAGCTCTTGCTTGTCGGCTTTATTTAGGGAAGCCCCAGCCATGAAGAACTTGTCAAGATTCTCGTCGATTTCAACCCGATCCAGAGTTTCGGTCGCCTTTTCACTGGGAAGCCACCCTATGTCATCGAGGCTCTCCCGATCTGGCACCTCAATTGAATTTACCTCCGGCTCTCTCGATGTCTTTGCAGTGAGAAGATAACAAGCCTGCATCGACTGCTGGGAACCTCGAATTTGCTCTATGCCGTGTTTAGTCAAAAAGCGAAGTAGTTGATGATAAGTGCTCGACACGGCCTGCATGGAATGCAACCAGGTTCATCCCATAATGAGATTATACAGCGAAGGAAGCTTGACAACCAGAAATTTGACGTCCAATGATCGGGAACCCGCCCGAACTAGCAGTGTATTTTTACCTAAAGGATATTCCAGATTAGCGTTGAAGCCGAATAACGGGTAGTCAGCTGGAGATAGGTCCGACTTAGTAAAGCTGAGTTGAACAAAGGTCTTATAGTACATTATTTCTGAAGTACTTCCCTGGCCAATGAGCACACGTTCAACGGTGAATCGGTTTACGCGTAATTCAATGACTAAGGGATCAGTGTGGGGGAGCGTCACGCCGACCAGATCAGAATCATCAAAACTAATATTCCTAGTTTCATGGGGCCGTTTTGCTGGTGTGATATGCTTTTGGGGGTTCGGCTGCAACTGAATTGTATGCATCGCGGATGCTGTCGGCGAACTATATATGATATGAATTGTGCCGAAGGGAGGTGAATCATGCCGCAATGCTACTGTTTTTATTGAGTTGCTCTTTCAGACGTGTTGTGTGAGCCGACCATCTTGCACCAACTCTTCAAGGTGGTCCTTTAAGGCATAACAACTGTCAGTGTCATGACCATGGTTTTTATGATATTCACATCGCTTATCCCGTCTCCTCGTATCGGGAGGTCCCACTATTTTAGGTGGCCATTTAAAGAACAGCAAGTGTTGAACTTTAGTCATAACCGTATTGATCGGTTCCAATAACTTTGTGTATTTCTTGTCTGTGCGCCTTATGCGCCTGCTATCCACTTGAAGCTACTCATTAGCCCGATGTGAACATTGGTCATTTGATTGACACGAATCCCGCCGTCTATCTCGTTTATTCCGTGATTCGGGGCTCCGTGGTGGTACAGCGTTTACTGGCTACACGATTTCAGACGGGGCCGACTTATTGGCTTTGTGCTCGGCTTTGACCTGCAGGGCATCGTCTTTCACTTTGCAATATTCCTCGACTTTTTTCATCAACGACCAGACTGTTTTTGGAGGCCATCTGGTCAGGGAGCTGAGGAAGGCACTATCAGGATGCAACCCTATCTTGAAGGCAGTAATGGCCATGGAGTCATTGCAGGTATCATTTACTAGATTAAAACATTCTCAATAGCACGCCGAATACACTCGTAAGGTTTCCCCTGGTTGGATTTGCATTGCCCAGAGAGAATCGGCTTACTTCGGCTGGACCTCATTGGTGATGAACCTTTCCTTGAAGGATTTTTGGAGTTGGTGGAAGCTCTTGATCGATTACCGGTTCCAATTTATAATACCATCTGACAGCTAGTGGTCCCAAACTGCTCGAAAATATTCGGCACATGAGGCGTCATCGGCATGCAATGTCATGGCTTGCTTATAATGACAGATATGATCAGTGGGATCCTGATTTTCCGTCGTACAGGGTGAACGATGGAGCTTTGAACTTCTTGGGTAGTACTGCCCTTGCGATCCGTCGCATAAAGGGGTCATATTGGTCCTCTTCATCTGAATCATTTCTTCTTCGCTTATTTCACGCACGCGGACTCTCTTCAGAGGAACTGGAGCTTTCGACCCGTCCCTTCTTTTTGGATTCTGGAGAGGATGAGTCAGAATCACTATCACTATCTTGTCTCTGAACTTGAGATCGTCGACCATCCTTTCTCTGAGGTCGTTGCGGGTCTTGGCGTGCCGCTTGTTGGGATTTTGCCACTTCCAAGGCCAAATCTTATAGAAGCCGCTCGTTCTCAGCAATCATGTTTTCCAACCTCTGTTCGTTTTGCTTCACCTGATCCATGATTGCTTGCATCGTCTCATGTACTGAGGTCGAGGGTGAGGTTTGGGCAATTGAGTCGAAGTTCAAGACACGTCGTGTGGCGATATTCTTCGATCCCATCATATTTCTTGGAGTGAGGTCATCTCTCGGTGTAGTTTCGTCAGTGACTACCGAAGGATCTTCTGTCACTCCCGCCATGGATGTGTTTGAGTATTTCCATAGACTGGCGCCAATTGTGGAGAAGTGGTTCAGAAATACTCTTTGGATCCTGTAAGATGCTTGTGATCCTCAGCTAATCACCTGAAAAGGAATGAGCACTCCGGTCGGGGGTGCCGGAATTAGCACTCCGACGGATAAGTCAGTATACTCTCTTGGTTACTTACATCTCAAGTTAAACTTGTTCTCATGTACCTTTGTTTAGTTGATGCTCTTCTTATTTATAGTCGTGCTTGATGTTGATGGTTGGGCCCACTTTTCATCTAATGAACAATCGTAACATTCGGCTAGACCTTCATATTCGGCCCAGTTTACACTTGATTCAGAGGTCGATCTGGCTATTCGGCCTCTGTCCCTCTGGGCTATGTGCCGTATAGTACATAACTTGATTTCCTTCTTTCAGTCTTTCGGCTAACCTACGTAGTAATATACTCGGCCACCACACTGACTAATCAACTCAACAAACCTCTACACTCGGTACCAAACACTGATGTTCTACTCAACACCATTTACTCCAAAAATGGAGTTCCATACACAATCCCCCATATTTTTGAATATCACTGGATTCCTCAAGATCAAACCATACCATCATTGTTCCTAAGGAAATCATCACCCTTATGCCTACATAGCAAGCATGTCCTTACATTTCAAATATAAGACCGATATAGTCAATGGCAATCACACAATCTCTAACGCACAAAACAATTTCAACTAACACTACCCTTGTTACTCGAGAACACAAACTATTCTTTCCAAGGAATACTTCTAGCATCTACTCACAAAATTCTTCTCCCACTCATAAACTCCACCCAATATCTAATAACACCACCAACCTATTTCACCTACACATAATTACCAACTCATAACAAATCATAACACAAACACTACCCCCATTCATGATTGATAGAATCATAACAAATTTACTAACCAACAAAACCCAAAACTCTAAACAACACACCAGTACCATTCTCACTGACCTGAGATACAAATCTCACATTCCCTCAGACATTCTCACATAACTTCACCAATTCCATAAAACTCTAAGGCCTCATATTCCCTTAAACTCCACACATCCAAAGTTGTATAACTCGACCCTTACATTACCACCACACCAATCACAATAACCCACGGATTCTCCATTCTCAACAAACAACTTCCAAACTAAACAAGGCTCACAGGCCATCACATAACTATCTCATAATTTAATATAAGACATACAATAACACTTGGATTATTGATCCCATTAACAACTTCACATTACATATATATATAAAAGAGAGTTCGAGATTCAATGCGTGCCCCCCTAATACATGAGGATAAACAAACAACAATATATATACAACACATAATCATGATGTCTCAGCATCCAACAATACACTGGTTGACAACAAAAAGTTCATATAGTATATCACTTGTCTCTAATACAAAAGCCCCTCTTAAGGTAATACTACTATGTCGGCTGAAAGGTTGACCCTCGCGAGCCTCTTGAAGCTTGGCCTGCCCGATTCTGGTATTGATACCTCTCCCGACTGGACTGATTAGACTGAGTTTGACTAGGTTTTGAAACACTCGAAGAATTCACACGTAACGAGCAGAAACGTCTAACATGGCCCAGATGACTACAATCAAAACAAACAGTAGACTTCCTATCTAAGACTGGCTTAAAGCTTGAACCTCACTAGGCCTCCCAACTAATGAGTCTGAGACCCCTGACAAAGACAAAGACTGAGCCTGTAATTGAGCATGTGCTTGCCTCCACCTTTTACTGAGCCTAGAGCGCTTATGAACTGTAAGAGTCACCGAGGTGGACTCCTCCCTAACTCAACCAACACTCATAACCATGGCCTCCACGTGGGCCGCCGCCTCAACTAGAGCATAGTAATTCTTCCACATAGATCTGACTACCTTCTCCCAGATATCATCACGCAACCGCTTCTCAAACTCATAATAACTACGCTCTTCTGTTGCCACTAACTTGGAGCAAATCTCGACAAACTAGTAAACCGCATCTCAAACTGTGCTAAAAGAGTAACATCCTGGCGCAACTCAACAAACTGTTCCCTCAACCTTTCCCGAGCAGAATGAGGGAAGTACTTGGCCAAAAAGGCCTTCGTAAAAGCAACCCACGTATTACCTACAGTGTCCTTAGCACACTTCCACCAATAACCCGTGTCTCCCTTCAATTAGAAAGTCACCAAAGAAATCCTCAACCCCCTCATCCTCGATTCTGAGCATATCAAGAGTCTTGGTAATCTATTCCAACCAACCATCCACCTCCAATGGTTTAGCCTCCTCCAAAAACTCCGATGGATTGGAGCGAAGAAACTCCTCAGTAAGCTTGAGGGCACGCCCGTTGTCACCCTCATTGCGAGCTAGAGCATCCTGCACTGCTCTCACAATCTTGTGTGCAATTTCCTCCCTGACAAGCCGATGCTATAACAACAGGTGCTAAAGGAACCGTTGTGCCCCTACCGGCACTCCTACTACCCATCCGTCCTTTATTCCCTTCTGTAGAAATCCTATAAAACCCGAAATCAAAACCAAACTTATTGCACAAAACAACAGCCTTCCCTAAGGCACACACTCACCACCCTTAAGTTACAAGACACGTTTAGCCTCGAAACACACATTTCTATTACATATAAACTATTAAACACCTAAACACAAAATCGAATCAAGTTCACAAAGATAGCCACTCATTCCAGAACTCTCAAGGAATTCTTATCATAAACCACGTTGGTCAGGTGTGTTTCCAATAAGACCTCAAAGCAAGTTCACTAGCGACGAGTACCATCCAAGAAACTTAATCCCATGCTCACATAAATGCAACATATAAGTCCTACACTTATCCTAACTATATGCAACATCTTCACCACATGTACCAAACCCATTGTGGTTAAAACCACTTCCCACGAGCCCAAAGTATTCATACCCACCTCGCTCTGATATCAAGTTGTCATGCCCCACTTTTTATTACTCGGGTAACATTACCAAATCATTATTATAAACAATTTCAAAGATAGCAAACAGAAGTCCCAATAACTTGATAAAGATAACACAATGAAGATTCTCTCATTCGTATATAAAATAGATGCAACATAGAACATAATTACAGTAAATTATCTACAGGCTTACATCATTACATGAAAGAGAAAGGGTTTAACCCTTTCTACAACAATGGCATTCGACCAACAATTAAAAGGCCTTGTGGCCAACAAAAAAAAAAAAAAAATGACGATCCTCGATCTTGAACCACTTCTCGATATTCACCTGAAAAAGGATTAGCAACGTAGGATGAACATACAGTCCAGTAGGGATCCCAACATAATTCTAAACAATAACAACTTACATATAGCTATGATCATGAATGTTTAGTCTCACACTATATAAATAATGTGACGGTTTATAATCGAAGAATATTTACATAAGTATTTTTCCCAAAATTATTCAATTCTTTCAACAATACACAGTTCACATTTCCTTTTCATTTTCTCATTTCAAAAATATCTCATGACAACCATTTTTTTTTAAAAAACATGTTCATAAATCTTTGATTTTCTTCACATTATTAACGAACTCAATACAATATCTACATCATTTTCCAACACGTTCAAATATACATATATGCATCTAACACAAAAAATGAAAACAACAAGCATCTAACAACTATCTACTCAACATATGAGACAACTCGGCCTTCCTGAACCATAACCATCATAACGCATGATATACATACATACACTGAGACAATAATGATAAATAAGCTCTGCTTTACCTGCCTTAAGCATAGTAAGCCAAGAATACACCTTTCCATAATGAAATACCAATTTACCAGACACCGGTTGGAAGGTAATAATACCACTGTCAAGTTCTCTAGGTGCTAGTTAGAAGGTACTGGTACCTCTCATTCTAAGCGCATCCAATTCTCCAGGCGCTAGCTACAAGGTAACGGTACCTCTCATTCTCAGCGCAGTATACGTTACCAATCACCACAACATGTTAAAAACATAAATAACATAAGTGTAATACATATACATAATTCTATTCAACACGACAGTGCCATCCTCCACTGCTGACCAAGGACAAAACCTCCGAACACTTGTACTTAATACACATAATATCATACTCCAATTCTCATGAGACTTTAAGTCCAACAACAATAGATAATAAATAAAGTGTTCACAATCCAAGCTCATGTTCATTTCTAAAATTCACAAAGTGTTATGATTTCCTTCCTTTTTTTTTCTTTTTTCTTTTTTTTTTCAAAAATCAATTCTCTTATTTTCCAAGTTAACATACTTCAATCTTTATCCAAAATCATTTCTTTTCATTTCACAAAACTAAATCCATGGATATCAAAGAGACAACTCAACTCAATATAATATGATCAATCCAAAATAATTCCAATGCCATAGGTAATTCTCCCTTTTAGCTATTTACACATTTACACAATCCATATTAACAAAATACAAACATTATTCAACTTTACCCCTTTTTTTAATTCACCAAGTCAAAATATTTAATTAGGACTTTTTCTCCTCCCCCCTCCCATTTTCTTTACATAAACATGTTAGACTACTCCTCAATTAACCCAAATAACAATCAATTTAACAATCTCATTCACAAATATCAAACCATAGATCCCCTTTCATGATTTCCAAAGAAATCTATAATGGATATGATTTTTATGCAATAAATCTACCACATATCTATCTATAGATAAGGTTTTGAAAAGGAGCGAAGAAATCCCTACCTCAAGCAATGAAGAGAAGAAGCTTGAAAATCCAACATCAACAAAAACACGATCTGCTCAGATTAAATGGAAGCCTTTGTCGAGCTCTACATTTTGGTATATGGAACTAGGGTTCAAAAATGTGTAGAAATAGATGAAATCAAGGCTTAAAAGCTTGAAAACTAAAAAATGACGGAAGGAGAGAGAAAATGGAGTGAAAAATGAAGAGATTTGACCGAAAAAGTGACTTTTAACGATATGATTCTGAGCAGTTCGCTCGAGCAGTGAAAGTTGCGCTTGAGCGGTGAACCGAAGCTTCCAGTATCTCAGACAATTTTGAAAAACAAAGCTGGAAGGGTCTATGGTCCGCCCAAGCGATGAAAATTGCGCTCGAGCGTACTATGCACACAACACAGATTCACAAAATTCAAACAGGCATAACTCTCTCATCTGAACTCCGTTTAGGGTCATTTTTGTGTCCAAATTGAAGCCCCAAAAGTAAGCTTTCCAATGTTTCTAGCCTTTTAGCAAGATTCAAACTGGGGAGAGATAAAATGATAATAGAGTGATGACTACTCAATAACAACTATTTGAATTTGGAGTTTTTTTTATCCAATATCACCCAACCACTATGGTAACACCTCAACCAAGGTTCAAATATCGACTAAGAAGATTCTCCATCAAGATAATCAAAGAATCATATATAATTACATTATAACAGGAAGTACAGAGTGGCACAAAAATTAACAATTAGTGACGTTTTTTAATGGTGTATAATGAAAAATGTCATAAATTATTATAGGACTTATTGAATAATAAGCACACTGATTAAGATTTATACGTAAGTCTTCCTAAAAAAATAATATTTGTATCATTGAGGCAAATATCTCACCGAAGTAGTTAAATTTTTAGTCAAATTCTATCTGAAAGGTTATATTTCTATATTAAACACTCATAGGAATACACCCGCCCAAAAACCTTTGCTTTTTTTTTTTTAAATTCTATTTAATTTTTTTTTTTTAATTACTAACAATCACCCAGTGTAATGCACTGAATAAAATAAATAAATTATGTAAATGATCAATCCTATTGTATAAGTTAAAATATTTACATTATGGGCTCCTTTGGAATGTAAGTTGGTTTTTTGGTATTTTGACTATTTTAGCTTAAGGCTAAAAATTCTCGTCTAGAATGAGCTTTTTAATTTTTTTGACTTTTGTGAGAGTAAAAATGAATTATTATGGCACTACAAGAAAAACCACCTTTGGCGACTAAATTTTTAGTCGCCAAAGGTCCACTTTTAGTCGCTAAAAGTCGAGATTTTGGTTTCCCCGACAAAAAATTTTAGTCGCTGCTTTTGTCGCCAAAACATGGTCGCGGGAGGTTTTGGCGACTAAACCTGTTTTAGTCGCCAAAAATGACGTCTTCGGCGACCAATATATTAGTCGCCAATAGTGTTTTCGAATTTTCAAAATCACACATTTACCGACTAATAGTTTTGTCGCGAATACTGAACCAAACGCCGACTAAAGCCTTTAGTCGCCAAAATCAGAGCTTTTGGCGACTAAACTTTTAGTCGCCAAAGGTGTTTCGTAAAAAAAAAAAAAAAATCCCACTTTTTTTTGCTGGTTCTAAGTTTCGAACTGCCACCTCCAACATTCCACACCTTTAGCCACATACTCCCTCCACTATGCCACTACACATCCACATGAATATATATGAAATATATATTATTTATATAGTATTTTGTCCGGTATTAATACAAAATAATATTTATAAATAAAATTATTTTTATTAAATATAATTTACATAAAAAATAAATGATTTATTAAAAAAAAAAATTGGCCCACTTTTGGCGACTAAAAATAATTTTTAGTCGCCAATGCTATAAGTTTCGGCTACTAATTCTTATTTCGTCGCTAAAAACCGTGACTTAGGCCTAAACGGACCCTTTTTTGGCGACTAAACTGAAGTTTTGTCGCCAAAAACTCTGCTTTCAGCTACTAATTTGTTTTTGGTAGCCAAAAAGGTCCACTTTCAGCGACAAAACAGCTTTTAGTCGCCAAAACACCTATCATCGGCGACGAAACTGAAGTTTAGTCGCCAAAACCGTGACTTTTGGCTACTAAATCATTTTAGTCGGCAAAAACCGTGACTTTTGGCTACTAAACAACTATTAGTCGCTAAAAGTCCTACATGTGGCGACTAAATTGCCTTTTAGTCGCTAAAAGCATTATATTTGGCGACTAAAGGAGTTTAGTCGGCGAAAGTTCTCAATTTTGGCGACCAAATCCAATTTAGTCGCCAATTCCCCTACTTTTAGCGACGAAAAACGAATTTTTGGTCGCCGAAAGTGTTTTTTGTTGTAGTGTGGTTTGAATGTGACATTTTGTTTTATTGAATTAAAAAATCTATTTTATTATTTTGTGACTATTTTAACCCCAATTTATTATGCCAAACGAGTGCTATATATATTTTACATTAAAATATTATGCAATCTTTAAATAACTATTAAAAGTCTATTGTAATAAACGATCCTAAATTGCATTAAAAACGTTGAAGTTTCAATATGAATATCCTAAAGTTACTATTATACTAAAAAAAAAACTTACTAATAGACTTTAACGTCCCATTTAATAAATAAATTTTCATATTTTAGGAGTATGTGCGAGATATTTGACAATGCATAATAAATAAATAAATAAATAAAATAAAATAAAAATCACTTAAAACTAATAATTCAAAAATAGATTAAAATTTTAAGTTAAAAAGTACATTTGTTTATTATTTTTATTAGAAATTACTTATTAATCGATATTTAGTTTAAATTTTATTATTTTATTTTTTCTTTAATTTTTTGGACAAAAAAAAATCCCAAGTTTGAGGCATCTAACAAAATAAATTTTGAATTTTGTCAATTTCAATCATAATATTTTTATTTGTTTTCAATTTAAATCATTAGTCTATTTTCGTTAAGTAAAATCAATAGAAAAAGAGTATTTCAATCATTACACTTAATGTAGGTATATATTAAATTTTTAAAAATATCATTTTCATTGAGTTTAATAACTAAAATAGTCATTTTTCATTAGTTGTACTTAATGAAAATAGGTAAATAGGTTTAGATTGAAAATAAATTAAAATTTTAAGATTTAAATTGATAAAATTAAAAATTAAGGATTTATTTTGTTATAAAACTCAAACCTTGGATTTTTTATTATATAATTTTCCCTAATTTTTTTATACTTGTAAATTTAATTTATTTCTGTTATAAATGTATTGAAAAGTATGATCTTAGAAATATTATTGTAGAATTTAGACAAAATAAATATTAATTTTGTGAAACATATAGTTCTTAGAAAGTATTTTGGAAGGATATTTTCATAACACTTGTATTATCTATTAAAACTTATATATTTTTGTTTATAAGAAAGTGTGTGATTGGTAAATACTCAACATAACTACCACCACGACTACGACCACAATCATCGCTACTGTTATCACCACAACATGCTATTGCTATTACTTCCACCATTATTACTATCACTTTTATTATTATTGTCATTCTTGCTATAAGCAACATCATCATTTTATTATCACCACTATCACCACCACCACCACCACCACCACCATCAATGTTATCATGCTACCACCACTGCCACCATGCCGCTACCACTGTCAACCCCGCCGCTACCACCACCATCAACGCTACCACCACCACAATCACAATATAAAAATTAAAATATACAATTTAAAAATAATAATTTTCAAATTTAATTTTATATCTATCAAACAATTTTATTTTTTAATTTAACACTTAAATATTTATCAAATAATTTTCAATTTAAAAAATTCAACATTAAATTTTTAACTTTATCAAACACCACACATTTCTGTCTCTCTTCTTCCAAATGTTATTTTTTAAATGGACACTTTTCCAATGTTCAGTGTGTTTGCTTTGAGTTTTTTTATTAAGTTTTTTGAAAACTGGTTTTTTTTATTTTCGTGTTCTTTTTTTTCATTTTTAATGAATATTTTAAACAATTTTTTTACTTTTTTAGATACAGCTTACTTAGATGTATCTTAAAAGTAAAAAAATTTGTGAAAAAATATTTAAAAAATTAATAAATACAAAAAAATACAAAAAAAAATGTACTGAACTCTCGTTTTTTTTTTTTTTTTTTGTTGGTATTTTTGGTATTTAGAGCTCCTTTATTAGAGCTCCAAAACATTTTTTATTTTTGACATTCCCAATGCATTAGTGCTATTAGGGATCTTTTTTTTAGTGGTATGAATCATTGTTGATAAGACTATTTTCTTTATAATTTTTATCTACCTTCATTCATTTACGAATTAAAATCTTATAATCAAATTTAGAGAAGTAACATTAATTTTTTGGACAGTTAATTTTTTTTTCTAAAAAAAAGTAACTTTATCTAAAAAATTAGAATACACGTATCTTTTATTCATTTGATTTGATACATATATAGAAGAAGAAAAAAATAAAAAAAAATGAGAATTCACTTTTTAATTTTTAATTATGATCTGAGTATTTGAAAGCTCCTTAACTTCATTTTTAGATTAAGCGAAATAACATTATTTTTTTTTTAATATTTGTCCATTATTAAGCACCTTTAATAAAATAATAAAAGGAGATGGATCCTTATTAGTCTATAATCTGGATTAAAAGATATTGTTTGGGCTTATGGTGTTCACTACGGACTCGTTTTGATAATTCGAACAATTCATTTTGTTGGATCCTTCATATATATATATATATAATTCACACAAAAAATTAGATCGATTTCCTAATCAATTTAAGATTTGACTTTGAGAGGGCGTTTGGACTTGTTATGCCTATTTTGGGATCGACATCAATTATCCGAATCGTTCAGTTTTTAAGACTTATTGAGTAGAATATTCATACAAAAAGTTATGATACTCGGATCGGATATTGATAACTATATGATTGAATCACATTTATATTATAAAAATTAGATGGTTATTCTTAAAATTATGTGTTGTCTATTTTTTAAAAACGAATTCACTCTGTTTGGTTTCAATTTTTAGAATTCACCTTTCAAAAAAAATTACTTTTTCGCTTTCTGTATTTTTTTGTTTTTACTTGAATTTTTTTAATATTTTAAGCAATTTTTTGATTTTTAGATACACCTAACATAAATACGCTTAAAAAGTATAATATTTGTGAAAAAAAAAAATCTTTAGAAAATTCACTAAATACCAAAAATGTTTTTTAAAAAAATACGAAAATTCAGTACATTTTTAATATTTTTGTGTATTTATTAATTTTTAAAATATTTTTCACAAATATTTTACTATTTAGATATATCTAAGCAAGATGCATCTAACAAAGTAAAAAAAAAAAAAAAGCTTGAAATTTTAAAAAGATTCACTAAAAATTAAAAAAAATACGAAAAAAAAAAAACTCAATCTTCAGAAAACTGAAACTAAACACATTGAATATGATTCAAACATATAATTACTATTATTCAATCATTTTAATTTTTTACATGAATATTTTACTCAATAAACCCTAAAAAACGAACTATTCAAATCACTAAACTCGGTGAAAAAATAAGCCTAATAAACCCGATGTTCTCTCAAGTTGGAGAAATTTTTGTATGACAACTCGAGAGAAGTCAAATTCTCATGTTTGTCACTAAAATATATATAGAAAAATGTTAGAGATCCCAAAAATGTTACCCAATGTCTCATATGTGTATGGAGTCCACACCATGTAGGGCCCACAGATATGTAGGACATTTGATAAAAAAGTTAGTAAATCTTTTAGAATTTATAGCATTACTCCTATTTATAATATACTGTTTAAAAAAATGTTTTAATAAGAAATTATTCAATACACCTAGAGTAATTAGCATTAAATAATTTTTCTTCTTTGACGTGCATGTTAACAAAATAATAACTTATTATTAAATTCCCTTATTTGCATGGGAAATGTAGAATAGAAGGGATATAAATTCTAATTTTTTGAAAAGTAAATTATTTTCACTACGTGGGTTTGAGCTGTCAGAGACAAAAGTCTAAAGATTTTTTTAATAGTATGGTGTCATACTATTGAAAAATAAAAACGAAAAAAAAAGGAAGTTACTATTTTCACTTCATTTTGTTTTAAATATATATGTATTTTTTATCTTTATTATATATAGAATGAAATATATTTAGAGTAAAATAAATGTAAGAATATCTATAAAGTGATCCATATGTCACATGTTTGTTTTATTTATTTATTTATATTATATATATTTATTATATATATTTAATTGATTTAATGACTAATTAATTGGTTTAATGACTAATGGGTAATTAATGTCTGTTCACTATTCCATATGGTGGTTTCATGGGACTTTACAACTTCCCACGGTGGGAAGTTATAAGGAGTTATACTTGAATATGGGTCCAAGCCTATCTATATATATGCTTGTGATAGCCATCAAACATCGATATTGTTTTGTGAATAGAGCAGATTTGAAACTCTGTTCCTTTCGCTTTTCATATGGTCCTGTAAAAGTGTTCTGTGAGTGAGTTTTTGTTTATACATTCAAGGATAAAGATTGAAAAGGCTTGAACATTATGGCAGGTGGCATTCTTCTTTCTGAATTAAAATTATTTTAATTATCACAAAATAGAGTAGGAATAATAACTATGCATAATAAAAATTAAAAAAAATAAAATTTATTAAGAATAAAATGGAATGAGAATAGCAGTTTCTTAAAAAAAAAAAAAAAAAAAAAAAAAAAAAAAAAAAAAAAAGCATGAAATGTACTTTATTTATATATTATCTTTTAATTTAGAGCTTCACCCACCCTTTGCGATGGTACTGCTGAGAAGAATTATACCTGTAAAATATTTTTATTTGTTTGAATTTTTAAAATTTGTATTATAAATTTATTTGAAAAAAAAAATTAGAAATTAGTTTGATAAAAATAAATATAAAAATCTGTATATTTAAAATTTAAAAATTTATTTTTTGTGTAAAAAAAAAAAACTATATGAAAATAATAAGCGTTTGATTTTTTATTTTTTTCATCAAACTAACTTTTAATTTTTTAAAATATATATTCAAAAAGCTCAATCACATATATATACATGCATATATTTGAAACTGAGATACAATTTGTTAAGATATATCTGAAATGTCTCTTTTGGTAATTAGGTTAAAAGCTGATTTTTTAGTTTTTTGATTTTTTTTCATCATATGGACTTTTTATTTTTTTGCATGTTTTAAAATATATATATATATATAAATTAAAAAATTAACTTTTAACCTACTTCTCAAAATAGTGGAAAAAAGTCCAAGCCGTTCTTAATTTGAACGCTTAAATTATTTGAAAATAGTGTAAAATATCAAATTTGAAGGTGAACGGGTAGATATATTTAATTTAGATAACCTTTAAATTTTTTTTTATTTTTTTATTTTCTATACAAGTATGATTAGATGTAATCATTCAATGCATTTTGCTATTTGCTATAAAAAAATATATATAAAAAAAAATTGAAAAAACACATGGAAAATTTATCAATAAATTCCATCTTGAGAAATGCTGAATCCATTTAATTCTAATGATTTTCTAATAGGCAAATTAGTCCCTTTGATTTTAAAAATATAAATTTAATATATTATTTGAAAATTGAATTGACGATTATATCCTTATTTCTATTATGTTTCCTTTTTTCTTTTTCTTTTTTTTCTTCTTCCTTTTTTTTTTTTTTTTTGTGTGTGTGTGTGTGTGTGTGTGCTAGAAAGGTACACAATCTATGAGAATCAAATTTGGAATGAATTTTTATATGAAAATCTTTTTTATTTGAAAAACATTTCAAAAAGAGTACAAAAATGACCAAAAATATGAGATTTTTCAAACATTCCAAAAGGATGTGGGATTCTTCAAATATTTTAAAAAGAATACAAAAACTTCTTATTAAGTTTTGAGCAAATGTATAATTTCAAACTTTAACATTCTAATGTAATACTTAAACGTGACACTCGAATGTAATACTCCAAAAAAAATTCTTAGTGTACTTTTTCCAAACTGTAACACTCTAGTATAACACTCCAAAAACATTTCTTAGTGTAACACTCCAATATAATACACAAAAAAGCTTCTTAATGTATTTTTTCCAAACATAACACTCCAATATAATACTCCAAAAAAAAAAAGATGTGAGATTCTTCATACCATTCCAAAAGGAATACAAAAATTCCTTAGTAACCTTTGGACAAATGTATAATTTTAAATTGTGAGTGTTTCATTTGGAAAAAGTACACTAAAAGTTTTTTTTATAATATTTTTGTGTGTTATATTGAAGTGTTACATTTGAGATTAGATTGATTAGAGTATTACGTTTGAGAAAAGTACACTAAGAAATTTTTTTGTGTGTTACATTATAGTGATACATTTGGAAAAAAATACACTAAGGAGTTTTTTTAGAATGTTACGTTACGTTTGAGGAAAGTATACTAAGGAATTTTTTAATGTGTTACATTAGATTGTTATATTATTGAAGTGTAATATTGGTGTGTTACGTTTTTTCCGTAATGTGGGATTTGTTTAAAAGGAGGGAAAATTCAAAACCTTTTATGGTTCAGATTGTCCAAATGTGTAATTTTACATTTGGAGAAACTCACTTTTATCTTTAAAAAATTAAACCCAAATATGTAAGTGACTACCTTTTGTGTAATTTTTACTTTAATGGGACCCTTAGGTTCATAAGAAAAAAGGAAGGATTAAACAATTTACAAGATCACATTTTGAGATTTATTGGTGCTTCACCCATAACATATTTGTCATTAATTTTTTTGTGATAAATATGATCAATTAAATATGTTACGATTATATCGATGTAATTTTGTTTTGGTGGATGATATACATGAATAATCTAACAAAATGAATGATTCAAATTATTAAAATAAAATCCATAGAAAGACCCATCAACGCAAATAGTTGTTGGAAAATGGCTTTGGAGGATTTGGAAAAATTTTATGTTTTGCTAACTTTGAGCATTAATTAAGGTAGGACCCCCACGTTATTTTTAACGTTTCTAATTGGGTTCATGTTTAATGTCGCGCAGTGAATAACATCATGTATTTGGTTGCTCAAAACCATTTCCAGATGAATGAGAATTCAACGCGTGTTTTCGAGTTCGTGAAATATTAGGTGGGTTTCCTACACATTTGTGAAATGTGCATATCCTACATTGAAAAGACTTAAGATTTTGAATGGGTTTATATACACTAGGTTGGGATACTTGGGATGGGTCCCAAGGGTACCCAAGTTTGTGGAACGGTGAGGTTATGGATAAAGTGGGCTAGACCTATTGGACCCAAAATAATAACCACACGCGCGCTGCCACCGTCTCCCATCTAGGTCGGTCGGGCAAGCTGGGCTTGGGCCCCCATTCAATTTGTTCGAACAAGTTTTCTACATGTTTGGAAAAGCCACTTGCTCTTCTATATGAAGCCTTCCATTCCAGCAATTCTTGACATCTAATTTTTCCCTCAGAATTCCATCCCTCTTCTTTTGTGTTTCTGTATTTAATTTTTAGGAAGAAAAAGAGAGTCACAACAGAGTTTTGGTTCGCTAGACTTGATTTTGTAGTGCTGCAAATCAAGTGTTAGTCGTGGGAAGTAGATGCCGGTAAATCTCGAAGTACCGGAGTGAGGGCGAAATCTACTTTAAGGAGATTGTGTCCAATACAAGCCTCGATGTTTAAAGTTTTTGTAAGCTTTAATTTAGGATTTAATTTATAAAATTATTTTTTGGATTATTTATTTTTATTTTTTTGTTTATCTTATTTATACATTTAATTTACACACACACACCACTGGGAATAACAATCTTAAAGTAGATTTCTATTTTTATTTATTTGTGTTAGACAGACGAATATTTTGTTTCAAAAAATTAAATAGTAATCATATACTGCTTAATTTCTTAAATAGTAGTAATATACTATTTAATAATTTCTTTGATAACATAGTAGTCATATACTGTTTATCATTGAAATTTTGTTACAAAATATTATTCTGTATCTTTTGTGTGTAAATTCTATTTTGTATAAATTTGTGATTGGTGTTTTACTATTTCGTCAGAAATATGACAACTGAAATAAACAATATTGAGACTGTTATTACTCTAACCCCCACACCCGTTGTGCTAGTGATGACCCCGGTAGTACCAGTAAATCATGGGGAGAAATCAAAAAAATTCAATGGAAATGATTTTAAAAGATGGTAACAAAAAAATGATGTTTTATCTTACTACATTGAATTTGACTCGCTTCACTCATGAAAAAGCACTAGCACTAAACGAGGAGAGAAACTGATCGGCAAGTGGTTGCCTTAGTCGATGCATGAAATATGGTGATTTTCTGTGTTGAAATTATATCCTCAATGTTGGACAATACACTGTACAATGTGTATAGTATCAAAAGCACTACAAAAGAACAGTGGGAATCTCTAGATCATAAATATAAGACAGAGGATGCCGGTACAAATAAATTTGTTGTCGGCCTGTTTTCTAGATTTTAAAATGATAGATTCTAAGACAATTATTAGCTAGGTTCAAGAGCTCTAATTAATTCTCCATGACATACATGTAGAAGGGATGATTCTCAGTGAATCTTTCCAAGTAGCGGCAATCATTGAAAAATTGCCACTATCTTGGAAAGAATTCAGGAATTATCTAAAACATAAGCGCAAGGAGATGAAATTGGAGGAACTGATAGTGCGGCTCAGAATTGAGGAGGACAACCGTGGTTCCAACAAAAAATCAAGAAACCATGTCATGCAGGCTAAAACAAATGTTGTGGAACATGAACAAGGGTCAAAGTTCAACAACAAGAAGTGGAAGTATGATGACAATGGTCCCAAACAAAGATCCACTAGTAAGATCAACAAAGGGATCAACAACGGATTCAACAAGAGGTTCAAAGGCAAGTGTTTTGTGTGCGGCAAAGATGGACATCACGCTAAGTATTGTCACATTCGCAAAGACGGAGAGAGTTCAAGAAAAAAGCCAGCACAAGCCACAACATAGCCAAGGATTTTTATCTTTTCGATGGGGTGGTAGACATCAATCTTGTTGCAGTAGTCTCTGAAGTAAATTTGGTGGGAATCCCAAGTAGTGGTAGGTGGATACTGGAGCAACCCTCCATATCTGTGTAGATAAGAAGATGTTTACAATCTACAAAGTGGTGGAAAGTGGAGAACGACATTTTATAAGAAACTCTTCCACGTCAACTATAGAAGGATAAGGAAAGATCATAATGAAAATGACATTGGAGAAAGAACTCACGCTCAACAATGTACTCTATGTGCTAGAAATTCACAAGAATTTGATTTATGGGTCATTTTTTTTTTTTTTTATGAAGAATGGATTTAAATTAGTCTTTGAATTGACAAGGTTGTACTCTCCAAGAGTGGAATGTATGTGAGGCGAGGTTACATGAGTGATGGACTTTTGAAGCTCAATGTACTAATTGTTGTACCAAATTTGGCTATTAATAATAAGAACACATCTTCTATTTATATTGTTGAATCTTCTTTTTTATGGCATGGAACATTAGGACATGTAAATTTTAATTTTTTGCGTAGACTTGTTATTTTAGAATGTTTACCAAACTTAAAGTTTGATCCTAATCATAAATGTGAGATTTGTGTTGAGGCAAAACTTATTAAGGCATCATTTAATAAATTAGAAAGAAGTACTGAACCTCTAAGTTTAATTCACACTGATATCTATGATTTAAAATTTGTTCAAACTATAGGAGGCAAGAAGTACTTTTTTTACTTTTATTGATGATTGCACTCGATATGGCTATATTTACTTATTGAGAAGTAAAGATGAAGCCTTAGAATCTTTTAAACAATATAAACTTGAGGGAGTCCTTAGTCCCAAAACGACTACGATAGGACCAAAAACCGTTGATTGTGTGTTCATTGGTTATGCAAATAATAGTAGTGCATATAGATTTTTAGTTCATAGATCTGAAAATCCGAATATACATGTAAACACTATTATTGAGTCAAGGAATGCGTCATTTTTCGAACACATTTTTCCTTGCAAGGAAAAAGACAAGTTCAAATAAAATAACTTTTGATATTGCTATGGGTAGCAGTGAAGACCAAAATGATAATGAAACAGATGAAACTAGACGTAGTAAGAGGGCGAGGATCTTTAAATCATTTGGTCCAGATTTTCTGACATACCTGTTAGAAAATGAGCCTCAAAACTTCAAGAAAGCAATGACAAGTCTTGAAGCTCCATTGTGAAGAGAGACTGTGAATAGTGAAGTTGAATCAATACTGTAAAATCATATTTGGGAACTAGTGGATCTTCCACCAGGGTGTAAACCTCTTGGATATAAGTGTATATTCAAGAGAAAAATGAAAGCAGATGGTTTAATTGATAAATAAAAGGCTAGGCTTGTTATTAAGGGATACAGACAGAAGAAATGCCTTAATTATTTTTACACCTATTCACCAGTGACAAGAATAACATCTATTTGCATGCTAATTGCAATTGCAGCTTTGTATAATCTGGAGATACATCAAATGGATGTTAAAACAACCTTTTTGAATGGCGAGTTAGATGAGGAAATCTATATGGAATAACCGGAAGGGTTTCAAGTTCTTGACCAAGAGAAAAAGGTTGATAAACTTGTGAAATCCCTTTTATGGATTAAAACAAGCTCTGAAACAATGGTATGAAAAAATTGATCACCCCAAACTTTCAGATGGTTTTAAGATAAACAAATGTGACAAATGCTTCTATGTTAAAAGCATAGACAAAGGCTATGTCATAATTGGTCTTTATGTGGATGACATGCTCATTATTGGAAGCAATAATGACATGATTAAATCCACAAAGAAAATGTTGAAAAAAAAATTTGACATAAAAGATCTGAGAGTAGCAGATGTAATTCTAGGAATAAAAATTACTAGAACATCTGAAGGATATACTTTATCTCAATCTCATTATGTTGAGAAGATTCTGGAGAAATTTAAAAGGCATGACGACCGTCCTGCTAAAACATCTGTTGACACGTACAAATGATATATACAAAGAAATAAAAGGGGATCCTATTTTATTTCTTTGTACTGTATCTGAACTGAATCTTGTTTATTCCCATCCTTCAACTTCCTCTCGACTAGACTTTTTGGTTTTTCAACCAACTAATTGAAGCTTTCAAATATGTATATGAAGTAGTAACATTCTTTTTGAACAAGAGGAGGATTAAAAAAGAAGAGGAAATAGAGTCTAATTTTTTTACATACCTTTATAGTTTATAGAATATATTCTTTACCCATCTATAAAATAGATGGGTAAAAATATGGATTCGAATCTAAACTATTACTAAATATGTATGTCGATCCATATCAATTAATTTGTTGAATAGATACTCATACAAATGAATCATGTGCCAGGAACCAGACTTGAACTGGTGACACGAGGATTTTCAGTCCTCTGCTCTACCAGCTGAGCTATCCCGACTATTCACGATGCATCCTCTTCATTTTACTAGATTACTTGGGCTATGTCAATTAAAAGAACGAAAGGGTATTACAAAGTCTTATCCAGGCCCTGGAATTTCTTGGATTTTCAAAAGGAAAACTTTGTAAGTTTCAGTACGAATAATGATATGGACCGTGAATCATTCAAATTCAAATGGGGATTTCTTGTTCAAAGATGTTCATTTGTACGTGTATTATATATATAATGTCTTCATTTGTCAAAAAATACAAGTGCAGGTATATCACAAATTAGAGTGCTCTCGGATAATTGGAAGCTTGATGTACTTAATAAATTGCACTAGGCTAGATATAGCCTATGCTATAAGCAAATTGAGTAGGTAGACAAGTAATCCAGGGTTTGATCATTGGAAAGCGATAATTAGGGTACTTAGGTATCTAAGACATACGTGGAATAATGGCTTATATTATACCAAATATCCAACAATACTCAAGGAATTAAGTGATCCAAATTGGATATTGGCTACTTAAGACTCAAATTCCACTAGTGGATATGTCTTTACCTTGGGAGGTGCTACAGTCTCTTGGAAATCTTCCAAGCAGACGTGCATAGCAAGGATGGACAATGGAATCTGAGTTTATCACATCAGATAAAACAGGAGAAGAAGTAGAATGGCTTCGTAATTTCTTAGAAGACATTCCAATGTGGCCTAAACCTGTGCTAGCTATATGCATTCACTGTGATAGTGAAGCAACAATAGGATGTGCACAAAATTATATGTATAACGGTAAGTCTCGACACATTCGTCGAAAACGTAATACCGTTAGGTATTTGCTCTCACATGGAATAATTTCCATAAAATATATAAAGTCAAGAGAGAATATTGCAAATCTATTGATTAAAGAGCTAGTAAGAGAGCAAGTGTACCATTTATCGAGGGGAATGAGATTAAAGCCTATTACTTAAAATTCGCCATAATGGCAACCCAACCTAGTTGACTGGAGATCCCAAAATCTAGGTTCAAAGGATAACCGAATTATAGATGACTTCACGTATCACTAAGGAGGTTTACTCCTACCCATTTCTATGATAAGAAGAGTGATACCTGCAGCGTTAGTAAGATAAACTTTGCTTTTAATGATTCTTATAGCTTGGACATCCAAGTGGGGTATAGCATGATATTCTTAATAAGAAGTCACCTGTATGAGTGTGAACTGGGCCGGTTCTGTGAGAATTAAGAAGGCTAAATTCTCTAGAGCACTCATGAATTACCAGGTGTTGTTCAGGGCCAAAATGAACACAACCGTAAGAACCAAATTGTGTCTGACGATACACTATATGTAGACTATTGTCTTGGCCTACATAAACAGCTGAACAGTTCAAGGCATCGCGTCCACTGGTTAGCCAGTAAGTCTGATAGGCTTTTACTAGAGGAGGTTCAAAGCTAAAAGCTACCTATCTCGATGTGGTGTATCTTCTTAATGTACTCTTTTTTTGTATGCATTTTATTGCATGTCCGTTATCGTGAATTCCATTCATGTGGGGGATTATTGGAAAATGGCTTTGAAGGCTTTGGAAAAACCTTATTTTTTTGCTAACTTTGAGCATTAATTAAGGTAGGACCCATGCGTTATTTTTAACGTTTCTAATTGGGTTCATGTTTAATATCGCGTAGTGAATAACATCGTGTATTTGGTTGCTCAAAACCATTTCCGGATGAATCAGAATTCAACTGCGCATTTTCCGGTTCGTGGAAATAGCTTTAGGTAGGTTTCTTACACATTTGTGAAATGTGCATGTCCCATATTGGAAAGGCTTAAGGTTTCGAAATGGGTTTATATACACTAGCTTGGGATACATAGGATCGGCCCCAAGGGGTATCCAAGTTTATGGAAGGGTGAGGTTATGGGTAAAATGGACTAGACCCATTGGACCTATCGTCAGCCCGTCTGGTCAGTCGGGCGGGCTGGGCTGGGCTTAGGCGCGAGTGCGAGGTGTGAGGTTGGGTTGGGCTTGTTTCGGCTTAATACTTATTTTTTTGGACCAAAAACATTTGCATTTTATTTATTTAATTTTAAATTTTGGTTTCAAAATTCAAATTAAATCTGTCCAGTTTTTTTTTTTTTCTCACACCCAAACAAGTTCATACTAATTGAATTCACCCGAACAGGTTTTCCACATATTTATTCCACCCGAACAGATTCCAATATGTCCAAACAGGTTTTGTACCTGTTCTATCTGTCTGAATAGGTTTTCTACCTGTTCGGAAAAGCTACTTGCTCTTCTATATAAAGCTCTTCCATTCCAGCAATTTTTGGCATCTAATTTTTCCCTCAGAATTTCGTCCTTCTTCTTCTGTTCATCTATGTGTTTCTGTATTTGTTCTGTATTTAATTTTTAGGAAAAAAAAAAAGAGAGTCACAGCAGAGTTTTGGTTCTCCATACTTGATTTTGTAGTGCTACAAATCAAGTGTTAGTCATTGCTTCCTAGGAAATAGACCCCGGTGAATCTCGAAGCACCGGAGCGAGGGCGAAATCTACTTTAAGAAGATTGTGTCTAACACAAGTCTCGACGTTAAAAGTTTATGTACGCTTTAACTCAGAATTTAATTTATAAAATTATTTTATGGATTATTTATTTTTATTTTGTTGTTTATCTTGTTTATACATTTAATTTACACACACTACAGGGAATAACAATAGTATCCTCCAATCTAAATCATGAACTGGAGGACTCCAAATCCATAAAAGAATTACACAAAAGTTGACTACTAATAAAAGCATCTACATTAGCCTCACCAAATGTAGTTTTTGGTTAAATATAACTAGCAAATCATAAAATTCTTACTCCATTAGTCTCAACAAATTATTTTTAAACTAGCTTTTGGTTGAATTTGCTACAGTACCTCAACAAATTTGTTGAGGTACTATTTATTAGTTATTCAATAGTTTATTATTTTTTTGAGATAGGTTAATCTATTTTTTATTATATTTTCTCACCCACCGGACGTCCTCTCGGATGTCCACCTGGATGTCCCTGTAGAGAATGAATTTTTACTAAATTTTGGCCTAACCGGTCGACCACCCGGTTGATCTTCCCTCAGTGGATTTGCCTTCTTCGGCTGCT
This sequence comes from Camellia oleifera, assembly GCA_022316695.1. Lineage (NCBI taxonomy): Eukaryota > Viridiplantae > Streptophyta > Magnoliopsida > Ericales > Theaceae > Camellia > Camellia oleifera. The sequence continues at coordinate 88,307,368 of CM039319.1, forward strand.
GCTCTCTGCTGCTGCTATGGTGCACTAGAAAAAATATATTTAAATTGAAAAAGATAAAAGAATAAAAAATAATATTTTAATGAAATAAAATTTTAGAATATAAAGTTTAATGGAGTGTGTATATAAAAAAGAGATCTGCTAAAATACAAAAGTGGATGTTATAAGGGTAAACTACCAATAGGTCCTACTTTGGAGACTTATTACTCATTAAGTCCTACTTGATATAATTTATTAAGTGATAAAGATAAATTTATCAGTCTTTTTTTTTATGAATAATTTTATAGTGATAAATTTATCAGTCTCTTTGTTTTATGAATAAATTTTTAGTGATAAATTTATCACTCTCTTATTTTTATAGTGTTAAATTTAATAGTTAGGACCTGTAAGTAAATAAGTCTAGTTAACAGGACTAATTGGTAAGTCCCATGTTATAATATGGCTCAAAATTTGTTGGTGCGGATGCTCTAAGGGCCATTAATAACCAATTCCAATTATCTATATTATTATATTAAGCAAAACTTGAACAACCTTTACTTACTCCTCTTTATTGTACTATATGTTATTTATATTTCTTGGGATAAAATAAAAAGAAAAAATTAAGATTAATGATTCAGGCCTCAAATTTAAGGCTCGAATTTGCCTCGAAATCTTTTTTTTTTTTTTTTTTTTTTTCAAAGCTGTGCTATTTTGGTTTTTTTTTTTTAATTTTTTTTTCTCTCTTTTCTTTATAGGGGTGATTATGTATAGATAGGGATGTGCTAAAAAATTAGACATTTTGTAAGTGAGTTGGGTTGGACTGATTGGATAATAAAATTGACTGATCAAAAAAATTTTTTAATTTTATTTTATTTTATTTGTTAGGCTGTGTTGGTTTTTTTTTTTAAATTTTTTTTTTAAAGGTGGTTATGTGTAGGGGTTTGTCAAAAAATTAGACATTTTGTACTAACTCATCGTACAAAATTATATGAAATTAATGAATTTTAACCAACAGTCTAACTGATCAGTCAATTAAGTTGGACTGATTAAATGATAAAATTGACTGATCAATTAAACTGTTGGTTAAATTTTGTTAATTTCATATAATTTTATATGATGAGTTGATGCGAAATGTATAATATTTTATATTAGACTTAAAAAAAAAAAAAAAAAAAACTAACACACACAGCAGCCCAAAAAAAAAAAAAAACTCATTCGAGCCGAATTCGAAGGCCTCGAATTCGAGGCCTCTATCACGACTGAAAAATTAAATAGATATATAAGAGGAATGAAACTGAAATCTTGAGCTTTAGATCTAAGAAACAAAATTCTTACTAACTGAAACACAATATATAATAAATATTTTTTTTTATTTATTTAAATTGCATACATAACGCTATTTTATTAATGGAAAGCATGACCATAACACAACGACAATTATAATAATTTTATTACTTTTTTTTTTTTTTTGTCGTTTTTTTCTGCTACTTTTTCCATATATACATAAGATCCCATCCACCATAGACATTAAGAGAGTAAGCTCCATCGGTTCTTATGCTCCACCAGCACATTTCAGCACACCGTCCTTTGTCTCGGCCCTCCCGGAACACGTCGAAGCTCCCGGAGACACCATTCCAAAACATGTAGCAGTAAAATAGAGTGTTGTCGATGAACAGATTTGCCTTGAAATGCCATGTAAATGAAGAGTGAAATGCCAAGTCATGTTGCCCTAAGTCATCATCTTTGGACTTGCAATGGATGGTTAGGGTTATCCCTTCTCCCAAATCATTTGTTATGTTCATATGTCTTGTTAGGACACGATAGCTCACTCCATTTGTAATCTCTTGTGTTTCTTCTTTGCCATTAATGGCAAAAGAAACTTGCGAAGATATGAGCGATGACAAAATGAGCAAGAGAAACACAAACTTGTAGTCAGACATTTTTTTGGGATTTGTTTCCCTTTTATTTCTTTATTTATTTTTAAAGAAAATCGCATGATTTCTAGTATGGCTTTGAACACCTTTAAATATGGGGTTTTTGGGATGGGCTAAATTATCCATTTCAAGTTAAAATAGTTAATAAAATGAAAATTAATGTTATATGGACTAATTAATGTATTAATTAGTGTATTAATGGATGATGTGACATAATTTAAAATATTTTTGATATTTATAATTTGTATAATAAGTGGAGTCAATAATAATGTCATAACTAGTATTACACACTAGTTAGTATACTAATTAGTGCATGTAACACCACTCATAAATAAAATATCCAATCATATTACTATATTCATTTTTTTTACACGTTCTTTCATAAAAAATTAAATAGCCAACTAAAAGTATGTAGACTAGATTTATTGTTAGTGTGTCTCATATTATATTGTTGTTTGGAGTGTCTTAAATAAGTGCATTTTTTATTGTTTTTGACTAAAAAGTTGAGGGAAAAAATATAGATGTTTGGGTTAACTTTTTGACTTTTTATGAAAAAATGTGTATTAAAAAATTGTATAAATTAGTGTGTAGGGAAAAATTAGGATTGGAAATTGTGCAGCCATAATTTTTGACTTTTGGTGAATAGTGATAACTTTTTAACTTTTTGAGTAACTTTTTGACTTTTTGGCTTTTTTTACACTTCTCAAACTTAAATTTGAATTTACATTATACACTTTATTTTCAGTAATGAGTACTTTTAATTTGTTTTATTTTATTTTATTTTTTTGGAAATACATAGTTTTTGGATAAATTACAATTTTCTTTTTATGCTTGGTCATTTTTCTATTTTGGCCAATGAATTCTTTTCTCTCATTTTGGATGTTCATGTTTCAATTTTTTTTTCATTATCTCAAAAGTTAAATTATGTCCATAATTAGACAGAATATGACACATTAACAACTACATAGCATAAAAATATATTATTATATATACTTCAAAAGCTAATTTATGTCCATAATTAGACGAAAATTGACACATTAATAGGTAATGACATAAAAATATATTATTATATATAATTCACATATCTAATACAAACCTAAACTCCAGTATCATAATATATTTTTATGCCACCTAGTTGCTAATGTGTCATGATCAATCTAATTATGGACATAAGTTAATTTTGAAATAAATTGAGAAAAATTTGAAACACAAAGTACCAAAATGAGAAAAATAAAATAAAATTAAAGACCAAAGTGAAATAATGACCAAACATAAATGGAGTAAAGTATAATTTACCCCCATAGTTTTTTGGGAGACTTGCGTGTGTGTCATAATAGATGAAGTTATTATCCAATAGGTCAGTAATAATTAATGGTTTTTTTCATCCAACAATATTAAAAAAACATTACTAATTGTTAATTTTTAGTGACTGTTTGAAAATTTTGTCACAAAAAATATCATTAATTATAAGTTTTAGTGACAATTTAAAAAAGTCATTTCAAAAAAAGGTTATTAATTTTTAACTTAAGCGACAGTTTGAAAATTTTGTCACAGAAAAACGTCACTAATTGTAAATTCTAGCGACAATTTATAAAAACCGTGACCAAAAAAAAGAAAAATTACTGATTGTTAGTTTTTAGCGACATATGCAAAAAGTAGTCATAAAAAATTATTTTTAACGACGATTTTATTATGACTTATTTTTAATAGGACTTAACATAAATCAAAATCCAACTATTAGGATTTATGGGTGGTTTACCTAGTTTTTTCACGGACATCTACGTAGCAAGAGGCTCTTAAATGCAATAATTTTGTATCCAAATTTAAGGAATTGAACAGAATACTATTTTGGCAAGTCTATAAAATAGTTAAAAATTCATTACAAAAAATTCAATTGTCAATTTTTTTTCTTATTTTTCTACACATTTTTTTTTATAAAAGTCAAAAAATAACTAAAATGGCTACTTTCCAAAACAACCTAAGCTTTTTTTATTTTGGATAAACTACTAATAGGTCTTAATAGTTGGACTTGATACCCATCAAGTCCTATTAAAAATAAGTCTTGATAAAATTGTCATTAAATAATTTTTTTATGACAATTTTTTATATGTCGCTAAAAACTGATAATTAGTGACTTTTTTTTGTTATGATTTTTATAAATTATTGTTAAAACTTACAATTAATGACTTTTTTTATGACAAATTTTTGCTATAAGATCTATTAGACAATAAGTCCACTTATTAGGACTTATACGTAAATACTCTTTTTATTTTTTATGGTAACAAACCTATCTAATGTCCAATGAAAATGGTATGAAAATATTTTCATAAATAGAAGAAATGAATCATATCTATCTACACTATTATATATATAAGCAAAAGTGTTCTAGAGTGTCAAAGTTCAAAACGTTAATCCTTGTTTATCATAATTTTGAATTTTTTAAATATAAAAATACAGATCTTTATCTTTTAACATTTATTAAAGGAAAGAATAAGATTTTTAAAGTATTAAAGTTTAGTATTATGGGTGGTTTGTGATGATCTAAATAAGTATATTTTTTGACTTTTTATGAAATATGGGTTGAGTTTGAAGTGATGTGGTAGAGAGGTGATGTAACTTAAATAAGATAATAAGATTTAAATAGGATAGTGACTTTTTGACTTTTTAACTTTTTTAGGTTATGACAAACAAGTAGGCATTATAAGTCATGTCACTTATATGAAAATGGCAATGGCATCTCTTTAGTCTGAAATCAGATTAGAGAATATTGTTGGATTTTTGTAGGCTCATTAGGAAACCTACATCATTAATTCTAACCGTTCAATGTGTAAGTTCGTTGAGTTTTTTTTATTTTTGCAAAAATTCACGTTGTTCTAATATCGAAAGCCATCAAATTTGTGTCAACGATAAGTATGATTTTAAAAATAAATTGTTGACATAAATGTGATCTAATCAAGTGGTTATTAATATCTGATCAACGTAATTTTTTACAAGAATGAAGTACTCGACAAGCCCTATATATTGAATGGTGTAGATCATCAAGACAGACCCAAAATAGACCTGAAATGAGCTAGTTTGGACCGTCCAATTAGAAATACTGGACTGGAGACCGTTTAATCCTATGAAAATATTTTAAAATTTTCAAACATAATACTCATGTCCAGAGTTAAAAATGGAAAATTAATTATACACTTACGTTGTAAAATCTAAAATTTATGTATTACAAAATTAATAAATATTTCATATGTCAAACATGTCACGCCTCGAAAATTTACACAATAAAGATTTATCAACTTCCATTATTTAATGTAAATGTAAGTATGTCTCAATATTAATATCATCCTTAAATCTCCAACATCTGTATTCATTAACCATCAAGATATTTACAAAAGAATGTTCCACATGCGGTTATATATTCAACATCCCTAGTATATGGATCTATAGCATGTGGTGCAAATAAATGTCCTTAAGGGCTACAATTTCCAAGGTTTAAGCCCGGTTACATAAAAGTGGTTTTGAACCTATACATATAAAGCCCTTGACTTGTCAAAAATAATTACAACAAAGAAAAGAGCCTTGTGCTCTCAAAACATATTTCCACGCCTCTAATTTGGCTGGATCACCACATCTTTTCCTACACAAAATCTCATTCGGTGAGCACAAAGCCTAGTAGGAAAATATTAACAAATACATTTTATACACTCTCATGGGATGAATGTATATACCATACCATGTTAAAAAAAATGTATATCTTTATCCTTTGAAACTTTTGTGCACAATGCAATATCAAGAATTTAACAATTCAATAATTTCAATGTAGTTCAAAAGGGGCGGTAAATATGACTGAGGTAATCCCTAAGTTGGTGTTTGCAAATAGGCCTAACAAGCACTACCAATCCCCACTTTACCGGTAGCTAATCGGAAGGCACATGGTACCTCATCCGCACGTGTTTTCGGTCTTACACCATGAACACTCAGGCCAACTTAACCAATACCAATTATACCCCCTATTCAGACTTACCAACGTATTTATCTCAAAAACAAATCAATATGATATTGTTTTACAAAGCAATTCCCTTTCTCAAAGTAGTACTTTTTCCAATACAATATTCAAAATAAATTGCATTAATGATAAAATGGAATGACGATGCAAATTTCCTACGCAATAACAAAGTTCTATTTGAACATCTCAACAATGACAATTCGCGAGGTGATGATAATTAAATTAAGTTCCAATGCAATATATTTCTACATCAATGCCTTGAAATTTCTCAGTTTCTTAATTCCTCTACACAATCCTCCATTGTGATCAAATTCCACATCTCTTGTCTTTATAACCTCATGATACACTTACAAGAGAATAAACAATACATTATCAACCTTCATGCATTTTTTTTATAAATTCATCATTATTTTTAGCATTTGATGTTTCCAAAATAACAACAAGAAGCCACTGCTCAAGCTTTCCAATTCTATAATTTTTATTTTCTCATGAAATCTCTTCATTTGATGCAACTATAGAATTTCCTCCATCACTTACTCACGTAGCAAATTATCAAGTATCAATTTCATAATATCATAACTTTTTCCAAAATCTCCAAATTCTAGGGTTTCCACCAAAAACAAGGTTTTTGTTCCATTTTTGAAAAGGTTTTTCCAAAACAACACCCACACCCTAGAACATGCTCATATTCTCAAAAATTTTGGGAAAAATAGACAAAATCAACTTCTAACATCATCTAGGGTTCAACAACCCAAAATCATAGCTCATAACATGATGAAATACTTAAAACATGTATAAACTTGCAAAAATGTATATATAACTCAAAGATTATCCCTACCTCAAGCTTGGAAGGTGAAGAGGAAGAAAACCTTAGAAATCAAAGTCAACAAAAATATGATCCAATCGGTTATAATCGTAGTCCTCGTCACCTTCTTTGATTTGGTGTAAAAAGTCCCCTCAAACTGTTGAAGATTTGAGCTAAATCTTAGAGAGAAGTTGTATTTGGGTGTATTTTTAGAGAGAATGGAGAGAATAGATGAATATAGAGAGCGAGAGAGAGAAGAAAATCTGTGCAAAAACACTTTTGACATCAGTTTTGACGAAAAGAGCATGAGTTTCGAGACAGACGCGTTGAAATCCGCTTGAGCGGTTTCAATTCCGCACGAATGGAATTCCTAATCCGTACGAGCATAAATTTTTACCTTAAGGATGGATTGCTCCAGAGAGCTACCCAGAAAAATCACCCAAAATCTGCTGAAGCTTTTCTGCCTAGAAAACTCTAAAAATTTTGGAAAACACTGTAAGGATTTGCTCAGGTGGTTTCCAATTTCACACGAGCAATTTTGCCCAGAACTCAGAAAGTGATTTTGCAAACCAAGGCAAGTTCCAATGCCCAAAACTCAAAATTTTCAACCCAAAAAAGTTAAGAGAGGTTAAGTAGGAGTAGAAAATGAATCTCAATGACCCGATACGGTAAATAAAACACCAAAAGATATGCATACTACCTTACTACACAATACTATTCAAGCCCCAAAACCCGGGACATCACAACCTTTCCTCTTTAGGAAATTTTGCCTCCGAAATTTGGTTACACCTCTCATCAATACGTCCAAAGAACAAGAACAAAACAACAACAAGGCTCCGAGTGGTAACAACCACACTAATGACAAAATGAATCCATAATAGCAACAAATCAAGCATAACATGGAGATCTCAATCTCAACAACATTTTACTATCATTATAAGAATACTAGGTGATGAAAGCCTCAGCTAATTCCTCTCAAACTTTCTTTACTGAGTTCTCCAGCTTAACACCAGATAGGAGCCACTCCTGACATGGTTCTTCCGAACAAGGAAAGCTTTTGAGCCCGAGCTAGGCCCATGGGCTTCAGAATGTCTGAGAAGAGGCAGATATGAACCATAGGGTCACCAGATCCATCGAATCTATCAATATGTGGCATCTTGAACTGCTCAAACAACCTTATAGTTGTTTTAGTAAATCTATCCTTGATGTCCAGAACCGAGTTGATCCCTTCTGATTGCTTGAACATTTTCTCTAATTTGGATATTTTCAGCATTGTCGGGTCAATTTCATCAATATCTATGGGGAAAAGTCCTCTCATTGGCAGTGTAAGAACTCCAAGATCTTCTTGCAGCTTAGGTTTACGAAGTTCCATAACTAGTTGTGTCACGACCCAAACTTGCCCCTATAGGTTTAGCGTCGTAACCGGCCAGTAACCCTTGGATTACCATAGGCCTCTTAACAGAATGACATGTAATAAGGGGCTATGGAAGCAAATATAGAAAATATACATTGTCCATAGAGCTGTGTTAACATATATGAGACAGAGATCTTCAAAACAAACTTATATATATATATATATATGAGATGTCATAGATACAATAGTCTTATATCACCCATATACACAGATGAAGTCAAAAAGGAAACTTAGCCCAATGTACAGAAAAGCAAAACAAAACAAAAACATTTGTAGCAAAGTTACAAAACTAGACATCTCAAAAGGGAATCTCCCCGGGAGGCACAGTGGCTGGCTGACCTAAAACTCCAGGCAGCAGCTTAGGCCTGGTCACGCGCCTACTTACCTACATACATAATATAAATAGTGAGCAGAAGCCTAGTGATTAATAACAGAGTAAAGGGTTTAAATGAATGATGTCCATAACAGATTCAGAAATTAGAGTTCGTATCAGAAATAGGTTGGTATTCACATTTTTGTTCAAACTACATACAAAAATTTGAGTTCACGCTTTATCATACATGGTACATCCAATAGCGTTATCATGCTTGTCAGTTCCAAAAGGAACCTCCGGTATCGGGAACTTGTAATATACTTGGGCCTCGGTATTATTACCGCTAGGCAAGGGCCATGAGACCACGGTATTGTTACCCTCGGGCAAGGGCCTTGTGCTTGTAGACCATGGTATTATTACCCCCAGGCAAGGGCCTTGTGCTAAGGATGCCACGAATACTTGTCAAAAGTTGGACATTCAATCATTGATACAGAACATAGTATTTCAGAAAACAAATCATTTCGTGTCATATCATATCATATAGGGAAATACTTAGACGTGAACATAGCTTTACAAAGTTATTACTCACAGATGGCTTCACTTGCTGAACAAACAAATCAGATAACTTGAGGCAAATGACCTACATACACGTAATAGAAACACATAATGAAACACACATTCGTTTGGTGCATAACTTCTTTTGTCTCATTCTTAGTGTGTTTCTAGGTCTTAATCACTGATTGAGTCTTAATCAAATGCACTTTGGAACTCTTAACAAGACTTGCTGAAAACAGGGGTCCCGCCCGAGCGCAACTTCCTTTGCTCGAGCGGACATGCAAACTTGTGAGGGGCTTCTTGAGCGCAATTTTCTTCGGTCGAGTGGTCTGCAAACTTTGAAAAAGTACTGGTTGTGTGATTTTCACGCTCGACAGACACTCAACGATCGCTCGAGTGTGAGACTCAAGTCCTCACTCTTGCGCAACTCTTATAGCTCAAGCAGTTTGTAAAAACATAGAACTTCTGGGAGCTCGCATTTCATGCTCGGGCGGACTTCAGGTCACTCGGGCAGAAGTGTAAGATCACAAAGTAGTCGCTCGAGCACCATTTCTGTCGCACGAGCAGAAGTACAGAATCTGGAATTTCCAGATTGCACTCTTAAGCTCCAAACTCGAATCATACATCTTAAAACTCATCTTTTTGGGTCAAAACTCCAGAAAACATTTAGAAACTTGTAAAATACCATGGTTTGAAGATCATTTCACCAAATCAAGGTCTAAAGGCATGCCAATTGATCAAAACTCCCACTTGAAATTTATGAATATGCCATAAACATGACATGCATGAATTACTTTGAACTTAAGCTTTCCAAAACATGGTCAAGTAAGGTCAAATGGTAAGACATGTGATGAATTCTCAAAACCAAGTCAAGATAGACACATGCATGTGAAAATTCTTTAGAAACACACTCAAAGTGCTATGATATATGCATGCATGGAATGATTCTCCTTTCTAAATCATTAGCCCATCTCTTACATAATTTAGCTTAATTCTCAAGAATTCTTGTATTAAAGTCATGATTACAGAGTTTGAGGAAAAAATTCTTACCTAGAGTCTTAATTGCACAAGTGTAGAAACTTCAACTCCCAATTTCTTTGCAAGTCTCTAACAATTCCTAGCAATTCCCCATTTTCCTAGCTTTGAACTCAATTTTTCTTCTATCCCTCTCTCTCTCTCACATTTTCTCTTCAAGGCTGGGTGGTAGGAGAGTGTAAAGTGAGCTAATGAGTACATATGGGCCTTATATAGGCTTAATTAGGAGTTGACTAATTAGTTGACATTAATTATTCTAATTTAATCGTTCTGAATCGAATTTTAATTAATCTTACCATAATGTTCTAAAAATCCTAAATAGCACATAAATCAAGTCAATTTCATGATTGGATGCCGATAAGGCCTTCAATTTGCAAAAAGAAACAAAAATGCAAACAGATCTTTCTATGATAAATAGATATAAGCACAATAATGCGATATACACATGCAATTAATTTCGAATTTCACCTTAATTACTGATTAAGCTTATTTAATCATGAATTAATGTTAATCAGAGGTCAGGGTTGTTACAGTCTTGCCCCCTTAAAGAGTTTGGTCCTCCAAACTCGAATTACTTTCGATCTGCAAGAATATCGGATTCAGAGGGAATAGTTCAGGGTATCTCTTCATCATGTCTTCTTTCGTTTCCCAAGTTGCATAAGTCCCTCCGTGGTTTTGCCAATCAACCTTCACCAATGGTATTTCTTTGTTTCTCAATCTCTTGATTCTATGGTTTACCACCTGAATTGGCCTTTCTTCATATGTATAGTCATCTTTCAAAAGCACATGGGTTGGTTCAACGATATGTAACGGATCTCTCAAATAATCCCAAAGCATTGAAACATGAAAAACGTTGTGCATATTTTCCATCACCGGAGGTAAGGCTACTCGGTATGTCACTGAGTTGATTTTCTCTAAAACTTTATATAGGCCAATGTATCTTGGTGCTAGCTTTCCTTTCACCCCAAATCGCGTCTGACCCTTCATTGGAGTTACTTTTATAAATACGTGATCACCGACTTCATATTCTTTATCCCTCCTCTAAACATCTGCATAACTCTTTTGGCGGCTCTGTACAGTTTTCAGATGTTGTTAAATCAGTTTCACTTTCTCAATTGTTTCTTGCACAAGTTCTTGTCCCAATAAAGGTCTGTCACCTACTTCAGCCCAGCAAATTGGAGATCGACATTTTCTACCATACAAAGCTTCATAAGGAGCCATGTCGATACTCGAATGGTAGCTATTGTTATACACAAATTCAGCCAATGGTAAGTGGGTTTCCCAACTGCCTTGGAAATCTAGGGCACACATCCGTAACAACTCTTCCAATGTTTGAATGGTCTGTTCAGATTGGCCATCTGTCTGTGGGTGACAAGCACTACTTAGTCTCAATTCAGTTCCCAGAGCTTATTGTAAACTCTACCAAAATCTTGAAGTGAACTTAAGATCTTTGTCAGATACAATAGATACTGGCACACCATGTAATCTTATAGTCTCATTAACATACAAGTTAGCCAACTTATCCGCATTATACAAAGATTTGATAGGTAAGAAATGTATAGATTTACTCAAATGATCAACAATTACCCAAATAGAGTCCATACCTCAAGGAGAGCGAGGAAATTCCACAATGAAGTCCATCGTGATATGTTCCATTTTCTATTTCGGTATTGGAAGCGGCTATAGCAATCCGGCGGGTTGTTGATGTTCAGCTTTAACTTGTTGGCAATGTAAGCATCGAGTCACAAAATCAGTAATGCTTTTTTTCATTCCTGGCTATTAGAAATTTTGTTTCAAGTCATGGTACATCTTTGTATTCCCTGGATGCATAGAAAATTTAGAGGTGTGGGCTTCAGTCATAACACGTTTTCTCAAATCTGAACAATCAGGAACACAAAGTTTATTTTGGAATTTCAGCACATTGTTCTCCAACACAAATCCTGGTTTCGGTTTTGAGTCTATGTCATCCACAATCTTTTTTAGGAATTCATCTTGTAGTTGTTTCTCTCTAATCTCTTCAATGATTGTAGGTTAAGCAGAAATGGCGGCCAAGATCCCGCCCTGTTCACGCAATACAATTTCAATCTCATTCTTTTCCAAGTCACATAATAATTCTCTTTGACTGGTGAGCAAACAAGACAAATTTCCAATACATTTTTGGCTCAAGGCATCTGCCACTGTATTAGCTTTCCCTGGATGGTACAAAATCTGCAAATCATAATCCTTGATCAATTCAATTCATCTCCTCTGTCTCATGTTCAATTCTTTTTGGGTGAAGAAATATTTGAGACTTTTATGGTTTGTGTACACTTCACAAGTCACACCATACAGATAATGTCGCCAAATCTTCAAAGCAAAAACCACAACGGCGAGTTCAAGGTCATGGGTTGGATAATTCTTTTCATGGGGACAGAGTTGCCAAGAGACATAAGCAATTACCTTTCCATTTTGCATTAAGACACACCCCAAGCCTTTATAGGAAGCATCACTGTAAATCTGAAATCTATCTGTTCCGTTTGGCAAAGCCAGAATTGGTGTAATTACTAGTCTAGTTTTCAATTCTTGGAAGGCTGACTCTCGTTGATCGTTCCAGTCAAACGGTACATTTTTCTACATCAATTGCGTCAATGGCATAGCAAGTTTTGAGAAATCTTTCACAAATCTTCTGTAGTAACCTGCAAGTCCTAGAAAACTTCTAATTTCTGACACATGGCTTCAATTTTCTATGGGTCAACTGAGATACCGTCCTTGTTGATTACATGTCCCAAAAATGTCACACTGTTAAACCATAATTCACATTTGGACAATTTTACATACAGCTTCTTTTATCTCATAATCTGTAAAGCAGTTCGCAAATGGTTCTCATGCTCTTGCCTACTTTTGGAGTAAATCAAGATATCATCAATAAACACAACAACAAATTCATCCAAATATGATTTAAACACCCTGTTCATAAGGTCCATGAAGGCAGCAGGTGCATTAGTCACCCAAAACGACATTACCAAAAATTCATAGTGTCCATATCTAGTTCTGAATGCAGTCTTCTCTACATCTTTTGCCTTAACCTTTAATTGGTGGTATCTGGATCTAAGGTTTATCTTAGAGAACACTTGTGTTCCCTGCAGTTGGTAAAACAAGTCATCTATTCGAGGTAAGGGGTATTTGTTCTTGACAGTTACCTTATTCAATTCCCGATAGTCTATATATAACCTCAAAGATCCGTCTTTCTTTTTAATAAATAGGACTGGAGCACCCCAAGGTGAAGTGCTCGGGTGAATAAACTTCTTGTCTAACAATTCTTGAAGTTGAGTTTTCAATTTTTTCAATTCAGAGGTGGACATTCTGTATGGGGTTCTAGAAATTGGTTACGTCTTAGGTACTACATCAATAGTGAACTCAATTTCCCTATCAATTAACACCATAGGTAGGTTAGGAGGAAATACATCAGGAAATTCACAGGCCATGGGAATATTTTCCACACTAACATTATCCAAAGACACAGTCAACACACAACACAAGTAGCCCCAACAACCTTTTCTTAGCAATTTCTTATCTTTCATAATGAAATCAAGTATGGTGGAAGAACTACCCTATTTATAGTAAAAACAAACTCAAGCATGCCAAGTGGTCTAAACACAATAGATTACTCGCACAGTCAATGGTGGCATAGTATTTAGTCAACCAATCCATACCCAGAATACAATCAAAATTACCAATGTTTAAAGGCAGCAAATCAACATATAATGTCATATCACCAATCATAATATCACATGCCGGATAAACATAAGCATATATCATAGAACCCCCAGACGATGTAGATACAGATAGTAAACAGTTCATAGATTCTAACGGTCTAGTTAATTTCTAAGAAAAAGCACGCGATACAAATGAATGTGTAGAACCAGAATCAATCAGCACATAAGCATTCTGAGCACAGATAGAGATTATACCTAACACTACTGACTCAGTATTCTATACATCCCCAGGTACTAATGCAAAAACCCGGCCTTGTCTCAAAGTTTCTCCTCTAGTATTGGCTCTCACATTGGTTCTTGGTGTAGGAGCAGATCCGGCTAAACTTGCCGCAGGATGGGTAGTCGTGTCAAGTCTCATCAGGCAATCTTTAATCATGTGGCCTGTTTTGTCGCATCAAAGACAAGCACCAGATGCACAGTGACACATGCCCTTATGTTTCCTTCCACAATCTGGACAAACTGGCATAGACCCACTACTTTGGCTTGAGCTACTTGACGATCCAGTATTTTGCTTCTTCGGAAATGATTGGCCTTTCTTGAAATTGAATTCGGCCCTTTTACCTCTCCATTTAGTTGTTGGAGTTGTAGATTGTTTCTTTGCCACTAGTATGGCCTCTCCTATCAATGCCCTATCAAGCACTTCCACATAAGTAGGCAATTTCAAGACGCCTACTCAATCAAATACTTCCAGATCTAGTCCTCCCTTAAACTTTCGTGCTTTCTTATAATCTGTGTCCACCATATGAGGAGCAAATCTGGCCAACTCGGTGAACTTAGCCTCATACTTAGCTACGGACATCTTCCCTTGCTTAAGTTCTTGGAATTCAGAAACTTTTCGGTCTCTAAAGCATTAGGGAAAGCACTTATTGTAGAATATCTCATTGAATTGAGCCCAGGTCATATTCCCATTACTATTTTGGCATCAATAACCACCATCTCCGAGCTTCATCTTTAAGAGTGTAGGTGGCCAATGAAACCTTCTGAGTCTTAGTACAGGGGAACACTTCAAATAACTTCTCCATTTCAAGTAACCATGTCTCCGCTTTCAAGGGTTCAATACCACCCAAGAAAGTTGGCGGTTTTATCTTCATGAGTTTCTGTGTTAGGTTCATGATGTCATTATTATCCAACACAATTTGGACCGGAGGAGGCAGAGGAGGCAGAGGAGGCATCGGTTGTTGTCTTTGTTGCTATGTCATTGCTTCAGTTAAGGCTATGAGCATTTGTTCCATTCGTCTCAGTCAAGCCTCAGAGGACCCTGTTGTATCATCACTTCTTGTATTTTCCATTGCTATAGGGAAATCGGAGAACAATTAAACATAGGCAAATAGTTTTTTTCATAGTGTTCAAAATAGTCATTCCCAGTTCATTTGTTTCAATTTCATGTGTTCTTATTCAGATGCAGTTTTCTTCATGGTACAAAAATTAATACACACTCGCACATGCAGATGAAATGCCCCTAACTCTTACTAGGACATCTTATAGCTCATATGGACTCGTGTGTGTGGTATAACGCGTGCTTTGATACCACTATGTCACGAGCCAAACCCACACTTATAGGTTTAGCATCGTAATCGGCCAATAATCCTTGGATTACCAAAGGCCTCTTAACAGAATGACATATAATAAGGGCTACGGAAACAAATATAGAAAATATACGTTGTCCATAGAGCTGTGTTAACATATATGAGACAGAGATCTTCAAAACAAACTTATATATATATGAGACGTCATAGATACAATAGTCTTATGTCACCCATATGCACAGATGAAGTCAAAAAGGGAACTTAGGCCAATGTATAGAAAAGCAAAACAAAACAAAAACATCTGTAGCAAAGTTACAAAACTAGACATCTCAAAAGAGAACCTCCCTGGGAGGCATAGTGGCTGGCTAACCCGAAACTCCAAGCAGCAGCTTAGGCCAGGTTGTGTGCCTGCTCACCTACATACATAATATAAATAGTAAGCGGAAGCCTAGTGATTAATAATAAAGTAAAGGGTTTAAATGAATGATGTCCATAACAGATTCAGAAATTAGAGTTCATATCAGAAATAGGCTTATATTCACATTCTTGTTCAAACTACATACATAAATCAAAGTTCATGCTTTATCATACATGGTACATCCAATAGCGTTATGATGCTTGTCAGTTCCAAAAGGAACCTCTGGTACCGGGAACTTGTAATATAATTGGGCCTTAGTATTATTACCCCTAGGCAAGGGCCATGAGACCACGGTATTGTTACCCTCGGGCAAGGGCCTTGTGCTTGTAGACCACGGTATTATTACTCTCGGGCAAGGGCCTTGTGCTAAGGATGCCACAAATACTTGTCAAAAGTTGGACATTCATTCATTGATACAGAACATAGCATTTCAGAAAGCAAATCATTTCTTGTCATATCATATCATAGAAGAAAATACTTAGACGTGAACATAGCTTTACAAAGTTATTACTCACAGATGGCTCCACTTGCAGAACAGACAAATCAGATAACTTGAGGCGCTTGACCTACATATACGTAACAGAAACACATAATGAAACACACATTCGTTTGGTACATAACTTCTTTCGTCTCATTCGTAGTGCGTTTCTAGGTCTTAATATCTCATTGAGTCTTAATCATGGCCTAGGAATGCCTAGGATGCAATGTGGATGCCAAAATGCACTTTGGAACTCTTAACAAGACTTGCTGAAAACAGGGGTCTCACTTGAGTGCAACTTCCTTCGCTCGAGCGAACATGCAAACATGTGAGCGGCCATTTGAGCGCAATTTCCATCACTCGAGCAGTCTGCAAACTTTGAAAAAGTACTGGTTGTGTGATTTTCACACTTGACGGTCACTCGAGCGTGAGACTCAGGTCCTCGCTCGAGCGGTCTGCAAAAACATGAAACTTCTAGGAGCTCGCATTTCACGCTCGAGCGGACTTCAGGTCACTCGAGCAGAAGTGTAAGATCACAGAGTGGTCGCTCGAGCACCATTTCTATCGCTCGAGCGGAAGTGCAGAATCTGGAATTTTCAGATTCCTAAGCTCCAAACTCGAATCATACACTTTAAAACTCAGCGTTTTGGGTCAAAACTCCAGAAAAAATTTAGAAACTTGTAAAATACCATGGTTCAAAGATCATTTCACTAAATCAAGGTCCAAAAGCATGCCAATTGATCAAAACTTCCACTTGAAATTTATGAATATGCCATATAGATGACATGCATGAATTGCTTTGAACTTAAGCTTTCCAAAACATGATCAAGTAAGGTCAAATGGTAAGAAATGTGATGAATTTTCAAAACCAAGTCAAGATAGACACATGCATGTGAAAATTCTTTAGAAACACACTCAAAGTGCTATGATATATGCATCCATGGAATGATCCTCCTTTCTGATTCATTATTTCATCTTTTGCATAATTTAGCTTAATTCTCAAGAATTCTTATATTAAAGTCTTGATTATAAAGTTTAAGGACAAAATTCTTACCTAGAGTCTTAATTGCACAAGTGTAGAAACTTCAACTCCCAATTTCTTTGCAAGTCTCTAACAATTCCTAGCAATTCCCCATTTTCCTAGCTTTGAAGTCAATTTTTCTTCTATCCCTCTCTCTCTCTCACATTTTCTCTTCAATGTTGGGTGGTAGGAGAGTGTAAAGTGAGCTAATGAGTACATATGGGCCTTATATAGGCTTAATTAGGAGTTGACTAATTAGTTGACATTAATTATTCTAATTTAATCGTTCTGAATCGAATTTTAATTAATCTTACCATAATGTTCTAAAAATCCTAAATAGCTCATAAATCAAGTCAATTTTATGATTGGATGCTGATAAGGCCTTTAATTCGCAAGAAGAAACAGAAATGCAAACAAATCTTTCTACGATAAACAAATATAAGCAAACAAATATGAGATGTAGATGCCCTAGATGGGCGTTGCAATTCGACAAGAGCCTCATTGTTGGCGGCAACCTTATTGGTAAGAGCATTCATGCTTCGTTGAAGGGATAAAAACAAGTTTGCTATATCTACTGGAGGTTGGTTATCTATCACCATTGGAGGTGGATCCATCGCAGATTTTAGAAATTCCGACTGGAGAAGTACTAATAGTGAAGTTTTAACCCTTCTCCTTGTAACTGGCGATAGAGAAACTAACATTGGTTGTCCCTGAATCAAATCTGTCTACCAGCACGAGCCAGAAAACTTGGGAGATATTAGACCATTTTGAAGCTATAGCGCTATGACTTCCTAGCAAAACAAAAAAGCGAAACTCCCAATCAAAATTTTAGCAGCATTCTAGCTCAACTGATCACTACTAAAACTAAATACAACCCCACAAACTGAAATGCCTGAACCACTCATCTATATTTGAGAATCCTTGTATAGATCTCATACATTGCACATAGCATATAGTAAGAAAAAGAACAAACACCCCTATAGGGGGTAGGGTTACCTTGTCATACTTTTAAAATGATCTAGGGTTTCACTATTCAAACAAGCAGTATCATACATCCTAGAAATGAGAGAGCATCCTGTCCTAATTTTGGAAAGTATTATAGCTCACTATATGTACAAGGTCAGCTCTACTCTGGGGGTGAAGTCAAGGTGATGTCACGAAAGAGCCCTTTGGTTAATGACTAGTTAAGATCCCAGGAAGTCAAAATAGTCTATATAGCCTCTTTTCGAAACCCGATAACCTTAGATAGCAGAGCTACCTTTTTGACAAATCTTAAAAAGCATTAATACAAGGTCTCAAAAGTAACGCGGAGATGAGTACAGTGTCACAAAAAGGCTTGCTTGTTCTCCCACCAGTATCTAGGCAACACAGGGATGTTAAGTGCACCAATGCATGCAATGCAATAAACAGATAATTGAAAATAAAAATCATATCATGGAGTTCAAGTCAAGGTTTCATAAAATCCCCAACAGAGTTGCCAAAAACTGTAACATGCCCGGGGGGTTCCCGTGCGCGTTAAACAGTTCGGACTCTCGATTTCTTCGATCTAGTCTCACAAGTGCAATGTGAAACATAGATGAGAGTCTAGATTTGACAATTTTTATAGAAAATCCATTTTATTGCAAAACCATTGCCAGAAATTGACTGCATCACCAGATTTTAGAGTCGGCACCTAATATTTTGAAAAAATTAGGAAGCCCGTGACTCGCGCCAAGGCCACTGTTCATCGTAACTGAAGATGTTTGGCTCAGAACCTTAGGTATGAGAGAGGAAGGTCTTTAATTGAGCACACCCACTCACTCAATCAAAGATTAGCCTCTACTAAACAATGATATGAGTTTATTTACTTTATATGTTCATGTTTTGATTATTTAATAAATCCTGAAATTTATTATGTGAAGCATACAAGTATGGACTATGCCATTCATTTTGGAACAACTTGATTTCATGTATTTTGAAAGATTGAAGATGTACAACTCAAAGAAATTGAGTTTACAAACATGAAAATCAATATCATTCCAAATTAAGCAACATAACCTCCATTCACCGGCATTCATATAGTTATATCAAGTAAGCAAGTAGCCACATGGTATGATACTTAAACATAGTAAGAAAAATACACACAAGCAGTGTGCTAAAGCATAAAAACTCACATAATTATTGATGTCCTAGGAATAGTTACAAAACAAAGTTAGTAAAACATGCATGATCTTATATACAAAATTCTAATGCAATTCACTCAAGAAATGTAACTAAAGATTCGGCTTCTACTATATGACATGTGAATTATCTCAAGAACATGAGGTAGCACACATAATCACATAAGAATTTATTAAATCCATAAATGCAAACTTAGCCGAATCAAGATGCATGGAACATGGATGCAAAGCATAGATATGATGGAAAGCAAAATATGATGTATATTTACAAATAAGAAAAGCAAGTAAAAGACCGGGATAGAAAAAGAGGGGCAGGGAATTATTACAACACTTGAATAATTGCATACCAAATGAAAGGAAGAGAAAGAAAGTATTATAACAAAAAAAACCTCAAAAAACTCTCAAATGAAAAGAAAACAGAAGATGTAGCTCTTGAGGATCGCCGAAAACTAATATGCTCAACGCCGAAAGACTACTTTGTTCTGTCCATCGGAAGTTAACTAGCCAGCCAAATAATTAGCTAGTCGGCCAACTAGGCCTAGCAAAAC
The DNA here is from genome assembly GCA_022316695.1 of Camellia oleifera. NCBI lineage: Eukaryota > Viridiplantae > Streptophyta > Magnoliopsida > Ericales > Theaceae > Camellia > Camellia oleifera. Next base: position 88,327,308 of record CM039319.1, read on the forward strand.
TTATCTTATTACAACACCGGGAAAAGAACAAACAAGGAATATATAGGTGGCTCAACTAACCACTTCTGGTTAGATTACAACAAAACTAATATGAAATTAAAGCAAGAAAACAAATATAAGATAGAAAATGCAAGAAAATGAAAAAATAAAATAAAAAATAAAAATTCACCATCCAGAGAAAGAATGAACTTCTTGATTTCCAAACTTCATTTTGATCACCCTCAAGGTTGTGAATTGTGTTTTCAATCCTCAATTCAAAAGCTTGGAATTTGAGCTAGAATGGTGGCTTTCGACAAATATGTTTATAGGAAATGATCACTCTTTAAGTTTCTTGAACTTGGCAAGGATTACTCTCTTTTTTTATCAAAGCTTTAGGTCTTGGTTTTAATGAATTTCTTGAGTAGTGTTTTGCAATGGAAGATAAGATATATGCAGGCTAAGACAACTTCACTATTTTGGCAAGACAACTCTCTCTTTTTCAAAGTTTTTTTTTCTTTCTCAAACTCATCATTCTCTTTGCACTTCTTCTCTCAAATTCTTGTCTCAAAATTCAAGACTTAAGCTCTCCTTACATAGGCAATGCAAGTGGAGCAATGATGGAAGACATGAATGGAGTATTAAGAAAAATAATAGAGCAACTGGAGTCAATGGAAGACAAACATGGAGCATTAGCTTTAATGGATCAAGCACTAGGCAATGGAGGCTGAGTATATATGCATTTAGTGCAAAAATTGGTCAAAAAATGGGGTTATGAAGTGCCCCACCTGAACCAACAAAAATATGGACAAATATGTCACTGGGTGGTCAACCGGCCAAAAAGAAAGTTGGCCATTTTGCTCTGATTTTGTCCAGCTTTGCTCCGATGCCCAATGAGACCTAAACACTTGGCCAAAATAGGCTTAGGATGAAGAGCAAAGCTCAAATTCTATCTTTTTTATCGAGAATTTTGTGAAAAACACATTCTTATTTTCATCATCGAGTAATCAAAAGAAAACGCCCAAGCCTTAGAGCCGGTCAAAATGGGGTGTCTACAGTTATGTTGGATTGTGGTTGTATATCAACAAATTGGAATTTCAACAATTAAAAGAGGGTTTTGGCTAATGGTTGTGAGTGTTAAAGATTTGGAGGAACGAGCTTGGTTTTGAAAAAAAAATGATGTTTGTAAGTCTTTTGTGAAATGAAATGGAAAATGGAAAGTGGTAAATTTCATTGAAGCGTTAATGACTTGAAATTGTGGAACTAGTTGTGGATTTGAGTTACAAGAGTTGTGTATTTAATTGTTAGAGGTTTTGTCCTTGGTCATCGGTAGAGGATGACATTGTTGTTGTTGAGTAGAATATGTATATGTGTTATATTCGTAGATTATTGATGTAATCTAGAATGTTATATTATGTGAATTGGGGTCTATTTCTTTCAAGGTGGGGTCGATAATACGTGGCGCCTTGACATAAGTTCCTCTCATTTTTGATTTGAGCCAGGTAGAGTGTGAATTGGGGTTCGTTTCCATCTGGGTGAGGCTAGTAAAGCATGGCGCCTTAACATAGGTTTCTTCCCCTTTTGGTTCGCGTTTGGTAAAGTGTGATATGCAGGTCGTTCTCGTCCAGGTGAGGCCAATAAAGCATGTTGTGATATGTGGATTGTACCATTAGCTTCTATGCCTTGGGCCAATAAAAATAGAAGTATGAGTTGTTTTCCATTATTCAAATTTAGATATATACGTAGATGTATATTGTTGTGGGTGTTCCATTATCCTTGTTCTTAAGGCCATAAATCAGGGTAGATGTGCATGTGTGGTGAGTTGGGGCATAAGATGAGAGTGTGATAGGTTATGTGAACGCATTTTCACAACAGAGTGTCGTTATGAAACCCTTTTGAATAAAAATGAAAAGTTAGAAAGAAAAAGGAATGGTTTAATACCTGGTTGTGTTAAAGAGGATGATTTTTGAGAAAATGTACTTATGTAAATATATTTTGGATATAAAATAATCACATTACTTATATAGTATGGTGTGGTGCATTTATGATTATAACTATCTGCATGTTGATATTGTTTAGGATCATTTGAGATCTCTACTAGATTATATGTTCATCCCACATTACTAATCATTTTTCAGCTACAAGTTGAGAAGTGGTTCAAGGTTGAAGGATCTTCTTTAATTGATGGCCAAGGGGCCTTATATCTATTGGCGGGAAGCCATTATTGTAGAAGGGTTAAGCTTGTGGGCATTTTCATTTAATTGTAATTCATTTTACATCCAATGTATGTACGAGAGAGAGCAATGGTATTTGACTATTTCTTTATTGCTTATGTATTTATATCAGTGTTGAATGGACTTCTAATTATGAATTTGGTAATGTATTGGGTAACACAAAGGTGGGGTGTGACAACTTGGTATCAGAGCAAGCTAGGTTTAAATAATTAGACTCGTAGGAAGTGGTTTTTACCACAATGAGGTTTCTTCGATTGGTGAGGACGTTTACATGTAGTTAGGTTAAGTGTTAGGATTTATGTGAGTATGGGGTTAAGTTTTATGGATAGTGCTTGTAGCCAATGAACTTGTTTTGAGGTCATATTGGAAATACGCTTGATCAACGTAGTTTCTTATGAAAATTCCTCAAGAGTTCTGAGACGAGTAGTTATCCTTGTGGACTTGATTCCATTATGTGATTAAGTGTTTAAATTGCTTATGTACAATAGGATTGTGGGTTTTATGCTAAGTATGTCTTGTAGCTTGGCGGTAGTGAGTGTGTGCCTCAAGAAGGCTGTTGTGATTTTCACTAAGTTTGTTTTTGGATTTTGGTTTTCATAAGATGCCTACATGAGGGAATAGAGGTCGTGTGGGGAATAGAAGTGTCAGTAGGGGCACAATAGTTTTGTTAGCACCTGCCTTAGCATCATCGACTGTGGGTGAAGAGGTTGCATGCGAAATAGTAAGAGCGGTGAGAGATGTTCTAGCTCGCAATGCGGGGATGATGGACGTAACCATAATTTTACTAAGGAGTTTCTCCGCTCCAATCCACTTGATTTTTTGGAAGAGTCTAAATCGTTAGAGGCAGAAGACTGGTAAGAACAGATTACCAAGACTCTTAATATACTCAGAGTCGAGAACAAGGAGTTGAGGATTGTTTTGGTTGGTTTCCAACTAAAGGGAGACACTGGTTATCGGTGAAAGTATGAGACGATTTTTGTGGGCACAACTTGGGTCGCATTCACTAAGGCCTTTCTAGCCAATTGCAAATGGTGGATGAATAACATGTATCGTAACGATCACAAACCAAATCCCAAGATTATAGTTTGTAGTAGTTTAAATGGAATAATAGTCAACAACCATCTCCCTAAATATAGGAACACATTCTGCTAAAAATATTGACGGAAAAATATCACTCAACTAAATCCTATATATTAGGAAACCACCAACATCATTATCTAAAAAGCACATTTGATAAAATTACAAAGCACCTTCACTTTCATGGGTCACTCACACCACGTGTCACCTCCTAATTTGACTATGCCTATTGAAAAAACACCTAAGAAGTAGCTTTATCAAACTTTTCAAATCTAAAAAATTATTAAAGATACCATGCAAATCTATTTATTTTCGTGATCAACGCTATGTGGAATCAGTTCATAGCATGCAGGGGCAGAGGTAAATAGCGTCTAGGGGGGTCACGTGCCCCCCTGGGGTTTTGGAATTTATTTATTTATTTTTTTTATTTTGAAAACCTAAAGAAAATATTTTAAATAAAAAAAATTTATATAAATATTATTTAGAGTGAAATGTCAATGACATTTTTAAAATTATGAGAACAATAATGGTTGTTTTGATTGAAAATAAAGAGACTACGATAAGTCATATTATTATTTATGAAATTTTCAATATAATGGTGATGTCTATCATTATTGACATGCAATAAAGATATAGAATTTATTGAATTGTTACTTACATTTGAAATGTGGAATTCATTCTCTATGTGTTTCTTTACTATTGGTTGGTGATATCACATGTTAATCACGACGTGGTATGACTATTACATTGAATTTTTACGCATATTTTGTATAAAAAATTACTTTGTCATTGTATAATTTATTTTAAAACTTTATATCCATGACTTATATATATATATATATATATTGTCCATGATACACACTAATTACAAATAGCAATCTCTTTATTTATTTATTTTTTATTTTTTTTTTATCATTTTTGAAGTCAATCGTAAAAATTCATGCAAAATATTTTTGTCAAAATTTTCAATATTGTAATTAATAACTACCCCCTCTGATTTAATTTCTTGGCTTTGCCACTGATAGCCCGGTCATTTTTGACACAAACAATATCATTACTTGTCACGACCCAAACCCGCCCCTAAAAGTTTAGGTCATGACTAGCTTGTACTTAGGCCTCAGAGACAAAATTCCAAAAATTCTTATGTAATAACAGGGCTTTAAGCGGGAACAGAACAAAAATAATAAATGTCCATTGAGCTGTGCATATATGATGACCTGAAATAATTAAACCGTTTAACTACACTTTCCATATTTACATATACAATGACAGGGCTTATACAGATCTCACACACTATATGAAAGACTTCAAACAAAACTAGGCTTGGCAAAATGACACTACGCCTCTACACGGAGGCACTTCATGGGTGGCTTGACGGAGAGGCGGACTCTAGGATAAACTTTAATGCTGATCCATCGATTGCTCACCTACATACATATATATAAAAATAAAATAAAATAAAGGGTGAGCTAGAGCCTAGTAAGTAATACCAAAATAAAGAGGTTAATGAATGGTGTCCACCACATTATGTAAACATGACTTACAATTGCGAAATACATATCTTAAATTATTTCCAAGTATCATTTTCATAACAAACACTTATCATATTAAAATCCATTCATATACAAAGAGCCCGAAGGCGTATCAAAGGGACCACAAGGGTCAAGCAAAGGGTCAGGATTACATTTCAAAAAGGGACATCCATTCTTCATATAAAATAAAATTTCATAAACATGAGTTGTATGAAAATTTACAAACATCCATATTCACACTTACAGAATGGCCTCAGGCCTAACATATTACGGAACGGCCTCAGGCTCAACATGTTAACAGCTGTTCTGAACATCATAGGGTAGATAGAACATCGACATGTCTCGATCTCCCTCGGCCTTAGGGCCAAGTAATCCATATTAGACATAACTGCCTCAGTTCCATCATACATAATAGAAACAAAACGTCCTTGGGTCCATTTCATATGCCATAAAGTAGATGGAATATCGATATGTCTCCATCTGTCACATAGAACGGAACGGCCTTAGGCCCATAATTCATAAGCGATCCATATCAAACATAACGGCCTCAGGCCCAGTATATAGTAGAACGGCCTTAGGCCCACATTCACATAACAATTTAGTTCATGAAATTCACTCATCTCAAATAAATACAATCTTCCGAAAATATAACAATTATGAATAGTTAAATAAATAAATAGAACATATCTTTATAGAGATATTACTCACAGTGGTTTCCAAAAATGGTTGACCGGTCCTCGAATCTTGACCTGCAATCACAATGCACATAGCACAACATATCAAAACATAATATTACTCTCTCGATCAAATTTATTTCTCTTAATCTTTTCTTAATCAAATAAACCGATCTCTTACTTTTCCTTAACCAATTATTTATGTTGGTTCTAAACTCATTAGTCTTCAATGGGTCATAATCCGTGTCTAGGAAAATAGGAAAAAACGAAAGGAAACTGGGTTAGGAGAGGAAATAGCATGAAACGGTTAGAAAGAAAGTGAACAACCTTTACTAATTTGAACATATCTATTTGTGTACTTAAAATTTGGATGTGAAGCCACCATCATTGGAAACTAGAATTTTGGGGCTTGAATTTAGGCTCAAGAATCACTTAAAACGGAGTCCAAATGAGGGAGATATGTCTATTAGAAGTTGGGCTGAAATAGGGGAGTTCCATACGTGCGGGACCAAAACTGCACGTGCGGGAGAGCCAGGGCATGTGCAGGGGCATGTGCAATTATTTCAGAAGCAAAATAGTTTCTAGAATTAGACTTTCGCACGTGTGGGAAGCCCCACTGCACGTGCGGCTCTAGGCAAAATTCTGCTGCCGAAAATATCTGTTGGTTCTATCAGTTGTTCTTCTATTTTCCAAGCTAGGTTTCAACTCAAATCACTCAAAAACATGTAAAACTAATAGAAAACATGAGATTGTGATTGTTTTCTAAATCAAAACATCAAAAATAAAATGAATCTTCAAGCAAGAAAGATCAAAATCCTTGTTTAGTTCTTTTTCAAACTTTTTCAAAACTTCTTCTTCCAAATTCACATAGATCTTCATTTCATATATAATTTTATGAGTTCAAACCATACAAAACCTCAAGATTAAGACTCAACTTCTCACAATCAACTTCAAGATAAGCAAATATAAGGGAATTAACTCTCAAATCTAACAAGTGCAAGAAATCCATGCTTAATTTCAAGAGTATAATTTGCTCAAGCTTATGAGTTACAAACCCTAACTCATTTGAGTGTGAAATCTCTAATTTAAGTCTTAATTTTACACAATTGAAGAGGTATTCCAAGAGTTTTAGTTGATTTTCACATACCTTGAATTAAATCACTATAACAAAATGCACCTTTGGCGACCAAAATTGGTGACTAAAAAAATTTAGTCTTCAAAAGTTGTAGAATTGGCGACCAAAATTTTTTTAGTCGGCAAAAGTACAATATTTAGCTACTAATTTTTTTTAGTCAGGGTATATTGATTATTGGCGACTAAAACAAAACTTAGTCGCTAAAAATTCCAGAATTTGCGACAAAAAAATATTTTAGCTGCTGTATATTGAGTTTTGGCTACTAAAACCATTTAGTCGCCGAATGTAAAATAAAAAATTATTTTAGCGACAAAAAAAATTTTAGTCACCGTATATTGAATTTTGGCTACTAAAACCATTTATTCGCCAAATGTAAAATAAAAAATTATTATTTTATCTTTGATGACCAAAAGTTTGGTCGCCAAAAATATATTTTCAGTGACAAAAAAATATTTGAGTCGCCGTACATTGAGTTTTGGCTACTAAAACCATTTAGTCGCCGAATGTAAAATAAAAAATAATTTTTTATCTTTGGTGACCAAAAGTTTAGTCGCCAAAAATTTATTTTCAGTGATTAAAAAATATTTTAGTCGCCAAAAAACTAAATATTTGAAGGGAGGCATTTCAAATTTTGGAAGGATTTATAAAATTAATTGGTGACCAAAATGTTTAGTCACCAATTGTGTAAAATGACCGCTCACATATAGTATTTTGTTTCAAACCAAATCCTAAACAAACTAGTGCCCCTCTCCTTCTCTGCTGCCCATCTTCCCTCCTTCTCTCATCGTCGCTCCACCAACCATGGAATAGCTCTCCTCCGCCGCTCCCCCTCACATCCGCTGGCAACCGGAGCACCGATTCAGCTCCTTGTTCATCACCGTCGCTTGAGATCCATCACCCACGGAAGCTCGATCAGCGGCTCCTCCCTCACAAAGAGTGATGCGGCCACTAGTTTCTTTTCCCCATTATCATCATCATCTGAGGTCGTCTTATCACTGACTGTGCAAGTAAGAATTTTGGGTAAATTTTGAGTCTTAGTTTTTGGATTTTTTTTTAGTCATATAGTTCATTGGGTGTGAATTAGAATTTAGATTATAATTTACATTTGAATAAGAATTTACGAAAAATTGGATATGGTGATTAGCTCTATTTTTGTTAGATATGGTGATTAGCTCTGTTTATGTTCTGGTTTCAAAACCGCAAGTGTAGTATTTTAGTTGGATATGGTGATTAGCTCTGTTTTTGTTGTTTTTGTGTTATTGAAGTTGATTCCCACATGTTGGTTTACTAGCCTTTGACATGCAAAGAAATTTTGTGAGAAACAATTTATCAGTTCTTTTTTTAATTTTTATATATATATATATGCTTGATATTGTTGTGTCTATGTTGATTTATAAATCTTTGTCTACTTGATTTGTTGCAACTTTAAATTCTTTCATACTTTCAGGAAAGAGAAGTAATAGATTCATGGTTTTTATGTGCAATTAATGTCAATTGAAAACCTGGTTTGTAGAATTCAACAATGGTGTTTAAAGATGTTCATTCTTGTTTCATTCATACAAAGGAACATTTGTTGGTTCTTTTCCATGGATTTTGAATTTGTCCAAGGCCCTCAACAATAGAGTACCAACTCTGAAAAAAATTTCCCCAAACTATGCTTATTATTAATTAAATATTATAATTTAGGGTGTTGGATTTTGGTTAACTGAGAGCCAGCCACTTGAGTATGGATATTGGCTCATTAAGTCTATCCTTGCACACAATCCTCATACCGAGCAAGTTTTGCTTACCATTGTTCTGGTACTTTGATTTTGAGAGTTCCATTCATGGTTTGTCTTGTCAGAATTTAAAGACTAGTAGTGAAATTGAAAGAAAGACTAAATTTTTCTTTTCTTTCCTTCTTTTAAGGTGCTGTGAGAAGCAGAAGAAAGAGGCTACCAACATTCAGTTAGTGAACAAGAAGTTGACTGTAGCAAATAGACTCTTGAAGGAAGAGCATGATTGCTTTCAGAAACAGGTTTCGCATCTGGTATACGAGAATGAATACATGTGGCAGCAACTAAAAATTGTATGTTCAAATCATTATATGCATCAACTATTGATATTTTGGGTAATTTATTATTATTGCTTTCATTTCCTTTTCATTTTAGTTTTTCCCCAGGATTTAATGGTTTTGAATATTACTTAGATTCCTATTTGCTCTACCATACTATTGTTTATTTTTGTCCAATTCATCAACTTTTACTTTTTGAGAGTATTAATTAGCATATAAATTGATTGGGAAACCCTAATAGATGTCATACTTCCATAGGCATCTAATGGACCATCCCTTATGGACACATACATGCATGGGGTAATAGATGCTAGACAACTTAGTAAGCATGATTCAATCACCATAATTTTAAGTAGTACATTTTTATCAATATTCTATATATATTGGTGCTAGTAGTCATTTGGAGTAGTTCCATTGTTTGACTAATCTATCAATTGAGATGCTAGAAATACCTTAAACTAAGATATGTTGGATAGTTTAAAGCTAGAATTTCTTTGAAGGAATAGGAATTACCTTTCTTTAATAATTTATAATGACACAATTTGTTAGAAGTTAACATGTTTAATTTGATTACAATGTCATAGAGATAAAACATTGTGATTCACAGATCTTGCACATTTGCAAAGTAATGGCACAAAATGAATTTTCTTCAGCTAGGTTTTGAGATGAAAATCAAGAATATGTTAGTGTTGGTTGCTTATATTATATGATACCCCTTCTTTCCAAATTGTACTTTGAAATAGTACAATATATGCATGCCTTCTGTTCCTGCCCTTTTGAGAGTTGGCATGGTCTGTGTGCTGAAGCTGTAACTCTTAAAGAAAATTTGATTTGGAGATATAGAGAATTTTTTTGAACTTTTTTTCCCTCTGATGTCAACTTGAGAAAGCAAATCCCAATTACTTGAGGTTTAAGTACATGTATCCTATTTTACATGTATATGGAACCATATTATCTTCCACTTCTTGATCGTCATGTTTTGCATTACCTTTTCGTCAATCTTCTTTGCTCTTGCCCTTGGTGCCTTAAATTTGAATGAAATCACTCTTCCTTCTTGTTCATCTCCAATGAGCATAACTGAGATGAACCATTTCAGACAACATTTTCTTGTTTGGTTCTCGATTGGCAACAGGTCTTATTTCTCATAGATGCATTTCTTACTACTACTTGTCTTTCTATTCCTATATCATTTTATTTTGATGGGTTGATTCCAAATAAGCTTCATAATTTATTTCCATTTCTATTTAATGTTGGCCATCATTCTTGTTGTACAACAGCATTCTGAGTTTATATGCTCTTTATTGTTGAAAAACTTACCTGTATGCCTTAAATTTTTGTACTGTTCTCACCACTTTCCTTTCTTTCACAGCAAGAAATTATTAATTTTATAATTTTTATAATTTACAGAATATAATATATCAGAATTATTAATTTTATAATTGTTATAGTTTGGAATGTCAATTTTATTGAATAAGTACTAATGGTTATTTTTTTTATTTTTTTTTTTACAGATTGCTTTTGCATGGGCTATTGTGGATATTTATTTTTGTGTACGAAGAACATTTGTTCTGTATATGGCAGACCTTTATTTTTGTATAATCCTTTATTTTGGAAATCCAGTATTTTTGTACGTAATATTTAATTTAGATGGATTACACTTGGTTGGTATGCATTTATATGATATTTGGAATATGATGTTATTCAAGTTTTTGGATAGTTGACAATGAAATAAGTATTATTGATAATGGATTTAGATTATAATTGATAGATGTATTATTCTATATATGTACAGGTTACATGTTGCATTGATAATGGAATGCATATAATTTAGAGATTAATGAAAAATATTCAATTTGTGCATTTTAAAAATAATAATAATAAATAGAGCTTTTGGTGACTAAACATTTAGTAACTAAAAAATAAAAGCGGAACTTATTGGCCACTAAACAGTTAGTACCCAAAAAAAAAAAATGAAAGTTTTTGGCGACTAAAAAATTAGTAGCCAAGAAGGAGTGTCACATTTTTTGCGACTAAAAAATTGGTAGCCAAGAAGGAGTACCACGTTTTTAGTGACTAAAAAATTGGTAGTTGAAAAACTAAAGATGAAAATATTTTCTTTTTGGTGACTAAATATTTTCTTTTGGATTTTGCCTCTGATTGAAGAAGCTGTTCACAGGCAAATGGAGCGAAGAGGATGGATCCCAGTCGTAAAGCAACGAAGAGGGAAAGAAGCATGGAGCAATGAGCCAAGGAATGAATTATTCTCTGTGTTTGTGGATAATCTGCCTTTTAATATGGATCCGAAAACCTTGTTCAAATTATTTACAAAGTTTGGAATAGTTAAAGATGTCTTCATCCCGCAGAAGAGGCGGAAAGTCACAAATACCAAATTTGGCTTTGTCAAGTACGGTTGCTCTGTTGCTGCAAATGTTGCTGTTGATAAAGCAAATGGTCTATGGGTAGAGGATAGGAAGATTAAAGTTAAAATGGCAGCGTACGATAGATTCAAGGAAGGAGTTCAGAATAGAAACCAGTCTATTGGGGGCAAAGGTGCAAATGAAGCTGGTGGAAGAAAAGTTTGAAGTCAGCATGGTCTCCAGAAGTCATATGTTGAAATACTAAAAACAGATACAAGAGTGCCTGTGGGAAACGTTGAGAATACTATTATGGTGGACGAAGTAGGTCATGGTTGGCTTTATGAGAGTGTGATTTTGAGATTCAAAGAGGAGTATTCTGTACATGGTATTGAGAAGATTTTAAAGGAGAAAGGAGTTAGGGATGTAATGGTCAGAAATGGAGGAGGTAGAGACGTTGTGGTAACCTTTCGATCAAAAGAAGAAATGAATGCAAAAGTATCAATGGTCAGGGAATGGTTTAGGGATTGGTGCGAATATGTCAAAGAGTGGGAACCAGGATCATGTGCAGAGCAAGAGAGATGTCTATGGCTCAGATGTTATGGGGTTCCTTTAAATTTGTGGAATAGAAACACTTTTAATAAGATTGACAACTTTTGGGGAAGTGTTCTTCAATTGGAAAGTGATATTTGCCAACCAAAGTCATTCAGTTACAGAAGAGTCAGAATTGTAACTCGGTGTATGGACTTCATCAATAAAACCATTAAGCTGAAATGCAAAGGAAGATTTTATCCAGTCATGGTTTGTAAAGAGCAACCAGTTAGTGTCCTGGATAGTGGATGCATAATGCTCAATGAGGTTAAGGACGTCCATAGCTCGAATGGAGTGGTTAATCATGAACCAGTTGGTGTGTGTGGTGGTAGAAATGAAAGGGATGACATGGCAAAAGAGGCTGTGGAAGATGATGATGATCTGGCAAATTCTGCAGCAGTGGCACCAAGAGGTGGGCTAGAGCTAGCCTGTAAAGGTGCCCAAGTGGACATAGTAGTTAAAGAGACTCAATGTGGCGTGGGAAACATATTGGGGGTTGAGGCACGCCTGGATAGAACTTTAATGGAGTTGACAGAGCGTGGCCTACAGGGCAATAATATTCACCAAACGGTTGATGAGCATTTATTTACACCTGGATTTATGAAGAATGTTAGTGAGTCAGTTGGGTATAGGCCTGGTATCAGCCTAGAAGTAAATTTGGGCCTTATCCATGGACCACGTTCTCCAAATAGATCAAGTGAAGAAAGGGTGGGCACATCTATATTTCCCTCAAATAAATCTAAATGGGCTGTCATAAGAAAAAGTGGGCCTATGGTGCAACCAAGCCAAAATACTATTAATGGAAGCTCAAATGGAGTAAAGAGGTTGGAAAGGAAAGGCAAGAAGAAAGTGAGAGGGTATGGTGTAGTCAAGCCTAATACAGAGGAGGTTGGGTGCAAAAAGTTAGCTCGACTCTATAGACAAAAAGGTGTCTCATCAAGACAACCCATTCCTAAGTGTGCAGTATTCAGGGCTGCAGCAGCAGCTTTATCACTCTCTGCTTCAACTAAGAGTGGTTCAAGCAAAGGGCGGCATATCCTTAGTGAAGCACAAGCCAATCTTTAGCCAGGTAAAGTTATGGGAATCAACTACAATGGCAGAGATAATGAAGTTTTGGAGAAGCTGGCTGAGCTTGAATTAATTGACAGAGGAAGAAAACAAGAGAGGAAGATCGCATAAGGGGTCTCGTGTCTCAATTAGGGGAATTTGGTGAATTATTTGGTTTCTGATGAAGATGATGTCATGGAATATCAGAGGTTTAGGGAAATCTGAGAAGAGGGGAAGGATTAGGAAGCTCATTTATGAAAGGAGGGTTGATTTTGTTTTATTGCAGGAAACTAAGAAAGCTTCTATTGCAGAAAGTGAAGTTCGAACCTCGTGGGGTAGGAGTAACATGGAATTTATGGTAGTGGATTCAGATGGGATAGCTGGGGGATTACTTTGCATTTGGGATCCAAGTTTATTTCAGCTGAAGGACTGTTGTAGCAGTAGAAGATTTGTTCTCTTGTCAGGTACAATACTAAACTTATTTGATTGTGCTATACTGAATGTATATGTGTAGACCGCCCGGAACTCTCTCTGCGCGCCCTCCTTTCGGAGAGGGCGCGAATTGGGTTCTAGCTACTACAGTTCGGGCTCCTATCACGGTTCTGAATCTAATCTCACAAAGTGCAATGTAAGACTGATAAGTCAGCAAAGAGTCCAAATCCGAAAAATCGTTTTGGAAAATCGATTTTAATCAAGAAGTGCCAAACATGGACTGCTTTGCTAGATTTCAGAGTCGCCACCTAAATATTTTGTTTTGGGGAAATTTAGGAAACCCTGACTCGTGCCTAAGGCCACATGTCCGTCATTACCAAAGTTGCCTCGGTTCGGGAACTTGGGTACGAGGGGGAAAGGTCATGAAATGAGCACCCCCGCTCGCCCGATCAAGGATCGGCCTCTACTAACATGATATGTTGTTTTTGAAAACACATGTGTTCTTATTCCGGTTATTTAGCTAATTTACTATGTGATGCGCACAACATACAAGTATAGACTAAATCTCTTAATTTGGAACAAAACATCTCATGTTTATTTTTCGAAAATGATTTGAAGATGCTACTTGCAAGTAGGCTAAAGCGCGGATTTGCCACCAAACAAGGTGGGCTTAAAAATATGATGAGTTGCCACTTCAAGTGGGCTTAAAACTCACATTTCGATGAATTGTTCCAATTCAAGTAATGAATCCTTCATCCACAGGCATTCATGCAGTTTAGCAATTAAGCAAATAGCCTCATGGCAAGTACGCTATCATGGCAACACTTACACACATGCAAGATGCTAAAGTATAAACACTTACAGTGTACTCTGAGCCAAAACAAAAGCTAGTTAGTAATCATGCATGATCCTAGCTATGTTAAGATGCCTAATGCAACTAAATAGGCTCGGCTATCTAAGATGGCGTATGAATGCAACATTTGATAATCATGTATTCAAATAGGTATTGAAATACAAAGCAGTTTGAATGATGCGCCGAGCCCGGTGCATGCAAGACAAATGAATGATGCACGCATGCAAAGCATAAGTATGCTAATTGAAACATGCCCTAAAACTAACCATTGAAAGTTGGTAAATAAAAAGGAGAGAGGCGTGGGGTTGGAAGACATTCACACACACACGCACACTTATTACAACTTTTGCCCTCTCGACGAAGGGTCCGAATAAACAGGCTAAGCTACACTAAGCTAAGCTACTTATTACAAAACAAAACTAATTAACTAATTAGTTGTTACAACACAGATCGATTAGCTAAGTACATTAACTAATTAAGTACAAAACCGACGAATTAACTAGTTAATCAAAGCAATTAAAAGGAGCCTCGGGGCGAGGAATGAATGCATGCTCGGTTGCTTCTTCCCGAAATCCCGTCGCCTTGCCACGGTTGCCGCTGTTTGTGTTCGCTTTGATTCTGAACACCAAACCAATTCCCAGACTGCTTCTGCTCCAGAACCAGAACAACTTTGAACCATTTTCAAGCTGGTGGACTGCCAGCCACCAGGGGAGGCTGTAGGCCACCTGTCGGCCACTTAAGGAGGCTGTAGGCCACTTAAAGTGGCCGGTCGGCCACTCCTCTGGCCGGTCGGCCAGTTGCTTCTGCACATTTCCATTTTGCTGCAAACAGAGTTCAACAAGGGCAAAGCAAGGCATTTGCATGGTATGTGTGTACAACCACCCTCCTTATCATTTCTCAAGCTCAAAGGAGTGCGGTACTCGACTTTCGGGCCACCAATCGAGCATCACAATGCACAATGGTTGAGAAGCCGAGTTTGTACAAATTAATGAATGCACAAGTAACACACAAGACTCGAGAGGCCTCCACCCTATCATGCACAATCAAGAGGGACGTGACCAAGAAATGAGGCACGTTTCATCACTTCAAGTATGAAACGTCCCTCGTTTCTCTTGTTTGGATTAACGTTTGATCCAAACACATGCAATGCAACTCATATGCAAACAACATGCTTATCTATCGACGCTAGAATGGCATGCACGAGGCTCTATCATGTAAGCAATGCATGCAAAACATGTTAAGAGACTAAGAGCTCTAAATCAAGTGAAGAACATTACACATGAGGCATGTGCTATCAATCCCAAATAGTCAAACCTCATATGGATAGACCTATATCATGCCAAAACAGTGGCAAAGTCATGCTGGAAATGAAGCACCGAAAGCTACAACAACATACTCATGCATTGGCTCGCAAGCTAGGCATTAAACACAACTCTCAAACACAATGAAAGAGTGATGAATAAGAGAGTTTGGCAAGGCTATATGCTGAAATCATATGCCAAATGATGACATATCATGCAAGCAACACAAGTATGGCATACTAGAGTCCTTAAGCATGAAAGCTAGTGAGGTACACAACACTAGGACTATGCAATACAATGCTCAATGGAATAAACCAGCCCTAAACAGACCTCATGCATACCAAAATAGTGGCCAAAATGCTCTGAAATGATAGCATGAAAGGCAAGATAATGATGCTCATGTAATGGCTCATCAACTAGGCATAAGGTTCAACTCTCAAACACAATTAAAGAATGATATTTATGAGTGCATGATGGAAGTATATGCTCTGAAATACCACGCCAAATGATGCCCTAACATGCAAATAGTTCAAATAAAGCATGCCAAGAGACTTGAAATACAAAGCTAGTCAAAGGCTTTACACTACAACCATGCTAAGCAATGCTCAAATGACCTCAACCACTCAAAACAGACCTAAGGCAGGTCAAAATAGTAGCAAAAACATGCTAGACTTGTAGCATAGATGGCAAGAGAGATATGCTCATGTATTAGCTTACAACTAAGGCATAAAAGCACAACTCTTAAACACAATGAAAGGGTGATAAACATGAGAGTATGACAGAAGTTTATGCTCTGACATCACATACCAAATGATGCCACATCACACAAATGTCACAAATAAGACATGCTAGGGGTCTCAAAACACAAAACTAGCAAAGCCAATTACACTATAGCCCTACAAGGCAAGCCATACATGACCAAGACCACCTGGAATAGAGTTTAAGCATGCTAAATCAAGGCCAAAAACATGCTGAAATAGAGCTAAAACAAGCTAGAATTAGAGGCATAAAGCATGATGCATGTTAAGCCTACAAGGAGGATTGCACTACAAGTACAAAAACCAAGCAAGAGGTGATCCCACCAACTAAAATCAGAGTTAAATCATGTCAAAATAACACCAAAAACATGCTGGAGTGAAGCCAATACATGCTAAAATAACAAGCTAACTCATGAAGCATGTTAGGCTAGTGAACAAGGATTACACTACAAGTGTATGAAGCATGCATAAGGTGACTCAACCAAGCCAAAACAGAGTTACAACATACTGAAATGAGACCAAAAATAGGCTGAGATCAAGCCAACACATGCTAGAAAAATATGCTCAAGTATGAGGCCAACAAGACATGGAACCAAGATACAAAAGGGGGGGACCACCCCCACCTATTTTGGGTCCCAAAACCCACTTTCCACCACTGAAATTCCTCTGGAATTCAGTGGTTAAAAGGCCAAAATAAGGTGATCTCAAAGGCTTTAAAAGCTAGCACAAAGCAAAGCAAAATAAGCCACAAAAAGGGGGTAGACCACCCCTAACTCAAACAAGGCCTTGACCAACCATTTTTAACACTTATAAATGGAAGTTTTTACAGTTGAAAGCTAACCAAAAAAAGCATGCAAAGATGGCTAAGTAAGCAACTAAAACAAAGCTTTAAAGAGGGTAAAGACTTACCCTTGAAACACAGCAAAATAGCAGCACTACTGAGCCAAAAACCAGCTTTTAGGCTCCAAACAAGACCTCCAAGTATCTTAGCAACAAAGTAGAAGTGTTTGGAGAAGAGGTTGTGTGCAAATATGCAAAGAAAATACAATTCCAAGCACAATAGAGCACAACAATATATATATAGAGAGAGAGAAATCTAGAGAGAGAGAGTAGATATTTTGTTTCTCAAAATTCTGAACCCTTGAAAGGGAGAGAGAGCTCTCCTTATATAAGCAATGCAAGGGCAAGCTTCCTTGACAAGCTTAGAGCTTGTTTGAATCCCTCCATACACGTGTATGAAGGATGCATTCTGTGCTCTCCACCTGGCATAGCTGGCACCAAAAATATCTACAAAAACAGAAAAATAGCCGTAGGCCACTTCAACTAGCCTACCGGCCTACAACCACCAAAAGTAGCCAACAGCCTCTCCCCCCCCCCCCCCCCTCTAGGCAAGGGGTAACAAGGTATGGTCCAAAAGCAAACAAAAAATAAGAGAGCTAAGAGGCCACAAGACAAGGCACTCAGCCGGAAGCCCCGAAAACTAGCCTACGGGCCGCTACAAGTGGTCTACAAGAGGAAAAAGTAGCCTACAGCTACAAAAAGTCACCTACAGGCCTCTCTCTCCCTCCAGGTGAAGGCACCAAGGCATGGTCCAAAAACAAACCAAGAAGAAAAGAGTTAAGGTCCTGAGACAAGGCGCTCAACCGAAAGTCTCGGAAACTCAAAACGAGCACAAACAAGCGCAATCACCGAGTGCACAAATGATAACGTCTGAATCTTAAGGTCAGTCAAAAATGGGGTGTCTACAATATGCACCAAATGATGCGAGCAGTAAAGGAATTTTTTGGGAGAATTTGTTAAAATTAAAGGCTAATTTTCCGAAACCATGGTGCTTGGGGGGAGATTTTAATGAGATCAAATTTATTAGGGAAAGGGTGGGCTGCTCTACAAGGGAAAAGGGGATGAAGGAACTAAATGTTTTCACTGAAAAATGCGAGTTGAACGACTTACCATTGCTTGGTAGGAAGTACACATGGTGTAATGCTCAGAAGGGGGAGAAATGGAGTAGGATTGATAGAGTTGTACTAAATCCTGAGTGGTTGCAAAAATTTAATTTCCAACTCTGGGGTCTTCCTAGGACTTGTTCTGATCATTGCCCTCTCTTGTTAATGGAAGATGAGAGGGACTGGGGGCCAAGGCCTTTCAGGTTCATTAAGGCATGGACTATACACGCAAGTTTCAACTCTGTTTTGGAAAAAAATTGGTCTGAAACTAGGATTACTAGGAAAGCTGGGTATATACTGATTTAGAAGCTAAAACTGCTTAAGTTGGAGCTAAAAAAATGGAACTTTGAAGTTTTGGGGAATGTATCTACAAAACTAAAGGAGGCAGAGGAAGAGTTGCATGGTATTGACATTATTGCCGAAGACAGAGCTTTATCTGAAGCTGAAAAAAACCGAAGGGGGAGGTGACAGGAAAGGTATGGAAGCTTAGTAGGATGATGGAAAGGCTTTGGCATCAGAAGTCTAGAGTAAACTGGATCATCAATGGGGACAGGAACACTAGGTTTTTCCATGTTATGGCTAGTAGCAGAAGGAATAGAAACTCAATTAATTCTATCACAGTTGAAGGAGAAGTTTTTGAGGAGCCAGATATTGTAAAACTTGAGGTCTTAAATCATTTCAAGAGGCAATTCACTGAAAGCTGGGAAGGTAGACCAACTCTGGCAGACACCTTTAAGTCAATTGAAGCTAGTGATGCTTTTTGTGAGTTGGCAGCTGAATTCTCTGTATGTGAGGTAAGTGCAGCAATAAAGGACTGTGATGGAAATAAGGCTCCAGGCCCTGATGGATTTAATCTCCTATTTTTTCATAAATTTTGGAAGCTATTGAAACACGAGGTTATGCACTTCATGAGGGATTTTCATTCTTCTTGCAAGCTCTCTTATGGAATCAATAGTTCTTTTATCACTCTTATTGCTAAGACTGATAATCCTTCTGGACTAGCTAACTTTAGACCTATTAGTTTGGTGGGGTGTATGTACAAGATTCTCTCAAAAGTCCTTGCTCATAGACTTAAGAGAGTTCTCCCTGAAGTTATTGGGGATCCACAGTCTGCTTTTTTAGGTGGGACAAGTATACTTGATGGAGTTTTTATTGCAAATGAAATTGTGGATGGATGGAAAAAATCCAAAAAGAAAGGGCTGGTTATTAAACTTGATTTTGAGAAAGCTTATGACTCAATTAACTGGGAATTCCTATTTTCTATGCTGGCTAATTTTGGGTTTGGATCAGAATGGATATCTTGGATGAGGGTTTGTGTGTCCACAACATAGTTGTCTGTTCTGGTGAATGGTTCACCAACAGCTGAATTTTCACCACAAAAGGGCCTTAGACAAGGTGACTCTTTATCACATTTTTTATTCATTATAGTGGCTGAAGGGTTGAATCTCTTGATGAACACAACATATGAAAAAGGATTCATAAAAGGGGTAAAAGTTGGGGTGAATGAAGTGATGATTTCTCATCTCCAATTTGCTGATGATTCTTTGTTGCTTTGTGAGGCTAATTTCGATCAACTAGTTCATATTAAGAGAGTTCTAAGATGCTTTGAAATACTATCTGGAATGAAGATAAACTTTCATAAGAGTGTAGTGTGTGGAGTAGGTGTGGATGATGAGACCTTGACATCCTGTGTTGATATTCTAAATTGCAAGATTCAAGGCTTACCGTTAAAATTTTTTAGCCTTCCATTAGGTGCTAATCCAGGTAGGAAATCAACTTGGAAGCCAGTGTTGGATAAAGTTAGAGCTAGGTTGGCTGGTTGGAAGAGAAGAACTCTCTCTTTTGTAGGCATGTTAACGTTGATCAAGTCTGTCCTGTCTAGCTTACCTATATATTATCTGTCTATGTTCAGAATGCCCATTGGAGTTGTTAGAGAGATTGAAAGGCTTCAAGCTGCTTTCCTTTGGAGACGAAATGATCTGAAGAGGAAAGTACACTTGGTAAAATGGACTAATGTGTCAAAAAGTAGAGATCAAGGAGGTCTCGGTATTAGAAGAATCAAGGATGTTAATGTTAGCCTTCTTCTCAAATGGTGGTGGAAATTTGCGAAGGAAGTAAATACTTTATGGAGAAGGTTGTTGTGTAGTAAATACATGATTGAGGAGGGTAGTTGGACCCCACCTATAAGTTTATCTTCTAGACATTCTAGAATTTGGACTGATATTATCACAGTGGCAGAGCATAATCAATCATTAGTGCAGTCCTATGTAGAGAAGCTCCAGTTAAGGGTTGGGAATGGAAGAAGGATCAAATTTTGGCATGATTGTTGGCTTGGAAGTAGATGTTTAAAAGATTAGTTTCCTAGACTGTTTAGTTTGTCTGTTGATGAGGGAGGATCACTTTTTAGCTTCTATGAGAAGAGATCCAGTTTAGAGGAGTGGAATCTAGCTTTCAGGAGAAATCTTTATGATTGGGAAAAGACTGAAGTAAACATATTGGTTGTTGCTTTAAAGGATGCCCCTTCTTTACGACTCAATGTGGAGGACTGTTCTATATGGATTGGGTCAGCATGTGGCAGCTTTAAGGCGTCTGTTTTGTATCAGTTCAATGACTCTCTCTTAGGTCCTCATCTGTCATTAAGCAAGTTTGTGCGGAATACTGTTTTACCCCCTAAAATCCAATTTTTTGGTTGGCTAGCTTGGAGGAATAGAGTAAAAATTGGAGACTTTTTACAGCATATTGGTATTCTTAATAGTAGTGCTTCAATATTATGTGCTTTTTGTAAAATTGAGAATGAATCTGCTGTATATGCGCTGCTACATTGTCATTTTTCTTGGAAATTTTGGATAGATCTGCTACAATGGTGGGTGTGTATGTGGGTGGTGCCTGGGTCTATTGATTGTTTGTTTTATTGGTGGTTAGGTGGCAAGTATAAGAAAAAGGTTAGGAGATTATAGAGGGCTTTACCTTTATTTGTTCTTTGGTCCATTTGGAAGCTAAGGAATGATTGTGTATTTAATGGAGTGCAGCCTCGTGGAACTGATCTCTGTGAGCTTATCAAAGTTAGATTTGCCTTATGGATTAAAGTTTCCATGAAAAGGAATATATACTATGTTGATGACTTTATCAACAACCTTGATCAGGTAAAGGAATGTGTCTAAGATCTGCTAAAAGATTTGGCTGCTGTGGAGACAAGTCTGCTGCTGGTGTATGATCTGATGTGGTATACTTCTGTGTGTAGACATATTTATGCTTCTGTGGAGACAAGTCTTTGTATCAGAAATGGAGGTTGAATGAATTGGCTCAAGTTTGGTGGCATGCAACAGATGATTGGCTATAGGGTCACTGATCTTTACTCTACTGCTAATAGATGCTCTGCTCAGCAAGGCTTCTGGTTTGTTATGTTTTGCTGATTGGATTGAAGATTGGCTGTTGCTATTTGTTTGCTGCTGGTGTTGTATGATGCTCTTCTGAATTCTGCATAGCTGCTGTGGAGTAGGGTCTGCTGTTGTGAAGTAAGGTTTGTTGCTGTATAGTCTGATGTTAGTAGCTTGGTGCAAGGTCTGTATGCTGTTGTTCAGTGGATTGGTTTGGGCTGTTTGATTGGCATGGTAAAGGTTTGTGTCTAAGCCCTGCTCAAGATCTGGTGTAAGGTCTGCTCATAGTGTTGCTCAAAGGTTTGCTGGTCTATGCTGTTGTAGTATGCTACTGGTTTTTCTTCTGAAGAGAGTAAGGTCTGCTCTGCTCAAAGATTTTTGTGCTGCTGGAGTATGCTGCTGGTCTATGCTACTGGTGTTTGCTGCTGGTGTTTGTTGAGCCGTATGCTGTTGGTTTTGTGCAGCTACTGCTGTATGCTCAACCTGTTTCTTATGGTGTATGATGTCTTATTGGTCTGTGCAGCTTTTGCTGGTGTTATTGTTCTGTTTTATTTGCTTTTCTTGTCTTTTTTGATTCCTCTTGATTGGTTTCTCACAAATCTTTGGGTTAAGTGCTTGCAAATGATTGTACTTCCTTAGTGGCGGCAACCTAGTTGGGATTGCTAAGGTTAGCGTTGATGCTCTTTGCACTTCCCTCTTTGTTGATGTAAGTTTTCGCATGTATTGCTTTCTTCATCAATAAAGTTTCATTTTGTTGATAAAGAAAAAATTTTTTTTTTGGGCAACTAAATTTTTAGTCTCCAATTGGCGACTTTCGGCGACTAAAAAAAAATAGTCGCCAATTCTTTTGCCGACAATTAGTCAATGACCAAACGGGCAACCAAAAATTTTAGTCGGCAAAAATTTTTGGCGACTAAAAAATGACTTTTGGCGCTAAAAATTTAGTCGCCAAAAGTGTGATTTGTTGTAGTGAATTCTTGAATTCCCTTACAATTCCTTCAATTTCCCTAGGTTTCTTCTTCAATCTTGAGCTTTTTCTTTTTTTTCTCTTGCTTCTCTCTCTTCTCTCAAGATTTTTCTTTTCCTTTCTTTTGTTGAGTCTATCTCAACTAAGGTCCATATACTTATATATATAAATAGAAGATATAATATTTAATAAAATCAATTTAATTCATTCTGAATCAGATTTTTACAAAACTTCATACTAGACTCTAAAAATCATGCTGATCATAAATATTTAATCGGTTTTGTTTTCTGGCACGTCTAAGGTCCTCAATTTTCAGTTTAAAGCTATAAATTCAACAAAATTTTCTACAATCAACAGATATAATTTCAAATCCTTATAATTCACATCCTTAGACATGCAATTCCACATCAACAACAAAATTAGCCAATTTATGACTAATCACAATTTTCACAAAATTTAATTAGCCTAATTTGACTTCCATTAGAGCCCAATTAATTATATTTAAATTTATCAGTCTGAATCAGATTTTTTAATTAAACTCTCATATGGTCCGATACTCAAAATTAAAATAATCCGATTCACTATTTATCCTTTCTTGAGCCAATCAGGCTTTCAATTTCTAATTCTAAATAAATCTTCAATAGAATCGTATACGAATTAGTCTCCAAAATTTTCAGAATTCCCAAATTAAATCAGAATAGTAGACAATTAAAATTCAAATCTCCGTTATTAATTAAATTGAAAGTATTACACGATGAGGTTATTACATTATTAATCACAAAATACTATTTCACAAACACCAAATACATCTAAATTTTTTTGAATTTTCTCATTGTAAAAATAAAAGGTAACTACATTAAAAAAAATTCCACTTAAAACTTATGAATAAGTAAATCTAGTCAATATAATGTAGCAATAATTATCATAATTTTTAGTGTTTATTTTTATCAAATTAATCTATATTTTTTCAAAATTTTTATAAAAAATAAATTCTAAAAACAAAACCAAACAATATTTTTATTTTTATTTTTTTTTATCAGCAAAAAAGAAGAAGCTTTATTGATGGAAAAAGCATACAAAGTATGATAATGTACATCAATAAAGAGGAGGATGCAAAAAGCATCACAGTGAAACATTTAGATCCCAACTAGGTTGGCACCTAGATGCACACCAAATCATCGGCTAGCACAAACTCCAAGCTCCAAGTTGGTGAGAAACCAACATGCAGAGCAAAAACAAAAACAAAACAAACAAAAGCAACCAAAAAACTACAAACTCAGCAGCCCAGCCTAACAGCAGAACCAACATAACACACCCCTTGAAGACCATTCATCCATAAACCCCTCTGCTGGAGCATTAGTTCAGCATATAACAGTCCACAGCTAAACAGATCATTCCGCTAAGGGACAGAGCAACAAAGCACAGAAACAGATTCACAAATCTGGCATTAGTAGCAGAACAGATCAGCAACAAAACATGCACTTATGTTGCGTCCACTACTTCAAATCCTCTGGCAGCCTAAGCGTAACTGGGACCAGCATAACAGATAGCATAGCACCAATGCATCAGCAGCATCAAGGCTCTGCCCAGCAACACCCCCCATTCCCTTGCATAACAGACATCATATCACCAATGCATCCGTAGCAACAAAACAAAGTATATCAAAACAACGTCAAAGGCATCACAACAGCATAGCACCAAAATGAAGATCCCATTCTGATATGTTCCTCTCAAATGCTACAGCACATATTGTTGATTGTATGCAACTCTGCAGCAGCAGTAGCAGCAATACTACCTCTTAACAGCAGGTAATGGACATCAGTATCATACCATATACAGATCTTCTTTTTTACCGCAACCATTAGCACTCTTCTCGGTAAACAGATTCAGCTGATTAGAAAACAGATTGAGACATAATTCTACAATTAAGCAATATAACAGAACAGATAGCATACAGCACCAAAACAACACAGATCACCACCAATTCAACTCAGCAACAAGACTCAGAACTGAACAAAACAGTAACTCAGAACAGGACAAATCAGAACAGATTTGGGCACCCATGCATAAGACAACCAGCCCTGCAGCTGGCCACACAGGAGAGCCAACTGGAGATGCCAAAACAAAACAAACTAAACAGAGCATCTGATGCAAAAGCCACCATTCAGACACCAAAGCAGACCATTCCGCAAACAGCAGAAGCCAACCACAAACAGCAGCCACCTTCCTGAAACTCCATCATACAGCAGCAGCACTGACCTCAGCTCCCTAATGTGTTCAGCAGCCCAGACCAGAACTGCTTCATTCACTAATGACTGAATCTCCACCAAAATTCCAACTTCATCAATCCACCCAGCCAATGAAGATCACACTGTGAGGTCCCCCACCGAACAACAAAACTAACTATTAACCTCCACCAAGGTTCCACTTTCATCAATCCACCCAACCATTGAATATCCCACTGCGAGGCCCCCCACTGAACAAAATGGGATATCCCAGCAGCAAGACACCCCAGAACTAAACATCCTTATAGCACTGCCCTCGCACCTCCACCCAAACAGAATCTAATAAGCTTCAAGTTAAAGAGAAAATCATGCACTGTGAATTCATGATCTTTAAACACTTCCTTGAACCACACAGCCATTCTAAACTTTTTCCTAAAAATTGTTTTTATATTTTTTGTTGCAAGTTACTTAATTGGGATTTTTGTTGTAGAAAAATTTAAGTAGATGTTTTCCTGACTAGTTTCGTGACCAAAATTATATTTTAACAAATATTTATTATTTTTTATTGAAATTATTTTCATAGCAAAAATTAAAAATTAAAGTAGTGTTCATATACTGTTAGCCACAACATGCAAGGACAAATGTTTGAGGCCTCTTCAGGGCAAGGAATTAGGTGGGAAATATTTGAGTTTTCATTGAGTTATACATTTACAACAGCAATATAAAGATTAAGAATATTATTATCACAAGTCCAATTCTATATAAAGTCTGTAAAAGGATGTGCATACAACTTGGCTAAGCCTTCATCAATAAAATTGGCCTATCCATAACAGAATTGCAGAAGATGATGCACGTTTCCGAAGAAGCTAAGAAACCTGCACTTCTTCTCTCCCGCTTTTGCCCCATAATAAAGTGAACAATCCACCTATAATCAGAATCGCTCCTATCACACTGAAATTAATAGCAAAGTTAAAAGTACACACATATATAGATATACTTAGTAGATAAAGATTTAATATGTAAAGAATTTTTTAGTAAATACCTTCCTAAATGCACACTTTCTCCTAGTACTATTAATCCAAATAATATCGCCAAAATCATTGACAAGGGGCTGAAGGCAGTGACAAATACCGGGCCCTTGCTGTTTATCACCATATTCTGAACATATGTAGCCAGAGCAGATACAACAAGGCCCTACAATTATCAATAAATAAAGTTGACAAAAAGGTTAGTTTGTAACAAATTAAAAATATGGACTCGTAAAGTAATGAACAAATAAGTTACTAATGGTTCTACTCACACCATAGAAGTAACAAAGTAGTGTTATGTTCCACCCAATGCTCCATGAAACTTTACGTCTTACTTCTGAAGCCAATGCAACCCCAGTGTCAATAATAGCTCCGGTCAAGCAAACGTATGCCGTAAGGGCAAGGGGTGCGGGGTATTTCATAACAACTTTTCCCTAAAAAAAATTAAATAAATAAAAATAAAAAAATTAAAATTAAAAAGTCAATAAACATGAAGATATTGATTTGCTCTATAAAAAATAAATTAACTAATAAATTTTGCTCAAGCATGCTACGATATGTAACTATAATCCTACAAAGAGATAAAAGCTCTCAGAGAAACCTTAAACTGATAATTAGATCTATTTGTGGATGTTATTAAATTTTATGTATCTTATAAAATCAGTAGTTCTAAATAGTTTTTCAACCTAACCACTAGGGTAGTAGACCACTAGCAAATTCAACCCACATAATATTTATTAAACTCACAATACTAATTTATGAATATTTCTTAGGTCTAAACAAGTATGTTATACAGAAAGTTCCACTTACATCGAATCTTAATATTTCTTAGGTTAGTGAATTTTTTTTTATCTTCAATTTGGAATAACACAAAAGTTATGCATATTAAAGAGCATTCATGTAGCAATTTTCCTTTTGTTCAATGAAGAGTAACAAATGGTTAAAGGAACAAACAATCACAACATTAATAAAACAGAGGAGTTGTAGCAATAAAATAAAATAAATAAATGAATGAAAACTTTACCGATAAAATGATGTAGAGAACATATGAGACCACTGAAATGAACACATAGGTAGAACCCACGATATAGTCCTCTTTAACCCCAGATACTTGTTCACGAACATCCGAGTGGAATGATGAAGATATAGTAGGGCCACTATAAAGTCCTATAATTATGGCGCCTCCTGCCATAATTATAGTACCTATCAATTTTGCCTGGCTGTGCCTCTGATTCAATCTAACTGTCTCTAAGCTGAATATCAATTCCGAACAATATAAAAAAAGAAAAAGAAAAAAGAAGACACACCCACAAGAGAAAAAAAATAAGAAAGTTGCTCGTTTATATTATTTTAGCAAACAAAATTGAACATAATATGTAAATTTGAAATTAATATATGTAAGTTTTAATAAAGTTACAAAACATACCTACAAATCCAAGCAGCAATGAAAGTCAACGCAGGACGGACACCAGCCATACAAGACAAGAAACCAGCTGGTGTTTGTTTGGATCCAGCATATAGAAAATTCTGATCTAGACCTGGCCTGTTCCAGAAATTTAAGGTTTATTAGTATTTAAAACTCTAATGATTTTTTCTCACTATGATTTTCACACTAATGTACTTACTCGAGAACTCCTAGAGCTAAAATCTGTAGGAATATCCCCATCGTCATGTTGGGCAATGAATGCCTGTTGATAAAAACAAAAATATGTATATAGAAGTCGTAAGTTTAAATTTTTTTGCTATGCATATGCAAGTTTTTCTATTGTATACCAAAAACTAAATACAATAGAATAAAAAACAAAACATTAATATTAAAAAAAAAAATTTATGCAATGAAAATTTAAGGAAGGATTCAGCTACAATCTTAAACTACTAGCCAAGACAATCAGAAGAGATACAATCAATAATGTGAAGAAAGAGCAGATCACCTTCTTTTATACTCTAATTTTTCTTGGAAAGTTTGGCTAGAGGTTATAAAGTGGCGGGGTTTGAAGCACGTGCACAAGTATGGGTGTTAGAAACTAGTGTACATGTACTTGTGTGAACATACATTGTGTACAGAAAATAATTTGGAGGAAACAAAGTTAAGATTTTAACAAAACTTTTAAGTTTTAGAATTTCAGAATATAAAAAATAATAGAGATATGCCACATTTGAAATTTGAACAGAATGTTACAATTGCAAATACAAACTTACAGTGCAATAAAAAAAATAAAAATAAATAAATAAATCAAAGAGTCAGAAATTTGGGTATGAGGCTTGGCTGGAAGAGGAGGGTATTTATAGCCATCGAAGTGGCTGTTTGCAGCAAAAATAGACATATTCGAGAACAAATAGACGTGATCACAGAGAAGGAAGGGATGCAACACAACAATTCAGATTTGAAATTCAAATAATTAGATACAAAGTAACCTGGACCTTACATTTGAGCGAGTGGGGGCAGTGGTAGCGCATGGTGTGTCTTTTTATCTAACTCACTCTCCTACACAAAATTGGGGTGTCTCTTGGAATCCAAACCCAAATCCAATCCTAGAGCTTATAAACTCATCTAGCTTTCATAGTTTTCCTATAGTATGCTTGCACCAACACTTCCTTATGGAGGTTACTTTGACGTCAATTTTTCATTTGCTCGTAAATGATTTTATCAAACAAATTAACAATACTAATCACCATACAACATAATACATGTAACCACTCACACCAATCTCAATAGGTTCGTGGGTCCTACCTCAATATTGGTTCCAAGTAGGCCAAATTTCAAAGCATTTCCAACATGATATCAACAGCATAATTAAAAAAAGAAAAAAAAAAAAAAAGCAAAGTATGAGTACAGCAAGGTATGTTCATAAAAAATAATTTATTTTTAATTTAAAATAATGAAAAATTGGTTAAATATTTTAGTTTGTTGAGATCAAATTTACAAAAAGTAAAGTATAAATCAAAATTAAATATCATTATGTTAATTAACTTACGAACAAAAAATTGATTTTAAAATAATGCTAACCTAAAAAAAAAAAAAAAAGAAATTTAAAAATCCTAAGCTTACTATTCCGGTTGAGGTACAATTTGGATATATATACTAAGCACGTTTGGGGTACAAAAAAAAAAGAGCAGTGATCTAGACCTCCAGTGGGGGGTGACCCCAGGACCCCCACATACACTTGGGGGGCAGCCATAGGAGGATTAAAAAATATATATATTAACCAATCACAATTCACTGGGGATGGGCACTACAACATTTTCTTAGTTTAGTGACATTTGAAAGTGCCACAAAACTATTCTTCTAATGACATTTTTTGGTCTTGTGGCATTTTGAACAAGTGCCACTTCTATCGGTGCCACGGTAGATACGAGTGCCACGGTAGATACTTGCAAGTGCCACTGCACCATCATGGCTAAAAACTTTCAATAACATTTTAATATCATGGTAGATATTATTTGTGGCACTATCAAGCGCCATTAAAAAAAGAGTTAGTGACACTTATAAGTGTCATTACACCATCAAGACTAAAACCTTTCAGTGACACTTTAATGTCATGGTAATAATTCGTTGTAGAACAATTTGATCTGCTCTTGCAGAGACTCGAACCGCCAACCTCCCACACCATAAACCTTATACACCACACTCTTCCCACTACACCTTTATAGCACCATATGATTATATATGCAACATATATTATTTATATAGTACATACATCTATATTAATATAAAAGTATATGTATAAACATAGTTATTTTATTGAACATAATTTATGTAAAATAAACTATTTACTAGTAAAATAAAAAAGACCACTTTTGGCGACTAAAAATATTTTTTGGTCGCCAATTCTACACTTTTGGCTACTAATTGTTTTTTAGTTGCTAAAAAACTTAACTTTTGCCGACCAAAATCGGATTTGGTCACCGAAGATGCACTTTCAGCTACCAAAATTTTGGTTGCCAAAAAATTTAATTCCCGCCTTAAGATTTTAGTTCTCCCGCGCTAAAAATAACCACTTTTGGCGACTAAAATTATTTTTTAGTCGCCAATTATAGACTTTTGGCTACTAAAATTTTTTTAGTCACCAAAAAGCTTTACTTTGGGTTACTAAAATTTTTTTTGTCACTAAAACCCATATAATCAGCAACCAAACTTAGTTTTGGTCGCCAATTGTAGACTTTTGGCTACTAAAATTGTTTAGTCGCCAAAAAGCTTTACTTTTGGCTATTAATGCTGTTTTGGTTGCTGAAAGCTATACTTTCAGCGACCAAATTTTTTTTGGTCAGGAAATTTAGTCGCCGAATATGTTTTTTTCTTATAGTGTATATTGAGTTTAATTTATTTATTTTTAATCATTTACTGCATTGTAAAAAATTTAAAAATATATTGGCATTTTTTGTTTTTTCAAAAATGCCATTATAAGCTTGGAAAGTTTTTGATTTAGTGGCATTTCTCAAAATGCTATATAATATTTGTTTATGAAACTTTTCACCTAAGTGCCATAAAAAGTAATTTGCACCTACCTAGTGTCTTGACATTTTTTTAAAAATGCCATTGCTACTAAAGTTTAGTGACATCTGTTGGTAAATGTCACGAACATAATTTTTTGTGTCATTATTTTATAAAATGCCATAAAATTGATGTGACATTTCTTTATTGAAATGCCATTAGAGCCTTATATGTTTGTGGCTTTGTCGCATTTATCTAAATGTGTCACCAAATATAATTTTTGTGGCATTTTCTAAAAACATGCCACTAGTATAGTGTCACTAAAGTGTGTTTTTGTTATAGTTTTGTGACACTTGTTCATTGAAATGTCACTAGAGCCTTTTATGTTTGTCATTTTGTGGCATTTTTAAAAAACGTGCCACTAAATATCATTTTTGTGGCATTTTCTAAAAATATGCCACTAGTGTAGTGTCACTAAAGTATGTTTTTGTTGTAGTTTTGTGACACTTGTTCATTGAAATGTCACTAGAGCCTTTTATGTTTGTCGTTTTGTGGCATTTTTCAAAAACGTGCCACTAAATATCATTTTTTGTGGCATTTTCTAAAAATATGCCACTAGTGTAGTGCCACTAAAGTGTGTTTTTGTTGTAGTGGGGGGTCACCCCCAGTGGGGGTCTCAGTCTTTTAACAAAAAAAAAAAAATAGAAAACAAATTTAAGTATTTGTTTCATGTACTCAATATATATCTAATACGGGCACGATATATTTGTTAAAAAAATCCATACTTCATAGAGTTCAGAACATCTAGTTGGGTTAAAGCTAATGAGGGAAAATCAGAGTTCTAATGTGTTTGTGCATTACATTGATGGTAAGAAACGCTAAAATTGATTAAGGGAGTGAGTATTTTCTGTTTTCTTGCGTTTTTCTTTGATGAGTATTTTTTGTGTTGTTGTGTCTTTCCAACATCTGATTTGGTGCAGTGTGCCTTGGTGCTGTGAGTCCCCCCCCCCCCCCCCAAAAAAAAAAAAAAAAAAAAACAAAGGTGCTTCTGTCTAGTTTTGCTCTGACGTTGTACTCTTCTTCTTCATTTAATATATTATCATTTCTTTGCTAATCAAAAAAGAAAAGAAAAAAATGTGAAGAATGAGAAAGAATTACTTAGAACTAGTTTTGGATCTGTAGTATGCATGAATTGTGTTTGGAATTTACTTTTATATAGATATTTTTTGAACAACCTTGCTACATCCCCCTAAAAAGAGCCCACCTAATCCCCCTAATTTCCATATCAAATAAGAAAAAAAAAAAAAAAGAAACAGTTGCCAAAACAGGAAATTAGGGGGATTAGGGGGCCTCTTTTTAGGGCTCCAAATCATTTTCCTTTTTTGAACGAGTCGAATATTTTTCTACAAATCACTAAAAATGTTAGTTGATAAATTTAATTTGAAAATATTATATTAGTGATTTAATCAATTATAGTTTATTTTTCATGATAATTATGATATTATATTTTCTAAGCAATTACATAATAACTTTAGAGTTGACGTAAATGAGAACTATTGAGATAGTCGTAAATCATAGTTATTGAGATAGATTTTGGGCATTTCAAATTTTTTGATTTAAATGTAATTTATTTTTTTTCAATTATTGTAATATTCTTTCTAATAAAATGATTTAGATCTTATAGAGAAGTCCATATTTTTAGAGTTATCAATTTCCTAGTCATGCTACTTTTGAAAATAATAATTTATGCATTGTATAAAAAATATGCAAATTAAGACTTTAATGATCTATCAAATAACTCAAGTTCCATTCTTTACCTATGATCATAAATGTTAATAAATTTTAATGATCTTTGTATTATATCATCAGGATGTTCCTATTTACAGTTTCATGAATGAATCCCTAAGGTGTACATATAAATTATAAATTAGGATGTTCCTACTTTTGAATGATATATATAATTTGATTAGTTGGAAGCAAGTTTATCACAAATCTGTTGATGTGTTTATCTGCTCCTCTATTTTTTGTTTAGTTTGTCATTGCTCACTGTTGTGTTTTGAATGTTGTATTTTATTATTACTTTATTTATAAAAGAAATTGCTAATAACAAAAATAAAATTATTCTAGAATAAAAGAAGAGACAGGTAAAACTATATACCTCTGTATGAAGACAATGGGTAACAACGCAACTGATGCTATCATGTTTCTAAAACATGATAGCATAGAGAAATGCATGCCCTCCGATAAAGCGGCCTTGGTGATGATTGTATTCCCCACATTGACTAGCTGGAGGAATACAACACCAATCCAAGGCAGCGCCTTCCGCAGCTTTTCTATCCATGATGCTGCCATTTGGCAACCAACTCTGAAATACAAATGATAATGAGAGAAAGTCAACGAAAAGCTATATATATAATAAATTGATTGTGTTAGCAAATGATGAAATAAAACACTTCAGCACTACGAAGCTATATACCTACATGTAGGTCCTAATTAGTGGACTTATTATCTAATAGGTCATATGAGAAAAATTTGTCAGAAAAAAATGTCACTAATTGTAAGTTTTAGCGACAATTTATAAAAATTATGACAAAAAAAAGTCACTAATTGTTAATTTTTAGCGACATATATAAAAAATTGTCACAAAAAATTTATATTTAGTGACAATTTTACCAAGACTTATTTTTAATATGACTTAATGGAAATTAAGTCCAATTATAAGGACCTATTGGTAGTTTACCCTATAATAAACTGATTGTGTTAGCAAATGATGAAATTAAACACTTTAGCACTACAAATTATCAATGTAAAAAATTATCAATGTCAATTATTATCATTACACTTTGTGAATAGATATAGTAGTGAGAATCAGTGGAGTGTGGTGAGAGAGCTAGGAATATATATAGGAGTATATGTAGAAGAAGAAGGTTAGGAAGATAAAAATTGGGGACATGGTATGGGAATGAGATCCTCTAGAGTGAAAAACTGTTCAAGTGATCATGGAGTAGTACGCTGGCTAGAGGACACTTGTTAGAAAATAATCAGTGTGTTTGGTTTGAGTTTTTTGAATTAACTTTTTTGAAAACTTACTTTTTTGGTTTTCATGTTTTTTTGTTATTAGTGAATATTTTTAAAATTTTAAACATTTTTTTTACTTTTTTATATGCACCTTACTTAGATGTATCTAAAAAGTAAAAAATTTGTGAAAAAAGATTTTAAAAAATTAATAAATACATAAAAATAGAAAAAAAAAATGTATTGAATTCTGGTATTTTTTTTTTTTTTTTGTATTTTTGGTATTTAGTGAATTTTTAAAAGATTTTTTTTTACAATTTTTTTACTTTTTAGGTGTATTTATGTTAGGTGTGTTTAAAAAGTAAAAAAATTGCTTAAAATATTAAAAAGATTCAGTAAAAACAAAAAAAAAATACAAAAAATAAAAAAGTAAAATTTTCTGAAAAGTGGAAACAAGCAAGGTGAATAGTTTCCAGCAACTTTAATGTGAAATTAAAGTGAGACCCAACCATCAGTTGAGGTGAGTTTAAGTGATTTTATATTCTCTTAAGTGAGAAGGTTATAATACAAAAATAATAAGCCGAAATCATTAGGTTGTGAATGAGAATTGTCTCAAAAAGTGGGCATCAATAAAAGTTGAGCTTAGATTTGGACTTAGTATTGATTTGGATTGAGTCTAGGCTTATGTTTGTGCATGTGCTAAGTTTGGTCTTGGACTTGAACTTGGACTTGGATCTAGTCTTAAGCATGGGCTGAGCTGTGTTGTGTTAGGCTTAGCTTGTAGATGTGTTTAAGATTGGGCTTGGATTAGGTTGTGACCCAACACCCGTATCAATTTTGCGACTTATCTGTTTAAATTATTCAAACATCATTATATACATATTTATTTGTATATATTAAGCACATGGGAGTTTTAAACTTTTGTAACTCTTATATTTTGATGATGGAGTTGATGGTCATATTAGTGACAAGAAGTTTTTAACTTTTGTAATTCTAATCCTAACGGTTAGAGTTTATTATATGTTATGGCAATTTGATGAGCCTATTAATGTTAACCTTCATGGTTAAGGCTCTCCTCTACAAATATAAATAATGACATTTTCCCTCTGTAGCTCAACTTTCTTCGCGCCCCCCCTCTCGGAGAGGCTCAAATTGGTCCTACAGTTCGGACTCCTGTCAGGGTTCTGAATCTAGTCTCACAAAGTGTAATGTGAAAACTGATAAATCACCAAAGAGTCCAAATTCGGCAAATCGTTTTTGGAAAATCGATTTTCAATCAAATCATGCCAAAATTCGACTACTTTGCCAGATTACAGAGTCGCCACCTAAATATTTTGTTTTTGGGAAATTTAGAAAACCCTGACTCGTGCCAAAGGCCACATGTCCATCATCACCAAAGTTGCCTCGGCTTGGGAACTGGGGTACAAGAGGGGAAGGTCCTAAAATGAGCACCCCTGCTCGCCCGATTAAAGATCCGCCTCTACTAACCATGATATGTTGTTTTTATAAACCGCATGTGTTCTTGTCCGATTATTAGCTAACTTTACTATGTGATGCACACAGCATACAAGTATAGACTAAGTCGCAAGACTTGGAACAAAACAATTCATGTTTATTTTCAAAAATGGTTTGAATTTGCCACTTGCAAGTGGGCTAAAGCGCGGATTTGCCATCTCGCAAGATGGGCTTTAAAATATGATTTGCCACTTCGCAAAGTGGGCTTAAAACTCATAATTATCGAATTGTCCAAATTTTTCTAATATTTTCCAAGTTTTACCAAGTGGTTCCAAGCCATGTGTGATTTATGAAAGATACTTTCCAAAAACAACTTAGCTGGGGAGAATTTTAAAAGTCCTATTCCATTTTTTTGGGTGAATAAAAAGTCCTATTCCATGCTTAATCATGATGCCAAGTGAGTAGTATGCCAGTGCGGTGCAATGCCAAAGCTCAAGCCACACTTGAGATATGAATCTTGTTCTAAACAAATCATGATTTTGAAATTTCCATATATATCCTATGATGCAAGAGAATTATAACTAAGCAAAGAGAGAGTTAATGTAATCCTGCCAACCAGAGTCCAAATATAAATCAAGCAAATAGGGGAAAGCAACTAGAGAGAATCTCAACATCATCCTACAAAAACTTTCAAAAGTCTAGTCAAATGAAAATCATCATGTGAGTGAATTCACTCAAATTATAGAAAAGTGTTTATCAAATGACTTTAGTATATTGAGGGGAAAGCGTGGCTCAGGCCACTTGCTTAGTCGATAGCTTATTCAAAGATGCTCATGCCTCTAGTCTTCAATCCTTGTTCACACTGTTCATGATTTTCAACATTCTGTAAGCTTATATGGTGGGAACCACACACTATTATGCCCATCAACTAGTCAAACTCATACTTCTACTATGCGAAGGGTTGCAAATGAATAGAGTCGAGCCGAGCCGAGCTTTGCTAAGCTCGAGCTCGGCTCGTTTACTTATCGAGCTTGTTTATTAAGCTCGAGCTTAGCTCGGTAAGAAACTAGGCTCGAGCTCCACTCGGCTCGATTAAATTTTTTTAATATATATTTATATATTATTTAATATATATTAAATAAAGTTTTAGAATAGATTCGCCATCCAATCTCTAACAATAAAGATTTAATTAAAAAACTTAGTCAAGCCGTTATTTTTAGTAAATTTGATCTAAAAAGTAGATTTTGGAAAATCCAAATTCATCCTGATGATAGACATAAAACTGCTTTCACTACACCTTTTGGTCATTACGAATGGAATGTCATGCCCTTTGGTTTAAAAAATGCTCCTAGTGAATTTCAAAATATTATAAATGACATATTCAATACCTTTAGCCATTTTTCCATCGTTTATATCGATGATATCCTTATTTCTCCAAGTCAATTGAGGAACATTGGAAACACCTTAATACTTTCTTTCATATTATCAAGTATAATAGTCTAGTCATCTCTGCTTCTAAGATTAAGTTATTTCAAGTCAAATTTTTAGGATATGATATTTACCAAAGTACTATTCTTCCCATTAGTCAATCTATTGAGTTTGCTTCTAAATTTCCTGATGAAATTTTAGATAAAACCCAATTACAACGATTTTTAGGATCCTTGAATTACATCGTTGAATTCTACAAAGACCTTAAGAAAACTTCTCAACCCCTTTTTGATCGGTTGAAAGATAATCCTCCTCATTGGTCTTCTACTCATATTGCTATTGTTCAACAAGTTAAAACATATGTCAAGACTTTGCCCTATCTTGGTTTTCCTACTGAACATTCTTTCAAAATTATTCAAACTGATGCCTCTGATGTTGGTTACGGTGGCATCCTTTTCCAAAAGGTCACTCCTCAGTCATATGAACAAATTGTTCGTTTTTATTCTGGTATTTGGAATAAAACCTAACAAAATTATAGTACTATTAAAAAAGAGATTTTATCTATTGTTTTATGTATTAGTAAATTTCAAAAGGATATTTTAAATCAAAAGTTTTTACTTCGTGTTGATTGTAAAAGTGCTAAATATATTTTAGGAAAAGATGTTCAAAATATTGCTAGTAAATATATTTTTGCCCGATGGTAATCTATATTAAGTATTTTTTATTTTGATATCGAATATATACTTGGCAGTAAAAATTTAATTCCTGATTTCCTTACCTGAGAATTTTTACAGGGGAGATAAGATGTCAACCCCTTTTTATCTCCTATCATAAATTACAAGTCACCCATTACATACAACTTATTTACCAAACTGCTTACCGCATTGCTTGCCTTAAGTCAACTAAAACGACTACTCGCCGTGCACAATACATATAATTTCACCAGATTACTAGTCGACGCAAGTTACTTATTCATTATACTAACTGTCTAAATTTTCATATGAACAAATTAGATATCCTCAGTGGATGCTAAATTTTGTTCAATTTTACAGATGTCTAGTCAAAAGCCTCAGAAACCTCTCAACAAGGCCCTTGTGCCAACCAGTCAACCTGTTGCTCTTCTTCCTATTGACTTAGTCAACCGTTACCAAGTCCTTGGTACTATTCCTAAACCTAGTTACACTTCTGCACTTGCTTCAAATCCATTTGCTTCATCTTCTCAGTCATTATCTATTACTCCCTACCCAGCTAATCTAGTCATAACATCCAAGTCTGAGTATATTAAATTCCAGTCAACCAATTTATTCTTTAAGGAACCAGTTCATAAGAACATCCATAATGTAATTGATCTAGTTAAACAATATTTCCCGCCTAGGTGGCACTTTGTTCCCCTCCATCCTGACAAGTCAATTTCTTTTTATAAAAATATTCTTTTCCACCATCAGTCAATTATCATTAAACCAATTAATGATCGTGACTACCCTAGTAAAATTCTGTATCATTCACTTTATATTCACAATATCGTTTCTCTCAATGAATGGGGTCTTCATTTCTAACTTCGAGATCTACCTAGTCATTTAATCCAATATAGTTACTATGACTATATGGATGCTTGGTTTAAAGTCCTATTGTATCAAAATGAGTCATATAGTCACTCTTGGTTTTTCCAATTTGATCATTAATTCAAATAAGAAATCCCTACTTGGTTCCTCCATTGGTGGTCTCAGCATGGTGCTATTCCTGAGATCATTCCATCAATATTAATGGAACAGGTCAACTATTTTTCTTCTGTGTTTAAACTCAGTCAACAACAAAAACAGTTTCCCTGATTACTCATTTTTATGTCCAAGTATAAAGTTCATTGGATATTCAAATGGCAATATGGCATTTCTGATAACATAGTCATCCGGCAACATTTTGTTAAATGGTGGGATAATTTTAAAACCCCACGCATCATTGATCAAGTCCAGCTTGAATTCCCAGTCAATATTCATGCTCCAACTCCAGCCATGGTTAAAGCTCAGCAGAACCCAACTACTTCAGTCACACAAGGAAGCCCACGTCCTACAGTCAGGCTTGGAAGCCCAACAACCAGCTCTTCCAAGCCCAAGTCATCCAAATCCAAGTCAGCTCAGTCAAAGCCTAAAGCTAAGTCCAAGTCATCCAGTGATGAATTGATCTAGATGGCCAAATTATTGATGGCCCAAGCTAAGTCACAAATTGATGAAGAAACCTCTGAAGAATCAAATTCCTCCGAGGCCTCTACCAATAATGATCCATATGGGCCCCAGTTCTAGGATGCTCAGGACCTATATGCTTAAACAGTCATTGGATTTCATATATATACAATTCAACTTCAATCACTACTCTGTTTTTAAGAAAAGCTGCTGTTTTGTATCTATATTGATTCTCATCAGTCACATGCCTCCACCGAAAGTAGTGAATAGTGAAAAAATTCAAATTTAGTATTCACTAT
The DNA here is from genome assembly GCA_022316695.1 of Camellia oleifera. Taxonomy (NCBI): domain Eukaryota; kingdom Viridiplantae; phylum Streptophyta; class Magnoliopsida; order Ericales; family Theaceae; genus Camellia; species Camellia oleifera. The sequence goes on from CM039319.1 coordinate 88,365,671, forward strand.
TCATCAATCAAGACAATTCAATACAGTCAAAATCAACAATCAACTTTTAAAAAGAAGATATCAGCTTTAGTCACTCACCGAAAGTAGCAGGCAGCACCCATGTGCTTTATTATGCTCCTTTCCAGTCAGATTCCTTCACAAGGCTCACAGTCATCTTCATTGCTTATAAATGAGCCACTCCAGTTATTTGCAAATCAGAGTTAAAACTGAGAGAAAACAAATCTTCCTCTCCTACACCTACTCTGATATTAAAGTTGTAATTTTATTTTCAAGACATGTATTTTGAAGCTACTCTTTCGAGTTACTTCTAGTAAATAATTGTAAGTTTTATTTTTTTTTCAAGTTATATTTGCAAGTTTAATTTATAGCTAATTTATTGCCCTTTAGCTCCTTTTTGGCGAGTTTAATTTATAGCTAATTTATTGCCCTTCAGCTTCATTATTCATTTGGATGGGTTGCGATTAAGTAGGAATTTATTTTTCATTAAATTTTTTTACATAAGGTAAAGTGACTACATGTTTTTTCCTATGCCAAAATGCAGTAGGTATAGTAGAACAAATAGTGTTTTCTAATTTAGTTTTAAATTGGTCAATTTTAGAAATAAAAATAGGATCAGTTAATTTAGTTTCAATGCGTTTATAGTTAACCTCTTCTTTAAGAAATTTAAGTTGTTTGGTTAATCGATTAATAGATTGGGAAATGGGTGGAGACAAGAATTTAAAAGTTACTCGTTGACCAAATGCTTGTGTTGTTATACCGTAATTTGTAGTAGTAAATGGATATAACAAAAATATAAAAAGAGTGCCTAAAATTACTTTATCGGTCATATTTTGTACTAAAACAAAAGAGGTTTTAAAACAAATATTATTTTGGAAAATATGAACTTTGGGTAATTTATATTTGATATGCATTTGACTGCTATTAGCTGAACTCAGATGTTCACGAGTTTTTTGATAATATTTAGTAGGGACTAAACCTTCTTGAATATATATTTAATAAATATATTATTTAATATATAAATAATATATTTATTATATAATTTAAATAAAGATAAACGAGCTGAGCTTATGCGAACTCGAGTTTGACTCATTTACTAAACGAGCCTAATATTCAAGCTCGAGCTCGGCTCGTTTACTAAACAAACCGAGCCGATCCGAGCCCTTAACAAGTCCAGCCGAGCTTGTTCATGAACAGCTCGGTTCATTTGCAGCCCTAGCTATGCGCTAAAGTGTCAAGAACTTATCTGATCCTTAAAGTGATTATGGATTTCCCAATGAATATAGACTTGGTGCCCCTTGTGTAGATACTCTCAGGTTGTCTATGAGTTTCCCATAAAAAATAGTTTTGAACTTCAGAATTTGTTGAGGTCCTTATGGCCGAGTGGCATGTGGTCATGCCTTAGGGTGCAGTGAGTGGAAGGTATGGGGTTCAAGCTAATGGATCAGCGGCGACCCCTTTAAGGTGTATCCTAACTTTACTAACATACTAACATTCTATCTTTAACCAAAAAAAAAAAAAAGAGGAACTTCAGAATTTAAACACCAATTTATATTTGAAACATTAATCATGCCATTCTATCAAACTTTGAGCCATGCGAATATTAATAAATTGATACTGACAAACATGTCAAGGACAGATTTGAAAAGGGAAATTGACTCGACAGACCTCAAACTGCACAAAACCATTTCTAGGATTCTACAAGATTGATAGCTCTCCAACATGTTGGGTGTTGTCCTACTCCATAATTCAAAATAATTGTACTCTATCAATATAGTGCTTTCTCAATGGCGATTACCCCAATGGTTTGTAATGTGGTACCTTTGCATTATTTAACTTCAATACCGCTCTCTTTTTGGTTTGATGCAAATTCCTTACTTTTTACTCATCTCACATCTCTCTTTTCTTTTATGTCTCTTCTTGTTTGTGCACATATCCACATTTTAGGGTTTTACATTGATTTCCAAGAAGGGATGTGGTATTGGTGGGAATTTTACAAAAGCTTGACACCACAGCAGTTGACAAGTTGTATGATTTTCAAGATGAAGGATTTTCCAATTGAGGTGATTGGCAATGTTGGTCTTCTTCTGATGGTTGAAACTAAGTGTAGTTAGAGAGACACGACAAAGACTCGATGTACTTAATTGAAAAGAACATACCCATGACATGAATCAATAAAGTGATACACCCTCAACACAAGACAACGTACCCACGACATGAGACAAGACACAACATCAAATGCCAAAGGAAGGAGAAAAAATTCAAAGTGAATGATCATTTGATGTGCCCCTAGTTTTCCTTATGCTTCCTTATTATTCATAAACCGCTTTCAAAATTCAGTTTTGCAAAAATCAAGTCTCATTATCTTTTGAGATTGGTGAACTCATTTTGAGACTGACTGTATTGATTGGAACCGTTCACTTTTTAGCACTAGTTGAGTAAAATATTAATGCAAAAAATAAGATGATTTGGCATTGATAACTATATGTTTGAATCATATTTGTATTACAAAAAATAGATGACTATTCTTCAAATTATAGTTACTGATATTTAAACATATAATTATGATTCAAACATATAGTTACTAATATTTATGTATCTTTATGTTTTGTGTGGATATTTTACCTAAGGAGTCTTAAAAAGTGAACGGTTTAGATCACCAATGTCGGCCTCAAAATGAGACCATGAAACTCAAATACTCTCCCTAGTTGGATGGCCAATTTAAGAGAATCCAAACCTAATTTTTTATATCATTTTTACATCGATATACTACAGGATTAATATAAAAAAGTGGTTGATGTGATAAGAATAGAAAAATAATAAATATTAATGGTCTTGAATTTTGATTTAAACAAATAACAAAGTGTGCCATTACATTTTATTTTGAGAGAACTATATGTGTGTGAATTTTTTTTTTTTTTTTTACACTAATATGGAGAGATGTAACTCAAAGTTGCACTCCCACAACTTTTAAGTTGCATCCCACCACATAAGGAGTTGGAACTCCCATGTTTTACAAAAAAAATATTTGGGTCTTCCATCTTGATATTTTCCCTTTTATTTTCTTATTTATTTGTCTCATGAAACATCTAGAGTGTGGAGCTCTATTGGACTTTTTCCTGATAGGGTAAATTATAAATATACCTCCTTAGATTTATTTAAAATACGATTTGTTTCCTATAATTTTGAAAATCATATCTTCTCCCTTGCAGTTAATAATTTCATAACAAATGACCTCTTTTATTAATAAATTATCAAATCAATTAATAGTTTTTAATAATGTCAAAAATATATTTCAATTACTAATTTCAGTAATTTTATTATTTATAGAAGAGCAGTTAGGAATTTCAATTTTTCAATTAATTCTGCTAAATAAATTTTTTTGACAAGGGATATTTGTAATTTTTCCACAGGAGGACATCCGTATTTTAAGCAAAGTTTAAGGAATGTATTTGTAATTTATTTCTTTTAATATAATTTTAAGTTATTTTTATATCATAAATAGTAAATAAAATCCATGAAACAGCCTAACAAATATTTTTTTAAAAATAAAAAATAAAAATCGTGGGAACAAATAAACAAAAAACCATGGCAAAAGAAGAATGTTCAATAATTTTGCTAAGAATATGTTTGGGTGGTGTAGATTAAATTAGTGTATTATGAGAGTCTCTAAAATAAATATCAACTATAAATTAATATTTCTGAATAAAATATTTATGAATGTGTAGTACTAACGAAGGAAACTCCGCTAAAAGGGTCACAAAGAAAAGGTTGCATTTTAATAATAATTAAAAAAATTTAAAAAAAAAAAAAAAAAAGAAGGAAAAAGTCTAAAAGAATCTTGGTCCTCAATTCATGTACTCTTCTTTGGACAGGCAAACCTTGTGAAAAAGGAATACAAAAAGACCAGACAAAGCAATACACAACAGAAAATTGAGATCCAAGAGAAAGACAAGGATACCTTACTTCACTGTGGAGGCTTTTTTAAAGATTCAAAACCTGGACTTGCATGCAAAGCATAACCAACCTTTGCTTGCCTTCCCTCTCCTACTCAAAACCCAATCTATCTATCACCAATCTCCACACACAAACGTTTCCTTCCTTTCTTACTCCACCAGCTTCTCTTTCAAATATACAGAGCAACAAATCTTGATAAGCAAGTCATTTCCCTGGGAGAAGAAATTTCAGAATAGGCAGTGTCTCAGAGAATGGAAAACTTGATTAGGCAAACAAGGTAATTCTGATATCTAAACTCTACTCTTTGCAGCAAAAAATAAAATAGCTCTTATATGTATATGTTTCTTGAATTACTTGTTTCATTATCTCTGTCAATCAATAAATTGGGAGAAGCAAAAAAATAAATAAATTTTATAATGCCTTTTAACTCACTTGTCATGTTTTGAAATTTGCACCTGAAAGCCTATGGTTAAAATAAAAAATAAGGCAAATTACGTGAATAGCGTCAGAATTTTTTTTCCTATGTTAGTTTAGTTACTGTCACTTCAATTATAACATATTTATCCTTTTAATTTTTTAATATGAGTCAAATAAGGTCAAACTTTGAACGGAAAGTAGTCACGTGCACTGCACATAACATTTTTTTTAGGAATAATAATGTCATTTTCTTTTCTTTTTTTCCAAGCCAACTCACTGAGTTAACTCGACATTGACTCAACTCATATTTATCATGCTTATCCATCCCACCAGCCACCATCATTACCACCAACCATCACCACTGGACAACACCAATTGTCAGTACACCATTTTTATCCCTCTCTCCATTCATTTCTCTCTCAAAAAATTGACTTGTGGGTGTTTACATAATAGGTCTTGTACGTATATAAAAATCAAGTCTCATTATCTTTTGAGATTGGTGAACTCATTTTGAGACTGACTGTATTGATTTGAACCGTTCACTTTTTAGCACTAGTTGAGTAAAATATTAATGTAAAAAATAAGATGATTTGGAATTGATAACTATATGTTTGAATCATATTTGTATTACAAAAAATAGATGACTATTCTTCAAATTATAGTTACTGATATTTAAACATATAATTATGATTCAAACATATAGTTACTAATATTTATGTATCTTTATGTTTTGTGTGAATATTTTACCTAAGGAGTCTTAAAAAGTGAACGGTTTAGATCACCAATGTCGGCCTCAAAATGAGACCATGAAACTCAAATACTCTCCCTAGTTGGATGGCCAATTTAAGAGAATCCAAACCTAATTTTTTACATCATTTTTACATCGATATACTACAGGATTAATATAAAAAAGTGGTTGATGTGATAAGAATAGAAAAATAATAAATATTAATGGTCTTGAATTTTGATTTAAACAAATAACAAAGTGTGCCATTACATTGTATTTTGAGAGAACTATATGTGTGTGAATTTTTTTTTTTTTTTTTTTTTTTTACACTAATATGGAGAGATGTAACTCAAAGTTGCACTCCCACAACTTTTAAGTTGCATCCCACCACATAAGGAGTTGGAACTCCCATGTTTTACAAAAAAAATATTTGGGTCTTCTATCTTGATATTTTCCCTTTTATTTTCTTATTTATTTGTCTCATGAAACATCTAGAGTATGGAGCTCTATTGGACTTTTTCTTGATAGGGTAAATTATAAATATACCTCCTTAGATTTATTTAAAATATGATTTGTTTCCTATAATTTTGAAAATCATATCTTCTCCCTTGCAGTTAATAATTTCATAACAAATGACCTCTTTTATTAATAAATTATCAAATCAATTAATAGTTTTTAAAAATGTCAAAAATATATTTCAATTAATAATTTCAGTAATTTTATTATTTATAGAAGAGCAGTTAGGAATTTCAATTTTTCAATTAATTCTGTTAAATAAATTTTTTTGACAAGGGATATTTGTAATTTTTCCACAGGAGGACATCCGTATTTTAAGCATGATAAATATGTGTTGAGTCAATGTCGAGTTAACTCAGTGAGTTGGCTTGGAAAAAAAAAAAAGAAAATGACATTATTATTCCTAAAAAAAAATGTTATGTGCAGTACATGTGACTACTTTCCGTTCAAAGTTTGACCTTATTTGACTCATATTAAAAAATTAAAAGGATAAATATGTTATAATTGAAGTGACAGTAACTAAACTAACATAGGAAAAAAAATTCTGGCGCTATTCACGTAATTTGCCTTATTTTTTATTTTAACCATAGGCTTTCAGGTGCAAATTTCAAAACATGACAAGTGAGTTAAAAGGCATTATAAAATTTATTTATTTTTTTGCTTCTCCCAATTTATTGATTGACAGAGATAATGAAACAAGTAATTCAAGAAACATATACACATAAGAGCTATTTTATTTTTTGCTGCAAAGAGTAGAGTTTAGATATCAGAATTACCTTGTTTGCCTAATCAAGTTTTCCATTCTCTGAGACACTGCCTATTCTGAAATTTCTTCTCCCAGGGAAATGACTTGCTTATCAAGATTTGTTGCTCTGTATATTTGAAAGAGAAGCTGGTGGAGTAAGAAAGGAAGGAAACGTTTGTGTGTGGAGATTGGTGATAGATAGATTGGGTTTTGAGTAGGAGAGGGAAGGCAAGCAAAGGTTGGTTATGCTTTGCATGCAAGTCCAGGTTTTGAATCTTTAAAAAATTCTCCACAGTGAAGTAAGGTATCCTTGTCTTTCTCTTGGATCTCAATTTTCTGTTGTGTATTGCTTTGTCTGGTCTTTTTGTATCCCTTTTTCACAAGGTTTGTCTGTCCAAAGAAGAGTACATGAATTGAGGACCAAGATTCTTTTAGACTTTTTCCTTCTTTTTTTTTTTTTAAATTTTTTTAATTATTATTAAAATGCAACCTTTTCTTTGTGACCCTTTTAGCGGAGTTTCCTTCGTTAGTACTACACATTCATAAATATTTTATTCAGAAATATTAATTTATAGTTGATATTTATTTTAGAGACTCTCATACTACACTAATTTAATCTACACCACCCAAACATATTCTTAGCAAAATTAGTGAACATTCTTCTTTTAATATAATTTTAAGTTATTTTTATATCATAAATAGTAAATAAAATCCATGAAACAGCCTAACAAATATTTTTTTAAAAATAAAAAATAAAAATCGTGGGAACAAATAAACAAAAAACCATGGCAAAAGAAGAATGTTCAATAATTTTGCTAAGAATATGTTTGGGTGGTGTAGATTAAATTAGTGTATTATGAGAGTCTCTAAAATAAATATCAACTATAAATTAATATTTCTGAATAAAATATTTATGAATGTGTAGTACTAACGAAGGAAACTCCGCTAAAAGGGTCACAAAGAAAAGGTTGCATTTTAATAATAATTAAAAAAAATTTAAAAAAAAAAAGAAGGAAAAAATCTAAAAGAATCTTGGTCCTCAATTCATGTACTCTTCTTTGGACAGGCAAACCTTGTGAAAAAAGGAATACAAAAAGACCAGACAAAGCAATACACAACAGAAAATTGAGATCCAAGAGAAAGACAAGGATACCTTACTTCACTGTGGAGGCTTTTTTAAAGATTCAAAACCTGGACTTGCATGCAAAGCATAACCAACCTTTGCTTGCCTTCCCTCTCCTACTCAAAACCCAATCTATCTATCACCAATCTCCACACACAAACGTTTCCTTCCTTTCTTACTCCACCAACTTCTCTTTCAAATATACAGAGTAACAAATCTTGATAAGCAAGTCATTTCCCTGAGAGAAGAAATTTCAGAATAGGCAGTGTCTCAGAGAATGGAAAACTTGATTAGGCAAACAAGGTAATTCTGATATCTAAACTCTACTCTTTGTAGCAAAAAAATAAAATAGCTCTTATATGTATATGTTTCTTGAATTACTTGTTTCATTATCTCTGTCAATCAATAAATTTGGAGAAGCAAAAAAATAAATAAATTTTATAATGCCTTTTAACTCACTTGTCATGCTTTGAAATTTGCCCCTCAAAGCCAATGGCTAAAATAAAAAATAAGGCAAATTACACGAGTAACTCCTGAACTTTTTCTTGTGTCAGTTTAGTCGCTGTCATTTTAATTGCAACATATTTACCTGTTCAAATTTTTTATGTGCCAAATAAGGCCAAATTTTAAATGGAAAGTAGTCATGTGCACTGCACATAACATGCTTTTAAGGATAATAATGTCATTTTCTTTTTCTTTTTCTTTTTCTTTTTCTCTTCTAATCCAATTCACTGTGTTAACTCAACATTGACTCAACTCATATTTATCATGTTCATCCATCCCCACCAGACCACCGTCAGATACTAGCCACCACCATTACCACCAACTATCACCACTGGACAACACCAATTGTCAGTCCACCATTTTTATCCCTCTCTCCATACATTTCTCTCTCAAAAAAATTGACTAATGGGTATTTACAAAATGGATCTTGTACGTATATAATGGGGTATATACATGTATATAATAATGGGTCACCATAATCTGTTTTTTATTTGCTTAGATATATATATATATATTTGATAGGTTAACAGAGGCATTCACCTTTGAATTGGTGGAACTCATTTGTTGGTTTGTTTTAATGGTGGAACTCATGATTAGGAGACTAGAGGTAAAAGATGAATGGTGGATGTAATTTGCAGACAAATTTATTGCTCGCTAATGATCTGATTTTACTTGGTCTAATAGTAATGGAGGGAGGGAGAGTGGGTATAATTTTTTTGAAAGGAGATCTGAATTCGTACCGGAAAATGGAAGGGCCGAGTCGGATACTCACCGGTATACCGGCGAGAATGAATTTCACGGCCGTATCGGCCGATTCCCGACACGTATCGGCCCGAATCCGATACGTAAACGATTTGTTTCCGATACTCCGATACGGTTGAAATTCACCTGCAAAAATAGTTGAAAAAAGCAAAACAAAGCTGAAGAAGTGATGCTCTGTTTTTCTTCTGTTTGTTGATGCTCTGTTTTTCTTTTTCTTTTGGCTGAAGAAGTAGAAAGGGGAGGTGAGGTGAGGTGAAGATCCAACCAATGAAAGGAAGTTGTCAAGGGGAGAGTAAGACGATAGGGTCTATTTGGAGTTTAGATAATGATTTGGTGTATAAGAATCAAGCTCTGCTAGAGAGAGGAGAGAGTGAGGGTCTTGAAAGCAGAAAGGGGAGGTAAAAGATGACCATGGAAGGAAGTTGTAATGTATACCCCACCTGCTTCTTGTTTGGTGGGGGAGAGAGAGAGAGAGAGATGTTTGGGAAATGGGAGCTTGAAAAGTAGTAAAGTTGAGAGAACAGTTCGTTTTGGGGATTCTTATACAAACATAATCCACGCATATATTTCCCCATAAAATATTGTATTTCATTTATATATATTTTAAAGTTAAAAACGTTCACATTATAATTGACAAAGACAACTCTTTCACATTATAAAGTTAAAAGCGTTCACATTATATATATTTTAGATTTTTTTTTATTATTTTAGATTTTTTAATCTGTCAAATCTTTTTATTTTAGATTATTTTTATATCAAATTTTTTTTTATAGAGATTTAATCTGTCAGATTTTTTTAAAGATGTTTAATTGTTAAGTAAAGATATTTAATATTTTAGATTTTTTTATTTTTATCTTAAATGCATTATTATTACTAACTAAATTAGAATTACAATATTTGTTAATTGAAAACTGTTATTGTAGATAATTGAAAGTTATAATGGCGCACAGAGGTAGTTCTAGTGGAAAATTTCCAAGTGATGATATTGGTTGGAAATTTAGAATTCCACTAGAAAATAATAGGCATAAAATTATATATCATTTAATTGAAAATGACTCAAAAAAGTGCCCCTACATATCAAAATTTTGATTAAAATGTGATAAATAAAGGCTAAAAGAGTAAAAAAAAATGCATAAAATTGAGTTTTAGATGGATTGCTAATGATTTTTGAAATTTCACAGCCGCGACGCCCGATACCTGATACGTACCGGTCGATACTACCGATACCGATACTCCGCGATCGATACCGTTACGTTACCCAATACCGCGATTTAGAACTATGATCTGAAGAGAGAGAGAAGGGACAGTCAACACCAGAAAAGAAGGCCAGAAGTGATGGAGGGAAGGGGGAGATACAGAGGGGTGGAGGGGGATTCAGTGTGGTCAAGTACATGGATACATTAGGATAAGTGGTTGTGATTTGTTAGTGGTAAAAAATTATTAAAAAAAAAAAAGAAAGAAAAAGTCTAAAAGAATCTTGGTCCTCAATTCATGTACTCTTCTTTGGACAAGCAAACCTTGTGAAAAAGGAATACAAAAAGACCAGACAAAGCAATACACAACAGAAAATTGAGATCCAAGAGAAAGACAAGGATACCTTACTTCACTGTGGAGGCTTTTTTAAAGATTCAAAACCTGGACTTGCATGCAAAGCATAACCAACCTTTGCTTGCCTTCCCTCTCCTACTCAAAACCCAATCTATCTATCACCAATCTCCACACACAAACGTTTCATTCCTTTCTTACTCCACCAGCTTCTCTTTCAAATATACAGAGCAACAAATCTTGATAAGCAAGTCATTTTCCTGGGAGAAGAAATTTCAGAATAGGCAGTGTCTCAGAGAATGGAAAACTTATTAGGCAAACAAGGTAATTCTGATATCTAAACTCTACTCTTTGCAGCAAAAAATAAAATAGCTCTTATATGTATAAGTTTCTTGAATTACTTGTTACATTATCTCTGTCAATCAATAAATTGGGAGAAGCAAAAAAATAAATAAATTTTATAATGCCTTTTAACTCACTTGTCATGTTTTGAAATTTGCACCTGAAAGCCTATGGTTAAAATAAAAAATAAGGCAAATTACGTGAATAGTGTCAGAATTTTTTTCCCTATGTTAGTTTAGTTACTGTCACTTCAATTATAACATATTTATCCTTTTAATTTTTTAATATGAGTCAAATAAGGTCAAACTTTGAACGGAAAGTAGTCCTGTGCACTGCACATAACATTTTTTTTAGGAATAATAATGTCATTTTCTTTTCTTTTTTTTTTTCCCAAGCCAACTCACTGAGTTAACTCGACATTGACTCAACTCATATTTATCATGCTCATCCATCCCACCAGCCACCATCATTACCACCAACCATCACCACTGGACAACACCAATTGTCAGTACACCATTTTTATCCCTCTCTCCATTCATTTCTCTCTCAAAAAATTGACTTATGGGTGTTTACATAATAGGTCTTGTACGTATATAATGGGGTATATACATATATATAATAATGGGTCACCATGATCGGTTTTTTATTTGCTTAGATATATATATATATATATATTGATAGGTTAACAGAAGCATTTACCTTTGAATTGGTGGAAATCATTTGTTGGTTTGTTTTAGTGGTGGAACTCATGATTAGGAGACTAGAGGTAAACGATGAATAGTGGATTTAATTTGCAGACAAATTTATTGCTTGCTAATGATTTGATTTTACTTGGTCTGATATGTAATAGAGGGAGAGAGAGTGGGTCTAATATTTTGAAAGGAGATCTGGAGAGAGAGAAGGGACAGTCAACACCGGAAAAGAAGGCCAGAAGTGATGCAGAGAAGGGGGAGATACAGAGGGGTGGGGGGGATTCAGTGTGGTCAAGTACATGGATACATTAGGATAAGTGGTTGTGATTTGTTAGTGGTAAAAAATTATGTTGCTTGTGCCCTAAAAAGAGTGTCATGTGCATTGTATGTGATCAGTTTCGTCAAAAATTTGGATGGGTTAACTATTGTTGTTATTTGATACATATTGAAAAATCAAAGGGGCAAATATATTGTAATTGAAATGGTAGGAATTAAATTGACACAAAAAGTAAAGTTTAGGAAGTATTGGTCACTACAAGAAATATCACTTTTGGCTATCAAAATATTGGTCGTCAAAAGTCACTTATTTAGTCGCCGAAACGATTTAGCGACCAACATTTTTCGTCGCTAAGCTCGTCGCCTTTACCCTGTCGGCGATAGTATTGGCGACTAAAATTTGTTTGGTCGCCAAAAGTGTACACATTTGGCTACTAATCTTAGTTTAGTCGGCAAAAGGTATGTTTCCGCCACTAAAGTATTAGTCGCCGAATGTGACTTTTTGGCTACTAACTTCTTGTGGTCGGAGAAGGTATCACTTTTAGCTACTAAATAATTGGTCGCCGAAAGTACACATTTGGCTACTAATCTTAGTTTAGTCGGCAAAAGGTATGTTTTGGCCACTAAAGTATTAGTCGCCAATAGTTTCTTTCTCTCATTCTCAAATCTTTTAGCTACTAATTATTTGGTGGCAAAAACGTTTTGGGTTATGTTTTTGCTACTAAATTATTAGTAGCCAAAACTTTTGATTACCTATTTAGCTACCAAAACATTTGGTGGCCAAATAATTTTTTTTTTTGTTTTTTTTTAAAAAAAAAAAATTGTAAACAACCTGTATTCATTTATATTACAACCTGTACCCTGTATAAAACAATATAATCCATCAACACTAAAATATATTATCAACCATTAAAGCATTTAACAACGTGCACACATTTCAGTTCCAAGTATCCAAAAAAATAATCTTCAACGTCCACTTCTATATATATTACAAATTCCATACAGTCCAAGTCTAATCCAACGTCAATAATTTAAATCCATACATAATTTAAAATCTTGAAGCAAACACTTGAAGTGACTCAAAACATCCATATGGCAGCCTAAAGAATTCTACCACAAAGCACAACCACAACCTAGACTTAAAACAATGGCTAAAGAATAACTAAAATGGTCTCTTCTCCGCGATAACTAAAGAATAACTAAAGATTAGGGTAGGTGAATGATTGCCAGATGCCTATTTTGTAATGCAGGGAATCTGATTTAGTGAATTCTGTTGTCTTGCTTCTAGTTGCTGCATCTGTCGCTGCCTCTGAAGCTCTTGCATTTTCCTCAACATGGCCTGTTGTTGCAGTAGCTGCACGTCATTAAATCCAGGCTGCTGCCTCGGCAAAGATTGCAGTATGCCTGTTTGCTGGCCACTCATCTGTTGCTGACTACCAAAAAAATCAAAACTAACAGGAGATTCAGATGATTCTGACCTAACTGAGCTTGTATGATTTTCAGGACCATTCCCTTGCTGTGATTCATATATAGACAAGCCTCTTGATGTTATATTATGGCGAACATATTCTGTATCCACTCCCAAAAAGTTCTCTTCATTCTGTCTTGTTTGTAGAATCTGATGTCCATGAATATAGCCATTCAGATTTGGCTGCTGGCTTTGAGAGTGGCTTTATCATGATTGGGGACTATACTTGGTTTCGAGGGTGTGATGATTTTTCTATTGATAAGATCTTGGATTTTATGGCAAAGATGGGAATATTGGTCAATTTCATGGCCAGCTTGTTAGTGGAAGGTACAGTACATGGTAGGGTCATGATCGGCTGACAAAAGAGTCTAACAGATGTTCTAGGCCAAGAGGTTTCAAATACCCCTTGTCCTCAAGGATTTGCAGAGCCCTAGATAAGGACATGCGGAGGGGATGAAAGGTTCTTTGAGTGGAGTTTGGACATGATCCTTGGTAGAATTGTGCAATAAACTCTTTCGTGATCTTGACTTTCCAACTTACAACAATGCCACTGAAGTCCTTTTGTGATTTGAGCAGCGATGATGCGCCCATATGCGCTTACAATTCATCTTGAATTTGGATTAAAACATCCATAGCCATAGTCACAGCTTACATGGACCTCTGAAGTGCATGGACCAAGTTGGACCTCTTGGGCTTGGTCGTTTTATTTATTTATTTATTTATTTATTTTTACTTGATTGCTTCCATAATCAGCATGTAGTAATTTGTATTGCTTGATAGTTGAGGAAGCTAATCTATCTCCTCTTTGATTATTTTCATGATTCAAGGGATAGATTATCATTCACTTCATTATTTGTTTCTCTTTCTCTCATCCTTTGGTGAATGAGGTTGAGATTCTCTATCGTGCTCATTGTGAAGCTTCCATGGCTTTGATGAATTCCATTCTCTCATTATTCATGATGATTGAGTTCATTATGTCTAGCTTCTAATGGCATTATAAGGGAATTAGTGCTTCTCTTTTACATTCTTATGTTAGAGAAGTACTTTGGCTCATCTTCTTTTCCATTATTTTTTTTTTCCTTAGCTTATTTGACTTGGTAGCTTCTCCACTTTCATTTGGTAGCATTATTAGTGTAATTCATCTATTCAGTTTTCCTCATTCTTGCTTAGTTTAATTCTTTAGTTTAGACGTATGTATATTCATCTTTTTTTTCCTTTTTATTTTTATTTTTTGTCTTCTTTGTCTATTCCTTTTATTTGGAGTTTTTCATATTTTGGCATCATATTTTCTTTATTCATCATTATTTCATATTTTGCATTCATTTTTCATGCATAAGACTTGGCTCATTTTACCTACTATTTTCTTTATCTCTTATATGATTTTGTACATAATCCCATGTCTTGCGATGGTTCGTATGTCATATGCTAGTAACCAAGTCTTTAGTTGCATTCTTGTGTATGTATTGCATTAGTTTCTTTGCATATAGGATCGTGCATATTTTCTAACCCCTTGTACTTAACTTGGTGTGGATGAGTACTAGGTGAGCTTCATTCATCTTTGCATCCCGATTATGTGCATTTTCCTTACTATGTCTACCATTTTACCATGTGTCTACAAGCTTACCTGATATATCTCTATGATTGCCAGTAGATGGATGTTGTTTCGTTTAAGTTGGGATCATTTTGATTTCTATGCATGTGAACTCATCCTTTTTTTGAGTTGCACACTTTCAAACATTTTTAAACACATGAGATCAAAGCATTCCAAAGTAAGTGATTTAGTCTAAACTTGTTTGCTTCACATAGTAATTTTAGCTAATCATTGGAACATGAGCATATTTTGGTTATAAATCTCACATCATGAATTAGGATAAACCGATCTTTAATCGGATGAGCGGGTGTGATCAATTTATAACCTTTCCCCTTCATACCTAAGTTCCAGAACCGAAATACTTTGGTTATGACGAACAGTGACCTTTGACACAAGTTATGGGTTTCTTAATTTTCACAAAAGATTAGGTGGTGATTCAAAGTCTGGTAATGTAGTCCATTTTTGACATTTCTTGTGATTAGCAGATTTTCTATAAATTTGCCAGATTTGAACTCTCATTATGTTTCACATTATACTCGTAAAATCATACCGGTTATTTGAATTGTCATGTGTGCTGGGACACCCGTCTGGGAGATCCCACAGTTGTTTAATGGTTGGTTGGCGAGGGTAGGTAAGGAAAAAAGTTTTTTTTTATTTTTTATTTTTTATTTTTTTTAGTTAAGGTTAATATATATATATATATATTTTAAAAAAAAAAAAGTCCTTCGAAGGGAGCAACTCTGATAAATGGGTGATAGTAATTTTTAAAATTATAGGAGATAATCTATATTTTCAAAAAAATTTAAAAGAATATTGGTAATTTGCCAATATATATGTATACTTGAAAAAGTGTCTTAATTTTAAAATAATCACCTTACATTTGTTATAAGTATCATCATCAAATAAATGAGATACTAAAATTTAAATGTAAATGATATATTTAGATTTTGAAGTATCTCCATTGGTGGATGACATTTATGTCCAAAATATGTCATCATGTTGAAACTAAGAAATTTAAATGTAAATGATATATAAAATTTTTAAGTATCTCTATCGGTAGATGCCTTTTATGTCCAAAATATGTCGTCATGTTGAAACTAATGAGTCGGGTCAAATGGGACCCAACCTAATTGTGATGCTTAAAAATAGGGCTGGGCAACTAACCCATCCGCCCGCACAAACCGCCCGACCCTACCCTATCCGCAGTGCTTTGGGCGGTTTCGATGTAGGTAGGCGGGCGGGTGCGGGTCAAGAAATTCACAAAAGTTCGGGTTCGGGTCGAACCCGACCCGCCCGCAACCCGCAGTTTTTTTTTTTTTTTTTTTAAGAAAAAATAACTAGTTATTATTATTTTTTGCATTTTGGATAGATGGAGATAACTAGTTATTATTTTTATTTTTACATTTTGGATGAAAGTAAAATTTATTATATGGGTACTTTTATACATTATCATGATCTAATGATATTTAAATTAGTGTTACTAGTTTGACTTTTATTTATATATATATATATATAAATCATTATATTCCATTAGTCTAGTAGACACAGTTAAATATGATATTTTGAATTGTCATTCTATTATCACATTATTACATATTAAAAACTAAACAGTGAAGATTAATCCACTATTAAAATTAGTGTTACTAGTTTGACTTTTAAGGGTTTGTTTTTGCATATTTAAATTAGTGTTACTAGTTTGACTTTTAAGGATTTGTTTTTGCAAGCTAAGGAGGAAAGATTAATCCACTATCCTCAAGCATGGTTCCATATCATCTTATCTAACATGTGGACTATTTATTATGATCATGAATTGTATATCTTGTAATTTAATTTATAACTCTTCTATAAATAAAAAAAAAAAGTGTTTAGAAAGTAACAAAAAATGTCAAATTTGCTTAAGTTATAAAAATAAAATAAAAATAAAAATAAAATAAAATAAAATAAAATAAAATTTCTAAACTGCAAACCGAACCGCACCCGCCCGCACAAACCGCAAACCGTATCGCGGGTGGTTGCGGGTCCATTTTTTCCCAACCGCATAAGTGCGGGTCGGGTCGGTTTTGACCCGCAACCCGCCAAAACCGACCCGTGAGCAGCCCTACTTAAAAAGGGTTCTGATGTCATCATTTTTTATATAAATGACCACACAGTGGCACACTCATTGTCATGATATGTCTATTTCCACAATGGACTTTGATAAATCCCCCGAAAGGGGGTGCCCCCGAAACCCCGAATTTTCCTTTTAAGTAAAAAAAAAAAAAAGAAAACAGAAAAAGAAAAAAAAAAAAACAGTTTGTCAAAAATGAAAATTAGGGGGATTAGGGGGAGTTTTTTTAGGGGAATTTTTCATTTTCCTTCCACAATTACTATAAAACAGAGAAAAGTCTTTGCAATGAAGATCAGTGTACACATGCATACATACATGACTGAAGCATACCCCAGAGGTGTGAACATGAGAACACACACTGATTTTGGGTTTGGTTGCTTTTAAATCTGTCTCTTTCTCTTTGCCTTTCTCTTTCTCTTTGCTTTTAAATCAGGTCACCCCTTTGGGGCATTTCTGTTTTCATGCCAACTGATCTCAACAACTTCTCTTATTCAGAATTGTTTTCATTTCTTCTTCTACCTACAACTCTGAATTTTTAATTTTTATTTTATTTTATTTTTTTCTGAGTAATGGATTTAAAATTTTGGCATCTACCCTATAGGTTTATACAAATATAGCGTTCATGATCATGGGTTTTTTTTGAATTTTATGAATTATTTATTTATTTTAAATTTTTTGTACAAATTTTATGTCTAAAACTCCTATGATTAGATGAAATTTTAAAATTTACTATTTTAACATTTCTACCAACTCTCTCATTTTTATTTATTTATTTATTTATTATTTAATTTTTTGTTACCTTTTAGCATCTACACTAGGCTAGATATGAGGAGGAAGTAAAACATAATCAGTCACCTCCAAAACCTTCATATGGGCTTGAACTCTCAACCTCCTCTGCTATGAGAATTGGAGAATATAGCACTGTGACATAAAACATGAGTATTTTAATTTTATTTGAGTAATGGAATCTTTGATGTTTACAAATTCACTTTTGTTGACATGTTACAAGTCAATAGGTTGATAGAAATATACAAATTCAATTTTCAGTATTTTTTATTTTATTTTTTAGAATTACCAATTTCTAATTTATAGACTTCTAAAATGAAGAAAAATGAATCAAAATTGGTGAAAATTCCACTAAATACAAAAATATATATATACATACATATATATATATATATATATATAATTTGAAAAAAATTGATTATCATTCTTTCGATGTTTTTTTATTTTTTCAGTGGATTTCATCAATTTTAACTCTTTTTATAAAATACTTTCTTTTGGAGATGACCACCGTGGTCAAAGTTGGTGTCATGGTTGGTAATGATTGGAAGTGCACTAGGGCCAATGCTCAACCTAGGTAAGGGAGATTATTATAGGTATAACATTTTATTTTGCCCTATTATTACCTCCACTAAGCCAAACTTTGGTTTCACGGCTAGTTAAAAATCTTTGAAATTTTAATTTAATTTTTTTAAAAAAAAAAAAGAGATCTACTAAAAACACAGATAAGAAGAAACCTGCAAAAATGACGGGTATGTTTGATTTGATTTTGAGAGAGTAATTTTTTAAAATTATCTTTGGGAGAGAGTTTAAAAATTTTTTTGTTTGTTTGATTGTATATTTTGAAAAGTAATTTTAGAGTTTAGGACTTTGGAATGAATTTGATATTTTGTTATAATTGAGTAGATGTGTGTGAGAGAAAAAGTGATTGAAAATGAGAGAGGAAGAGAAAAAATAATTGATTAATGTGTAAAAGAGAGAAAGTGATTTTGAAAATTATTTTAGAAAAATTACAAATCAAACAAATTTTTTTTCAAAATCACTCTATAAAATCAAACCAAACATGCCCGACATTACTCTAATATTTTTTTTATTACTTCTACATAAATTTTGTTTAGAAATTCTAACTGAATATGTTGTGGCGCTTGTGGATCAAAAGCAGGGTCAGAGCCAATAACAGGAGGCAAGATCTTGCTAGCAGATGGGGGAAGCCAAGGGCACAATGAATTAGGCCTTTTTTGAAAGATAGTAAAAAGTTTTTTTTTTATTCTTTTATTTGTAGAATCACAGTATTTCTCTATCTTTTTATACGTTTTTTTTCTATTTAAAAAAAAAAACATATCAGTAATTTAAAAATTTGAAGGAGCATTTTGATATTATATCAGATAAGATTAATCACTTATATTGCACCCATTCAATTACAATGTATAACAGTTGTCAAATGTTATAATACCATCATTTTTATGTCAGGTTGGCTTATTATCGACATTGTATTATTACTCCTTAACAGTTACTCTATTTAGCAAGAATTTTAGGGCTTGAAATTTTAGAGAATAATAATAATAATGATAATGATAATAATTTTTTTTTTATTTTAAATTTGCATCTATTTTCATTCACTCTAGTTAAATTGGAGACGAATAATCTCATACACACACATATATATATATAGGCAAGTGGCACACGTTATATATAATTTAGATAAATACGAATAAAAATAAATAATAAATAAATTAAATCATAATACGTAAATTGTTTAAATGGGAAGGGTGTTTTTAATAAAATGTCTTGAAATTTAAATATCACTTGTGTTGTTGTGTGTATTAAAAGTGATAGTCCAATGAAATGGTGTCACGTGTGCATGTGGTAATGCAAAGTGAGTGACAGTAGCATGTTTTAATGGTGGCAAACGGTGTTTTGATTCTTGAATGAAAAATGAGTGAGAGTACTAATTAGTGCTGCCACTAATGATGTGGCCGTGGGTCTCATCATGAATGATTTGATGTTTTAACCTTGGTGTTATATATATATTTTTTTATTGAGTGTCATGTCATTAGTGATCTTTTTAGAGCTCCAAAATTAGTGATCTCTATCATTGTTGTTCTTGAATCATGCGGATCAACTCTCATGATTTGACTCAATCGCTACAAGCCAGGGGATAGTAGCTGTGTGTCTATATATTAGATATTTAGATTTTGTTTGGTATGATTTTAAAAAGTTATTATTTTATTTAAATTATATCATTTTATTTAAATCACATCACTTATTTAACAGATCATTTTAAACTAAATTCATATTTCATAAAAAGTCAAAAGTCAAACCTAACTCATATTTTATAAAAAAATCAAAAAATATACTTATTTAAATCATCCTAAATCGCCCTTTAATATTTAGATATTAAATATTGTTATTATATATATATATATATATGTATGTACATGTGATGAATGAATGTAAAAGTGGGACACGCAACACTCATCAAAGATAGAAAGATAACCACAAACTTTTAATCCAAGGGTTAGAATTCAAACTTTTCTAACAGTAACTATTTTTGCAGCATTGATAGAGAACTCTTCTAATCACCACTCCCACTATCCCTTGTACACACGTGGCAAGTGGTGATTGAAAGAGAAAGAAAAAAAAAAATTGGCCAACGGGAGAAAAAAGGGAGTCAAAGGAGGTGGAGGGAAAAGGAGATTTGAAACATTTTTTTCTATTTTTATGGGATATCTTTTGACCAAATAAAGACACTTATTATTCATCCCACCATCTAACGGCTCATATTTTTAAAAGGATCTAGTTAATCCTATTTTTGAGGAACAAACCAACCGCTTGCATAGAAGAAAAAGAAGGTTGGGACATATGTCACTGTAGGCGGCAATCCAACACCCCACTTTCAGGAGATCATGAGAGATTTTCAGGAGGTTGTCGCTGATTTGCAAGAGGCTACCACAATTTTTAAGATACTCCAACATCTATAAATACAAGATTTGAAGATGAAGCCAACCCCAACCAATCTAACATTTAACACAATTTTGTACAGTGCTATTTATCCTTACTTTAGTCTTAGTTTAACTTAGGAATATACTTAAAAGGCATCTTTGTCAGAGATTTAGCTTTACTTTTTTTTATCTATAACATCCATGTCAAATACGTTTTACATCCAAATTAACGAAAAGTTTACCTGCCTATTTAGAGAGTGTAAGAGGAAAAAAATTTAGTCAAAGTTAAATTCCATTGTGAGAAGACAAATTAGCCTTATCTTGTACTTTTCATCTTAACCTACCTCAAGGATTTTGGAGCGTTATGCTCACTTTTGTTTTATTTTCTTGTGGAGCCAAGGGCTAAATTGTATTTAGGATTGAAACCCATTTTTGGTGTAATGGGGCGAGACCCTTGGAACTTGTTAGCTTTTAAGACGTATGTTTTTGTGTTCTTATTTAATACTACATATCCTGTAATTTGCATGCTATATATTCAAGCTTGTAGAGTTGTGAATTTGTCAATGCATGTAACTTTATTTTGAAATATTGAAACCAAATATAATGAATGCTGGAGAATTACAATGACAATGATTATCTGTGTATCTGAGATAAATTAACGCTTCTGCATGTTTAATATTATGGATAATTAAAATTGGCTAATAAATATGGGTTGTATCCGATGAGTCGATTTTCATACAATTGAGGACGTTACAGATTGCATTGTGGAGTGATCGATCACCAGGTAAGTGCGATCGATTGCCTTGTCGGACAGATTTTAGTACAAGAATTTCTTTCTCTTTCATTCCATTTTCTTTTGCTTCATCGGAAATTTCTTCCTCTCCCTCTCTACTTTCTCTGTCTAAAATACCTTGTTTGTACATCCAACTTGAACCACCAAATAGAGGCATTTAGAGTTTGATTCAACAAGAAATCCGAGCTTCAACATTGTTTTACACATCAAACTTACCATCTAATCGGTCTCAAATCTTCATTTGGACAAAGTCATCACCTTGAACTCAAGGGTTTGGTCTTTTCAATTGAAGTACACGAAATTTTCTTGCACATGTTTAAATATGAGTTGATTGTAATTATGTGGTATTATTCTTATGAAAATTGTTATAAATTTGCATATATTACATGAAAAGTTATAGTTTGCATAATAAGGAAAATTTCCTAGTGTATCCTCCATAAAACACATTTTTATCAAGCAATATTAGATTATGTGTAGAGGTGGCAAATGGATGGATTTGGGTAGGTCAAAATGAGTTATGCATTTAAAGCAACTTAACTCAAACCAGGATGATTCTATTTATGCCCAAATAATAACTCATTACATCCTATTAAAATTTTAAAATTTTAGCTCATAATTAAAATTTTAACTCATAATATCCTTATGTAAATTTACTAATAAAAACACAACACATTAAATCTTAAAACAAAATATTATTCTTTATAATCAAGTATGTTCATCTTTTTCTTTTTTTTTTCTTTTTTTTAATTTTAATTATTTTCTATTCATCATTTTTTTCATTTCAATTTTTTAATTCACCTACCAAAATTCATCATTATCATTAACATCATTATTATATAGACATCTTGACTTTGGGTATGGCTTGCCTCATCCGGTTCAGTCAATAAGATGTCCATAGTGTTATACTTTCTCTCTCTAAATTTTTTATTCTCCTACGATATGATCATCAACTCACTAGGAAACAGACCCAGAACTTTATCATTCAAATCGCAACAATCTGATGACAATGTTGATGACCCATATTGATGATGTCCATCACAGAGGACTCTGAGTTGATCAACAACCCAAATGGCTCATAGGCGGTGACAGTGATAATTGGAAAAATCAGTGGCGACGAGTTAAAATCAAGAATGACTACCAGCCAAACACAAGTTTTGAATTCGAATCAATTTTTCTATTTTGAAAGTCGATAACGCAATTCTGAGTGAACAAAGCAAGACCCTACTTGAATTTCACTTCATTTTGTCAAATTCACTTAGCTTACGCTTTTCTTTGTATGTTGGGGTTTTTTTTATTTTATTTTTTATTTTTTATGGATGTTGACTGGTGGTGATTTTTAGTGATTTTGGATGTACATTCAAGGGTAATTTAGGAAAAAGCACATGGTATAATAGAATAAATTATAATCTTAAATAATTAATTTAATATAAAGTATTGAGAAATTATAAATACTTAATGATATTTTTTGTGGAAATAGAATCCTCTCAAACTCCTCCATTTATTAAATGGGCTTAAATAGTTTGGGTTGAATTGGATATAGACAAATGAACTCAATCAACCCATTTACTTCATCTCTTTTTTTTTTTCTTCTTCTTCTTTTTTTTTACCTCTTTTTTTTTTAAATTTTAAAATTTAAATTTTTATTCTTTTAAAAAGCATTTTTTATTTTTAAAAAAAACTATTAATTATTACTATTATTATTTTTTTTTTACGCTTTTTTGAATTCGAAATTTTTTATTTATTTTTTAATTTTTTATAATGATAATGGCGGTGGTGAAACAAAGGTGATGGTGGCAAAGTAGTGATGGTAGCGATGGTGGTAGAGGTAGTGTCGGAGTGGCAGTAGTAGAAGAGGAGGTGGTGTTGGTGGTATGTCGACTGTGGTGGTAGTGGAGTGGCGGTAGTAAAGAAGGAGGTGGTGGTAAAAATGGAGTGGTAGTGGTAGTGATAGAGGAAGTAGTGGTGGAAGAGGTGGTGGTGATAATAGTGGAGTTGTGGTAGTTGAGGAGGAGGTGGTGTTGGTAGTGTTTCAGTGGTAGTGGTGGTGGAGGAGGTAGTGGTGCTGGTGGTGGTGGTAGTGTGTCGATGGTGGTGGTGGTAGTGTGGCGATGGAGGAGGAGATAGTGGTGGAGTGGCGATAGTGAGTGGCAACGGCGGTGGTGGTGGTGAAGGAGTGGTGGTAGTATTGTGTCGACGATGGTAATGGTAGGGACAGAGTGGTGGTAGTAGAGGAGGTGGTGGTAGTGGTAATGAAATAGTAGTGGTGGTGGTAATGGGATAGTGGTGGTGGTAGATTGGTTTCCATTTAGATAGGATTAAATGAATATTCATGTCCAACTCATGTAAACCCAATTTTAATTGAGTTAACATTGAGCAACTTATTTAAGTCTATTTATTGATTTGGACAGGTTTATATGGATTTTAAATGGGTATAATTGGACAGGTTCATGGGTTTGGGTTGGGTTTACCACCTCTAACTATATGCATCAAATTGGAAAAGCCCTAAATTTGGGAACAAAACCCTAATTTGTAAAATATTGATAGAATTCAAAATTTTGGGAATACACATGTGGTATGTTAAAATTGGAAGTAGCATTTCACTTTCATAATGAATCAGAAATGGTACAGATCTATGAAAATTGTTAGCAATTGGTGGATGATTGCATTGTCGTAGAAAACTTTACAACCTAGTGGAATTGAAATTTATTTTTGAAATGCAAGAAATTAATTGTTGTTAGAACCAAATTTTGAAAATTGGTTTTGGGTGATAAATTTGGTTAATATATGTTGTTTTGGTGAATTAATTTGGCAAGAGTGTCCATGGTAAAAGATCAAAAACTCGTGAGAGAGTAGTATAGAGGGAGAGAAATTAGGACACTGACTTAATCATTGAAGTCGCCTCAATTAGGCAAATAACTATCATTAAATGAATTTGGTCAAAACCCAACAAAAATGTGTCAACCAGAAAACTGAACCAGATCTGATCCGTTTGTACCAAATGGGCCAAGAGGAAGAAGTGGCCAAGGGAACTTGCTGAGGTTCAGTTGCTACGATAGACTCTATACATTAGTGCCGCCATTTTTATTATGGCGTCGCTTTTGTCACTTGCTCAGTAAAGAGGAGCCGTGGAAACTCCAAACTTTACAATTACCTTATGAGGCACAACAACCTTTGAGATAGGCTTTCTCTATACAAGATAATGCATAGACACTTGGCGCTGATAGCTGACACCAAGGCACTAATATCCAAGGGCTGATAGCAGGCCTGAAGCATATATAACTTAGCGCTGATAGCAGGCCCCAACGCTTACTGGTTGGAGCTGATACCACGGTGACCTCGTGAAGATAGAAGTAGGGTAGATTGAAAGCAATGGACTCCTTTCACATATACCCAGGTCAAGGATCTACCTCGGTTGCACAAGCAAGACCCAAGGAAGACCCCTTAGGCTTGGTATGAGGTACAACCTTTGATGTGGTCCGTGCCCTAGGAAGTTGGAGAGTTTTTGATTAGGTGGCTAAGGATAGAAGAGTCACTGAGGTAAACACCAATATGGCTGATAACAGGTCATAAGTCTTGACAGTACATGTCTTGAGAAACCGAATTGAGAAGGCAGGTGCTACAACAACTAAGACACCTGTTGAGGTTCATACCAAAAAGGTATATGCTAAGGCTCAAACCAAACAGATAGTACAGTGACACTTGCTGAGACTTTATGTCAAATAGATAGTACATGTTAAGGGACACGCGTCTACCAAGGCCTAGTGATTCAGGATGGAATATCCTGCGACATGTGTCGCTGCACTGTTGGCCACTTGGTATATTTTGATATCAAGAAAATGCCTATAAATAGGGCCCAACTCCCAAGGTTCAAGGGAGAATGTTTTCAGGATGTTGGAGGATACATTGCTTATTTAAGTGCACTGCCATTTCTTCTTTTAAACCATTTGTCCCACCTTCACCTGGCTATTCACTCTCCAGCCTTCCCAATTTATAAATCATTAATATAGTTTTAAATCGAAACACAATCTTAAAAAGCATACAATCCACCTTTCATAATTTTGGCACCTCATAAAAAAAAAAAAGATATTCTACTTTATAAAATTTCCAAATTATTTTCTATCTTTTCTCTCATTTTTTATTGTTTCAATCTATCTTATTTTCAACATAATATATCTATCTCTATCCTGGCCGATTATCATCTAATGAGTATGGATAAGTTAACAATAAATCCAGTCCAAGGGCTCTCGGCCCGCTTTAGAATATCAGAGTCAGGCCCATCCTTAAGATAGCCAGATCTAGGAAGGCCCAGTCGTTCAGACACCATTCGGTCGAGACACTAAAAAGTTTAAGATGCTGGCCTACGCAACCTTGATGATTTACACTTATCAAGAATCAAGACCTGGTTCTGGTTGATTCTAACAAACATACATCACACTTGATGTGTTTATAATTGCTAAACACGTGATGCGATTATAGAGTGGCCCCTCCAAAACTGTCATCGGATAGTGAAGTGCATGCGTTATTATTATACGGCACGTGGCATTTCACGGTTAGAAAAAATATTAATTAGGGCCTGATTTGGCATCTCGTAAAAAAGATAAAAAATTAAAAAATTATTTAAAAAGTTAAAAAGTTATTACTATTTATAAAAAAAAATACAAAAAAAATAAATTTACACATAAAAAAATATAATTCAACTTTTTGCTGAAGTGATGGGCTGTTTCCGCATGCTGTATTGGTCTAGAAATGATTGCTTCCTTCGCGGGCAACCATTTAGACTGTGTTGTTTGGCCCGTGAGGGCCACCACGGGTCAAATTTTGATAATCTAATCGTTAATATGTAGAACTCGTTAGAGTACTATATGTCTGTAGAAAATCATGTTGATCGGATATCGTTAACTATATGATCAAATCAGTTTTGTATAAAAAAAAAAAAGGATGATGTTATAGTTAATTGGTGAACGAAAACTAATCCGATCAATGTGATTTCGATATCTGATCAATGTGATTTTTTTTAGACATAGGATGTGTTTGATTGGACGGACTGGATAAGGGGGGATTAGACTCCATCGAACTTGAGTCCTGGGACTGTGAATCCCCTCGACTATTTAGTTGGATTGGATATGTATCCTGTGTTTGTTTTTTCATGGGATTAGATGTCTGGAAATGACTATTTTTAGTGAATCCAACGTTTGGTTAGACAGAATGGATAGGATAAATAAACAAAAGACTATTTTACCCCTTTTTAATTGTTTACTAAGTAATAGCAATATTAAACATATCTTTAATATTTTAATTATTTTTAGCTAGATTAAATAAAAATTTATTTTATTTTATTTTTTACACAATTAAATAAATTAATTTTTTTAAATAAATAAATAAATAAAAATATATATTAATTTTTTAATTAAAATTTGAAATAAATTTGTTTTTAAAAATAATAATAATCAGACAATGAAATTAAATAAAACATCTATTAAATTTAAATAATGGAATTAAATAAAATATAAACAAAATTTTAAAATAAAACATCAATAAAATATCTATACAAAATTATTTTAAAAATTAAATAAATAAAACATCAATAAAAAGTTAAATAAAATTATTTATTTTTAAATTGAGACATTTAAATTTTATTAAATATAATACATAATTAAATACTAGAGGGTCAAAATGGTCATTTTGACCCCCTAATCCCAACAGTGGATAGTCCCCCAAAAACTATCTCATACCCCCCTAGGACACAATAGTCCCCCATATGGGGATAAGGAGTCCGCTGGACATGGAGTCCGGCGGACTAAAAAAAAAAATCAAACGGCGGATAAATAGCACTATTTGGATTACAATCCAAATAGTGGATAGTGCCCCATAATCTGGCGAATCAAACACTCCTATATATTACTCGACGAGTTCTACATATTTAACGGTTCAGATTATCAAAATGGGGCTCGTGGTGGGCCCCACGGGCCGAACAGCACAGTCCAAATAGTTGCCCACGAAGGAGGCAATCATTTCCTTATCTCCTATACTCTGCCCAAAAAAAGGTGTCGTACAGCCTATTATACTTTACTTCTCTTATACACTTATTTATACAATTTTTTATTATACATTTCTTCGTAACAAGACAAAAGTTAACCTAAACATTCATATTTTTTTCCTCACATTTTTAATCTAAAAAGATAAAAAAATACACTTATTTAAGACACCCCATACAACCCCTAAATCAATTTCACATAAGAAATTTGTTCCAAAAAAAAGGGAAAAAAAAAAAAAGTCTTACATAAAGGACGAATCTTATATAAATCCACACTTAATGATTGAGGAATTATGCTATCTTTTCGATTCTCATTTTTCTCTGCTTATTTATTTATTTATTTTGGAGTAGTATTAACTTGATCCTCGAACAACCTTTAGAGAAAGATATCTATCAGTAAATTTTCTAAGATTTTGATTTTAGGTCTTGAGGAGAGGAAGCTCAGCTTAGTCATCAATCCAATTCAATTATAAACTAGCTATTTAATGATATCATCATCATCTCCATTTCTTTAATGCTTTTTCTAGATATAAGCAGTATTAGTCAATCAGTTTGAGAATAGATTATTTTAATTAATTATTTAATTTTTTTACAATATATATATATATGTCAATAGAGTGATCAAGATGTTTTGTTTATTAGTCCTGTTTGGTGCAGCTTAAAAGCTGCTTATTTCAGTTTTTAGCTTAATTTAAGCTATTTTGATGTGTTTGGTTTACCTTATAGCTTATAGCTTATAGCTTTTTGGAAGTCAGAAATCAGCTTATTCTTTGAGTGGGGCAGGAGCTGCTTAATTTATAAGTTAGAAATTAACTTATGTTTATAATTATAAGCTATAAGCTGTTTAGACATAAGGTATAAGCACTTTCTCACAGTTCTACCAAACAGGACCATTGATTATTTTAATTTGAGATTGACTATTTTAGCACATCTTAAATACCCTTTATTGGATCAATTTTTTTAAGTTTCTTATCTAATATTTTATATCTTAAAAATTATCTCATATCGATTAACAAAGATGAGTTTGGTTATGTGAATATAAACTTTTGGACACTCTCACTTTGTAAATCAGTTTTTAAAGGTGAATTTTACCTTGGGATTTATATTATCTAATGTTAGAGTTAGGGCGGTTCTGATTTTTGGGGGGTTAAGGGGAATTCAAAAGATGAGACCTTGATTCTCATATATATATATATTAAAAATTATATATTGGTAAATAATAACAAATTTGATTTATTTTTTATTTTTTCTTATATCTTCTATAAGTTTGTTACATATAGTACACATAATTATTGATGTAAATCATAATTGTTGAGGCAAATTAACATTTTCAATCGTTAATACTATTAATTTATTCACACTTTTTCGTGACGTAATAAATTAAATTGTAAAATTTGATTAACTTCAACTTAAAAAAAAATAATTATTTCTCCAAAAGAATTATAACTCGTATAGTCAAACAATATTCTTTAAATAATTATACATTTGGCAAGCAACAATCCATTATTTTTAAATAATTCACCAATTCAATTGTTTATTTCAACTTTTATTTTAAACTACTAATATTATAATACAATATTTAGTTCACTGAAATTAAATTGAATTGAATGGATTGGTCATTCTTTAGTCATAAAGTTACTGTTCCCTCAAAATGATTAACGATGATTTCATTAAATTTTTTTTTTAGTAAATCAAACTTGAAAATGGACATTATTATGAAATAATTAATCTATTCAACTTTATTTTAATAAATCAAACATAACTTTGCCCGAAATAATTAATCAAACATAACTTAAAATCAAAATTACGTTAAAATTCTATTTGTTAAACAGAATTTAAGGCTCCGAAGCAGCGCCTTATTAAGACAGCCCTGGTTGTGTTAACTCTTAACCAATTGATGAACATACAAGCCTACGAACAAAAACAAATAATGATAATAATAAAGAAAAAATGCTGTTAAGCAATCGAGATTGTAGCAGGCTTTGTAAATATTTAATTCACAAAAAAGCCCCTGCCAAAACTAATTTGAGCAAATTTTTCCCAAAATATGAGGATCGAAAACTAATGGAATACACTAGAATAGAATGGTTTTTAACCGAAAGGCGTTGCGGTCCCCATATCACGACGCGTTTGCAGTAAAAACCCGCCAATAGTAATTGACTTCTTAACGAATTGACCTGTTGGCTTGGTTGTGTTGTTTCCATATGGGTAGAAGGGTCAATTGCAAGACAAAACAATGATGCTGCATACAGTTGTGCACAGTTATGATCTTCTGATTCTGGGTTGTACATTTTAAGGACCGATTCTGTGTGTGTCAGGTAGTGACCGTTTCCGAAAATTGTTTTGAAAAGTTTTATGGTTGATTTTCTCAAATTTTAGTTTTTACAAGTCAGACCATTCTTTTGACCAAAAAGGAAAACTTTCAATACTTACAACTTTAACTCCATTGATTTCAACATAAGTACATTCTCCAACTCTCTGATTAAATCAAAGTTTCTTTTACATCATAAAACTTTAAAAGAAAAGTCAAAGCAATATACTAGGGGCATAGATCAGTCAGGTGCCAGTCCTCTGCCTCCTGCTCACACTCATGGAAGTCTCTGTAACCAAAGTTGGCCCAACCTATGCCTCAACCTCGAGCCAAGCCAAGCATTTGCCAGAAAGGGCATAACTGAAGCCAGCAGTAGGAGCCAGAAGATCTCTCGTCCTCCAAGCAGTGAGGTACCTGGCCAATTGTGAAGCACGAATGGGAAATGGAGTAGGGTATCATTTACCAATTTTGAAAAGAAATATGTTTTTTCCTTGAGCATCCTTTGTACTCATTTTCCTTAATTAGCAAAGTTTCAAAGTCAAACAAACACGACATTAATAAAAGTGGGAATACGCTCATGTGTGTAAATGCATATAGCACCACTTCAAGTTGGCAGTCCATCCTCAGAGTTACAATAGCGATTCTGGCAATGTATTTAAGAGGATCATTTTGTCGAAACAATAGCATAAGAAATAGTTTTTGTCACGACACTTTCTCAAAGAAAAAAGTATCATTTACCAATTTTCAAAAGAAATATGTTTTGTTCTCAAAAAAAGAAATATGTTTGGTGAGAATTAAAGGGCTTCAATTAATCCCTCTCATGAAATTTCAGAGATACTATTATTGGCTATAGACCTGCCAAGTAATTTCATAGGCTTTTACTTGTTAGGTAACCTCCATGAGACTATTATTGGCTATAGACCTGCCAAGTAATTTCAGAGAAGAGGACACTAGCAAACAGAACTTACTAGGGAAAATCCTAGACCAAGCAATTGAGAATCTGTAGGCATCCATTCCCATGTCCTTCATAAGTTGTATGTCTTCCTGTTTTCAAACAACAACAAAATCTCTAAAATATATTTTTGCGCAAATAATAAACATCAGGGAAAAATGAATATATTGCCAGAGCCATAGTTGTTTTGGTTACTTTTATGGTTGCAATAACTCTTTTTATTTGAAGATTGATGATCACTAGTACAAACATAGTTTAAAGCTAAAAATTAGAGTTAATTACACTTAGCACCCTTAATATTTTTACTAACATTTCACTTTGGCTCCCTCAACTTTCAATTATGAACAACTCCTTACATTTTAAGCCAAATTGCAATGTTTCCCTTCAGTCCATAACTTATTAATGAGGGTAATAGTATGTATGCCAGAAGGCCACAAGTGATATTTTTTTTAGAGTGGAATTAAAAATGGCGAGACCAAAGTGAAATTTTGAGAAAAATACAAGACTAAAGTGTAATTTTAGTGAAAGTACAAACCAAAGTGTAGAGGTGTTAATGAGCCAATAAAAACATCATGTGTGGCTCAAATGCCAATTTATGTTAGCCTCGTAACCATGAGATAGACAAAAGAGCAACATTGTAACCTAATTTAAAGTGCAAGATGTCGATTATCACAATTGAAAGTAAAAGGGGTCAAAAAAGAATTTTGATTTAAAGAAAAAAAAAAAGGTGCTAAAAGTAATAACTTTAAAAATTATCACTCTCCAGAAAAAAACAACATACTATTGGTACGAGACTTACATCAAACTGGTGATATTGATCTACAACAACATCAGCATTACTAAAATCAAGAACCTTTCCTACAACAAAAAATAAAAAATTAGTAAATAAATAAATAAAAGAAATATATGTAGAGGGCATCAATTAAGAGTGTTTTTTTTTTGTGTGTGGATAAATCCAATTAAGAGTGTTTGTTATTGCTATATCCAATGGCAATCTATACTACCAAATGAGTGTGCAAATGTGTCCCAGACTGTTGGGCCCCTTCCACCCTCTTTAACTGCTCCTTCATACTGCACATACAAATTTAAGATTGACTAATTAACAAGAAGTTGTAAGGCAACATAAACTAAGGTATTAATGGATTACTTAAGTTTCCATAATCAACAACAGTTATTCATATAAGAAATCTAGCTACTATGACATAGAGTTTATGGTGAGAAACCAACTCTAGTTCTACAATTTAGAGTCCTCCCAACACATGATGCTTCCTTCACCTTTATGCTGTGTTTGGTTGGGGGATTTGGAGAGGGATTTGGAAAGGGAAAGGGAAAAAGTGTGTGAAACTAAGTGAAATATAGGCATATTTTATTTACATTTCATCTACCTTTTCCTTTTCCATTTCCATTTCCAAATCCCTCCTCAAATCCTCCAATCAAGCACAGCATTAATGACTTATTTGTTGGCGAAAGGAATGGCCAAATAGCGTCAGTGATTTCTCTGAGCCGATCTGGATTTCTCTAAATTTTTACTTTTGTTTGGTCTTACTACTCTCTGAAACAGAAAGACAAAGACATCTACTTTAATTAGTTAACTAAGAGTCCATGACTACAAAAGAATTGTGTTATTCATGAATACTCGTTTGTAGTTTGTTTAATTATGTATTTGAGTCGAGCTCGAGCTTAAATTCTACTTCATTTGAAAAATGAAAAAAACTCCATTTTAACCCTCTGTAGTGTAGCACAGTAGCAATTTACCCTCATATCTTTTAAATGTAGCAACATACATTCCTTGTGGTTTGCTATTACAGTTACGTTTTACATCCAAATTAACGAAAAGTTTACCTGCCTATTTAGAGAGTGTAAGAGGAAAAAAATTTAGTCAAAGTTAAATTCCATTGTGAGAAGACAAATTAGCCTTATCTTGTACTTTTCATCTTAACCTACCTCAAGGATTTTGGAGCGTTATGCTCACTTTTGTTTTATTTTCTTGTGGAGCCAAGGGCTAAATTGTATTTAGGATTGAAACCCATTTTTGGTGTAATGGGGCGAGACCCTTGGAACTTGTTAGCTTTTAAGACATATGTTTTTGTGTTCTTATTTAATACTACATATCCTGTAATTTGCATGCTATATATTCAAGCTTGTAGAGTTGTGAATTTGTCAATGCATGTAACTTTATTTTGAAATATTGAAAGCAAATATAATGAATGTGGAGAATTACAATGACAATGATTATCTGTGTGTCTGAGATAAATTAACGCTTCTGCATGTTTAATATTATTGATAATTAAAATTGGCTAATAAATATGGGTTGTATCTGATGAGTTGATTTTCATACAATTGAGGACGTTACAGATTGCATTGTGGAGTGATCGATCACCAGGTAAGTGCGATCGATTGCCTTGTCGGACAGATTTTAGTACAAGAATTTCTTTCTCTTTCATTCCATTTTCTTTCGCTTCATCGGTAATTTCTTCCTCTCCCTCTCTACTTTCTCTGTCTAAAATACCTTGTCTGTACATCCAACTTGAATCACCAAATAGAGGCATTTAGAGTTTGATTCAACAAGAAATCCGAGCTTCAACATTGTTTTACACATCAAACTTACCATCTAATCGGTCTCAAATCTTCATTTGGACAAAGTCATCACCTTGAACTCAAGGGTTTGGTCTTTTCAATTGAAGTACACGAAATTTTCTTGCACATGTTTAAATATGAGTTGATTGTAATTATGTGGTATTATTCTTATGAAAATAGTTATAAATTTGCATATATTACATGAAAAGTTATCGTTTGCATAATAAGGAAAATTTCCTAGTGTATCCTCCATGAAACACATTTTTATCAAGCAATATTAGATTATGTGTAGAGGTGGCAAATGGATGGATTTGGGTAGGTCAAAATGAGTTATGCATTTAAAGCAACTTAACTCAAACCAGGATGATTCTATTTATGCCCAAATAATAACTCATTACATCCTATTAAAATTTTGTAATTTTAGCTCATAATTAAAATTTTAACTCATAATATCCTTATGTAAATTTACTAATAAAAACACAACACATTAAATCTTAAAAAAAAATATTATTCTTTATAATCAAGTATGTTCATCTTTTTCTTTTTTTTTCTTTTTTTAATTTTAATTATTTTCTATTCATCATTTTTTTCATTTCAATTTTTTAATTCACCTACCAAAATTCATCATTATCATTAACATCATTATTATATAGACATCTTGACTTTGGGTATGGCTTGCCTCATCCGGTTCAGTCAATAAGATGCCCATAGTGTTATACTTTCTCTCTCTAAATTTTTTATTCTCCTACAATATGATCATCAACTCACTAGGAAACAGTCCCAGAACTTTATCATTCAAATCGCAACAATCTGATGACAATGTTGATGACCCATATTGATGATGTCCATCACAGAGGACTCTGAGTAGATCGACAACCCAAATGGCTCATAGGCGGTGACAGTGATAATTGGAAAAATCAGTGGCGACAAGTTAAAATCAAGAATGACTACCAGCCAAACACAAGTTTTGAATTCGAATCAATTTTTCTATTTTGAAAGTCGATAACGCAATTCTGAGTGAACAAAGCAAGACCCTACTTGAATTTCACTTCATTTTGTCAAATTCACTTAGCTTACGCTTTTCTTTGTATGTTGGGGTTTTTTTTATTTTTTATGGATGTTGACTGGTGGTGATTTTTAGTGATTTTGGATGTACATTCAAGGGTAATTTAGGAAAAAGCACATGGTATAATAGAATAAATTATAATCTTAAATAATTAATTTAATATAAAGTATTGAGAAATTATAAATACTTAATGATATTTTTTGTGGAAATAGAATCCTCTCAAACTCCTCCATTTATTAAATGGGCTTAAATAGTTTGGGTTGAATTGGATATAGACAAATGAACTCAATCAACCCATTTACTTCATCTCTTTTTTTTTTCCTTCTTCTTTTTTTTACCTCTTTTTTTTTTTTTTAATTTTAAACTTTAAATTTTTATTCTTTTAAAAAGCATTTTTTATTTTAAAAAAAATATTAATTATTACTATTATTATTATTTTTTTTTACGTTTTTTTGAATGCGAAATTTTTTATTATTTTTTAAATTTTTTATAATGATAATGGCGGTGGTGAAACAAAGGTGATGGTGGCAAAGTAGTGATGGTAGCGATGGTGGTAGAGGTAGTGTTGGAGTGGCAGTAGTAGAAGAGGAGGTGGTGTTGGTGGTATGTCGACTGTGGTGGTAGTGGAGTGGCGGTAGTAAAGAAGGAGGTGGTGGTAAAAATGGAGTGGTAGTGGTAGTGATAGGGGAAGTAGTGGTGGAAGAGGTGGTGGTGATAATAGTGGAGTTGTGGTAGTTGAGGAGGAGGTGGTGTTGGTAGTGTTTCAGTGGTAGTGGTGGTGGAGGAGGTAGTGGTGCTGGTGGTGGTGGTAGTGTGTCGATGGTGGTGGTGGTGGTAGAGTGGCAATGGAGGAGGAGATAGTGGTGGAGTGGCGATACTGAGTGGCAACGGCGGTGGTGGTAGTGAAGGAGTGGTGGTAGTATTGTGTCGACGATGGTAATGGTAGGGACAGAGTGGTGGTAGTAGAGGAGGTGGTGGTGGTGGTGGTGGTAATGAAATAGTGGTGGTGGTGGTAATGGGATAGTGGTGGTGGTAGATTGGTTTCCATTTAGATAGGATTAAATGAATATTCATGTCCAACTCATGTAAACCCAATTTTAATTGAGTTAACATTGAGCAACTTATTTAAGTCTATTTATTGATTTGGACATGTTTATATGGATTTTAAATGGGTATAATTGGACAGGTTCATGGGTTTGGGTTGGGTTTACCACCTCTAACTATAAGCATCAAATTGGAAGTGCCCTAAATTTGGGAACAAAACCCTAATTTGTAAAATATTGATAGAATTCAAAATTTTGGGAATACACATGTGGTATGTTAAAATTGGAAGTAGCATTTCACTTTCATAATGAATCAGAAATGGTACAGATCTATGAAAATTGTTAGCAATTGGTGGATGATTGCATTGTTGTAGAAAACTTTACAACCTAGTGGAATTGAAATTTATTTTTGAAATGCAAGGAATTAATTGTTGTTAGAACCAAATTTTGAAAATTGGTTTTGGGTGATAAATTTGGTTAATATATGTTGTTTTGGTGAATTAATTTGGCAAGAGTGTCCATGGTAAAAGATCAAAAACTCGTGAGAGAGTAGTATAGAGGGAGAGAAATTAGGACACTGACTTAATCATTGAAGTCGCCTCAATTAGGCAAATAACTATCATTAAATGAATTTGGTCAAAACCCAACAAAAATGTGTCAACCAGAAAACTGAACCAGATCTGACCTGTTTGTACCAAATGGGCCAAGAGGAAGAAGTGGCCAAAGGAACTTGCTGAGGATTCAGTTACTACGACAGACTCTATACATTAGTGCCGCCATTTTTATTATGGCGTCGCTTTTGTCACTTGCTCAGTAAAGAGGAGCCATGGAAACTCCAAACTTTACAATTACCTTATGAGGCACAACAACCTTTGAGATAGGCTTTCTCTATACAAGATAATGCATAGACACTTGGCGCTGATAGCTGACACCAAGGCACTAATATCCAAGGGCTGATAGCAGGCCTAAAGCATATATAACTTAGCGCTGATAGCAGGCCCCAACGTTTACTGGTTGGAGCTGATACCACGGTGACCTCGTGAAGATAGAAGTAGGGTAGATTGAAAGCAATGGACTCCTTTCACATATACCCAGGTCAAGGATCTACCTCGGTTGCACAAGCAAGACCCAAGGAAGCCCCCTTAGGCTTGGTATGAGGCACAACCCTTGATGTGGTCCGTGCCCTAGGAAGTTGGAGAGTTTTTGATTAAGTGGCTAAGGATAGAAGAGTCGCTGAGGTAAACACCAATATGGCTGATAACAGGTCATAAGTCTTGACAGTACATGTCTTGAGAAACCGAATTGAGAAGGCAGGTGCTACAACAACTAAGACACCTGTTGAGGTTCATACCAAAAAGGTATATGCTAAGGCTCAAACCAAACAGATAGTACAGTGACACTTGCTCAGACTTTATGTCAAATAGATAGTACATGTTAAGGGACACGTGTCTACCAAGGCCTAGTGATTCAGGATGGAATATCCTGCGACATGTTTCGCTGCACTGTTGGCCACTTGGTATATTTTGATATCAAGAAAATGCCTATAAATAGGGCCCAACTCCCAAGGTTCAAGGGAGAATGTTTTCAAGATTTTGGAGGATACATTGCCTATTTAAGTGCACTGCCATTTCTTCTTTTAGACCATTTGTCCCACCTTCACCTGGCTATTCACTCTCCAGCCTTCCCAAATTATTAACTCATTAATATAGTTTTGCCTCTCTAAGTGATATTATTATTATTACTGTTCATTTTGAACCCTCTACAAGTAGGTACTAATTTCCTTTCGACTAATAACTGATAAAGTTGGGGTATTTTTGGTGATTCTTTTATAGACCACTGTTAGATACTAACCCTGTGATTCATCATATTTGCAACTTATAAGGGATTTGAAATTTAACTGTACTCATTGTAATAAGTGTATTTGGAAATTTTGAAATGACAAAAGAAATTCTTGGATTGGGAAAGATTTTCAAATATATATGCATCAGGATCATATCTCATAACAATTTATATTTTATAAGTAAAGAAATTCTCCACTGGACTTTTGTTTATCCCTTTGTGGTTAATATTTTCCAGGTTTAGATGTGGTACCACCACCCCAATGATACATGATGATGGTCACGGACCGTATATTCACCGACCTGTAATCACATACCATATATTCATGTCATGTAAAAATTCTAAATATAAATTGTATGTGATTCCTTTTGTAAGCGCATGTTTTGAATGCTATATAAATGTATCTATCTCGAAGAGCAAGTTCAATCCTCCTTTGTACTCATCTAATCATCGTTAATCAATTTCTTTATGA
Organism: Camellia oleifera; assembly: GCA_022316695.1. Lineage (NCBI taxonomy): Eukaryota > Viridiplantae > Streptophyta > Magnoliopsida > Ericales > Theaceae > Camellia > Camellia oleifera. The sequence continues at coordinate 88,403,252 of CM039319.1, forward strand.
GGCCACTTGTTCGTTATTTCTTGAATCTTGTATTTTGGATTCGGTTCTTGATAAATCTGGGGTGTGACATTATCTATATAATAAAATATTTGTAATCTATTATACTAAATTTTTACTTGTAATTCAAGCTTGATTTAAAAATAAATAAATAAATAAATAAATAAGAAGCCTTGCTTGATTCAATTAATTTGCAGCCTTGTTTACCATCATCTTCAATTTGTTTATTTATTTGCAACTTCGATTTGTTATTTGATTCTAACTGTCATTTTCACCATATTCTATGCATAAGAAGTATTTAGCAATAGATAACATGCAGTCCTTAATAACTAGCCAGCCTTGTAGCGATTTCAGTTTTAGTAACAAATTACTTTCTACCATAGATATATAATTGGAAGACTTATTTATAAGTCCTTTTTCAGACTCTTATGCTAGGCTAAGTTCTATGTAATTTCTTATAGACTCTCAAGTCCTATTTTCATAAGAATGTATTCCATAAGATCGTACATAAACATAACGTGACGTGACACTTACATAAACGTAACGTAACGTGACACCTATATAAACGTAACGTAACGTGACACCAATATGAACGTTACGTGACACCTATACAAACGTAACGTAACGTGACACCTATATAAACGTAACGTGACACTTACATAAACGTAACGTAACATGTCACGTTACGTTTCGCAAACTTAATAAATTTTTATTTTTTTAAATTAAATGTGAAAATGTTACTGATTTATGTTGGTGTCATATTACGTTTTATATAAATATGATCTATGATAATATGATTATAAAAAAATCAAAAAATTACATATATATATGTGATGAGAGAGAAGATACGCATTACAACCCACGCCGAAGCTCCGAGCCCCAAGACCCCCCGCGCCCCGTGCCTGATGTCGTTTTTTTCACGGTGCCATTCCACCTCCCTAGATTATAAAATCCTGGCATCCACTTTCATACTTTAAAAAAAAAAATTATTATTATTATTTTATAATGATAATAAGTTGGACTATCGAAAATTACAAAATATTAGAATCTTATAAGAAATGTTGAAGATTTTTTAAATTTTATTTTAATGGTTTGACAAAAGAGTTTTTCGCTTATTTGATTCGTATAAGATATTATAATCAAACTTAATAAAAAAATTGAATAGTACCATAAATCATAGGTGTCACGTTACGTTTATGTAGGTGTCACGTTACGTTACGTTTATGTAGATATGTCACGTTACGTTTATGTAGATGTCACGTTACGTATAGGTGTCACGTTACGTTTATGTAGGTGTCATGTTACGTTACGTTTATATCAATTTCCCTATATATGGTTTTATTATTATTTATGATATTAACAACTAATATTGAGGGTAAATGTGTCAAGAAACTTCCCACAGGATTTATGGGAACATAAGTTTTTTTGCGGGACCAAATGTAGCACAAGTCTCCATAATAGGACTTATAAATAATTTTCCCTATATAATTTTCATAGGGTTGAATCTTGAATTTGTAGAGGGATATGGGAAGTATAATGAGAAGGAAAGGAAAATACGAAAGAAATATAAGTTAAAATTTTATTATATTTTTCGTTCCTGTCACAAATTCTTCTTTAAATTTTAAATCGAAACACAATCTTAAAAAGTATACAACCCACCATTCATAATTTTGGCACCTCATAAAAAAAAAGATGTTCTACTTTATAAAATTTCCAAATTATTTTCTATCTTTTCTCTCATTTTTTATTGTTTCAATCTATCTTATTTTCAACATAATATATCTACCTCTGTCCTGGCCGATTATCATCTAATGAGTATGGATAAGTTAACAATAAATCCAGTCCAAGGGCTCTCAGCCTGCTTTAGAATATCAGGGTCAGGCCCATCCTTAAGATAGCCAAATTTAGGAAGGCCCAGTCGTTCAGACACCATTCGGTCGAGACACTAAAAAGTTTAAGATGCTGGCCTACGCAACCTTGAGGATTTACACTTATCAAGAATCAAGACCTGGTACTGGTTGATTCTAACAAACATACATCACACTTGATGCGTTTATAATTGCTAAACACGTGATGCGATTATAGAGTGGACCCTCCAAAACTGCATCGGATAGTGAAGCGCAGGCGTTATTATTATATGGCACGTGGCATTTCACGGTAAGAAAAAATACTAATTAGGGCCTAATTTGGCATCTCGTAAAAAAGATAAAAAATTAAAAAATTACTTAAAAAGTTAAAAAGTTAAAAAGTTATTACTATTTATAAAAAAAATACAAAAAAATAAATTTACACGTAAAAAAATATAATTCAACTTTTTGCTGAAGTGATGGGTTGTTCCCGCATGCTGTACTGGTCTAGAAATGATTGCTTCCTTCTGGACAACCATTTAGACTGTGTTGTTTGCCCCGTGAGGGCCACCACGGGTCAAATTTTGATAATCTGAATCGTTGAATATGTAGAACTCGTTGAGTATTATATGTCTGTAGAAAATCACGTTGATCGGATATCGTTAACTATATGATCAAATCAGTTTTGTACAAAAAAAAAAAAAAAAAGATGATGTTATAGTTAATTGGTGAACAAAAATCCGATCAATGTGATTTTTTTTAGACATAGGGTGTGTTTGATTGGACGGACTGGATAAGGGGGGATTAGAATCCATCGAACTTGAGTCCTGGGACTGTGAATCCCCTCGACTATTTAGTTGGATTGGATATGAAACCTGTGTTTGTTTTTTCATGGGATTAGATGTCTGGAAATGACTATTTTTAGTGAATCCAACGTTTGGTTGGACGGACTGGATAGGATAAATAAACAAAAGACTATTTTACCCCTTTTTAATTGTTTACTAAGTAATAGCAATATTAAACATATCTTTAATATTTTAATTATTTTTAGCTAGATTAAATAAAAATTTATTTTATTTTATTTTTTACACAATTTAATAAATTAATTTTTTAAATAAGTAAATAAATAAAAATATATATTAATTTTTTAATTAAAATTTTAAATAAATTTGTTTTTAAAAATAATAATAATCAAACAATGAAATTAAATAAAACATCTATTAAATTTAAATAATGGAATTAAATAAAATATAAACAAAATTTTAAAATAAAACATCAATAAAATATCTATACAAAATTATTTTAAAAAATTAAATAAATAAAACATCAATAAAAAGTTAAATAAAATTATTTTATTTTTAAATTGAGACATTTAAATTTTATTAAATATAATACATAATTAAACACTAGAGGGTCAAAATAGTCATTTTGACCCCCTAATCCTAACAGTGGATAGTCCCCCAAAAACTATCCCATACCCCCCCTAGGACACAATAGTCCCCTATATGGGGGATAAGGAGTCCGCTGGACATGGAGTTCGGCGAACTAAAAAAAAAATCAAACGGCGGATAAATAGCACTATTTGGATTACAATCCAAATAGTGGATAGTCCCCCCCTAATCCGGCGAATCAAACAAGCCCATATAATACTCGACGAGTTTTACATATTTAACGGTTCAGATTATCAAAATGGGACTCGTGGTGGGCCCCACGGGTCGAACAGCACAGTCCAAATAGTTGCCCACGAAGGAGGCAATCATTTCCTTATCTCCTATACTCTGCCCAAAAAAAGGTATCGTACAGCTTATTATACTTTACTTCTCCTATACACTTATTTATACAATTTTTTATTATACATTTCTTCATAACAAGACAAAAAGTTAATCTAAACATTCAAATTTTTTTCCTCACCTTTTTAATCTAAAAAGACAAAAAAATACACTTATTTAAGACACCCCATACAACTCCTAAATCAATTTCACATAAGAAATTTGTTCCAAAAAAAAAGGAAAAAAAAAAGTCTCACATAAAGGACGAATCTTATATAAATCCACACTTAATGATTGAGGAATTATGCTATCTTTTCAATTCTCATTTTTCTCTGCTTATTTATTTATTTATTTATTTATTTTGGAGTAGTATTAACTTGATCCTCGAACAACCTTCAGAGAAAGATATCAATCAGTAAATTTTCTAAGATTTTGATTTTAGGTCTCGAGGAGAGGAAGCTCAGCTTAGTCATCAATCCAATTCAATTCATAAACTAGCTATTTAATGATATCATCATCATCTCCATTTCTTTAATCCTTTTTCTAGATATAAGCAGTATTAGTCAATCAGTTTGAGAATAGATTATTTTAATTAGTTATTTAATTTTTTTACAAAATATATATATATATATATATATATGTCAATAGAGTGATCAAGATGTTTTGTTTTATTAGCCCTATTTGGTGCAGCTTAAAAGCTGTTTATTTCAGCTTTCAGCTTTTGATGTGTTTGGTTTAGCTTATAGCTTATAGCTTATAGTTTTTTGGAAGTCAGAAATCAGCTTATGTTTATAATTATAAGTTATAAACTGTTTAGGCATAAGCTATAAACACTTTCTCACAACTCTACCAAACAGGGCCATTGATTATTTTAATTTGAGATTGACCATTTTAGCACATCTTAAATACCCTTTATTGGATCAATTTTTTTAAGTTTCTTATCTAATATTGTTATATTTTAAAAATTATCCCATATCGATTAACAAAGATGAGTTTGGTTATGTGAATATAAACTTTTGGACACTCTCACTTTGTAAATCAGTTTTTAAAGATGAATTTTACCTTGGGTTTTATATTATCTAATGTTAGAGTTAGGGCGGGCCCTGAGTTTTTGGGGGTTAAGGGGAATTCAAAAGATGAGACCTTGATTCTCATATATATATATTAAAAATTATATATTGGTAAAATAATAACAATTTTGATTTTTTTAATTTATTTTTTCTTATATCTTCTATAAGTTTGTTACATATAGTACACATAATTATTGATGTAAGAGGCAAATTAACATTTTCAATTGTTAATACTATTAATTTATTCACACTTTTTTGTGACGTAATAAATTAAATTGTAAAATTTGATTAACTTCAACTTAAAAAAAAATAATTATTTCTCCAAAAGAATTATAACTCGTATAGTCAAACAATATTCTTTAAATAATTATACATTTGACAAGCAACAATCCATTATTTTTAAATAATTCACCAATTCAATTGTTTATTTCAACTTTTATTTTAAACTACTAATATTATAATACAATATTTGGTTCACTGAAATTAAATTGAATTGAATGGATTGGTCATTCTCTAGTCATAAAATTACTATTCCCTCAAAATGATTAACGATGATTTCATTAAAAAAAATTTTTAGTAAATCAAACTTGAAAATGGACATTATTATGAAATAATTAATCTATTCAACTTTATTTTAATAAATCAAACATAACTTTGCCCGAAATAATTAATCAAACATAACTTAAAATCAAAATTACGTTAAAATTCTATTTTTTAAACAGAATTTAAGGCTCCGAAGCAGCGCCTTATTAAGACAGCCCTGGTTGTGTTAACTCTTAACCAATTGATGAACATACAAGCCTACGAACAAAAACAAATAATGATAATAATAAAGAAAGAATTCTGTTAAGCAATCGAGATTATAGCAGGCTTTGTAAATATTTAATTCACAAAAAAGCCCCTGCCAAAACTAATTTGAGCAAAATTTTCCCAAAATATGAGGATCGAAAACTAATGGAATACACTAGAATAGAATGGTTTTTAACCGAAAGGCGTTGCGGTCCCCATATCACGACGCGTTTGCGGTAAAAACCTGCCAATAGTAACTGACTTCTTAACGAATTGACCAAGTTACCCCTCATGCAGCTCTCTCGAGAAAGATTATGTCCTCTCGAGATTCTATTCTATGGGTGAATATAATAATATTTTTAAATTTAAATCAAATATAAATTTATATTAATATTTTATAGATTAAGGGGTGATTTGAGATGATCTAAATAAATATATTTTTTCACTTTTTATGAAAAGATGTGTAGAAAAATAAAGAGATGATGTGACCAAAAAAAGATAAAAAAATGTTTACTTGTTAGTACACTCCAAACTTGAGTTAAATATGTAATGAAAATCTTCTATTGTATTTATGAAATGAAAAAGATCAAAATTCATCTTATACATATACATACATGTATATCATATGTTTCTTGCATTTTTCTTTTTTGTTAATATTATACCCGCCCAGAAAAATAAAATAAAGTAAATTTTCTTTTGATGATGAAAAATACAATAAAGCTGCCTAAAAATTAGAATAAAGGCAGAAATTAATGGAAATTAATATTGAAGCCACATAAATGTGCAACTAGAATAATAAACAAACAAATAAATAAAAGAGTATTGGTTTGTGGCCATCTTTCTACAACTTGGACATATAGGCATTTAAATTTCAAGAAAAATCAAGAAATCATTTCGATAATGGTATTTCAGAAATAAATAAATAAAGGAATGAATCATGAAAAAAAGAAAAAAAAGAAAAAACAACAACCAACCTGGTAAGCAGAAGAGGCAGTCCCAAAAACAAAACCTTTTGGAAAGCTTGCTCTGTTCATGATCTGTGCCAGACATGTCTGGACCTCCAAAACCATCAAAACAATAACCAAAGCAATGCCTTTTCTCAACAACATGGCTTTCTCACACTCACTTGATATATTATTATTATTATTATGTATCTAACTAATACTGTACTCTATATATGTGTACAGACTGAATTATATTGATATATATAGATAGATAGATAAGGACACATAAATGGATAGAGAGGGGCTTGGAGTGTTGGCAAGAGTAAGACAGTGAATTGGGTTGTTGAAAAAGGCAAGAATGGTATTCCCAAAAAAGAAAAAAAGATAAAGATAAAGGCAAGAATAATGGTGGTGTAGGTGGTGTGGTGTGGTGTTGGTACAAGTGATGGAAGTGACTGTGCGTGAGAGAGGATGGTGTTGCTGCTGATGCAAGTGGTCCTGCGTTCACATGCTTTCACACCTTTAATATGCATAATATTGTACCCAAAATGCTAAGCAAATTTCAATTTTATAATTTCTTTTTATACTAATTTATGTGCTATGTAATAAATAAATTTTAAAAATTATATTAAATTATAAATATATCCCTTGAGATTTGTCAAAAATACATATTCTAATCACAAATATTTTATTGTAAATTTTGTTTCAATTAACCTATAAAATCAAAATAAAAATATCTAAATACTCTCTTATACCAAAATAAATTATCATACTATGCTTATTTTCATCCACTCACCACCAAATTCCTCTCTCTACACCATCACAATATTCTCCAACCCTTTTAAGTGACACACGAAATGTTTTTAAACAATAATCACAGTAGTACTGAATAAGAGTAATTGAGGGTGATGCAATAGTTAGACAAAGTAATTTTACTTGTTGAGAGAATATGAAGAATAAAGAGGATTTTTGGGAATAAAAAAGATGAGACAGGAAAAAATAAAAAAATAAATAAAATGTTTAGGATCTGTTTGGTAATCATTCCGCTTTTTGTTTTCAGTTTATATTTACAAAAATTTTAAAAATTTTCATAAAAAATTGTTTGATAATTTTTTTAGTTTATAAATGGTTGTCTCAGTTTATAAATTTGAAGAAAAAATGTAAACTCAAAAAATGAGTTTACGTTTTCAGTTTTCAATTTTTTTTTTTAAATAATTTTTTTTCAATTAATTTTTTTTCCAAATAATTTTTTTTTTCACTTAATTTTTTTTCAATCAATTTTTTTCAATTAATTTTTTTTTTCAATTAATTTTTTTTCAATTAACCTTTTTTTTCAAATAATTTTTTTTCAAATATTTTTTATTCAATTAATTTCTTTTCCAATTAATTTTTTTTTGAATTATTTTTTTAGTTAATTTGTTTTTCAATTATAATGTGTATGATCCCATTATCATAAATAATAAAAATAAAAATAAATATTTTTGGCCTGAACAAACATATTTTTTAGTTAATGTTTTTAAAATTTTTTAAATATTTTGTTCAGACCAAACGCATTTATAATTTTTGTTTTTCTAAAAATAAACAAAAACCAGTTTATAAATTTTTTGTAAATATAAACAAAAAACATAAACGTTACCAAACACTACCTTAACTTCATAAAGTTTAACTTAACGAACGACTGATTAATAGAGGAGATTATTTGTTGTGTGATTATAAATTTCCTAATAAATAAAAAATATATATATTTTTAATAAACTTTAGGGATTGTAATTTATCCAAAAACTAATATACGACTAATGTGATAGTGTCACACCTATAACTAATAAAAAAAACGTTAGTAAGATTTATTATTTTATATATCTTACTTAGCATTATTGCACTATGTGACAATGTATTACGTTGCTTATCTGTCTTTTTGCGTTTATCTATTTGGTTGAATAATAGCCCTTTGCTTTTCCTTAGATGTTGTTTGTTTGTTTGCTTTAGATCACTTGTGCTTTTCCCACTGGTTTGCTATAGAGAACCAGCCCCTCACATGTATGAATATGAAGATAGGGATTGGACCATACACTACCAAAAAAAGTAGCTTATGGTGATATATCTCAATCGGCTAAGGCACTTTCCAAAGCATGATGCCTTTTGATAGTTCCAATGAGCTAAGTCTGTTAACTTAACTCCATATCTATTCAAACCTTTCCAATTGCCAAATATAATAGATCAAAAATAACACAACTCAAATGGCTCTCTCTCTATCTAAAATGGTTCTCTTTTACTAGCCCTAAGGAGTCGTGGATGCAACCAGCAATGAAGACTTCCTGGAGTTTATAGATCTACAGAGAAATGATGCTTCTAATCTCAACGGTTTCTTGTTCAATTTAGATCTCGATTTCGATTTGTGCACTTGGTCTCAGGATTTGATATTTTCCTTTGAGATTTTTCGATTTCCCTTAATCTTTATTGATCTAGGTCTTCATTTTTCGTAGATTCAGTTATCCAATCACTTTTGATTTGGAGTTGCTGAGTTGACTTGAGATACAGAGCTTTCATGGTAGCAATCTTGATTTGTATTCTATATACTAGATTTCATATATTGTCAAATTTATTATTGAAAATTATTATATTTACATTTGATTTGGGTTTTGATTTTCATTCTAGGGCTTGTTCTTTGTCGAGTTTGATCTAGACTTGCTGTGAGTTCACTCAAGATTTAGAGTTTTTTTTCATCACTACACAGTAACGACACTACAAGAAAAAACACTTTTGGTGACCACCTATTTTTTTTGGTCGCAAATAGTCCACTTTCTGCGACCAAAATTTAACTTTTGGCGACCATAATTTTTTAGTCACGAAAAATCACCCTTTGGTGACCAAAAGAAAAAGTTGGTCACGGAAAGTATACTATTGGCGACCAAAGGCTTTTTTTGGTTGCGGAAGATCACATTTTGGCGACTAAAAAAAAAGTTGGTCACGGAAAGTATACCCTTTGGCGACCAAAAAAAAAGTTGGTCGCGGAAAGTATACTATTAGCGACCAAAAGGCTTTTTTGGTCGCGGAAGATTACCCTTTGGCGACCAAAAAGAAAAGTTGGTCGCGGAAAGTATACTATTGGCGACCAAAGGATTTTTTGGTCGCAGAAGATCACCTTTTGGCGACCAAAAAGAAAAGTTGGTCGCGGAAAGTATACTATTGGCGACCAAAAGGCTTTTTTGGTCGCGGAAGATTACCCTTTGGCGACCAAAAAGAAAAGTTGGTCACGAAAAGTTATGGCGGGATAAATTTTTTAAAAAACGATACTACTATAATTACATACTATTTTTTTTGTTTAGGCATTAAAAGTTTTATAAAATAATAAATAACCCAATTTTTATGGGTTATATATTTTTATTTCCAAATATGAACAAGAAGCTTGTAATTGGCAGAGTGGATTGGATGCATGGTGACTCTTTGGTCAAGAGTTCGAGTCCCAAGCGGCACAAAAGAATTATATTTTTTGGGTAAAAGGCGTTGACTTTTGGCGACCAACTTACCTTTGGTCGCTAAAAGTTTACTTTTGGGTAATATGAATTGGACTTTCCGCGACCAAAAAAGTTGGTCGCGAATGGTCACTTTTAGCGACCAAAGGCTTTTTTGGTCGCAGAAAACTATCTGTGACGAGGCTTTAGCGACCAACTCGCGACCAACATATTTTGGTCGCGAAAAGGTTTTAGCGACCAAATATGATACTTTTCGCGACCAAAATGTTGGTCACAGAAAGTGTTTTTTCTTGTAGTGCGAGCTGGATCTGTGTTCCATTTGCATAACTCTTGCTTAGGTTTTGATTTTCATCGGCAATCTAGGTTTTCATCTCTTCCATAAACGATGGCTCAAACGTGGTTTGGATGATTTAGATTTGATCTAGGGTTATGCTTCTCTTAGGTCTGGTTGTTTTATATTTTTTTAGTTCTCTTAAGTATTCGGCTTCAATAGTTTTGATCTAGAGCTATATTTGATTTAAGTAGATTTTCTTGTTTGTTCCACAAATAGGTAGCTAAGAAATTTTCTATGTTTTTCTCTTACTTTTTCTCTATTTCTTTTATTTATTCGATGATCTCACTACATGTGTGTTTATATAGTTTTATATGTTTATCTAAGACATCTTTGAAGAACATTAATCATCACTGGTTTTGTTGGTTTTCTTAAATAAGGATTAGTGCTTAGATTGATGACTGGTTTTTGGTTATATAGTACTAAAAACCTTCAAATTTGGGTATCTGTTCTTGAATTCTTTGTGTTTTCTCAATGAATTTACTCTTTTATAGCCAGGGGGAAGACGATTGAGACAATAAGTTTTAGAGAGAGAAACAATTTGAGAACTTGAGCTATTAGGGGGAAGAGGGCACCTAGGACAGAAGGGTTGGATTGTTAAATTCAGTGAAATTGGCATGGTAGAGCAGGTAAGCTTAATAGGACCAATATGATATCCAGTGGTATTGGTTATATAAGTCCTTTCTACCAGGCTTACCTCATTCTAGTTGAAACTTAAATTATGTTCCAATTATTGAAGGGATTTAATCTAAAAATACCCATGTGGGTGAAAGTACTAAAGCTTGTTTAAATTTGTTTGCATTTAATTATCTAGTTAATTCTATCATTGTTGGGTTGCATGTGTTACGGCTTTTTACATATTGTCTAATAATTCTATGGAAATTGGCAACCTTTCATTTTGTCTTTGATTGGTTCCAAATTGTTAAGAGTGTGCACTATGTCATGTGCTTGAATATAAGATTTCCTGCCTTATTTGTTCTCTAAATTGGCTTCTTATTTTCACTTTCATTCCAGGTTCAGCAGACAGGATAGTGAAGTTTTCGAATTTGGAAACCTTGGAACTGATTGGATCTACCAGACCGGACGAGGTATGTAGACGTCCCTGAACGCCCCGGGAGGGTTAAGTCCCGTTCCGTTCGTTTTGCGGTCACTACAGTTGAAGGACTCAAATGTCACGATTCTTAATCTTGAACCAAAGAGTCCAAATCCGGCAAATCGATTTTGAAAATAGATTTTTTGAAAAGAAGTGCCAAACATGGACTGCTTTGCCAGATACAGAGTCGCCACCTAAATGTTTTTTTAATGGGAAATTTAGGAAACCCTGACTCGGTGCCAAAGGCCACGTGTCCGTCATCACCAAAGTTGCCTCGGCTCGGGAACTTGGGTACGATTGGGGAATGTCACTTCGTGAGCACCCCCGCTCGCCCGGTCAAAGACTGGCCTATACTAATCATGATATCTGTTTTTGAAAACATTGTGTGTTCTTATTCCGGTTATTAGCCTAGGTTACTATGTGATGCGCACAGCATACAAGTATAGACTGAACCGCCTGAATTGGAACAAAACACTTCATGTTTGTTTTTGAAAATGGTTTGATGGTGCTACCCGCAGGTAGGCTAAGATGTGGATTTGCCCCCATCGGGTGGGCTTAGAAAAACGTGATTTTGCCACTATCTAGTGGGCTTAAAACAAACATTTGATGAATTGTCCAATCCAAGTAACCCAACCTCCACTCACAGGCATTCAAGGCAGTTATATCACATAAGCAGTTAGCCTCATAGTAAGCATGCTATTCATGGCAGTCACTCATACGCATGCAAGGATGCTAAAGCATAAAACTCACTGAGTACTCCAAGCCAAAACGAAAACTATATTAGAAATCATGCATGATCCTAAATATACAGGATTGCCTAATGCAACACATGCAAAGATGCAGACTATAGCAGGCTCGGCTATCCTAAACATGGCATATGGAATGCTACAGTTAACATGTATTCAATTTGGAATTGAAATACAAATGCAGTTTGTATGATGCGCCGAGCCCGGTGCGTGCAAAATAGATGAATGATGCAAACATGCTGTCATACTGTATGCTAATTGAAATATGCCCTAATCTAACCATCATAAGCAGGTAAATAAAAAGAAAGAAAGATGTGGGGTTGGAAGACATACATCACACTCACCCACACTTATTACAATTATGCCTTCGCGCAGAGGGTCCAAATAAATATACAGTCCTGAATAAAAGAATAGTACAGTCCAAATAGTACAGTCCAAATAATGTACAAATTCCTAATTAATTAACAAATTAACTAAGAAAGCTATAAAACTGGCATACAAGCCAGGGACTGCCTTGATTCCGCTCCGGGTGATGAATGATGCATGTTCGGGTTGCCTTTGTGTGGAAATCCATGACCATGCCCCAATTAGCCTCTGTTTGCACCTATTCTTGAAATGCGTGCCAAGCTTCGAAAAGTTGCTGATTCTTCATTTTGTTGCAACAGAGAGCAGGAAAGGGGCATGGCAATGTATTTTCACAAATGTATGCATGTCTCGATCCTCGTGCCACCAATCACGCATCTCGATGCACGATGGCCGAGGAGCCGAATTGCACAACTCAATATGAAATGAATGCATATGAAAATACCACAAAACCTAACTCCATCATGGATAATCCGGAGTGTCGGTGAGTGGGGAATTGAGACACGTTTCGTCACTCGGAGTACGGAACGTACCTCGTTTCCCGTGCCTGGGCTAACTCCTATCCCGAACACGATGCAATATGCATGATATGCATGAAATGCAACTAAGATACAACCTAACATGCGAAAGGCTATGAAATGGCATACACGTTGCACGATGTAACAAGGCATACACAATGCTCTAACATACAACCTAGCATACACAATGCTATGGACTAAGATGGCATACACAATGCATAATGGACTTACACCAACACAAGTGGACCTCATCCACACTCACATAGGAGGCCAAAATTGTCACGACCCAAACCCGGCCCTATGGGTTTAGTACCGTAACTGGCCAGTAATCCGAGATTACCGAAGGCCTACAGAACAGTAGTACAGTAAGACAGAGTATAGGGCCTGGCGGAAGCCAATACAGTATATAACTAGAGTCCATTGAGCTGTAAAAATCTGTATGCCAAAAACATTTTTATGCAATCATACAGTTCAAAATAGTACAATCCATATACAGTCTATACAATCATACACAGTCAGTCAGTACAGGGATCAAGTCCCTAGACAACAGTACGGTAAAACAGTAAACGGTCTATACAACGGTACAAAACGGTAAGGAGACCGATAGGGGATACAAAAACACCCCAAGCCATGGCATGGCAACTCGGAACCTCGCAGTGAGGCACAAAGGCTGGCTTGACCAAAACTGGGGACCAATCCCACGCTCCTAGCTCTGGTCTGGCTGCTGAGAACCTACATATATATATATAAACAGTGAGCTAAAGCCCAGTGAATAACATAATGCGTAAAGGGGTTATGAATGAATGTCCTTACAGTAATGAAATCAATTCATTATACAGTATTTCAATCTTTCAGTATTTCAGTCAATCAGTATTTCAATCAATCAGTCATATGTGGTACATCCATTAGCCTATAAACAGTAGGTCCAAAGGACCGGGCCCGAACAGACCCAACAATAATGATGGCCATCAATCAGTATGGTTCCACAAGGGAACCGACAGAGCTCTGTAACAGTCAATAACAGTGGGTGCTAAGGATGCCACAATACAGTTCGAAATACAGGACATACATTCATTCAATAGACATTATCAATTCAATGAACAGTTCAATTCAGTATTCAAAATGTAATCATTTGAACATATCTTTACACAATCTGTTACTCACAGTGATTGGGCTATCAGTAGCTAGAGCGCGTCCCCATGAGCCAACCCTAAACAGTTAACCAATAGAACACACACTAAGTTTACAGTTGGAAAGGAGGGTAATTAAATCCCTAAATTTCCTCGGTGTGGTTCTATGTCTAAATCCTCATTAAGATGTCTTAAACTAGGCCTAAGAATGCCTAGGATGGGATGAGGATGCGAAAATGCACTTAGAAAACAATTTCAGAATTTTCAGTGAAATAGGGCCTCCGCTCGAGCGCAGGTTTCCCCGCTCGAGCGGACAAAAAAAACAAAGGTCCCCGCTCGAGCGTCAACTTCCCCGCTCGAGCGGACTGATGGACAATGTAAAGTACTGGATGCGCGATTTCCCCGCTCGAGCGTGAAACTCTCCGCTCAAGCGGACTGTAAAACAATTCGAAGAAATGCTGGGAGCATGAATTCCCCGCTCGAGCGGCACTTCCCCCGCTCGAGCGGACGGCCAAAATCTGGAAAATCTAGATTCAACCTCCAAGTTCCAAATCAAGTTTTGATGCTCCACATTCGATCCTCTTGGGCCCATTTTCTGGAAAACTCTATCAAACACATAGAATAACAAGTTGTAAAGCTCAATTTAAGAAATCAAGGCCCAAGGGTGTTTCAATTAAACCCAATTTTCAAACTATTTTTACATGAACATGCATGAACATGCTATAAAGTGACATGCATGAGTTTAGTTCAAATCAAGGCTTCCATTTCATGCTCTAATGAGCTCATTCTTTTCAAAACCAGGTGAAATCATGGTTCTTAACATTAATATGGACATGTATGTGAAAATCTTTGAAGAACAACCTCAATAATGCAAGATAAGTACATGCATGCAACAATGGGGCTCTAATTCAACAATTTATGAACAAAACAAGACTCAAGCTCTCTATAACCATGATACATGCAAGATGGAGCTTAAAGATAGCAAGAAGAAGATGAATTCTCTTACCTAAGTCTTCAATTAGGAGAATACAAGCTCAAGTTTGCAATCTTATGCCTTAAACCCTTCAATTTCCAAGCAACTCTCTAGATGAGCAAAATGAACTCACACTTTCCTCTCACTCTCTCTTCTAGTCGGCAAGAGCAACCAAATGTGCTGAGGAAATGTTGCTAAATGTATAATACCAGGCTTCAATATGTCTAGGATAGTGGTCACTAAGGGTGGCAAAAGTGTAATTAACTCAAAGTTTGTAATAAAACCATTTTTAATCTAATTTAATCATTCCTAATCAATTTTCGGATAAATATACCATTAAATCACAAATATTCTACTGATTATAAAACACTAAACGGTTCCTAATTCGGCCGCCGATAAGGCCTCCAATTAGCAGTTTAAACATATAAATTCAAACAGATAGTCACACAATCAAACAGATGCAATATGCAATATAACAGACAAACTTATTCGATTTCAGTTTCGATTTCAATCAGTCCATCCAATACCTCAGTTAATCCAATTATCAGTCATTAGCGGTCCAGTTTAGCAATAATCAGTATATTATTCAGTGGTTATACGGTAATCAGTACGAGGGTTGTTACAGTCTCCCCTCCTTATAAGAAGTTTAGTCCTCTAAACTCGAGTTACCTTCAGTCTGGAAGAAAACAGGATTTAGCGGGAACAAATCAGGGTATCGCCTAGCCATGTCATCTTCCCTTTCCCAAGTGGCATACACACCACCATGGTTCTGCCAATCAACTTTCACTAGCGGGATCTCTTTGTTTCTCAGTTTCTTGATCCGTCTGTTCACAATCTGTATAGGCCGTTCCTCGTAAGTGTAGTCATCACTTAGCACTATCCGAGTGGGCTCAATCACATGGAAAGGATCCCGGAGATAATCTCTCAACATCGAAATGTGGAAGACGTTATGCATATGCTCCATTTCAGGAGGGAGCGCAACTTGATACGCCACCGGATTGATTTTCTCAATAATCTGATACGGTCCGACATATCTTGGCGCTAACTTGCCCTTGACTCCAAAGCGAGTCTGGCCTTTCATTGGTGTCACCTTCACAAACACGTGATCACCCACCTCATATTCTCGGTCCCGTCTTCTGACATCTGCATAACTCTTCTGTCTACTCTGTGCAGTTTTCAGTCTCTGTTGTATCAGCTTTACCTTTTCAGTTGTTTCATACACAATCTCGGGCCCAAGCAACGGCCCATCTCCAACTTCTGCCCAGCAGATTGGAGATCTACACTTTCTGCCATACAATGCCTCAAAAGGCGCCATTCCAATACTCGAATGGTAGCTGTTGTTGTAGGCGAATTCAGCCAACGGCAAATGACTTTCCCAGTTTCCCTGAAAATCAAGGACACACATTCGCAGTAGATCCTCTAGAGTCTGGATGGTCCTTTCCGACTGGCCATCTGTCTGAGGATGATAGGCACTACTCAGCCTCAATTCAGTACCCAATGCAGTCTGTAGGCTTTGCCAGAACCTCGATGTAAACTTCGAATCCCTGTCAGAAACAATAGATACAGGCACTCCATGCAATCTCACAATTTCATCAATATAGATAATAGCCAATTTGTCTGCATTATAAATTGTCTTGACAGGTAGGAAGTGTGCAGATTTAGTCAATCTATCAACAATAACCCAAATAGAGTCCATACCTTTCCTGGAGCGAGGTAATCCAACGATAAAATCCATCGTGATATGCTCCTATTTCCACTCTGGTATGGGTAAGGGTTGCAGTAAGCCTGCGGGTCGTTGATGTTCCGCTTTGACTTGTTGGCAATGAAGACATTTAGACACAAAGTCGGCAATTTCTTTCTTCATTCCCGGCCACCAGAAATTTTGTTTCAAATCTTGGTACATTTTCGTATTCCCCGGGTGAATAGACAATTTTGAATTGTGGCCTTCTTGCAAAATTCTTCTTTTCAGTTCAGTGTCATTTGGCACACACAGTCTATCTTGAAATTTCAAAACATTGTTGTCAAATTTGAACCCCGGTCTCGGTTTTGAATCTCTTTCTTCGATGATCCTTTTCAGAAAGTCATCCAGTTGCTGTTTCACTTTAACATTTTCAATCAAAGCTGGTTCAGCAGAAATAGTAGCTATGGTTCCACCTTGTTCTCTCAGAACAACTTCAATCTCAAATGTTTCAAGATCACGAAGCAATTCTTTCTGTCCGGTGAGCAAACACGCTAAGTTGACAATTGACTTTCGGCTCAGTACATCGGCAACAGTATTGGCTTTTCCCGGATGATACAAAATCTGTAAATCATAATCTTTAATCAGTTCCAGCCATCTCCGCTGCCTCATATTCAATTCTTTCTGTGTGAAAAAGTACTTCAGGCTCTTGTGGTCAGTATACACTTCACATGTTGCTCCATACAAATAGTGACGCCAAATTTTCAGTGCAAACACTACTGCAGCAAGTTCTAAGTCGTGAGTCGGGTAGTTCTTTTCATGTGGTCTCAACTGTCGGGAAGCATACGCAATAACTCTCCCATTCTGCATTAGAACACACCCTAAACCTTTATGAGAAGCATCACTAAGTACAGTATAACCATCCGTACCTGAAGGTAGAGTCAGAACCGGTGCAGTCACAAGTCTGGTTTTCAATTCTTGAAATGCTGATTCCCTTTGGTCAGTCCAGTCAAATGATATCCCTTTCTGTGTCAACTGAGTCAGTGGTAAGGCAATTTTGGAGAAGTCTTTGACAAATCTTCTGTAATATCCAGCCAGTCCCAAAAAGCTTCGGACTTCAGTCACATTGGTTGGTCTAGGCCAGTTCACTACAGCTTCAATTTTCTGTGGATCAACAGAAATTCCATCTTTGCTAACAACATGCCCCAAAAACATCACATGGTCAAGCCAAAACTCACATTTAGATAATTTAGCATACAGTTTCTGTTCTCTTAAGGTTTGCAGGGCAAGTCTCAGATGATGCTCATGTTCTTCTATAGTCTTAGAATAGATCAGGATGTCATCAATAAATACCACAATAAAATCATCAAGGTATGGTTTAAAAATTTTGTTCATAAGGTCCATAAATGCAGCAGGGGCATTCGTGACTCCAAACGGCATAACTAAAAATTCGTAATGACCATACCTCGTTCTAAAAGCAGTTTTAGCAATATCTTCCGGTTTGACTTTCAGTTGATGGTACCCCGATCTAAGATCAATCTTGGAAAACACTTGTGCACCCTGTAACTGGTCAAATAAATCATCAATACGCGGTAATGGATATTTATTCTTTACAGTTACCTTGTTCAGTTCGCGATAGTCAATACACAGTCTCAGTGAGCCATCTTTCTTTTTCACAAACAAAACAGGTGCACCTCACGGTGACGTACTGGGTCTGATTAACTTCTTGTCTAACAGTTCCTGCAATTGTACCTTCAATTCTTTCAGTTCGGTTGGAGCCATTCTGTAAGGAGCTTTGGATATCGGCTGTGTACTCGGAACCACATCCACAATAAATTCAATTTCCCTGTCAATCAAATCCCCTGGCAAATCATCTGGGAATACATCTGGGAATTCTCTAACTATAGGAATACAATTCACGTCAGTTTTAACATTATCATTAGCAGGTACAATCAACACAGAACACAGATACCCTTTACACCCCCTTCTAATCAATTTGACAGCCTTTACAGAAGAAATCAGATATGGAGGAGGTACTACTCCACTCCCATTAAACACAAATTCAGGCAAACCCGGTGGAAAGAAAACTACTTGTTTTGTTACACAGTCTATGGTGGCATGATATTTTTGTAGCCAATCCATCCCCAATATTACATCAAAATGATCTATGTTCAATGGTAGTAAATCGATAAACAGATGCATATCCCCAACAATAATCTCACACGCAGGATACATATATGCACATGTCATGGATCCCCCAACAGGTGATGATACAGCTAGCAGATAGTTCATGGGTTCTAAGGGTCTATTCAATTTACGCGAAAAAGCATGCGACACATAAGAATGTGTAGACCCTGAATCAATCAATACATATGCATTTTGAGCACAAATAGAGAGGATACCTGACACAACGGCCTCAGTGTTTTGCACGTCTCCCGGTACTAGGGCAAACACTCGGCCCTGCCTCACAGGCTCTTTCCCGGTAGCTTTGGGATTAGGTTTTGGTGTTGCGGCTGATGCTGCTGCGCTTGGTGCAGCTTTACCACTGGTTTGCGGGGCAGTGGGACAGTCTTTGATTCTGTGGCCCACCTTGCCACACCTGAAACAAGCTCCAGAAATCTGATAACAAACCCCTTTTGTGCTTGTTGCCACATACGGAGCAGGGTGGAGTAAACCCACTCCCTTGGCTGGGGCTAGTTGTCGACCCCGTATTCTGCTTCTTGGTTGCTGGGTTATGCTTGCCTTTCTTAAACTTAAAACCCTGCCTTTTACCTTGCCACTCAGGTGTCGGTGTTTCCGATTGTTTCACCGCTGCAATATTTATCTCGGCCATCAATGCTCGGTCGAGAACACCCACAAAAGTTGGCATTTTCAAAACACTAATTCTGTCCTGGATATTAGCACTAAGGCCTCCTTCAAACCTTCTGGCCTTCTTATATTCGGTATCCACCATATGAGGTGCATACCTAGCAAATTCGGTGAATTTCTTCTCATATTCGGCAACAGACATATTGCCCTGTCTCAGTTGTTCAAACTCAGTCACTTTTCTGTCTCTGATGCACCGGGGAAAGTACTTTTCAAAGAAGGACTCCTTGAACTGAGTCCAAGTCACAATAGTATTTGCGTCACGAGTCAACATCCACCACCTTCTTGCTTCTTCCTGAAGGGTGAAGGTTGCTAGCAATACTTTGTTGGCTTCAGAGCACGGAAACATTTCAAACAATTTCTCAGTCTCAAGAACCCAAGCTTCAGCCTTTATCGGTTCTAAGCCTCCCTGAAAGGACGGCGGTTTCATCTTGCTGAACTTATGGGTCAGTGCAATAATGTCCACCTCATTGGCATTCACATTCTGTACATTTTGTTCCGGTTGTACTGGAGGAGGAGGAGGTGGTGGGGGCTGTTGGTTCGGTTGTTGATCCAGACTTTCAATTATCAGTCCCATCATTTGTTCAAGTCTGGCCATTCTGGCCTCAGAGGATGATGATTCAGTTTCATTTGCAGTGTTTGCGTTATCTATTTCACTATAAGGCAGTTATGACAGTTATCATTATAAACAGTTGTACAATTGAACAGTTTAACAGTTCCAGTCGTAAGCACTTGTATGCGTTAACAGTTTATCACCTTAGCAGTCAATTACTTGACAGATTAGCATACATTCAGTCAATCATAAGCACACACTTTTTCATGCTAATGCAATGTCCTATTCGCTTTTCTAGGACACTCTATAGCTCATTTGGACACGTGTGTGCGGTATAACTCGTGGTTAAGTATCGCTCTGATACCACTCTGTCACGACCCAAACCCGGCCCTATGGGTTTAGCACCGTAACTGGCCAGTAATCCGAGATTACCGAAGGCCTACAGAACAGTAGTACAGTAAGACAGAGTATAGGGCCTGGCGGAAGCCAATACAGTATATAAATAGAGTCCATTGAGCTGTGAAAATCTGTATGCCAAAAACATTTTTATGCAATCATACAGTTCAAAACAGTACAATCCATATACAGTCTATACAATCATACACAGTCAGTCAGTACAGGGATCAGGTCCCTAGACAACAGTACGGTAAAACAGTAAACGGTCTATACAACGGTACAAAACGGTAAGGAGACCGATAGGGGATACAAAAACACCCGAAGCCATGGCATGGCAACTCGGAACCTTGCAGTGAGGCACAAAGGCTGGCTTGACCAAAACTGGGGACCAATCCCACGCTCCTAGCTCCGGTCTGGCTGCTGAGAACCTACATATATATATAAACAGTGAGCTAAAGCCCAGTGAATAACATAATGCGTAAAGGGGTTATGAATGAATGTCCTTACAGTAATGAAATCAATTCATTATACAGTATTTCAATCTTTCAGTATTTCAGTCAATCAGTATTTCAATCAATCAGTCATATGTGGTACATCCATTAGCCTATAAACAGTAGGTCCAAAGGACCGGGCCCGAACAGACCCAACAATAATGATGGCCATCAATCAGTATGGTTCCACAAGGGAACCGACAGAGCTCTGTAACAGTCAATAACAGTGGGTGCTAAGGATGCCACAATACAGTTCGAAATACAGGACATACATTCATTCAATAGACATTATCAATTCAATGAACAGTTCAATTCAGTATTCAAAATGTAATCATTTGAACATATCTTTACACAATCTGTTACTCACAGTGATTGGGCTATCAGTAGCTAGAGCGCGTCCCCATGAGCCAACCCTAAACAGTTAACCAATAGAACACACACTAAGTTTACAGTTGGAAAGGAGGGTAATTAAATCCCTGAATTTCCTCGGTGTGGTTCTATGTCTAAATCCTCATTAAGATGTCTTAAACTAGGCCTAAGAATGCCTAGGATGGGATGAGGATGCGAAAATGCACTTAGAAAACAATTTCAGAATTTTCAGTGAAACAGGGCCTCCGCTCGAGCGCAGGTTTCCCCGCTCGAGCGGACAAGAAAAACAAAGGTCCCCGCTCGAGCGTCAACTTCCCCGCTCGAGCGGACTGATGGACAATGTAAAGTACTGGATGCGCGATTTCCCCGCTCGAGCGTGAAACTCTCTGCTCGAGCGGACTGTAAAACAATTCGAAGAAATGCTGGGAGCATAAATTCCCCGCTCGAGCGGCACTTCCCCCGCTCGAGCGGACGACCAAAATCTGGAAAATCCAAATTCAACCTCCAAGTTCCAAATCAAGTTTTGATGCTCCACATTCGATCCTCTTGGGCCCATTTTCTGGAAAACTCTATCAAACACATAGAATAACAAGTTGTAAAGCTCAATTTAAGAAATCAAGGCCCAAGGGTGTTTCAATTAAACCCAATTTTCAAACTATTTTTACATGAACATGCATGAACATGCTATAAAGTGACATGCATGAGTTTAGTTCAAATCAAGGCTTCCATTTCATGCTCTAATGAGCTCATTCTTTTCAAAACCAGGTGAAATCATGGTTCTTAACATTAATATGGACATGTATGTGAAAATCTTTGAAGAACAACCTCAATAATGCAAGATAAGTACATGCATGCAACAATGGGGCTCTAATTCAACAATTTATGAACAAAACAAGACTCAAGCTCTCTATAACCATGATACATGCAAGATGGAGCTTAAAGATAGCAAGAAGAAGATGAATTTTCTTACCTAAGTCTTCAATTAGGAGAATACAAGCTCAAGTTTGCAATCTTATGCCTTAAACCCTTCAATTTCCAAGCAACTCTCTAGATGAGCAAAATGAACTCACACTTTCCTCTCACTCTCTCTTCTAGTCGGCAAGAGCAACCAAATGTGCTGAGGAAATGTTGCTAAGTGTATAATACCAAGCTTCAATATGTCTAGGATAGTGGCCACTAAGGGTGGCAAAAGTGTAATTAACTCAAAGTTTGTAATAAAACCATTTTTAATCTAATTTAATCATTCCTAATCAATTTTCGGATAAATATACCATTAAATCACAAATGTTCTACTGATTATAAAACACTAAACGGTTCCTAATTCGGCCGCCGATAAGGCCTCCAATTAGCAGTTTAAACATATAAATTCAAACAGATAGTCACACAATCAAACAGATGCAATATGCAATATAACAGACAAACTTATTCGATTTCAGTTTCGATTTCAATCAGTCCATCCAATACCTCAGTTAATCCAATTATCAGTCATTAGCTGTCCAATTTAGCAATAATCAGTATATTATTCAGTGGTTATACGGTAATCAGTACGAGGGTTGTTACAGTATGATGAAAATGAGACAACTCGGGATACGTGCACACGTGCACGCAAACCGAGAACCGAACCTACGGCACGGAATGCCACTCTAACAAGACATGGCAAAACACAAAAAATGGCATACTGTCATGCAAAAATCAGAGGTAACATGAGATGCAAAACAGCCCCAAAACCCGGTAAAATGAAACCCGATGCATGAAACGAGTCCCGAAACACGGGTTTTGGTGCATGAAATGGCCTACAGCTGTACAAAGCATGCATGATTAGGACATGAAGTGTAAAAGCAGAATCAAGGCAGCCCCAAAACTAGCATTTTTACAGTATAAAGCATGGCCAAACAGCAAGCACAAGTTGGGATAAAATGGCATACAAAAATGGAGGGGCAAGAGAGGTAATGAAGCAAGTCATAGCTGCTGATCTAAAGAACAGAAGGCCCCTCCTACAATGTTGAAGAGGGGCCAAAAATATGATGTTTTTCAGTAGATAACAAGCCCCAAAAACAGATACAAGTATAGCAAACAATTCATGCAAGAAATGGGCCAACAAAGGGGCAAAGAAGTAACTGATATATGGGGGTCTCAAACAAGTGAGGGACCTTCAAAAATGTTGAAGAGGGTCCCAAAATATGGCATTTTATAGTATATGAAAAGCTCCAAATCAGTATACAAACATGCTCAAAATGCAATGCAAGATTAAGGCCACAAGAAGGCTATAACATGAAGTACACAAAATATTCACCAAACAGCCAAAGACCCTTAATAAAACATGACAAGGGGGTCAAAATATGGCCACTTTTAGCTCTGATAATGGCCGAAAAACAGAAGCAAGATAAGCTAACAAAACATGCAAAAGTAGGGACCAAAGAGGGGTACAATGGCAAGTGATACATGGAGGTCCCAAACAGTATTGAGCCCTTCTTCAATGTTGAAGAGGGACTCAAAATATGCCTTTTTACAGTTTATGTCATGCTCCAAAACAGATCAAACATAGGCTAAAAATATCATGCAAAATAATGGCATTCAAGAGGATAATGAAGCAAGTGCCAAAAGGAAGCTTCAAACTACAATGAGCCCTTAATGAAACATGGAATATAGCTAAAAAAAATGACATTTTTAGTTTTGGTCGGAGCTCAAAACAGCAAGAAAATAGGGCTAAACAATGGTACAAAATAAGGCCAAAAAAAGAGGGGAAATGAACTTACCCTTGAAAACTACTCCTTGGCTGCCTTTTGGACTGAGAAGGGGTGCCTCCTAGCTTCTGGAAAGCTTCCCAAGCTTCTGGAAATGAAGTAGTGGTGGTGGTGCTTGGTGGTGATGAAGAAATGAGGTGTCGGACTTAGGAATTTTAGAGCTTGAGAGAGAGAGATGGAGAGCTTCAATGCAAGAGGCTTGGGGGAAATTTTGTAACCCTAAAATCAGGTTTGAGAAGCTGGTTATATAGGCAAAATGGGTGGAAAAAGGGGGGAAAAAAATGGAGGGAAAATGCACCAAGTTTCCCTCAAAAAATGCCAAACCATCGGGCATGGGTGAAGTGCAAAACAAAATTCACTTTTAGGACACACCGGGGGAGGGGGTTATGGCCGGCTAGTTATAAAGGGCAAAAAAGTCATTTCACAAAATAGGTGGCTGGCCGGCTAGATTTTCTGGCCGGCCAGCTACTTTCTGGGCAAAAAAATGTGTTTCTGGAAAGAAAAGTGGCCGGTGGGTGATTGGGAAGTCCAATGGTGGCCATTCAAGTGTCCAAATTGAAACCCCGGAAGTTATCTTTCTAATGGCGCAAACCTTGCATCAAAATTCCTCCCGTGGAAAAAGTTATGCCAGTTTCCGTAAAGCCGCGCAGATTTCGGTCCAACCGGAGTGATGCCCTACTTCAATCAACCATATCTCCCCCGTCCGGAATTGAATTTAGGAGATACTTGAGTGAAAAATGAAGCCCCGGGAGTAAGCTTTCCAATGGTGGTGGCCTCATATCTTAATTCCTCTTGTACAAAGAGTTACGCCCGTTTCGGTGAAGCCGCGCAGGCTTTCTCCTTCCCGGATTCATGCTGAACCACTTTTGACCAAACAAAAATTTGGTTGTCAGAACAATTGCTGGCCTCCCACCCTCCTACAAGATTCTTAATAATGAAAATAAGGCCTCCACAAAAAATGAGCCCAAACCGATGCGAAATGAAGGTTCGGGGGCCGAAACGCGCAGTTCGGGACCACGAAAACTGACTGTTGGGCACCGGGAGTGGTGTTCGACCACGAAGTTGGTCTCTCGGACCCCAGTGTCCCTCAAAAGGGAGTAAATAAGATGCATGCCAAAAACCGGAGCAAACGGAGGTAGTTAGGCGGTCCCGAACCGAGGCACACGGCCTGACGGCTCCGAAAACCAGGAACCGGGCTCTGAAATGGGAAAAATGGCCTGCGACCACAAAATGTAGCCTAGGGCCACTGAGAGATGGTCTACGGGACCTCTCCCTCCCCTCAGGAAAAGAAACAGAGAAAACCGAGTCTGGTTCGCAAACCGAGGCAAGGCACAGAAGAGGGTTCGGAAGTCCGGAGGCAGGGCTCACGGCCGCGACTCTGAGACTTCTGAACGAGCACAATACGCAACATCACCGAGCACTCAATCGGTGACGTCTGAGTCTTAAGGTCGGTCAAAAATAGGGTGTCTACAAGGTATTAGGCTCATGTGACCCTAAACTCATTGATAATTTATAATTGAATATCTGTGAAAGTTTATATTTTCTTAGTTACTTACTAAAGTCTTATAAAGTATTGATTTTTCCTTTTCTTCAACTAGAAAATGTAGGGACTAGTCGTTGAGTTCACTGCTAGTGGTTAGAGATATAATTTTTTTTTCCTCACAATTTTCTTGTTTCATTTTTTTTGTCTTCCAGGCTACAAGAGTATGATCAATTGCCTTTCACCCAATGGTAGGGCCCTATTTTGTGGATTGGGTGATAATTTAAAGGTTATGATCTCTTCCATTTTAAAATTTTATGAATGGGTTTTGGTAAATGAAATAGCCTTTACACATCTATGCCCCATGTACTGCAAGTTTATTCATGGGAGCTTGTAATGTGTCAAGATACTGCGAACAT
Organism: Camellia oleifera; assembly: GCA_022316695.1. Classification (NCBI taxonomy): domain Eukaryota; kingdom Viridiplantae; phylum Streptophyta; class Magnoliopsida; order Ericales; family Theaceae; genus Camellia; species Camellia oleifera. Next base: position 88,429,290 of record CM039319.1, read on the forward strand.
GGGATGGTCAATGCTTGGTGACCTCTGTATCCATGATGGGAAACTCTTGGGTTGCTCATATTATCAAAACTATGTTATAGTTTGGGTAGCAGATATTTCAGTAGCTTCCTTTATCTAGTTCTTTTTAACTCATTTGATTTCATAACCATGTCTATTATATAATGTTTTTCAAGGCCTTGATATATCGGTATTACCTGTGTGTAGCTTGGCTTTTCATGCTCCCTTTCGGAAGAATGAATAGCCCGTATAGTTTGGACTCCACTTGTCGGTTCTGAATCTGATTTCACAAGTGCAATGTGAAACAGTGGAAACACAAAAAGAGTCCAAATTCGGCAATTTCTTTTGGAAAATCGATATTTTGAATCAAATGCAAAAAATGGACTGCTTTGCCAAATATCAGAGTCGCCACCTAAATATTTATTTTGGGAAATTTAGGAAACCCATGACTCGTGCTAAAGGCAATTAGTCTGTCATTACCAAAGTGTCTTGGTTCGGGAACTTCGGTGTGAGAGGGGAAGGTCATTAATTGAGCACCCCACACCCGATCAAAGATCGACCTCTACTAATCATGATGTGATTCTTATGTACAATATATGTTTTTCTTTTATTTTTAACATATAATTATAGACTAATTTCATTAGAAGTTGGAACGTTTGATTTCATGTTTGTTTTGAATATGTACCACTTGAAAAAGTGATCTCATATATAAACATTAATCAAGGTATCCCAATTTCATTGAATAACTTTTATCCACAGGCATTCAAATAGGTATATCAAGTAAGCATTTAGCCTCATCGCAGTATGTTTGATATGGCAACAATCACATTTATGCAATATGCTAAAGCAAAAATGCTTACCTTATGTCCAAAGGCAAGTCAAAAGAAAACAAATAGTTAGAAAAAATGTATTATCCTAATAAATGCAACATGACTAATGCAACACATACAATGTGCAAGTAATAAGCTTGGTTACTAGCATGACATGTGAGTTAATTCAAGGCATGTGATAGCACACGTATTCAAGTAAAGAGTTTGAATTTGACATATGAATAATATGATGAGCTGAACTTTTATGCATGCAAAACGAATGGATGCAAGTTATGGAAATGCTAATTTGAAAATATGATATCCCTATGCTAACCATCATAAGCAGATAAATAAAAGGGAGAAAAAATGGGGGATGGAATACATACAACTTATTACATATTTGCCCTTGCGAAGGAGGGTCCGGATGTCCAAGTGTCCGAAATAAACTACTTTATTACAAATCCAAATGAATAATAACTAAAAGGGGTTGTCTAATTTATTACAACAATAATACGTAATGATTGCGCGACACTCCTCAGGAATTACTCTGTCTGCCTTGTTGGGAACTGTTCTATTTCACCCCTAGTCACTGCTTCCAACCAAAAGTATACTGTTTGCCATTTATTGGAGCCTCTTGTAGGGAAGGTGTTCTTGTTGTAAATCAAACTTGATTCCAAAGCACCCTCAAGTTTGAGTTATGATCTTCAAGTCTCAAATCAATTTCCAAGTTCAAGCTCTTGTATGGTATGTATGGATGATATGAGAGCTTCAAGGCTATGGAAGAACAAAGATGAACTCAACTTTTGTATAATTCTCGCCTCTCTTTGATATTTCTCTTGGATATTTCTATACTTGATATTGTTTCTCCCTCTCTAACTCTTAATCTTGTTTTCTTAACCCCTAACATCAGGATGAGCCCCGTATTTATAGAACTTGAGCTGCTGCTCAAAATATCTACAGAATTGGGTAGTTGGTAGATTGCTGTACAAACTGCCTGAAAAGTCAATAGGTCCGGCCGGACCTTGGTGTCTCCGGGCGAAGGTTACTGATGTACGGGCGGAGGTCAATGTATGCCCACTGTTCCTCACTTTCAGGTTCAATACAGGTTGGTAGCAGGTGCAAAACTAACTTTTTGGGGGTAAAAATACATTGGGTATGGCAAGTTGGAATTGTTTAGAGCTCGAACTCAGATTCTTTTATTGAGAATTAAAACCACTTACACAATGTAATCATCATTATTGAGTGCTTGGAATAAAGCGCCTAAGTCTTACGAGTAATCAAAATTGGGGTGTCTACAGTTGCCCCTCTTTGATAGAGCTCGAAGTCATTTCATGACGCGGGTGAATGTCAAAGCCCGAAGACGACCCATTTAACAAGATCGTAAAATTTTGGGCAAACAAACAAATGTGCAAACAATTGGTTGAACCCGAGGGTTACCTACGTATCCCGTTGCAAGGAATTAAACCAGCGTAGTTCAGGGGCAGGATGCAAATAAAACACGATGCAACGAAAGAATGCAAATGATACACGATGTAACGAAAATTCAAATGATATAAAATGTAAGCAATCTAAGCCACGAGCAGTGCAAAACACACGAACACTATAAAGGAATGGGGATGCGAACCAAACCACGTTTTATATAGAAAAGAAGTGGCATCACGAGCCAAATGACGCCTAACACAAGCTAAGTGCCTACATTCTTAATACTGGTCTTAGCCCAACATGTATGCTTACACATAACAGAACCATGTTTTAAAGTGAAAGGTGGTGCGAGCACATGCAAAACTATGCTTTTCGTAGAAAGAGTAAGAATACAAGTAATTGGGTGATATGATATAAGTGAGGAATGATCTGTTAAGAAAAGATAATGATCCTAAATACTGAATGTAACAAGACAAAGTATGATGCCATGGATGCAATGAATGAAAGGAATAAGGGGCACAAGCCGAACTACGTCTTACCTAGAAAAGGCACAGACACAAACCAAACCACGTCTAACACAGAAAAGGTGCTGAAATCCTCAGACCACAATCCTTGCAGAATAAGTACGTACACATGACAAAACTATGTTTTAACGTGAGAAGTATAGGCTTATGCCAAACTAAGCTTAACATGGAAAGGATGCAGGCGATGAAATGGATAATGATGTAATGGATAATGTAGTAGATGCATGTGATAGATATTATATGCAATGCTATAGAGGTAGGAAATGTGATGCAATAGATAATAACTATGATGTAGTAGCTAGGAAGTAAAAGTACCTTACAGGGGCAATTGACGAGGACATACCTTACGCTGCTGGGGAGTTTTCTTTTCTTCTTCGTTGCGCTTCCAAAACACGAGTATTACTCTTTTTAAAAAAAAAAAATAGAAATACCAAATATTGTATACATATACAGACAAAATACACACACAGATATATACATATGGTATAGATATTTTCATATACAAACTAAATACACACAGATATGTACATACGATATACATATACATATTTGGAGAATATTCCATTACCGATAAGGAATATTCTGTTTGCTGACGTTAGCGTACGCAAGACACACAAAAATAAAGAAAAGAAAAAGAAATGTGTTGATTCGGGGATTCGAACCGCCAATCTCAAGCTTGGTCTCCGAGTCTTTAACTGCTGAACCCAAGCCACTCTTATGACCAAATATTCAAACAAATATGTGTATAATACATAGATATACAATACATATACATATATGTATACAACTCTCCTGCCTCTCTCTCTTCTTTCAAAAACTGTGTTTGACACGCGGCCTCGTCTTTTGCATCAGCCTTTCTCTCTCGTCTTCTTCGCCTTCTCATATCTTCATCACTCTCTTCTGTCTCTTTCTTTTTCTTCTCTTCCATCTTCTTCTTTATCACTCCTTGCGAGAGACAGAATTAGAGAGACTAAGAGAGACAGAAATCAGTCTGCTTTCTGCCATTTCTCTGCGATTCCTTTCTTTCACACCTTTCTTTTCTTACACATGGCTTCGTCCCGCCCTCTTACTCTCTTTTCAGATCTTAATGATCCCTCAAGCTCCCCTGGGCCAAGTGCCCCTGCTCCTACTCATCCTAGCCTTCCTACACTGACAGTTGAGCAAATAATGGCTGCTCAAATTGACATTGAGGCCAACCACTACACGTTGAAGTCGTGTATGAAGACAGTGGCCGCAGTCATTAACTTGTCTTACCGATTGCAGAATAGGACCTACGAGGTACATCGGGTCAACGCCCAACTCTCTTTGCTCTAGCATATGTACAAGGATGCGCGAGCAGAGATTTGTGCACTGAAGGCAGAGAATAAAGGGTTGAAACGGAAATCCACCGTTATGGCCCGATTTGGAGCACCTTCGTACTTTGCTTTTGATGATCAGCGGGGAGGGAGGGCAACTCTCTCAGCGGTCTTATAAGTACTGAGGCAGGGCTGTCAAGGGTTTCCTTAGATGAAACCAAGAGGAAGAAATCGGCAGGAAAGCTGAGCAAGTGAGATCGGTGTGTGGCCGTCATCGGAGGTTGGTGTGTGGCCGTCGCTGGAAAAAAGAAGAAGAACAAGATCCTCTCTCTCTCTCTCTCTCTCTCTATTATTATTATTTTTTATTTTTATATTTTTTTTGATTGATTTTTTGTATATATGCTTGTACAATTTTGATCGGGGTTAATCCTTGATATTAATAAAATGAGTTTGTTTGTTTGATTATTTTTTTTTTACTACTTCCTCTTTCATCTTGCGCTTTGAAGCCAAGGTACTACTTTTCTCCCTAGCTATGTTTGCAAATTTCCCTATTCTCCAACAGGGTGACAGGCTAGGTCGGTTCAGTATCCAGAATTGAGGTGCATACAAGCTACCTCAACCTATGGGGCTACCATAGAGATTTCAAGCTGATGATACACCCTGGGTATTTAAACCAGACTTTAGTCTCAAAAATTCCGAACCTTTGCATTCTAGGTATCACCATTCAAACTCTAGTTTCTACCGTCTCAGTTGATCTCCTAAGAACTCACTACAAACACAGTCAGGTGGCTATACCAGACCACCTGAAGTCGTTCGGGCACGACAAACACCAAAGAAATTGTACCTTTAGAGGATTTAAGGTCTCCTAGACCCAGCGAGTGCACAAGACAGTGTGAGTGAGGTGCACAAAATAGTACGAGGCAGGGTGAATGCAAAAAACAGTGCTAAATGGGTGCATAAGACAGTGCGAACTCAAGGTGCACAAAATAGTGCGAACTCAAAGCGCACAAAATAGTGCAATGCAAGGTGAATGCACAAAACAGTGCAATGCAAAGTGAATGCACAAAACAGTGCGAACTAAAGGTGCACAAAATAGTGCGAACTAAAGTGAATGCACAAAACAATACGATGCAAAGTGAATGCACAAAACAGTGCAAACTAAAGTTGTACAAAACAGTGCGAACTAAAGTGAATGCACAAAACAGCGCGATGCAAGGTGCACAAAACAGTACGATGCAAAGTGAATGCACAAAACAGTGCAATGCAAGGTGCACAAAATAGTGCAATGCAAAGTGAATGTACAAAACAGTACGACTAAAGGTGCACAAAACAGTGCGAACTAAAGTGAATGCACAAAACAATGCAAGTGAGGTGAAGATGTATGAATGCACAAAATAGTGCGATGCAAGGTGCACAAAACAGTGCGAACTCAAGGTGAATGCACAAAATAGTGCGAACTAAAGGTGCACAAAACAGTGCGATACAAACTAAAGATGCATGGCATGTAGAGGGAAATGAGCAGTACTCAGAGTAATACGTCACGTACTTTATGAAATGAGTGCAGGACAACTTGTCATAATTCATTGAAATGTAATTGAAAACATTGTGGAAGGTAACTCGACGAAACAAAAACAACCAATCATGCAATTCAAATCAACCAAAATATATGAGCATGCATGCATAAAGCACATTTATTAATCACAGGGAAGATGACAATCCCAAGAGAGTTTTAAAATGGTTGGAGACAACTTTCGAAAGCTGAATCATATCAGAATTATCATGGGGGTGAGCCCACCCAAATCCAGGGAAAAGTGCCCCAACAAATGGCTAGAGCGGAATGAGAGAAAGGTTGGGTTCATGCCCCTTGTTCAATTGATGACCCGATCAGATGCACTGAAAATTGCCCCTAATGTCCAATCATTGACCACCATTTGGGTTCATGCCTCTTGTTCGATGGATGGCCCGATCAGATGTACTGAAAATTGCCCCTAGTGTCCAGTCATTGGCCACCGTTTTCACGCTTGATGGAGATTATCAGATCCTAGAATGGTTGCCAACCAATCAGACTCATGTTTCCCTTCTGCTCCAACATGTTGAGAACTTACTCCAGTCCCCTCCGAAGTAGTAACATATTCCTCATATGGACTTTGCAATAATCATGAATGTGATGCCCCTTGTGTGGGCACTCTCAGCTCGTTTATGAATTCCACACATGGACTTGTTTTAGAGCTTGGAGTAAACTTTCGTGCATGGAATTTTGACCAAGCCTCTTTGTTGAAATTTGAGCGACATACATGCTATGGTGACTCGATGAAGAGTGGTTTTAAGTGACAAACACGTTATGGTGACTTGATGAAGAGCACATACCAAGACAAACACCGGGCATGACTCAACTGAATTCATAACTGACCCAAAAGCATAAAAAGACTCAAGGTAACTGATATTCATAGTGCCTCTAGTTTTACTTATGCTCCCTTTAAAACTCAATTTTGATTCCTATTTTGCTCAAGATAGAGATTCTACTGATAAGTTCAAGTATCGAAAATTGCTCCACTTGTTGATTAGTTCTTTCTAACCCAGCGCAAGTATATGATATGCACAATAATCGGTGTAGCTCATGGATTGATGTGAGGCTGATGACGTGAATTGGGAAAGATGATTGACTTGAGATAGATATGGTTAAGACTGAACTTCAGGATGAAGTTGCCTACGTATCCTAAGAATGGGAATCAAGTCAATGTAGCTCATGGCTGAGGTTCACTCGGGTATTAACACTCTCCTTTTGTGCTCTAACTTTTGCCAAAGTCACCCCTTGGGGTTTTCAACCTTGCGAGCTATATTTTTGATTTCTCATTTTTCATGCTCTAACTTTTGCCTAGGTCGCCCTTTCGGGTTTTCGGCCTAGCGAGCCTATCAAGCGTAGCATTACAACACTTGTGGTGAATTTGATCAATAGTCATCCATGCCCTAACACTGGAACTGGCTTCGTCTTTATTTGAGCTTGGTTCTCCATTCTCTTATGCACGCCTTCTTCCTTTTTTTTTCATTCCATTTTCAGAGTTGGTTCTTCTCACAATGTGGTACCTTCTTGCATTGGCTTCCCTGAATTCAGACAGATGTTTCCTTCCTCACTGTTGATTGGATTTCATTCCAATGGATGCCCCTGGCTTGATAGTTGACTTTTTTTCCTTTTTCCTTTTATTTATTCTTTTCTTTTTTCTTTTTGCTTTTTGGTTTCTCTTATCCTTTTCTCTTTGAAATAATGAAAACACCAGGGGAGAAATTCTATGATTTGTGAGGTCTAAAAGTCGCCTTATACTTGTAGGTCTGAAAGCCGCCTTGTACTTGCAACAATGATTGCCTAACGACGAAGAGAATCCCCAACCTATCTTCGTAAGTTTTGCAAAAAGAAACAACTTAAAATTTTTGAATGCATGAATGATTTTGCGCTGATAAATCAGAATTCACTCAAACCATTCGGGAGATCCTTCTCAACACTCGAACTTATTAATAGAATCTTATTCAAAAAAACAAATTCAAAGCCTTTTTCTATTTGTAAAAGGTCACACATGCATCACTATAGGCATAATAAAATGATTAGAAACTTGACTCCCATTTTTTATAAAGATGAAAACCTGAGGGTACACGAGAGCGACTCAAAGGAAAAGACTCAACTGACGCAACAACGCAAGAAAAGACAAAGAAAATAAAACTCACAACATAACTATTTACAGGACATAACTCAAAACAAAATAAGCATTTCTGAGACCAAAAGGAGGTTTTCCTTCTCCAAGTCCATCTGTAGAATTTCAAAAACAACTTCAAGTAGCCCATGGGAAAATCTCGACTTGCCTAACATCTACATCCAGCAAGATTGATTTCAGACTTTGAAACTGAGTTCAAAAAGCCCTTCCTAAGTGCTTTCAACAATTACCCTAGCTGAGACTAAGATTTATCATTCCAACCACCAGTGCTTGTATTACTGCTTCATCAAGCATGAACTCGCCAAGATCGAGTAAACCTTCCATCTCTTCAAAGATCTTGTTTCTATTGCTCAGATTAGAATCAAAAGGTTCAGGGATGAACACAATGGGTTTAGGCTCATTGGCGGGTATGATGTGTTGGCGAGGGTAATGGTTGGTTCTTAGCAAGCTGTGTATGGATTTTATGCCATGGTGTGGCCACCAATTGCTGTCAGGGAGGGGGTTATTGACAGGTTTGGGATGTTCAGGTGGTGTGATGACCTTTTTGTCAATCAGGTCTTGAATTGCATAGCGAAGGCAAAAGAAACAATTAGTATGGTGACCGTATTGCTGATGGAATGTGCAATATTGGGTAGAGTCGTGTGTAGGTGGGAGAGAATTAGGGAGAGGTCGGCGATTGAGTGGTTTGAGATACTATAGACACCCCATTTTTGACCTTCCTCAAGACTTGGACGTCACTACTTGAACACTTGGTGATCATCCATGTTTGTGTTCGTCTTGAATTCCCGGAGGTCTCGGCTACGCGCCTTGCCTCAGGATCTCTCGACTCTACTGTTTTGTGTTTGGATTTGCACCAGACACTTGTGTTTTGCCTTGGAAGGGCAGGGAATGCCTTGTGAGGCATCCCCACACTCCACCGGCCATGGCTTGAGGCCACCGGCTGTGTTTTGTTGCCATCGGCCATGTATTTGGCCGACCGGCACTATAGATGGCCGACCGGCCATCTATTTTGGCCAAATTGCATTTTTTGCCGGCCGACTGCTGTGCATCTGCTTTTGCAGATATTTTCATGCAGCTGTCATCCATTTGGCTCCCCTCCATACACGTGTATGGAGGGATCTCCCTCTTGTTAGCTTCCTTTGGAAGCTTTACAAGATTGAATTGTCTATAAGAGGAGGCCTCTTTTCCCTCCTCTAGGTTAGACAACTTTTCTAGAGGGTTTTGAGTATTAGGGTTAGGACTTGTATCTATCCTATCTCTACACCTCCCTCTCTTTTGTGTTTTGTGTGTGTTTTGTCTTACTTTTGTACACAAACACCCACCATCATATCTTCTCTTGGTTACTGAGGGGCCAGAGGTCTGTTCTTGAAGTTTAGGAGCTGGTTTGAGCTCAAGGAACCAGTTGGTCCAACATTTGTGAAGAAGGTCATCAAGGGTAACATTCTTGCCCCTTTTTACCCCATTTTTACATAGTAGTTTTGCTTACCTTACACCTATTTTTACTTGCTTTAAATAGTTATTTAAGGTTGTTTCAAGCTTTGAGGTGGTTTGACCCCTCTTAAGACTTGTTTAGCCCCCATTTTGTGTCATTTTGGGTGAGCTCCGGGACCATTGTGTTTGGGCCTCCCCACCACTGAAATCTTGAGGGATTTCAGTAGTGAGGATGGTGCCTTGAGGTCCGAAGAAGGAGAGGGCCCCCTCTCCTTGTTGTCCTTGAAAAGGGCCATTTAGGCCTCATGTGTTGAGCATCATTTTGAGATCATGTTGGCCATGTTTCAGTAGGTATTTGGTACTATTTTGCCATGTTTTACCTCAACTTTGAGTTGATTTAGACACACCTTGCATGCTTTGCATACATGTCTTGTAATGCCATCTTTTAGCCTTAACATGCACCTAGGATTTAACCTTTGTTCAAGCATGTTTTAGGCCTAGCTTTATGAAGCTTTTGTGTTTTTTTTTTCCATGCTTGAGGTCTGTCCTTGGCCATTTTGGTCGACCAAGACATGCATTGCATAGCCCCTTTGCATCTTGGCTTGTTAGCCTCAAGTGTATGAGTGTGTAGTATGCATTGCTTGCATCATTTTCAGTGGTTTGGGACCACTTGCCATGCTATTTCAGCCCTCATAATATGCTTGCATGCTTGCCTTTGATACCCCTTTGATGCTTTAAAAGGTGGTTATCTTATGCCCCTTTGTTTAGGCCTTTGTGTATGCTTGCTTGCTTAAGCCACTTAGATGCCATCTAGGTGTTCCCTTAGCATTGTCTAGGCCTGCCTTGAACCTGTTTTAAGTCCTCTTGGCCTTGTGAGGCTTGGTTGGCTTAGCCATGGTTTAAGTCTCCTTAGCTTGCCTCAAGTACTTGGGCCAATTGCATGCTATGTTTGTCTTGTTTAAATTGGTTTGGCACCATCACTAACATGATTTTCAGAGCTTTCTATGCATGCTAATTGTCCATGTTTTGCCTCTATTAAGTGTGCTTAAAAGTTGTTTGTTTGATGCTTAAGTGTTGGCCCATCAATATGTACATGAGTGTATGTGTGTAGGCCCTCATTTCCATAGCATTGGCCACTATTTTGGGCTTGCTTGAGGGCTGCCTAAATTGGTTTAAAGTCCACCCTTTGTGTGTTGATTGCATACTGGGCATATCATGTGTTGTTGTGTGTTTAGGTGGCTTCACATTTGGCATGCATTTACCTTGGTTAAGTTGCTCAACATGTTGTACATGCCTTGCTTACTTGCATGCCCATATTGCATGTTGAATGTTTGTCATTCCATGCCTTGCATGATTGATTCCTTAGGTTATGTGCCTAGCATCATCATTTGCTTGCATACCCATATTGCACACTTAGGCTCACATGCTTAGGATTGCATTACATTGGCATGCATCTTTCACCTCTTGATCAAGCCATGATAGAGGTTGAAAGTCCCTTTGTTTGATTATGTGCAGTACATTCCATTTGAAATCAAAATGCACACTTGATTCTTTGGGCCATCATGCATGGAAATGCGCGATTGGGGGTCCGAGAATCAAGGCCCATCTTCCTTTGAGTCATACACATGATAAGGAGTGTAGTTGGTGCAGACATTGCTTGAAATGCATTGCCATGCTATGTTTTGCCCTCTGCTACTATCAAACCAGATTCTGCAGGGAGCTTTGGCCGGTCGGCTTCATGGAGTGCCGATCGACCATCCATCAGTGGCCGATAGCTTAAACAGTGGCCGGTGACCATCCTCTATGGCCGGTGACCAATCCTCTCAGCCGGTGGTGTTCCACAGCATCCAGAGAGCATACCCTGAGACTTGTGAAGTCTTCAGAGAAGCAGGATAGCCAAAACAGAGGCAGCTTGTGCATGGCAGTGGGCTTCTAGGCGGAACCGAGTGCGCATGCATTGGACCCTCTTCCTGAGGCTGCTGTTTATTGCTTAAATTAGATTAGTTAATTTGTTAATTAATTAATTGGTCTGTAATATTTAATTAGCTTGTAGGTTAATTAAATTGTATTATTCTTTCGGTCCCTCCGAGCGAGGGCAAATTTGTAATAAGTGTGGGTGCGTGTGTGCATGTCTTCCAACCCCCACTTCTTTCTCGCTTTTACTTACCTGCTTTGATGGTTAGTATTAGGACATGTTTAATTTAGCATACCTTATGCTATGCATGTGTGCATCATTCATCAGTATTGCATGCACCAGGCTCGGCGCATCATACTAACTGCATAAGTGTTTCAAATCTAACTTGAATACATGCTATCTGTGCATTTTCACATGCCATTTTAGGATTAGCCGAGCCTATCCTAATTGCATTCTGTATGCGTTGCATTAGCCACTTTGACATGAACTAGGATCACGCATGTTTACTAACTAGTTTACTGTTTTGGCACGGAGTACGATGTAAGTATCTATGCTTTAGCATCTTGCATGAGTGTGAATGTTAACATGACAGCATGCTTACCATGCGGCTAAATGCTTATGTGATATTACTGCCTCAATGCCTGTGAGTGAAGGTTGGATTGTTTGAGTTGGAACAACTCGTTGAAATCCGTGTTTTAGCCTACTTGCGAGTAGCAAATTCCAAACCATTTTCCAAACAAGCGGATATGCAATGTTTTGTTTCAAATTAGGCGATCTAGTCTATACTTGTTTTACTGTGTGCATCATGTAGTAATTCTAGGCTAATAACCGGAATAAGAACATATAGTGTTTTCAAAACAAAATATCATGGTTAGTAGAGGCCGATCTTTGATCGGGCGAGAGGGTGTGCTCATAGCTGACCTTTCCCAATCGTACCCAGGTTCCCGAGCCGAGGCAACTTTGGTGATGACGGACACGTGGCCTTTGGCACTGAGTCAGGGTTTCCTAAATTCCCCCAAAATAAAATATTTAGGTGGCGACTCTGTATTTGGCAAAGCAGTCCATGTTTGGCACTTCTTTACAAAAATCTGTTTTTCAAAACGATTTGCCGGATTTGGACTCTTTGGTTCAGATTAAAAACCGTGACAATTTGAGTCCGAACTGTAGTAGACCCACAAACGAACAGAACGGGGGCTCATCCCCCCGGGGCGTTCAGGGACGTCTACAGTTTCTGGCGACTCCACTGGGGAAGTTAGAGAACTTGACTTGAACTCATGATATCTTGTTTTGACTACACTTGTGTGTTTCTTTGCATTGCATGTGCATTGGTGCGCCTAGGACACCGTGTTTGCCATCTGCTATTCCTGAACGGTTTGCCAGAGGCTTGTCTTGTCAAGGCATGACCATAAGGCTGACCGGTTGCGGGCTCTGTCAGTATGGGAACACAAACCCCGATTTTTACCGGGGCACCCTTTTTGACCATTCGACCTAGTGCATATTCAGAATCCATAGTGACCATTCCAAACTAGGACAGGTTGCTTACCCGATTGTAGGTTGTTTGAAACCGCTGCGTGCGTAGTGAAACCCTAGCTCTTGATGAAATAGGATAGGGAAACCCTATCCCAACATAGGGGTGTTTTTGGCTCTCTCTTACTTGCTATGTGTTTTTAGAGTGTATCTCTACAGGAGCGTACATACCAGTTTGCAAGTCTTGGGCATTAGGCCTAAGGGCATTGGTATCAGAATTTGAGAATCAGTTATATCTGCGGGTATCAGATTCAGTATTTTGGGAACAGTAAATTGGGAAACAGTAATCAGTCGTCAGAAATGGTTGTTCAGTTGTACTTCTGTCTGTTCTGATAAAGTTGGGCTGAAATGTTGCATGTTTTTCCTTTCAGTTCAGGGGATTCAGTATAGAGTAGTCGGTATTCTCCTTAGCTGAGGCAAGGCAGACATCTGATCCGTCAGTCACCGTTCAGTTCAGTGGACTCATGACGACCCAAGGTTCAGAAGAGATTGTGGTTATGGCAGCCACGCTAGACCAAGGAATCACCCTGCGGGATGGGACCAACGTTGATGTACCGCATCCGCCCAGGTCGCCCGTCGCGCACCCGGTCTGGACCCCCCAGTTGTATCAGGCTCGCGAGCCCACTACATTCGAGTTGATGGGGATGATAGGTGACCTCCAGAGGTCTGTGGCGGATCTCGCTTACGGAATGTCGGCTTCGCCAAGAACAGCACCATATGCCAGGAATTTTGTACCACAAGAGCCCCCGCTATTGGGGCGGATTGTGATCGAGCTCAGCCAACCCGAAGTGGTCTCAAGTTATAGCAATGACGTTTCAGCATCAACCCAAACCCTCGATCAGGCTGAGATCAGAGGTAAAGACAAAATGAAGGCAGATGCCGATCCCATTGAACAACTGCTGTGGGCAGTTGAGGCTCTAAAAGCCGGGGGAATGAGTAAGCAACAGGTATTTGCAACCGTGACCAAGACTGTAGATGATACCTTCCCTACTCCAAATGAAGGTGGTAGAAGTCAGTCAGAAACTCGGGACAGGCCTTGTCATGCCAGAACAGTTCCTCTCACTCCCAACTCCGCACCTGGGAAAGAGTAGAGAGCCAAAGCAGTGCCTGCTGACCCATTCGCTAGTACGCCTAGCAAGAATTCTCAGCCTTCAAAGTACCTGCCCCTAGGGCGCAGGGCCTTTCACGCTCTCTACATGTCGTTGTCCAAGGCACTTCAGATCCTGGCCGAAAGAGGGCATCTTAAACCCCTCGAGCCTAGGCCTCTCCCTAGTCCTCTTCCAGCAGGCCATGATGCTACTCAGTACTGCGCGTACCATCAGCAAACCGGCCACCCTACCGATAATTGTTTCCGCCTTCGTCATGAGGTGCAAGATTTGATCGACAACGAGGTTATCCTCCCGCCCACCTCAGCAAAGTCCGTTACTACCCAGCTATTGGATTTTGAGGATACTACGAGTATATTATCGGGTTTGGACCACCTGCGGGTGGCGCCCGGCGTGTTTTTGATGTGGCGTTTGGCACGCATTTTTGAGCATCCGCAAATGCTAGTTTTGTAAATTCTAGCTTGGGTATCGAGTCAATCTTTTATTTTGTTTTGAGTCTGTCTCATTGTTTTGAGTCAGTTCTTTTTGCTTAAGGGTCTATCTTGTTGTATCGAGTTAGTCCCATTGTATAGAATGTCAGGTGATTCCGGGGTTGTTGCCTCGAACACCGTTTTGTTTTGTAATTACCCTTTTGTTTTCTTTTTGAGTCTGTCTCTGCTGTGGAGCCAGTTGCAACCAGGAAATCTGAATGAAATAGCTGCGGCTATCATGTTTCCATGCTTACTGTTATTTTGAGCTAGTTGTACCAGAGGATTTGAATGAAATGACAGTACATCCCACTTGCTCCCTTGTGCCCTGGGAATCATTGTAATGACTGAAGTTTTTCAAAACCTTTTGAACACTGCGGCGAAAATGAAGAGGAAGGAATTCCTCGGGATTTGCAAAACTTTGATCCAATTGAGAAAAAGAGAGGCATGCTAAGCCCGTAATGATTGAAATCATGCTTGTTAGCGTGAGTATTGAGAAGGACCCTGGCTTGATCCAAATTGGTTCTACACTATCTTCAGCGCGAGCGATTCGTCGCTTTCTTAAAAACTTTCAAAAACAAAATGTTTTGCGCGGTCCTGCGAAGACTTGTGTGGAATCGCTCTTGAGATTGTGCAGCTTAGGATCACTCTCAGCCTCGAGATTTGAGCCCTTGCTTTCGAACCTTGAACCAGTGTTTCAGCAATCAACCGCAATGTGAGGCCTGTGTGGCCAAATTGGAAGCAGCCCTCGAGCAAGAGGCACCAGAATCAGATCAGAAGATCAGATCTCATCAGAAGAAGCTTGCGAAGCTAGAACAGAAGCACCCCTCTAACTAGGGGCAAAAATGTCCGATGTGCTCGTAAAGCCGAAGATGGATCCTTCTGCAAGTCAATACAATAGGCATTCTCCTGGATACAGAGAGATTTCAATCTCAAAACCATTTGGCATGGACTTGTTACACTTTTACCCTTTGAGAGGCTTGCTGGGCCGAAAACCCAGAAGGGCGACCCAGGCAAAAGTTAGAGCAAGGAAAATATATACAAAAGCAAAAAAAAAAAAAAAAAAAAATAAAAAATAAAGAAAAAAGAAAAAAGCAAAAAATGAGAAAAGGAAAAAAAGCTCGCAAGGTCAAAAACCCGCATCGGGCACCTTGGCAAAAGTTAGAGCCTAAAAAGTGAAGGTGAAAATACTCGAGTGAACCTGAACCCGAACTACGTAAGGCTTGATTCCCATGTTTGGGATACGTAGGCAACTTCATCATGAAGTCCAGCCCCCAACGCTTTCATAGCGACTGTGTCCATATATTGGTTTTGACCATCCCCGCCTTCTCTGTATCCGAGGGTTCGGTTGTGATCGTCACTGATAAGGACTGGGTACAACATGCTGCGACATCATCCAAACAAGAGGCAACTTTCCGTTGCCACGAGTTGCCACGAATCACCATTCAAACCAGGGGCAACTTTCCGTTGCTATGCAGCGTCCTCCAAGCAAGGGGCAATTTCCCTCCAGATCCGAGGTTATGCGTCTCAAGAGTAAGTTCTGTGCTCGTTGAGCATTGACTGTTTGCAAAGATAGTTTTTGAAAATTTCTACTGAGGTTGACTACTTTCTTGAAAACTATTTCATTTTCCAAAACTGGACCATTTCTTGGACCCAAAAAAGGAAAATGTTCAGTGCTCACAGCCTAGCTTGCATGATTTTTAAATCAAAAATCGAACAAACATGTTAATCTAACTCTCATCTTGGTCAAAACTGTTTTAATAGAAAACCAAAACAAAAATGGTCAAAGCGATGAACTAGGGGCACAGTTGAGTCAGGTGTTCTGTCTCTCCCTTGTCATCAACATACTCGCTAGAAGGGCACTCTATTTGCCAGAAGAAGGCACAACTGGAGCTGTCAGTAAAGGGCCGAAAGCTCTCTCAACCTCCAAGCAACGAGGTGTCCAACCAAATGTGAAGCACAAATTGGGATGGATCAAAATACTCCATTCCCCATCTAGAACATCGACTAAACGTCACCGGAAGAAATAGCAGCGAGCCAACAGTGTTGGGCAGTGAACCCACAACTTCCTATTCATCTATCAATCACCCTGGGGAGGGACGAAAAAAATGAGAGATTAAAGAATAGAGAGGTGTAAGTTGAGGGAAAAGTGAGGAAAAGGGTTTTGAGAGAAAAACCGAGCCTGAGGGCCGAGTGATGTGAGAATCACACAAGTGAGAAAGTGTGGGAAACATACCTGGAGGAACTGGTTCCTCGTGATTTGAGGTCTTTCATTTTTGTAAAAACATCTGTGAGTCGTGTCCTTCGTTTTGTTTTGTCTCGGCTTTTGTTTTGAGTCTTTTCCGAGCGTGTCTCGTTTTGGTTAGGTCGTGTACCTTTCGTTTGAGTCTGTTTTACTGTGTTCAGTTATACGCTCGATACCCTGGTTTGAAAAACCCTTTCTCAATTTCAAAAATCGTTTATGCTCAGAGTGCTGTGCCATTCTCTACATTTATGTGAGGCAAAAGAAGAAGGGGGAAATTTGGGTATCTGAGTGTGTTTCAGATTTAGCAGGTTCAGCCTTCGTAGTCTGTCTTTTCAGATTTGGGCTGTTTGTTCAGGGTTTGCCGTGTGCAGAATAAACGGAATGGCCTATGTGTAGATTAATCCCAAACAGAGTATGAGCCGAATGTTCAGACTAAGCAGTGGGTTGTATGAGTTGCTTTGCCGTTGGCCAGTTCATTAATTGGTTATTACAATGCAAGTGGTCAATATTCAGACAACAGATCAATTCCATTTACCTTGTGGTGTAGCGTGATGCAATGCAATGCAAAGTACGAAATATACAAATGTAACACTTTTTCAGACAAAAAGGGGGTTTGTTTCGTTTCATCATTTTTCAAGTACAAAGTTTTGGAAACAAAAATCTGCCCGCGGCAGTACAAGGTAATCTAACTACCAGCAAAAAAGAAGAAAATCAAGAAAAAGAAGAAAAGCAGTGAAACTCTAGGTCAGCATCAGTAGCCTCAGGCCTAGGGGTCCGTCCTCGTCCTCTTCCTGAACGAAGGTCCAGGAGCATCGTCAGCAGCATCGTCATCTGAGTCTGAGCCCGAGTCGTCTCCAGTCTCCTCCTCGGACGACTCTGCCTTTGTCTCAGCCTTAGACTCGTCATCATCATCAGGGACTGGAGCCCGTGAGCTACTCCCTACATGGGTACGCCCCGCTTTGGTGCGGGGGTATACTCGGCCATCTCGAGTGAAAATGGGAAGTCCGGCTGGAGTGCCTCCCACAGGAGGAATCTGGAAGGGATGCTGAAAAGTACAAAAGGCAAACGCATCAGTATGCTGCGCAAAACAGGGTACGAATGCAGAGTGCAGTGCATCAATACAGTGTATGGATGCTGGGAGCAGTATGTCAGTACAGAATACAGTGTGTCAGATGCCATGAGGGCAGTGTGTCAAGTGTCGTGTTGTGCATCAGAGTATGTGAAACAGTTTATGTATGGTTTGAGACCGTGGTCAGAAGAACATATCGGAATGCTGTAAATGGATAGAAGGTCAAGACTCGGCTGGAGCATCCCCATCACTGAAGCAGTCAGCTCCAAGGACTGGCGAGTGTACTCGGAAGAGGCCTGCAAAAGTGTTAGAAGCATCAGTATTTTGCGGAATATCAAATCAAATGAAATGAACTAACTATGAGGAATGCAAAATGTAGTAGTACATACCGGAGGCAAGTCGTAGACACCGACCAACTCATGATCAGCCAGAGGGGGAGCGATAGGGATCTGGTAAGTCGCCCCACCACGCCCTCTGCATGTCATCACAGTGGGCAGTGCTGGCCAACTAGCCCCTCGTCCCCCCCGAGCTCCACTCTTGCCATGGACCCGAGCTGTCCTCGATGTCCCCGCCCCTCCTCCTGCCCTAGCTGCCGGCGCCGCTGGTCTCTCTCTCTCAACTTGGCGGCCACCGCTCAGAGGCCACATAATGAAGGTCCGGACGTACTCTGAGTAGTCGCCCTCGCCCCTGTAGCCACTCGCATCCCAGCTAATGGTACAGTCCACCATCTGCTTAGGAGTGAACCTCTTAGTGTCCCTCATGTGCTCAGGAGGGTCAACCAGGACTATCTGCTCAGGTAAACCTAGGGTCTGGCGTAGGAAACGCTCACCCAGGTTCCAAACTCGACAAACTGGGCCCTCTAGCAAAATCTTGAAGCGCGAGGTCTCCTCCGCACCAGTGAACCTCTCCCGCATCGTTGCTGGCAATGGAGCCCATGGCTGCCAGGTGATCTGAAAATGAAATGCAGTTTGTTATCTACTATTATTGGCAATACGGTGTAAAGTGAAGCTTAAATGAATTGTAAGTTGAACATACCTTTGCGGGGGTGATGGTGTCGAAATAGCGGCAGAAAAAGATGAATGACTCGCGGGGCCTCCGCACGTACCTCACGTCGAAACGGCGTGAGAACGGAACGACGAGAGGGGTCTCTACGTCAGGTACTGGGGCTAGCCTGGGAAAGTAGGCATAGACCCACAACTGCAGAGCAGATATCAGTATACTTATCAGATAAAGCAGAATACAGAGTAAAGCAGAAGTAGTAGAATCGTGTATTGTGCAGAGTGTGCAGTGTACAGTCAGTGTAAAACAGAGTATGTGTATGCCGTGTGTGCAGTATACAGTTAGCATGAAACAGAGAGTACAGTGTGTGCAGTGTACAGAGTATAGAAAATGTGAAGCAGAAATGTAAAGCAGAAAAAGAAAATGTACCTCCCAACGCGCCAATAGCCCCCAAGCAACTGTCCGCTGCCACGGGAAGCTGAGCTCATGTATCCATAGAGTGTGGCCAGAGCAGCACCACCCCAATCATAGCGTAGGATCTGCCTGACGTCCACCAGTGCACTCAGCAGATAGAGGGGCACGGTGTTCGCCCGGTCGGCGAAAACGGTCGTCCCCAGTAGAAACATGAGGAAGCCGCACGCATATCGCTCCACCGCCTCCTGGGTCATCGGAGCCTCCTCAACTAAGGCTGGCTGGACTCTGAACTGGACCTCGAACCATGAATATCGAACAAAGCCGGGACGCGCAAGAGGCGGCAGCTCGCCAAGCAAGTAGATCTGAGCGGCCTTCCACTCATCCATGTCGGTGTCAAAGGGGATCGGATCACCCCCCACCCCAATGCCGGTGAGAATCGAGAAGTCGTAGGGAGTCATCGTCATATCTCCCGTAGCAGAGAAGTGGAAGGAGTTGGTGGTATCTTGCCACCTCTCCGCTAGAGCGGCGAGGAGAGGCCTGCTCGCAGTAAGGTGCGAGAGGCCCCTGCAAAATGTGCCGAATCCGGCCTGATCCACGATGTGGCGAACCGCATCGGGTAGCTCCGTGTACCAATCTCAAGCGGCAACATTCCCATACCCACGGATGGTATGGGAATCTCCCTGTTCAAAAGCAAACAGTTGCGAAACAATATAAAATGTACAGTTTTGAAGAATAATCAAAGTTGATACAGATATAACATGTGTGTGCACGTTTTCAAATTCAAACAAAATACCGGGTGCCAGCATGCTTACAATGAACTACAACATGTGATGTGTTGGTGTGCTTGAGTGGTTCAATACAAATAACGTGTGTGTGCACGTTTTCAAGTTCAAACAGATACCGGGTGCCGGCATGCTTACAGTGAACTATAGTGTGTGCTGTGTCAGTGTGTCTGAGTGGTTCAGGGCCAGTACAGGGTGTGTGCATTTGTCGGATTCAAACAGATATCAGTTGCGGATGTGTTCATGGATAAACTACAGTATACAATGTATCAATGTATCCGAGCTAAGCAGTTAAAGAACATAATCAGCTATGGCAGTTAAGTGTTCTACATTGCGGAAAGTAAAGCAGAGGGAAGAATATACCTCGGAAGCGCCAAAGGACAAATGAGATGTCAGCTCGCGCAAGAGAAGCTCTGGAGGCATGCCCCTCTCGAAACTCCTGAACTGGGTCAGTCCATCAGGAGGCAGGATGTGAATCGTCGGCCGGTAGGTCGCCGGACAAACGGGCGAACACTCAAGGGTAGAAGCTCAGCCCCGGGATCCATCTCATGATCCGAGGGAGTCCCGCCCCGTGGAATATCGTCCGCCATGTATAAGGTGGTGTGAAAATGATCGGGAAAGTGAAAACAGGGCTAGAATGCGAAAAGTCAACAAGAAGTCAACCCCGAGAGGGCGGAAAATGGCTAGAAAAGCTGGGAAATGGAAGAGGCACGAAAATTAAGAGGAACTTGGGGGAAACAAACCCCAAGGGGCGGAAATCGAAAAAACTACACCGAAACAAAGTTTCAATCGGTTCAAAATGTTCGAAACGCAAAGGAGATCGTGAATCGAACGATGAAACGGGGGGCTAAAACACGAGAAAAATGAGAAACGAAGGAAGAAAAGTGCTCTAGGAAGAGAGGGGAGCAATTTCGGCTAGAGGGAAATGAGAAAAATAAGGTTTGGAACCCTATTTTAAAAGGCCCGAGGTGAAAAGTCAAAACTGTCCCGATTCAGGCATTTTTGGCCGGTCGGCTACATTTTTGGCCGGTCGGCCAAATGTTTGGCCGGTGAGATGTATTGGTGGCCGATGAACAGCTAGTGGCTTCCCCTGATGGCCGGTGAGCCTCCTACACCCTTGCTTGGGTCAGATGTGTGGTTTGGGGCCTTCATTGCTCTAGATAGTGCAAGACAGTGCCTTTCCAAAGCTCAACCGGACTCCGTT
Source organism: Camellia oleifera (assembly GCA_022316695.1). Classification (NCBI taxonomy): domain Eukaryota; kingdom Viridiplantae; phylum Streptophyta; class Magnoliopsida; order Ericales; family Theaceae; genus Camellia; species Camellia oleifera. The sequence continues at coordinate 88,450,200 of CM039319.1, forward strand.
TTGACCTCGGACTATGTCCTCTGTGCGTGGCACTCGAATTTGTGCAAGACGTATCCTTCTGGTATCCTTTTTGTCTCTTACAAGGTTCGAGAGTTGCCCCGCGTGCATTATGTTACAACGCTCTGTCGTGAACGCGCACTGATTTTGTATCATTCCTGTCGCGTCGTTGCGCACACATCTCGCATTGTCATGCGCATGCCATAATAGCATCATGCATTCAAAATAAGAAAATTCATGCATTTCGCACGGTCTGGCGAGACCTTAAACCTGCTCGGTTGCATTGTCATGCATTTCAAACGACGCGTGTGGTTGCGCATTTGGGTCCGCATGCATTGTCATGCATATCAAGAGGCGTGCGTTGTCACGCACTTGCATTAACATGCATTATCATGCATCTCAAAAGCCGCGCGTTGTCACGCATTTTGAAACCATGCATTTTGCACGGTCTGGCGAGACCTTAAATACGCCCGGTCTAGCGAGACCTTAAACCCGCTCGGTCTAGGAGACCTTAAATCCATCGGTCTGCATTGTCATGCATGATCCTCATTACGCGTTGTCATATGCATCTTACATGCATTGTCATGCATTTCGAAAGCCGCGCATTGTCGCGCATTTCAAACTCATGCATTGTCATGAATTTTAAAAGCCGCGCATTGCCGCGCATTTCAAACTCATGCATCGTCATGCATTACGAAAGACGCGCGGTGTCGCGCATTCCAAGTATCATTTGCATCATCGTACACCTCCATTCGGTCTGGCAAGACCTTAAACACGCACTTCGAGTTCACATGTCTTGACATGTATCTCGAGCGACGCTCATTGTCGCACAATAGATTTAACATGCATTGTCATGCATTTCGAAAAATCATGTATTGTTATGCATCTCAAAAGCCGCACATTGTCGCGCGTTTCGAATTCATGCATTTTCATGCATTTCGAAAAACCATGCATTGTCATGCATCTCAAAAGCCGCGCGTTGACGCGCATTCAAGTTCACATGCATCAACATGCATCATCATGCATTTCAAAACAAAAAAAAAAAAAAAAAAACAAAACAAATATAGTGCATATGTCATGTATCACTGTAAATATTGCATATGTCATACATCATTGTATGTTGCATATGTCATGCATTTTATCGTAAATATTGCATATGTCATGCATTACATTGTATATAGTGCATATGTCATGCATTCACTGTGCATGTAGGATATATTGCATTGTAGTTTGCATGCACTCACTGCATTATCCACCCGCATTGTCGTGCATTCTTCACTTGCGTTGACGCGCATGTTTCACTTCCACCTGCATTGTTGTGCATTCTTCACGTGCGTTGACACGCATGTTTCGCTTCCACCCACATAGTTGTGCACTCTTCACTTGCGTCAATACGCATGTTTCGCCTTCACTTTCATCGTAAATACTATACCATCCCATTGCATATCGTATATATTGCATTGTAAATTGCGTGCATTCATTGCATCACCTTCCATCTATGGCTTGCGCCTTTCCTTGTTGAGCTTGGTCTGGTATGTGCCCATACTTTTCACGTTGAAGCACAGTTTTGCATGTGTCCGCGCTTTGAGAGTTGCGGCACCTTTTCTGTGTTAGACATGGCTTGTACGTGTACATGCCTTTCCTAGGAAAGATACGGTTTGGCCCGTGCGCCATATCCATTGTACATATTATATTGTAGTATAATTGTTGCATCCAGCATTAGGATCATTGTTCTTTCCCCAGCGGGTCGTTTCCCCACTTATGTCAATCCACCCAATACTTGTTCTTGTGTCCGTCTACATCACTCATAGTTCTGCATGTGTACGCGCTTTGAGGGTTGCGGCACCTTTTCTATGGTAGACGGACTTGTTACCTCCATCAATCTATTTAACATTTGTGTGGTTTTGAACCGCTCATGATTGGATCATGATTCAATTGCATTGCATTTTCATTTGCATTATCATACATAGTTTTGTATATATTGCATATCATTTTGCATTCATTCCGCATTGTCATGCATGTTGCTAGCGATATTGTACCTGTTGAGTTTTCTTTCTCTTTCAGGCACGATATTGTATGTACGGTTCATTTGACGCTGGTGAAACCAGACGAGCCGCACAGGTATAGTATTCTCCATGTGAAACGCAACGAGAATTACATGATTCTCTTACACCCACTGTGCATTGTAGTGTAGTTTGGACTGTGCTAGCTTAAAACTGTTGTATTGTATGTGCTTCGTTACAGCTTTCTTTGCATGATCATAAGTTATGTTCGGCTTCTTGCATTTTCGATTGCATTTTTTCCCCTGCCTTCGAGCGCATATCTTTATTGTCTTGCATGCTTTGTCTAAGTCTTCGGCCTTGTCAAAAATGGGTCGTCTCTGGGCTTTGACATTTACTCCCGTCATCCTTATGACTTTCGAGTTCTGTCAAAGAGGGGCAACTGTAGACATCCCATTTTTGACCGTCCTCAAGACTTGGACGTCACTGCTTGAACACTCAGTGATCATCCATGTTTGTGTTCGTCTTGAGTTCCCAGAGGTCTCGGCTACGCGCCTTGCCTGAGGATCTCTCGACTCGACTGTTTTGTGTTTGGTTTTGCACCAGACATTTGTGTCTTGCCTTGGAAGGGCAGGGAATGCCTTGTGAGGCATCCCACACTCCACCGGCCATGGCTTGAGGCCACCGGCTGTGTTTTGTTGCCATCGGCCATGTATTTGGCCGACCGGCACTATAGATGGCCGACCGGCCATCTATTTTGGCCAAATTGCATTTTTTGCCGGCCGACTACTGTGCATCTGCTTTTGTAGATATTTTCATGCAGCTGTCATCCATTTGGCTCCCTCCATACACGTGTATGGAGGGATCTCCCTCTTGTTAGCTTCCTTTGGAAGCTTTACAAGATTGAATTGTCTATAAGAGGAGGCCTCTTCTCCCTCCTCTAGGTTAGACAACTTTTCCAGAGGGTTTTGAGTATTAGGGTTAGGACTTGTATCTATCCTATCTCTACACCTCCCTCTCTTTTGTGTTTTGTGTGTGTTTTATCTTACTTTTGTACACAAACACCCACCATCACATCTTCTCGTGGTTACTGAGGGGCCAGAGGTCTGTTCTTGAAGTTTAGGAGCTGGTTTGAGCTCAAGGAACCAGCTGGTCCAACATTTGTGAAGAAGGTCATCAAGGGTAACATTCTTGCCCCTTTTTACCCCATTTTTACATAGTAGTTTGCTTACCTTACACCTGTTTTTGAGCTTAGTGTATAACATATAAAAGTTGTGTTTTTACTTGCTTTAAATAGTTGTTTAAGGTTGTTTCAAGCTTTGAGGTGGTTTGACCCCTCTTAAGACTTGTTTAGCCCCCATTTTGTGCCATTTTGGGTGAGCTCCGGGACCATTGTGTTTGGGCCTCCCCACCACTGAAATCTTGAGGGATTTCAGTGGTGAGGATGGTGCCTTGAGGTCCGAAGAAGGAGAGGGCCACCCCCTCTCCTTGTTGTCCTTTAAAAGGGCCATTTAAGCCTCATGTGTTGAGCATCATTTTGAGATCATGTTGGCCATGTTTCAGTAGGTATTTGGTACTATTTTGCCATGTTTTACCTCAACTTTGAGTTGGTTTAGACACACCTTGCATGCTTTGCATGCATGTCTTGTAATGCCATCTTTTAGCCTTAACATGCACCTAGGATTTAACCTTTGTTCAAGCATGTTTTAGGCCTAGCTTTGTGAAGCTTTTGTGTTTGTTTTGCCATGCTTGAGGTCTGTCCTTGGCCATTTTGGTCGACCAAGACATGCATCGCGTAGCCCCTTTGCATCTTGGCTTGTTAGCCTCAAGTGTATAAGTGTGTAGTATGCATTGCTTGCATCATTTTCAGTGGTTTGGGACCACTTGCCATGCTATTTCAGCCCTCATAATATGCTTGCATGCTTGCCTTTGATACCCCTTTGATGCTTTAAAAGATGGTTATCTTATGCCCCTTTGTTTAGGCCTTTGTGTATTCTTGCTTGCTTAAGCCACTTAGATGCCATCTAGGTGTTCCCTTAGCATTGTCTAGGCCTTCCTTGAACCTGTTTTAGGTCCTCTTGGCCTTGTGAGGCTTGGTTGGCTTAGCCATGGTTTAAGTCTCCTTAGCTTGCCTCAAGTACTTGGGCCAATTGCATGCTATGTTTGTCTTGTTTGAATTGGTTTGGCACCATCACTAACATGATTTTCAGAGCTTTCTATGCATGCTAATTGTTCATGTTTTGCCTCTATTAAGTGTGCTTAAAAGTTGTTTGTTTGATTCTTAAGTGTTGGCCCATCAATATGTACATGAGTGTATGTGTGTAGGCCCTCATTTCCATAGCATTGGCCACTATTTTGGGCTTGCTTGAGGGCTGCCTAAATTGGTTTAAAGTCCACCCTTTGTGTGTTGATTGCATACTGGGCATATAATGTGTTGTTGTGTGTTTAGGTGGCTTCACATTTGGCATGCATTTATCTTGGTTAAGTTGCTCAACATGTTGTCACATGCCTTGCCTACTTGCATGCTCATATTGCATGTTGAATGCTTGTCATTCCATGCCTTGCATGATTGATTCCTTAGGTTATGTGCCTAGCATCATCATTTGCTTACATACCCATATTTCACACTTAGGCTCACATGCTTAGGATTGCATTACATTGGCATGCATCTTTCACCTCTTGATCAAGCCATGATAGAGGTTGAAAGTCCCTTTGTTTGATTATGTGCATTGCATTCCATTTGAAATCAAAATGCACACTTGATTCTTTGGGCCATCATGCATGGAAATGCGCGATTGGTGGTCCGAGAATCAAGGCCCATCCTCCTTTGAGTCATACACATGATAAGGAGTGTAGTTGGAGCAGACATTGCTTGAAATGCATTGCCAAGCTATGTTTTGCCCTCTGCTGCTGTCTAACCAGATTCTGCAGGGAGCTTTGGCCGGTCGGCTTCATAGAGTGCCGATCAACCATCCATCAGTGGCCGATAGCTTAAACAGTGGCCGGTGACCATCCTCTATGGCCGGTGACCAATCCCCTCAGCCGGTGGTGTTCTACAACATCCAAAGAGCATACCCTGAGACTTGTAAAGTCTTCAGAGGAGCAGGACAACCAAAACAGAGGCAGCTTGTGCATGGCAGTGGGCTTCTGGGCAGAACCGAGTGCGCATGCATTGGACCCTCTTCCTGAGGCTGTTGTTTATTGCTTAAATTAGATTAGTTAATTTGTTAATTAATTAATTGGTCTGTAATATTTAATTAGCTTGTTGGTTAATTAAATTGTATTATTCTTTTGGTCCCTCCGAGCGAGGGCAAATTTGTAATAAGTGTGGGTGCGTGTGTACATGTCTTCCAACCCCCACTTCTTTCTTGCTTCTACTTACCTGCTTTGATGGTTAGTATTAGGACATGTTTAATTTAGCATACCTTATGCTATGCATGTGTGCATCATTCATCAAAATTGCATGCACCGGGCTCGGCGCATCATACTAACTGCATAAGTGTTTCAAATCTAACTTGAATACATGCTATCTGTGCATTTTCACATGCCATTTTAGGATTAGCCGAGCCTATCCTAATTGCATTCTGTATGCGTTGCATTAGCCACTTTGACATGAACTAGGATCACGCATGTTTACTAACTAGTTTACTGTTTCGGCACTGGAGTACGATGTAAGTATCTATGCTTTAGCATCTTGCACTGAGTGTGAATGTTAACATGATATCATGCTTAGCATGTGGCTAAATGCTTGCGTGATATTACTGCCTCAATGCCTATGAGTGAAGGTTGGATTGTTTGAGTTGGAACAACTCTGTTGAAATCCGTGTTTTAGCCTACTTGCGAGTAGCAAATTCCAAACCATTTTCCAAACAAGCGGATATGCAATGTTTTGTTCCAAATTAGGCGATCTAGTCTATACTTGTTTTGCTGTGTGCATCATGTAGTAATTGTAGGCTAATAACCGGAATAAGAATATATAATGTTTTCAAAACAAAATATCATGGTTAGTAGAGGCCGATCTTTGATCGGGCGAGAGGGGGTGCTCATAGCTAACCTTCCCCAATCGTACCCAAGTTCTCGAGCCGAGGCAACTTTGGTGATGACGGACACGTGGCCTTTGGCACCAAGTCAGGGTTTCCTAAATTCCCCCAAAATAAAATATTTAGGTGGCGACTTTGTATCTGGAAAAGCAGTCCATGTTTGGCACTTCTTTACAAAAATCTATTTTTCAAACGATTTGCTGGATTTGGACTCTTTGGTTCAGATTAAGAACCGTGACAATTTGAGTCCGAACTGTAGTAGACGCACAAATGAACAGAACGGGGGCTCATCCCCCTGGGGCGTTCGGGGACGTCTACAGATACCCTTCCTCCATCAGTACCTTCAAGGCAATGGTTGGGCTCATATAGAGTTGGGTGAAGGTTCGTTTCGAGGAGGAAGAAGCACTAGGTTTAGAAATATTAGCAAATGGAGTGGCGAGTGTTGGTCAAGTATTCATAGGCTTGGGACTGGAATTAGGATGGGTGTTTCGGGCAAAGCATCCCTTTTCATTGTTTACCCCCTAATTCAGAATGCTCTCATCCTGAGCGACAAAAGTGTAATCCACAGTTTTTGCAACAACTGCAAGCACTTGCTGTTTGTTCAACCCTTTGACCTTCAAAGTCTTAATAGCCCACCGAAGTTGTGCATAGGGATCCATACTTGTCTCGGCTTTGTTCTTGCTACTTACTTCTACTTGGCCAAGGGTTTTGGTGGCTATATCGAAGCAAGGCCCATTTGTTACTGATCTGTCATCACCCAGATTTGAGATAGTTTCAAGTTGGCCCTTTTTAACTGCGGCTTGCCCCAAGATTGGGAAGCTTTTTGATGGAATCGAAACCCCAAATATTAAATCTACCATCGTTCCTTGAAGATTTTCAATCATTCCCAACATCTCAGCAGTAGTGGGTTCACCCATTTGGTTCCCTTGGCGTACCTGAACCGGATTGGGTGCATCAATCATGCACAAATCAGTACTTTCTAGAATGTACACCTTAGGCTTGGATAAATGGGCTGAGGTGATGTATATGCTGGGATTGTAGGTAAATGGGAGTATATGGATAAGGTTAAGGTAGGGAGGAGATACTTGGTCATGGATGAGAAGTGGGTTGGTGGTAACATTGGGGTCTTGAGGTGGAGCTATTATCTAGTTGTCGATGAGATTCTGGATCTCATGACGAAGGCGGTAGCAATGATTGGTGCCATGACCACGCTGCTGATGATACACGCAATACTTGGTGGGGTTATGTCTGGCAGGGAGTGGGTCAGGCAGATATTGACGATCGAGGGGTTTGAGACACTCTCTTTCCATCAGGATTTTTAGTGCGTTGGTTAAGCTCATATGGAGGGGGGTGAATGTTCTGCCTTGAGCTCAGGTTGGGCTGGTTGTTTGTGGGTTAGATGGACTGGACCTTTGCTGAGTGGGTTTTTTCTGGAATTAGATGGATTATGATGGGTTAAGGCTTTTCGAGTTGGATTGGGTTTGGCCTTTACTGAGTTGGGTATTGTTCTTTCTTTGGCTCAGACAAAACCTGGCATTAAAAACAAATGCGTCATCAAATCGGGATACTGGGTGTGCTGGTCAAAACAAAGCAAGATATAATTTGGACCTGGCTCTGGTTTTGCTAAAAATTCACCCATATCAAACACAAAGCCCTGAATTTTGACCCAAATCTGATTCTGATATGACCCTCAAGTTTGAAAGGAATCACCTCAATATTAAGACTCTCCGAGGATTGCATCATACATTCCCAAAGAGTTCACATTTTGCACGAAAGCATTCAAAACACCTCTATGAGAGGTTTAGGGTTTCCCCGTCCTAGCTTTGGAGTGATCTACAGCTTTACTACTCAAACAGTCGGTATCACAACATCCTACATATGGGAGAGTATCCTGTCATAATTTGGAATAGTCACTAGAGAGTACTATATGCATTAGGTCAAATAGTCATAGAGGGTACCTCAGCAAAACTACCTAATACACGTCTCACACCTAACACTGAGAAGTGAAAGGAGGATCAAACAGTATGGCGGTAATTCAGATCCAAGGGTTGTGTTCCCAACATGGCAGAGCCCATGATCGGTCAGCCTTTTGGCAAGCAAACCGTCCACGTATAGCAGATGGCAAACACAAGGACTTAAGTGCACCAATGCAAAGAACATATAAGTGTAGATAAAAATTCACATCATAAATTTCAAGTCAAGTTTTCTAATTCCCCAACAGAGTCGCCAGAAACTCTAGCTCGGCTTTTCATGCTCCCTTGTGGAAGAATGAATAGCCCGTACAGTTCGAACTACACTTGTGGATTCTGAATATGATTTTACAAGTGCAATGTGAAATAGTGAAAACACAAAAAGAGTCCAAATCTGACAATTTCTTTTGGAAAATCGATATTTTGAATCAAATGCCAAAAATGGACTGATTTGCCAGGTATTAGAGTCGCCACCTAAATATTTATTTGGGAAATTTAGGAAACCAATGACTCGTGCCAAAGGCCATTAGTCCGTCATTATCAAAGTGTCTTGGTTCGGGAACTTAGGTATGAGAGGGGAAGGTCACTAATTGAGCACCCCACACTCGATCAAAGATAGGCCTCTACTAATCATGATGTGATTCTTATGTACAGTATGTGTTCTTATTTTATTTTTAACATACAAGTATAGACTAATTTCACTAGAAGTTGGAACGTTTGATTTCATGTTTATTTTGAAAAAGTGTTTTGAATATGTACCACTTGAAAAGTGATCTCATATATATACATTAATCAAGGTATCCCAATTTTAGTGAATAGCCTTTATCCATAGGCATTCAAACAGGTATATCAAGTAAGCATTTAGCCTCATGGAAGTATGCTTGGTATAGCAGCAATCACACTTATACAATATGCTAAAGCAAAAATGCTTACCTTATGTCTGAAGGCGAGTCAAAAGAAAGCAAATAGTTAGAAAAAATGCATTATCCTAATAAATGCAACATGACTAATGCAACACATACAACGTGCAAGTAATAAGCTCGACTACTAGCATCGCATGCGAGTTAATTCAAGGCATGTGATAGTGTATGTATTCAAGTAAAGAGTTTGAATTTGACATTTGAATAATATGATGAACCGAACTTTTATGCATGCAAAACGAATGGATGCAAGTTATGGAATTGCAAATTTGAAAATATGATGTCCTTATGCTAACCATCATAAGCAGATAAATAAAAGGGAGAAATAATGGGGGTTGGAAGACATACAACTTATTACATATTTGTCCTCGCGAAGGAGGGTCTGAATGCCCAAGTGTCTGAAATAACCTACTTTATTACAAATCCAAATGAATAATAACTAAAAGGGGCTGTCTAATCTATTATAGCAATAATACGTAATGATTGCACGATGCTTCTCAAGAATTACTTTGTTTGCCTTGCTGGGAACTGTTCTATTTCACCCCTAGTCATTGCTTCCAACCAAAAGTGTACTGTTTTCCACTTATTGGAGCCTCTTGTAGGGGAGGTGTTCTTGTTGTAATTCAAACTTGATTCCAAAGCACCCTTAAGTTTGAGTTATGATCTTCAAGTCTCAAATCAATTTCCAAGTTCAAGCTCTTGTATGGTATGTATGGATGATATGAGAGCTTCAAGGCTGATATGAGAGCTTCAAGGCTATGGAAGAACAAAGATGAACTCAACTTTTGTATAATTCTCACCTCTCTTTGATATTTCTCTTGGATATTTCTATACTTGATATTGTTTCTCCCTCTCTAACTCTTAATCTTGTTTTCTTAACTCCTCTAACATCAGGATGAGCCCCGTATTTATAGAACTTGAGCTGCTGCTCAAAATATCTATAGAATTGGGTAGTTGGCAGATCGCTGTACAAACTGCTTGAAAAGTTAATAGGTCCGACCGAACCTTGGTGTCTTCGGCTGGAGGTCATTGATGTACGGCCGGAGGTCAATGTATGCCCACTGTTCCTCACTTTCAGGTTCAATACAGGTTGGTAGTAGGTGCAAAACTGACTTTTTGGGGGTAAAAATACATTGGGTATGGCAAGTTGGAATTGTTTAGAGCTCAAACTCGGATTCTTTTATTGAGAATTAAAACCACTTACACAATGTAATCATCATCATCGAGTGCTTGGAATAAAGCGCCTAAGTCTTACGAGTAGTCAAAATTAGGGTGTCTACACCATGGTGTTTATAAATTTACATGTATGTCTCTAATTGTTTTGAACCGATATCAATATCTTACATGCCTATTGAATGTACCCGAATCTTTGTGATAGTGATATATCTTCATTATGATATTATATTCCTTGGGGCCGCACTTAGAAAAACAAAAAAAAATCTCTACATAAAACTTTTTGCATCTTTCTATTCGTTAGAATTTTAACAATAAGTGTTTTTGCTCTTGGAATTATTGGCATTAAGTTTTAATTTCTTCCCTGAAGCAATATTCCTCCATCATATTCTTTTCCTATATGACTTATTTCTGCCTCAGTACCGTATGTTTGGGTATTGATCTTTGCTGACTTTAGAGACATACTTGATCTTTTTATCTGTCAACTTGATCAACCAATATCAGATTTGAAGCTGACCCGTTATAAACTAACAACTCCCACTCCACTCTAAATTAATGGAAGGTTAAAAGCTAATACTTGGCCTGTTGCCAAACATGAAGGTGTCACGACCCAAACCCGCCCCCATAGGTTTAGCATCGAGACTGGCCAGTAATCCTCGGATTACCAAAGGCCTTATGACATAATAGCATATAAAGAGGGGCTGCGGAAGCAATATACAAAACATATATAGTCCAATGAGCCGTGTTGACATACATGGAACTGACAACTTAAAATTTCTTTATAACAAGATGCAATATTTACACACACTAAGTACATGCCAAAAGACATCCTGAGTAAACATCACATAGTATAAAATGTTTACAAAAGCAACCATGAAACTTGACTTCAATCGGAACCTCCTCGGGAGGCACAAGGGTTGGCTGACAAAACTGAAGCATAGGCCATCAACTTTGGGCCTGATCACGTGCTTGCTCACCTACATACATAATATAAACAGTGAGCTAAAACCCTAGTGAATAGTAACAGAGTAAAGATTTTATTGAATGATGTCCATATGGAAACAAAGCCTTGTACATATTTAGTTACCATAACAGAGCAGATTCATAGGTATTTTTACATTCGTAGTCAAAACTTGTACATGTATCATATCATAATACGTGACACATCCATTAGCTTTAACAAATCCGATGACCCACAAAGGGACTGCCATGAAGGCTTACTGATGACTCATGTGCACAGAGACATTTCTGATGACCCATAAAGGGACCTGATGACCCATGAAGGGACCAGACGACCCGTGAAGGGACTTGATGACCCATGAAGGGACGCTTATCATATAATGCTAAGGATGCCACGAATAACTTTTCAGAATCTTGGACAATCATTCATTCGTTTCAAACACAGCATTTCATTTTAGAAAACTAATTACTTCATATCGTAATATTCAGAAAATACTTAACATTGAACATAACTTTACAAAGTCATTACTCATAGATGATTGATAGCTCTAATTAGATGGTAAGGTGGCACTTCACTTGTCCTGAGGCGCGTGACCTACATGAACACACATACAAATACACACTTGAAACACACGTTCGAATTGTACATAACTTATTTCGTTTGTTCTTAGTGTGTTTCTAGTCTTAAATCCTCAATCTAGAGTCTTAACATGGCCTAGGAATGCTTAGGATGGAATGAGGATACAAAAATGTGTTGGAAAACATTTTTAAAAACTAGCTTAAAATAGGGTCCACGCTCGAGTGTGGCTTTTCCCGCTCGAGCGGACATGTAGACAATGAAGCTCCGCTCGAGCGCACTGCAAACTTTTGAAAAAGTACTGGTTGCATGTTTTTCACACTCAATGGACGCTCGACCCACGCTCGAGCATGAGACTCAGACCCTCGCTCGAGCGCGAATTCCCTCGCTCAAGCGGACTACAAAACATATGAACTTCTGGGCATATGCATTTCACGCTTGAGCGTGATTCTCAACGCTCTAGCGGAAGTGCATGTACTTAGAGTGTACGCTCGAGCGTGAAGTCCACCGCTCGAGCGTGGATAAAAAATCTGGAATTTCCAGATTGATCCTCAAGCACAAAACTCAACCTTTAAAGCTTCAAACTCAATTTTTTTTGGGCCAAAACTTGAGAAAGTACATGAAGACCCTAAAGCAAAAAGAATTAAAGATATTTCAAGAAACTATGGCCCAAAGGCATGCCAATTGTACAAAATTCAACTTGAAACTCAAGAATAACCCATGAACATAACATGCATGCAATTCTTTGAATCAAAGCTCCTCAAAACATGATCAAATGTTACTAAACAACATGAAAACTCAATGATTTCCCAAAATTGAGGTGAATTCAAGACATGCATGAGGGAATCCTTGAAAATCAACTTCAAAATGCTATGAAACATGCATGCATGCATGATATGATCTATGTTCTCTCATTCTTTTTGTCCATCCCAAATTACTCAATTTAATCCTCAAGAATTCATGTCTTAACAACACAATTACATAATCTAGGTGTTGAATTCATACCTCAACCTCTCAATGAAGCTCTAATTGGTGAATTCTCCAAGGTCCCACCCCAATCTCCTTGAATTCCCTAGCAATTCTCCTTTCCTCTTGCTTTTGGTTTCAATCCTCCTTCTCTCCCTCTCCCTCTCCCTCTCACATTTTTCTTTTGTAGAATAGGCTCAAAGGTGTGTGTAAGTGGATGAGAAGAGGTGAGTGGACTCATAAAAGAAATGGTGTTTAATTGGTTAAAGTCATAGGCAATTAAGTGGGATTAATTTAATCTTATTTAATCGTTTCGAAATGCATTTTCAATTGAACCTACTATAAAATCCTAAAACTTCTAATTAATACATAAATCAAATCAATTTCTGTATCGGATGCCGATAAGGCCTTCAATTCACAAATCGAAACTAAAACATAAACAGATCTTTCTACGCTAATGTGGGGAAGGTGGTTTGGAAATACTCTTCAGATCTTGGAAGACGCCAATGATCCTCTGCTAGTCACCTGCAAAGATACAAATACTCCGGTCGGGGGATGCTGGAATTAGCACTCCGACGGACAAGTCAGTTTCTCTACTCAAGAAAGCTTGTTCACTAAGTTTTTAGAAGTGATTCTTGCATACCTTTTCTAGTCCATTGCCATTATATTTATACTCGTTTCTTCTGATCCTCGGGGCCAGGGCCTACTTTTTCAATCATTATCTTTTCCACTATTCGGCTCTAGGGATCCTCCCCTATTCGGCCTATTTATCCTATTTGGCCCCTTATCCTTGCGGGATATCTGCCGGCTAGCGTCAAGCTTCTGAAATATACCTCCTTTATCTTCGCCAATTATTCGGCTACCACAATTGCCCTCCGAACTCCCTGTTGACGGCAGTTGATCGGTGTGTTTGGTTCAGAATTTGAGAAGTTTAGCGTCAGGCGACTTCGCGTGCCCCAATATGTCAGGAGGCGCACGCCTTTTTGCTCATCATTACGCTTTCCCGCTCTATTCATGTGTATCTCAGCATTTATTGCGATTTGAAACTTTGGTCCTTTCGAATTCACATTTTGTCGATTTTCTGAGACTTTTGGATCGCCAGTGCATATCCCTCCGTGACTCGCGTTTTCTGCAACTTCTTCCCGTCTTCCCTTGTCTCATCTGCTCTTCGTAAGTCTCCTTCTCCCTTCTTTGTAATCCTATTTTCTTTTTGCTATTTTAGCTTCGGCGAATATTTAGTTCTTTGCTAAGATGGCCAAACATTTGAAAGACCTCCTTTCTGAGGATCGTATCTCCGGTTTCTGGAAACATTTTTCTATTCCTGACGACGTCCGTTTATCCCTTGTAACGGACAACGCTCTCGACATGGAGAGGGAAGATCAAAACACGATCGTATTCCCCCTTTTATCCATTGCGGAGGGCGGGGTTCGTTTCCCCCTACACCCACTTCTTAGGGCCGTTCTCCGCTATTGGGGTTTGATTCCTTCTCAACCCAATGTAAATTTCTTTCGAATCATCATGGGGGTTGTAGAGTTGAATCGACGCCTTAGGATTAACCTTGGGATTCCGGCCATTCGGCATTGTTACGCCTTAGCCAAATCCTCCGGTCGGCTAGGGCGATATTTTCTCAGGGCCAAAGATACTGACCATCACTTGGTGACTATGCTTGCCAGTTCCGGTAAGCGGGTTGACGACGTGATGGTCAACGTCCAAGGTAATTGGGAGTTCGCTGAAAGGGAGGATCACCTGGACCCTATTCCCAGACATAAGGGTGACCCAGGTTGCCACGCAATGTTTTATGTTTGTTGGTCTATCTCTTATTCGGCTATTTTCCCTAAATTGCTTTTTATCTTCTACAGGTAATAGGTTGAAGAAAATTCTGACTTCGGTTGACGACGTAGTTCTTGGGGAAATCAAGACTGCACTCACATATTTCGGCCGCCCAAACGTACAAAAACAAGGGAGAGCCGCCCATATTCTCCTTCGGTACGAACCCACTTACACTACTTTCTCGGCTGCAGACAATATTCCGATTCCATCCGGCAATCAACAGCTCTCGGCCCTTATCTTCTCCAGCTTCAAAAACCTTAGGCAGATCGGTCTCGTAGCTTCTGATTCGGGGGAAGACGCCGAGCCGGTTGTAGAGGTGATTGCCGATCTGGCTGGGGAGTCTACTGAGGGGGTTGTAGAGGGTGACGAGGCCGTACGCTCGGCATTTGAGACCACCGAGCCATCTGCCTCAAGATGAGCAGATTTCTCTTCTGGGGATATTTTTGCGAATTTGGGGGATCTACCCGGCAATTTCTTTGAGGGTATGGTGAAGGAAAGCTTAATGCAGATGGCGCGTAAAAGAAATGCCGAGCGGATAGCCGCCCGAAAGAAGGCTGAATGCACCGAATCAGATCCCAGCTTGATCAAGCCTGTCGTACCCGTTTCTGAGGGGACGGTTGAGGTTGCTGTGTCTGACATGGGAAAAGAGGGTGGAGAACAGGCCGATGGGGAACGGCTAATTCCGGAGCAAGGCCAAAAGCGTGGTGCCGAGGGAGAAGCGAGTTCAGAAGTTGGCCCTGGTAGCAAACGGCCTCGGCTTGAAGAATCGGACGTGGTCGCTCCGTTCGTTATTCAGCCAAAGATCAGGGATATGCCAATTTTATCCGACGCTTCGGCCATCGAGGATCCAACCATGGCTCTGAGCCTGGCGGCTTCAATTTCTCTGCCGGCTAACAACAAAGCCTTCGGTGCCGTGCCTGATATTATGGCCATTGCCCTAACTGCTCAATCGGCACTCCTGGTAGGTCACCATCATTTCGCTCTTGTTTGTTAAAGGCGTCTAATCATACCGAATTGTTTTGCAGACGATTGGAAGGATCGCCGACTTGGGTCGCCGCCTGCGTGATGCTCTCGGGAGAATTGACCATTTGCAAACAGAGGTGCAGGGTCAGAAAAGTAGGGCCGAGTTCGAAATTATGAGAGCTGAAATGAAGAGTGCGCGAGCCGAAGCGGAGAAAGAGAGGGTTCGCGTCGCCGAACAGCTTCGTGTTGATGCTGAGGGTAGGGCAAATACGAGCGAGGAATCGCTCAAACTTTCCAAGAAAGCACTTGCTGAAGCAGAAGCTCAGTTAGAGGAGCTTAAGGCGGCCCGCGAGAAAGCCGAATCGGAGGCCTTTGAGGCAGGGAGAGGTGCCGCTCTGATGGAATATGTTGAAGAAGTGTCCAAATTTGAGAATCGCGGGTTCAAACATGGGTGGCTCAAAGCCCTTGCTACCGCTGAGGTTACATTGGATTTGCCAATTCCTTATGAGCAGGTGGATGTTGAGCCACTTGAATCCGATATCGACGAGTGATCTGGGAGCCGTTTACTAAGCAGGCGTCTTTTTGTTTTTGTTTTTCTTCTTTTGGATAGTGCTTTGTTGGTTCAGGGTAGTTTTCATGTATAAATTGGTTAGCATCTGCGCGCAATTTATTAATGAAAATTTCCTTGTAATTTTTGCTACCACCACACACTTTGTATGAAAAAGTTCTGTGGTTTAATTTTAATGAAAGAGTTCTGTGTTTGTCAATGCATTTGGTAAAATGGAATTGCATATACTGTGGGGAAACCCTGATTTGTGAATCTGCCCTTGCCTCAGGGGGTTCATGAAAAGAATTCTAGCTCTGAATCAATTTGTGAGCCGGCTGGGGTACTTGGTCCGAATAGATTGATAAATCTACTATTGCCAGTCAACTCGTGAGTCGGATGATTTTACTGTGGCATGAATGATTTTATCTAGAACTCTTCTAAACAAACCGTACATACAATATCGTGTGTCCAAACTTTAGTTTGTTCCTTACTTGAATCTGAAGTTTTCATCAACAGTTCTTGTGCGTTCTTTTTTTTTTTTTTTTTTTTTTTTTTTGTGTCGCTAACCACTGAAGGTAGAGAGAAAAAGATTGGTCAATATTTGGGTTCCTGCAGACTCAATACATATCCCATCAAAATCACCATTCGCAATTTCACTGCCTACTGATCTTGGACCCTTAGATTGATGAATCTGCCCTTGCCCCAGGGGGTTCATGATAAGAACTCTGGCTCTGAATCAATTCGTGAGCCGGCTGGGGTACTTGAGCCGAATAGATTGATGAATCTGCTCTTGCCCGAATCAACTTGTGAGCCGGCTGGGGTACTTGAGCCGAATAGATTGATGAATCTGCTCTTGCCCGAATCAACTTGTGAACCGGCTGGGGTACTTGAGCCGAATATATTGATGAATCTGCTCTTGCCCGAATCAACTTGTGAGCCGGCTGGGTACTTGAGCCGAATAGATTGATGAATCTGCTCTTGCCCTAATCAACTCGTGAGCCGGCTGGGGTACTACGCACTTAGGCTGAACATATCCCATCAAAATCACCATTTGCAATTTCACTGCCTACTGATCTTGGACCCTTAGATTGATGAATCTGCCCTTGCCCCTAGGGGGTTCATGATAAGAACTCTGGCTCTGAGGAATCAATTCGTGAGCTGGCTGGGGTACTTGAGCCGAATAGATTGATGAATCTGCTCTTGCCCAAATCAACTTGTGAGCCGGCTGGGGTACTTGAGCCGAATATATTGATGAATCTGCTCTTGCCCTAATCAACTTGTGAGCCGGCAGCCAAAAGCTTGTCCTGCCGTCAACTTAGTCGGCGTCAGGCGATTGGGTTTCGCGATTAATGAACTTGCCTCGATCGTGCTGCTTCTGCGAGTGTTAAATGATCAAAGGTACAGCTTTTAAGAGTCTGGTAGGTATCTAATTCAAACTCCTGAGAGAAAATCTATTGTGCGAATGTCGAACAAACTCTTCTTTAACAGCAAAGGGGAAGCCAAGACATTGGCTGAGCTTGGCGGTGATATGAATCGAAGTGAACACCGTGGTGCGCTCTTGCGTGCTGGGAGTAAGAGTTCTATGGGTCGAGAGAGGCGTCAATCTCCTCGACGTCGTAGTAGGTCGCCCAGACGGGATAGGCAGTCTCAGGGGAGATCGCCACACGCCCAAGTCGAAAGGAGATCAGACGCGAATCCGTGCCCGTTAAGTTTTGCAGTATTTGTGAAGAATAGGCCCATGACGGAAGCGGACTTGATCGTTCGAGATCCAGACGTGGCGGTCGAGTTTGCTCGACAAATATTTCCTCCGGAAGTTCAGCAGTCAATGGTTGGTCGTCAGGACTACGAAGTGTTTCGCGAGGGCATTCATGGGGTGGTGAAAGGGCTCTATACGGCTTATGAAGTCGGCATGCGATTGCGCACCGCCCACCGAGAAATGGAGAAAAAGAAAGAGCATATCCGCAGTTTGGAGGCTCGCGTGGAGGCGGCTGAACGTGAGTTGAGAAAGATCAAAGTGGATCAGGTACAACCAGCAGGGCGGGTGAATCCAATCGTGGAAGAGAGGGTTACCAGTCGGCTTATAAGCGCTGCCCTTGCCGATCGTGAAACGGCGAGCATGTTCGCATTGGAGTCTGCAAAGGGGAGGTCTTATGAAAGAGGTTTTCACGAAGGGCGCTTGGTTGGAATCCAAAAGACCAAGGAGAAGCTTGCCGAAGAAGTTTGCCGATGTGAAAATCGTGGGTTTAGGCATGGTTGGATCAAGGCATCTCAAGTCACCGAATATCTTCGCTTGTCAGGCATTGATTCGGCGCCGCCTCTCTACCACAGTAAGGACTTTCCGTTTTCTGCTTTCGAGGTTGAGAAGAGTGAGGATGAGGGCAACGCCGTATGACTTTAATTATTGTAAGGTTCGAACGCTGGTCGCGTTCGCAGTTATGTAATTTCTTGGTTTTTTGAATAAAAGACGTTTTATTGAAAATATCAAATTGTCTCCCGCATTCGGCGTGTTCGTGTTTAATTTTATTGCATAAATGTTTTGATAGACGTAAATACATCAATCGGACTCAGCATCTGTTAGATCGATGCGCCGATTCGTTGGAGTGATCGGCCTACATGTAATGGCCGTTTACTTTTGAATAAAGCCATTGCGGTGTGTGTTGTTGAAATTTGAAGAAGCCGTGAGCCAGGGATCGGAGGGGTTACATCATTTTTGCATTTTTAGACTTAGCTCGAATGCCAGATGTCTAGCCGATTGGGCTAGATAATTTTTGCCCTTACGCAGCCTGTGCGCGTTTTAGCCAACGGTTGGGTTAACTAGGTCATGGAGAATGTTGACCGACGCCTGTCTCGTGGGGTTTAGTGTTGATAAAATCACTTCGGGATTTGGGCCTCGAGATCGCGGCCATTGCTGAGAATAAAAGCGGCAGCCGCCTCATGCAATCAAACATATTTGGCTCACCAGCATCTATTGCGTGGGATGCTCAAGAGTTCTCACCATCAGATGGTGATGATAGTTGCAGGAGCTCAAATTCCGGCCGAACTTGGCGCTCAGATGGTTTGCGGCGGAGGATTCTCCGGTGTGGGAGGTGGACCGCTGAAAGGAGAAACTGGAAACACGTCAGCCTCCAAGTCGTTGAAGCAGATCGCCCCGAAAGGAGACACAATGACCGCTGCCCCTAACCTCCCTTGTCTTGGATCTTGGCCTTGACATTGTCGATGGTGTCAGAGGCCCAACGACATGCTGATTCGGGCGCGGTTAGATCGATGCGTTTTGAGCCGCGATGGATGTTAAACTGACAAGAGTTGGATCGATCGGTTGATTTGTCTTAGAAGAGATAGATATTGTAATGTTCGAACGCGGATTGCGTCTATGTAATAACTTTTTAATCAAATAAAAAGTGTTATTTCATATAGTTGAGTCTTACTCTGAAAATCTTTTGTTTAGCTATGCCGGATGAATGTTCCTGATCCCAACTTTTAATGGTTAAGCACGTCATTTCGTATGGTTTAATGGTTTGCTATTAGTTTGCTATCGGAAAGTTTGCTACCGGAGCTTTTGTGTAGCTTAAATAGTTTTCCTGTATTCAGGGATCGGCCCTTGCCTTAGGCGGTATGCGAGTTTAACCGGAATGGGTCGTATTCGTGGGCCGGGTAAGGCACGCCTTGTCCGGCGAACCATATTAGTAATTCCGGCTTAATTAGTTTATTAAAACAGGCTCCGGATCCGAAGACTTATTCGGCCATAAGGTCTCGTGCAGCCAAGGGGGCTCTGAATCCGGAGACTTATTTTGGCCAATCGTGATATCCACGAAGGGCGCTCCGAATCCGGAGACTTATTCGGCCCTAGGGTGTCGTGCACCAAAGGGAGCTCCGAATCCGGAGACTTATTCGGCCCTAAGGTGTCGTGCACCAAAGGGCGCTCCGAATCCGGAGACTTAATTTGGCCAATCGTGATATCCACGAAGGGCGCTCCGAATTCGGAGAGTTATTCGGCCCTAAGGTGTCATGCACCAAAGGGGGCTCCGAATCCGGAGACTTATTCGACCCTAAGGTGTCCTGCACCAAAGAGGGCTCCGAATCCGGAGACTTATTCGGCCCTAAGGTGTCGTGCACCAAAGGGCGCTTCGAATCCGGAGACTTATTTTGGCTAATCGTGATATCCACGAAAGGCGCTCCGAATCCGGAGACTTATTCGGCCCTAAGGTGTCGTGCACCAAAGGGAGCTCCGAATCCGGAGACTTATTCGGCCCTAAGGTGTCGTGCACCAAAGGGAGCTCCGAATCCGGAGACTTATTCGGCCCTAAGGTGTCGTGCACCAAAGGGCGCTCCGAATCCGGAGACTTATTCGACCCTAAGGTGTCCTGCACCAAAGGGGGCTCCGAATCCGGAGACTTATTGGGCCCTAAGGTGTCATGCACCAAAGGGTGCTCCGAATCCAGAGACTTATTTTGGCCAATCGTGACATCCACGAAGGGCGCTCCGAATCCGGAGGCTTATTCGGCCCTAAGGTGTCGTGCAGCCAAGGGGGCTCCGAATCCGGAGACTTATTTTGGCCAATCATGATATCCACGAAGGGCGCTCCGAATCCGGAGACTTATTCGGCCCTAAGGTGTCGTGCACCAAAGGGGGCTCCGAATCCGGAGACTTATTCGGCCCTAAGGTGTCGTGCACCAAAGGGCGCTCCGAATCTGGAGACTTATTTTGGCCAATCGTGACATCCACGAAGGGCGCTCCAAATCCGAAGGGTTGTTCGGCCCTAAGGTGTCGTGCACCAAAGGCCGCTCCGAATCTGGAGACTTATTCGGCCCTAAGGTGTCGTGCACCAAAGGGGGCTCCGAATCCAGAGACTTATTCGGCCCTAAGGTGTCGTGCACCAAAGGGCGCTCCGAATCCGGAGACTTATTTTGGCCAATCGTGACATCCACGAAGGGCGCTCCAAATCCGGAGGCTTGTTCGGCCCTAAGGTGTCGTGCACCAAAGGGCGCTCCGAATCCGGAGACTTATTTTGGCCAATCGTGACATCCACGAAGGGCGCTCCGAATCCGGAGGCTTATTCGGCCCCAAGAGGCTTGAAGGAGAGTTTGCCAAAGAAAATCGATTTTCATTAAAACGTGGTACCAGTACAAGCATCAGATCCCACAAGTCGGGTCCGTAAATGGATCTTCATAAAGTCTACGTTCGCGCGGATTGCGGTGAGCCACGGATCTCTTCAATGCCACGGTCTATTGGGAAGCGCATAAGCTGATGGTAGGTGCTTGGGACAACCTTCATGACATGCAACCAGGGGCGGCCCTTGATGGCATTATACGGCGATGGAAGCTTCACAACCAAGAGTTCCACGTCAACCGTTTTTGAGCCCGCTCGAACAGGTAGCACGATCCTCCCCAACGGGTATTCTGGATTTGTGTTGAAGCCAAATAGTGGCTGAGACGACGGTGATAGGTCCGACTCGTTGAGGCCGAGTTCAACAAAAGTTCTGTAGTACAAGATTTCCGAAGTGCTTCCTGGGTCTATGAGAATGCGTTCAACGCTGAACCGTCATATGCGTAATTTGACGACCAAAGGATCGACGTGGCTGGCCACTGTTCCGACGAGGTCGGAGTCATCGAACTTAATTGTCAGAGCTTCTCTGGGCCTGCCGGTTGACATGTTATGTTTTTGGGGAATTGGGTGCGATTGAATCATATGCGCGGTCGGGGATGTCGGCAGACCGTAGATTATGTGGATCACACCAAGCGGAGGTGAATCTTGTCTCAAGGCTAATGCTTTGGTTGGCCTTCCCTTGCTCACGTATTGCTGCAGTCGACCATCTTGCACCAGTTCCTCCAGTTGATCCTTTAGCGCATAACAGCTCTCGGTTTCGTGGCCGTGATCTTTGTGGTATTCGCATCGTCTGTCCCTCCTCCGTGTGTTGGGAGGCCCCACCATCTTCGACGGCCACTTGAAAAATGGAAGGTGCTGGACTTTGGTCATTATTGCCGCGATCGGCTCTGTCAACTCCGTATACTTCTTGTCGGTTCGCCTTGAGCGTCTGCTGTCGACTTATAGTTGTTCGTTCGTTCGGTGGGAGCACTGATCGCTTGATCGGGGGGAGTCCCGCCTTTTGTCTCGCTTGGTTTGTTGCCAGGGCTCAGGGCTCGGTGGCGGCATGGAGCTTATTGGTTGAGCAATTTCGGGGAGGGCCGTTTTGCTGGAGATCTGTCCGGCTTTTATCCTCAGGGCATCATCTTCGACTTTACAATATTCTTCAACTTTCTTCATCAACGCCCAGACTGTTTTGGGGGGCCTTCTGGTCAGGGAATTGCGCAGAGCACTGTCAGGATGTAAGCCCATTTTGAAGGCAGTGATGGCCATGGAGTCGTTGCAAGCGTCGTCAACAAGGTTGAAGCACTCCCAATATCGTGCCGAGTACGCTCTGAGCGTCTCTCCCGACTGGATCTGCATAGCCCAGAGGGAGTCGGCCTGTTTCGATTGTATCTCGTTGGTGATGAACCTGGCCCTGAAGGATTTCTGTAGTTGGCGGAAGCTTTTAATCGAAGCTGGCTCCAACTTGTAATACCACCTGACGGCTAGTGGACCTAGGCTACTAGGGAATATTCGGCACATGAGGGCTTCATTGTCTGCGTGCAGCGTCATGGCCTGTTTGTAATGACGGATATGATCAGTGGGGTCTGATTTTCCATCGTAAAGAGTGAATGACGGAGCTTTGAATTTCTTGGGCAGGGACGCCCTTGCGATCCGTCGAACGAAAGGATCGTGCTGGTCTTCCTCGTTTGAGCTGCTTCTCCTGCGCTTGATCCTTGTTCGCAGATCCTTTTTGGAAGAGCTGGAGGTTTCGGATCGTCCCCTTGCGTCGAGCTCCGTGGATAATGAGTTGGAGTTGCTATCGGTATCCTTTGGTCGAGCCCGAGGTCTTTGCCCGTCTGCCCTCGGAGGTCGCTCTGGTTCCTGGCCCATGCCCTCTCTAGATTTTGCTACCTCCAAGGCCAACTCTTGACGGAGTCGTTCGTTCTCAGTGATCATGTTCTCGAGCCTTTGTTCGTTCTGCTTTGCTTGTTCCATGATAGCCTGCATTGTTTCTTGTGCTGAAGTTGTTGGCGAATCGAAGTTCAAGACGCGTCGTGCCACGATAGTTTCTTTTCCGAGCATATTAGCTGGGGTGAGGTCGTCTCGCTGTGTGATCTCGTCGGTGGCTATCGGAGGATCTTCGGTCACGCCTTCCATGGATGTATTTGAGTATTCCCACAGACGGCGCCAATTGTGGGGAAGGTGGTTTGGAACTACTCTTCAGATCCTGGAAGACGTCAATGATCCTCTGCTAGTCACCTGCAAAGATACAAATACTCCGGTCGGGGGTGCCGGAATTAGCACTCCGACGGACAATCAGTTCCTCTACTCAAGAAAGCTTGTTCACTAAGTTTTTAGAAGTGATTCTTGCATAGCTTTTCTAGTCCATTGCCATTATATTTATACTCGTTTCTTCTGATCCTCGGGGCCAGGGCCTACTTTTTCAATCATTATCTTTTCCACTATTTGGCTCTAGGGATCCTCCCCTATTCGGCCTATTTATCCTATTCGACCCCTTATCCTTGCGGGATATCTGCCGGCTAGCGTCAAGCTTCTGAAATATACCTCCTTTATCTTCGCCAATTATTCGGCTACCATAGCTAAATAGATAGAGACACATTAATAATGCAATACACATGTCATTAACTCATGATTTCTTCTTAATCACTTGTTAGGCACACTTAAGTATGAATTAACGTTAATTAAGGGTCGGGGTTGTTACAATCTTCCCCCCTTAAAGAGTTTGGTCCTCCAAACTCGAGTTACCTTCATTCTGGAAGAACACTGGGTTTAAAGGAAACAGTTCAGGGTATCTTTTCATTATGTCTTCTTCTGTCTCCCAAGTTGCATAAGTTCCCCCATGATTCTGCCAATCCACCTTCACTAACGGGATTTCTTTGTTTCTTAGTCTTTTTATCCTTCGATTCACAATCTGAATAGGCCTTTCCTCATAAGTATAATCATCCTTCAAAAGAACGTGAGTCAGCTCAATCACGTGTAACGGATCCCTCAGATAATCCCGAAGCATAGAGACATGAAATACATTAAGCATATGCTCCATAACCAGTGGTAAGGCTACCCGATACGATACTGGATTGATCTTTTAGAGAATTTCATAAGGTCCAACATACCTTGGTGCCAACTTGCCCTTGACACCAAACCGAGTTTGACCCTTCATAGGGGTCACTTTAATGAACACGTGATCTCCAACTTCGTACTCTCTATCTCATCTTCGGACATCTGCATAGCTCTTTTGACGGCTTTGTGCAGTTTTCAGACGTTGCTGGATTAGTTTCACTTTCTCAGTTGTCTCTTGCACAAGTTTCGGTCCCAACAAAGGTCAATCACCTACTTCAGCCCAACATATTGGAGATCAACATTTCCTTCCATACAAAGCTTCGTAAGGAGCCATTCCAATGCTTGAATGGTGACTATTGTTCTACACAAATTCAGCCAACAGCAAATAGGTCTCCCAGCTCTCTTAGAAGTCTAATATACACATTCTGGGCATATCTTCCAAAGTTTAGTTGGTCCGTTCAATTTGTCCATCTATCTGTGGGTGATAGGCACTACTCAACCTCAATTCAGTTCCCAGAGCTTGTTGCAAACTCTGCCAAAATCTTGACACAAACTTTGAATCTCTGTTAGATACAATAGACACTGGCACCCTATGTAATCTCACAATCTCATTCATATAAATATGGGCCAATTTGTCTACATTGTAGATAGATTTAACATGTAGAAAATGAGCAGACTTAGTGGTCAACTATAACCTAAATAGAGTCCATACCTCAGGATGAGCGAGGCAGTCCCACAATAAAGTCAATAGTAATGTGTACCCATTTCCATTCCAGTATTGGAAGTGGTTGTGGAAAACTAGCGGGTCGTTGATGTTCAGTTTTAACCTGTTGGCAATGTAGACATTTAGCCACAAAATCTGTAATACTCTTTTTCATTCCAGGCCACCAAAAATTCTGTTTCAAATCGTGATACATTTTCGTGTTCCCCGGATGCATGGCAAACTTGGTGCTGTGAGCTTCGGTTATAACACGCTTTCTCAAATCAAAGGAATCTGGTACACAGAGTCGATTCCGAAACTTCAACACCTTATTCTCAAACACAAACCCCGGCTTCGGTCTTGAATCAAATTCTTGCATAATTTTTCTCAAGTATTCATCTTCCAGTTGTTTCTGTTTAATTTCTTCAATGATTGCGGGTTGAGCAGAAATGACGGCTAGTACTCCGACTGGTTTACGTATCAGAATCTCAATCTCATTCCTTTCCAAGTCGTCTAGCAATTCTTTTTGGCTGGACAGCAAACATGACAAATTTCCAATCGACTTTCGGCTCAAGGCGTCAACTACGGTATTAGCTTTCCCTGGATGATAGAAAATCTGTAGATCATAGTCTTTGATCAATTCCAACCATCTCCTTTGTCTCATATTCAGTTCTTTCTGAGTGAAGAAATATTTGAGGCTTTTGTGGTCCGTGTACACTTCACAAGTTGCTCCATACAAATAATGTCGCCAAATTTTCATGGCAAACACTACAGCTACCAGTTCAAGATCATGTGTTGGGTAATTCTTCTCGTGTGGACGAAGTTGCCGAGAGGCATAAGCAATTACTTTCCCATTCTGCATTAGCACGTAGCCCAAACCTTTGTAGGAAGCATCACTGTAAATCTGAAACCCATCAGTATCATTAGGCAAAGTCAAGATCAGTGCAGTCACTAATCTGGTTTTCAACTCTTGAAAGGCTGACTCTCGTTGCATATTCCAGTCAAATGACACATTTTTCTGAGTTAACTGGGTCAATGGCATGGCAAGTTTTGAAAAGCCTTTCACAAATCTCCTGTAGTAAACTACAAGTCCTAGAAAACTTCTAACCTCTGTAACATTTGTTGGTTTTGGCCAGTCCACGATAGCTTCAATCTTCTGAGGGTCAACAGAGACACCGTCTTCATTGATTACATGCCCCAAAAATGCTACACTGTCAAGCCAAAATTCAGATTTTGACAATTTAGCATACAATCTCTTTTCTCTCAAAATCTGCAAGGTGGTTCTCAGATGGTTCTCATGTTCTTCCCTGTTTTTAGAATAGATCAAAATGTCATCAATAAACACAACAATGAATTCATCGAGATATTGTTTGAAAACCCTATTCATTAAGTCCATAAAACCCGCAGGTGCATTTGTTACTCCAAAAGGCATTACCAGAAATTCATAATGTCCATATCTAGTTCTGAATGCAGTTTTCTCTACGTCTTCTACTTTAACCTTTAACTGATGATAACCGGACCTAAGATCAATTTTAGAGAACACTTTGGCTCCTTGGAGTTGATCAAACAAATCATCTATTCGGGGTAATGGATATTTGTTCTTAATGGTCACTTTGTTCAATTCTCGGAAGTCAATACATAGCCTCAAAGACCCGTCTTTGTTTTTGACAAATAACACTGGAGCACCCCAAGGTAAAGTACTTGGGCAAATGAATTTCTTGTTTAAGAGTTCTTGAAGTTGGACTTTTAGTTCCTTCATTTCTGAAGTCGACATCCTATATAGAGTCTTGGAGATTTGTTGTGTTCCAGGCATTACATCAATGGTAAACTCAATTTCTCTATCAATTAAATCCCCGGGTAGATCATTGGGAAACACATCAGGAAACTCACAAACTACAGGAATAGTTTCAACATTGGCACTATCTGACGACATAGTCAACACGCTACACAAAATGCCCCGACACCCTTTTCTTAATAGCCTTTTCGCTTTCATAAAGGAAATCAAGTATGGCGGAGGGACTATCCCATTTCCTGTGAAAGTAAACTCGGGCATACCAGGTGGATGAAATGTGACGGATTTATTTACACAATCAATGGTGGCACAGTATTTAGTCAACCAATCCATACCTAGAATACAATCAAAATAATCGATGTTCAAGGGAAATAAATCAACATACAATGTCATTTTGCCAATCACAAGATCACATGCCGGGTAGACATAAGCACATATCATGGAACTCCCAGACGGTGTAGTTATATATAACACACAGTTCATAGATTCTAATGGTCTAGTTAATTTCCGAGAAAAAGCATGTGATACGAATGAATGTGTAGAACCAGAATCAATCAGCACATATGCATTCTAAGCACAAATAGAAATGATACCTGACACTACTGATTCAGTGTTTTGCACATCTCCAGGCACTAAAGCGAATACCTACCCTTGTTTCAACGTCTCTTTCTCAGTATTAGCTTTCGTTTTCATCTCGGATGCAGAGGCGGATCTGGCTGAGCTTGCCGCTGGATGGTTGGTATTTTTGAACCTGATAGGACAATCCTTCATCACATGACTAGTTTTTCCACATCTGAAACAGGCGCCCGAAGCTCGATAACAAACCCCCTTGTGTTTCCTACCACATTCTGAGCAAGTCGGTATAGTACCACTACTTTAGCTTGAGCTACTGTAAGATCCTGTGTTTTGCCTTTTATTCCCAGGAAATGAATGACCCTTTTTGAAACTATTCCCAAATCTTTTTCCCGTCCAATCAGCTCGTGGGACGAGAGTTTGTTTCTTCGCTGCTAGAATGGACTCTGCCATTAATGCCCTATCCAAAACATTCACGTACCTAGGTAGGTTCAGGACTCCCACCCGATCCAGTATGTCCAGATCTAGTTCACCCTCAAATTTGCGGGCCTTCTTGTAGTCGGTGTCCACCATATAAAGAGCAAACCTGGCTAATTCAGTAAACTTAGCCTCGTACTCAGCCACAGACATTCTTCCTTGTTTGAGTTCCTGGAATTCTAAAACCTTCCAGTCTCGGAAGCACTGGGGAAAGTACTTGTCATAGAAAATTGTATTGAATTGAGTCCATGTCATATTCTCATTGCCATTTCGAACTAGTAACCACCATCTCTGAGCTTCATCCTTCAGAGTATAGGTGGCTAATAAGACCTTTTGGACCTCGAAATAGGGAAACACTTCAAACAATTTTTCCATCTCCAATAGCCAAGTTTCCTCCTTTAGTGGTTCAATGCCACCCAGGAACGTTGGTGGCTTCATCTTCTTGAATTTTTGAGTCAGGTTAATTATGTCATTATTGCCCATTTCAACTTGAGCTGGCAGGGTTGGAGATGGTAAAGGTTGTTGCCTCTGTTGTTGCATTACCACTTCGGTTAATGTTGCAAGCATTTGTTCCATTCTATTCATTCGGGCATCAGAGGACCATGCTGTGTGTAGACATCCTCGAACGTCCCGGGAGGGAATCACGTTTTGTTCAATGGGCTCACTACAGTTCGGACTCAATGTCACGGTTCTTAATCTGATCTCGCAAAGTGCAATGCGAGATTGATAAATCACCAAAGAGTCCAAATCCGGTAAATTGTTTTGAAAAACTGATTTTTAGAAAGAAGTGCCAAACATGGACTGCTTTGCCAGATACAGAGTCACCACCTAAATATTTTGTTTTTGGGGAATTTAGGAAACCCTGACTCGTGCCTAAGGCCACGTGTCCGTCATCACCAAAGTTGCCTCGGCTCGAGAACTTGGGTACAATTGAGGAAGGTCATTTCATGAGCACCCCCGCTCGTCCAATCGAAGATTGGCCACTACTAAGCATGATATCGAGTTTTGAAAACATATGTGTTCTTATTCCAATTATTAGCCTAACTTACTATGTGATGCATACAGCAAACAAGTATAGACTAAGTTGCCTGGATTGGAACAAAACATTTCATGTTTGTTTATTTTGAAAATGGTTTGATGGTGCTACTCGCAAGTAGGCTAAGACGTGGATTTTGCCACCCTCAAGTGGGCTTAGAAAACAGGGTGATATGCCACTCTCAAGTGGGCTTAAAACTCGCAATCGATGAATTGTTCCAATTCAAGTAACCCAACCTTCATCCACAGGCATTCAAGCAGTTATATCACATAAGCACATAGCCTCATGGTAAGCATGCTATCATGGCAGTCACTCACACTCATGCAAGGATACTAAAGCATAAATACTTATCGAGTATTCCAAGCCAAAGAAAGAAGCTAATTAGAAATCATGCATGAATCCTAACTATACTGAAATGCCTAATGCAACACATGCAAAAATGTAACTAAGATAGGCTCGGCTATTCTAACATGGCATATGAAATGCAATAACTGATACACGTATTCAACTCAGAATTGAAATACAATGCAGTTAGTATGATATGCCGAGCCCGGTGCATGCAAGACAGATAAATGGATGCAAACATGTGAGCATAAGTATGCTAATTGAAACGTGCCCTAAACTAACCATCATAAGCTGGTAAATAAAAGGGAGAAAGACGTAGGGTTGGAAAACATACATCACACACACGCGCACTTATTACAACATTGCCCTCTCTCGGAGGGTCCGAATAAATAATACAGAACCAAAAAGAATAACAGCTACAGCTAATTATTACACAACTCTAATTAATCAACAAATTAACTAAGTAAGCAAGTAAACTAGCATGCAAATGGACTGCCCCAGCTCTGTTTTGGATGACAAAGAATGCATGCGTGCTCGAGTCGCATTGTCGGGAAATCCATCGCGATGCCTCGACTCGCCTTTGTTTGCAATTGATTTCAGAAACTTGCACAAGGCTCCAGAAGGCTGAAACTCCACCATGGAAAGCTATGGAAAGGCTGCCGACCAGCCCTTGGCCTTGGAGACCACCTGCCGACAACCTTTTGTGGTGGAGACCAAAAGAGGTGGTCGGCCTGCAAGAAAAGCTGGTCGGCCGATGTAGACACCCCATTTTTGACCGTCCTCAAGACTTCGACGTCTCCGTTTGAACACTCGGCGATCATCTATGTTCGTGTTCGTCCTGAGTTCTCAGAGGTCTCGGCCACGCGCCTTGCCTCAAGACCTTTCAACTCGACTGTTCTGTGCTTGGTTTTTCACCAAACACTTGTTGTTTTGCTTCTGATGGTAGAGGAAGGCTTGTTAGCCATCTCCACACCTCACCGGCCATGGCTTGAGGCCACCAGCCCTGTTTCGTTGTTACCGGCCACTAGTGATGGCTGGTCGGCACTATTTACGGTCGGTTGACCATTTCTTTGGTCGATTTGTCATTTTTGGCTGGCCAACCACTGTTTATTTGCTTTTGGTAGATATTTTATGCCAGCTGTGATAGCTGGCATCCACAATGCACCCTCTCCATACACGTGTATGGAGGATTTGCACCCTTTACACCCTTTTCACCCTTTTGCTCTAGCTTCTTGAGGAAGCTTGGACCCTCTTAGCTTCCTCAAGAAGCTTGACCCTTTACCTTAGCTTCCTCAAGAAGCTTGAACCTTTGGCCAAGCTTCTTGAGGAAGCTTGACCCCTTTTGCTTTAGCTTCTCTTAGAAGACTTGAGCCCTCGCCTTGTCTATAAAAAGAGAGCTTCTCCTTCCATTTCAAAGGTTGAAAAAACTCAGAGATACAGCTGGTATATCACTCTCTCTATATATATCTCCCTCTCTCTCTACATTTGTGTGTGTTAGAGAGCCCAAAAGTGAGTTTTGTTCTTAGTTTTGCACTAACACACCTAGTGTTACACCATGCTTGGGATTTTAAGGTATTGAGAGGTTGTTCTTGGAGCTTTTGAGTTGTTTTTGATCAGAAAAGGGGTCTGGAGTTTTGGTTCTTGAAGTGTTCTTCAAGGGTGAGCACTATTGCTTTATATTCCCCATTCTTGCACTAGCTTTTAACCTATCTTGCATGCAGTTTTAAGCTTGGTGTATAACTAATAAAAGTTCTATTTTTTGTTGTTTAAGATGTTTCATTAAGGTCATTTTGGTGTTGGGGGTCGACCCCCTCCCCCTCTTAGGCCTTGTTTGGCCTCTTTTGTGTCTTCTTTGTTGAGCTTTGGGAGCTTTCGTGTATTGGCCTTCTCACCACTGAAAGTGGTGAAGGGGTTTTGAGGTCTTTCATAGGGGAGGGACACCCCTCTCCCTTTGTGTTTCATTTGCTTGTTGTTTTTGGCTCATAAAGGTAGCATGCATGCTTAGCTTTACTTGGCTCCATTTCAGAGGTTTTTTGGTGTTATTTGGTCGTATTATACCTTTGTTTTTGGTTGGATTGATGGTCCATTACATGCATTATACACTTGCTTAGTAGTCCCCTTTATTGTCATAACATGTGCCATGCATTTAGGCCATCATGCTTGCATACTTTAGCTTGACTTCATGAAGCTTCTAGTTATGTTTTTCCATGCTTAAGGTCTGTTTGGTACTAATTTGGTCATCTTTGCCATGTTTAGTATAGCCACCATGCATTTTGGCTTGTGAGCTTTGAGTGCATGAGTCATAAGCATGCTTTGGTTGGGTTATTTCAACGATTTGGAATCGTTTTCCATGCTATTTCAGTCCATAATCCATGCTTGTATGCTTGCATTCATCATCCATTCCATGCTTTGAAGAGGTGTTCGTTTGTGCCTTAAAATGAGTCATTGTGCATGCCTCTATGCCTAGGTTATTTAGCTGCCATATCAGTAGGTTTTGAGGGTTATTTGGTCATGCTTGAACTCTGATTTTGGTCCCCTTCCCCCTTTGGGACTTGCCTCACGTGGTCATGACTTAAGCCCCTTGGTTAGTTTCAAGTGTTGGGCTTCTTTGTGTGCCTTACTTGCATGATTTGAGTGGCTTAGCATCATCCCCTTTGCATGTATTTCAGAGCTTAATATGTTGGTTTAATGCCCATGATTGTCTTCTTTTAAGTGTCCTTGAAAGTTGCCTTTTGTGCCTAAGTGTTGGGACCTTTGCATGTGCATACTTAGTTGTGCATTATCCATAATTTACATCACTTTTGGCCACTGTTTTGGGATGGGCTGAGGTCTTCCCATTTCAGTTTAAGTCCATTTTTGTATATAATTGCATGTTTGACATGTTACATTACCTTAGTTGCATGCTTGCACTATATTATGTTTGCATATTTGCATGTTGTTTAGCTAGTTGCATTGCATAACCTTGTCGCATACTTGGTATAT
This sequence comes from Camellia oleifera, assembly GCA_022316695.1. Classification (NCBI taxonomy): domain Eukaryota; kingdom Viridiplantae; phylum Streptophyta; class Magnoliopsida; order Ericales; family Theaceae; genus Camellia; species Camellia oleifera. Next base: position 88,482,193 of record CM039319.1, read on the forward strand.
GTTTGTGTTCTGTTAGCTTAGCTTGCATGATAGGTTGCATTGCATTGCATCTTGCATGTTTGGCACATTGCATTTGGCATGCTTTGTTAACTTAGCCTCATATTGCATACTTGAGCCATTTTGTATACTTGAGCCATATTGCATACATGCATTGCATCATGTTTGGTTTGGGGTGTCAAACCAAACATGAGGACTGAGATGTGTTCGTACTTAAAGTGACGAAACACGTCTCGATCCTCGGTTGCCGATGCCCTTGATCTCAACATGATAGGGCGTGAAGCATTCACTCATTTGTTGCATTCATTTACATTGATTTGCATGCTTGGTGCCTTTGGCCATCATGCATCGAAATGCGTGATTGGTGGCCCGAGGACGGAGGGCCACACTCCCTTGAGTCTATAGAATGATAGGGAGAGTGGCCATGCACACATTGCTTTGAAATTTCCTTGCCATGCACTGTCTGCCCTCTGTTGCTGTCAAAACAGGATTCTGCAGGAAATGATGGCTGGTCGTCCATCTTCAGTGCCGACCGGTTATCCATATTTGGCCAAGATCTTCATTTGTGGTCGATGACCACTTCTTCATGGCCGGTGGTGTTTTCTTCTGGCCGGTGGTCTCCCACAACCCTCAGGGAGTATTTCAGAAACAACTTTGAGACTTGTGCAGTCCTCGGAGGAGAAAAACAGTGCAAACAGAGGCAGCTTGTGCATGGTGGTGGATTTCCGAGCGGAGCCGAGCACGTATGCATTGGACCCTCTTCCTGAGGCTGTTTTACCGCTTTATTAGCTTAGTTAATTTGCTTAACTAGTTAAGTGGTCCGTAACTATTTAATTAGCTTGTTAGTTAGTTAAATTTGTATTATTCTTTTGGTCCCTCCGAGTGAGGGCGAATTTGTAATAAGCGTGCGTATGTATGATGCATGTCTTCCACCCCTATTTCTTTCTCCTTTTTACTTACCTACTTTTGATGGTTAGTATTAGGGCATATTTCAATTAGCATCCTTATGCTACGCATGTATGCACCATTTATCAGTATTGCATGCACCGGGCTCGGCGCATCATACTAATTGCATAGTATTACCAATCTCACTTGAATACATGTTATCTACTGCATTTCACATGCCATCTATAGATTAGCCGAGCCTACTCTAGCTGCATTTTGCTTGCGATGCATTAGCCATCTTAACATGGACTTGGATCATACATTTGATTACTAACATGTTCCTTGTTTGGCTCAGAGTACTAGATGAGTGTTTATGCTTTAGCATCTCGCATGTATGTGAATGTTAACATGAAAGCATGCTTGCCATGAGACTATGTGCTTATATTATATAACTGCTTGAATGCCTATGGGTGAATGTTGGATTGCTTGAGTTGGAACAACTCTTTGAAATACGTGTTTTAGGCTACTTGTGAGTAGTAAATTTCAAACCAGTTTTTCAAACAAGCGGATATGCAATGCTTTGTTCCAAATTAGGCGATCTAGTCTATACTTTTGTGTTGTGCGCATCACATAGTAATATTAGCTTATCAATTGGATAAGAATGCATAATGTTTTCAAAACTAGATATCATGGTTAGTAGAGGCCGATCTTTGATCGGGCGAGCGGGGGTGCTCATAGCTGACCTTCCCCAATCGTACCCAAGTTCCCGAGCCAAGGCAACTTTAGTGATGACGGACACGTGGCCTTAGGCAACGAGTTAGGGTTTCCTAAATTCCCCCCCAAAATAAAATATTTAGGTGGCGACTCTGTATCTAGCGAAGCAGTCCATATTTGGCACTTCTTTCTAAAAAAATTAGTTTTCCAAAACGATTTGTCAGATTTGGACTCTTTGGTGATTTATCAGTCTTGCATTGCACTTTGCGAGATCAGATTAGGAACCATGACATTTGAGTCTGAACTATAGTGAGACCCAAATGAACAGAACGGAGGATTTCCCTCCCGGGACGTTCGGGGACGTCTATAGTTTCTGGCCACTCTGCTGGGGAGTTAGAGAACTTGACTCGAACTCATGATATCTGGTTTTTACTACACTTATGTGTTTCTTTGCATTGTATTGCATTGGTACGCGTAGGACACCATGTTTGCCATCTGCTATTCCTGAACGGTTTGCCAGAGGCTTGCTTCGAGAAGCATGCCATAAGGCTGACCAGTTACGGGCTCTGCCACGATGGGAACACAAACCCTGGTTTTACCGGGGCACCCTTTTTGACCATTCGACCTAGTGCATGTGCGGAATCCGTTGTGACCATTCCAGGCTAGGACAGGTTGCTTACCCAATGTTAGGTTGTTTGAAACCGCTACATGTGTAAGTGAAACCCTAGCTCCTGACAAAATAGGACAGAGAAACCCTACCCCAACATAGGGGTGTTTTGGCTCTCACTTGTTTGTTATGTGCTTTAGAGTTGGCCGCTACAGGAATGCATGTATCAGCTCACAAGTTTGGGTATCAAGCCTGAGGGCACTAGTTCAGTATTTTGGGAATCAGTTATCTGTGGGTATCAGATTCAGCTTTGGGGGTAGTAATTTGGGAGCAATGATCAGTATTTGAGGAACAGTGTATTCAGCTTATCAACCGTGTGTTGTGATGCCCAACTGTGTGTTGTGTGTTTATTTTAAGTTGTTATGCTATCCGTTTGTCTGGTTGTTTATTTCCTTATTGCTTTATTTATCTTTTTGCTAGGTAGTTTAGCATAATTGCTTCTGACCCAGCAGATATTTCCCAAGCACTCTAGACTAGAGTTCACCGACTTAATCAATCTGAGGATCTGGTCGACGGACAACCAGTGTTTTATTCTCTACCCCCGGTTATCAGATGAAGGTCGAGAAGACGCAGTGTATCTGAGCAGAGATTGCCAGAGCAGTGGTCAACCTTACCAGTGGACAGTTAGGCTGAGGCCTCAATTTTCACCACAGAAAGGGAACATATACCGGTAGTTCAAATGGATCAGCAGAACATGTCAGGGATGGAGGCAATGATGCGTCAACTCCAAGAAAGCATGAAACTCATGCAGCAAGAAGCTTCCCGCCAGACGGAATTTGCCAAACAGCAAGCCATGATCATGGCCCAGCAAGCAGAGCTAATCACCCGGCTACAGCAGCAAGCCGGAACATCAGCCTCACATCAAGCTCCTCCCCCACTCAGGGTTCCAACACCCGAGGAGACGGCTAATGTCCAAGAAGATACGGACATTCCCACAGGGCCACCTGCACCCCCGATCCTACCCCAGATCCTACCCCAGTTATCTAAAGCACCAATCAACTTGTCGGATTCACCTTTAGAGTGCGAGGTAGACCCTACAGTGTTAAAGTTGAGCAAGCTTGAAAAGCTGTTCAAGAAATCCCAAAGAGTCAAGACCATCCCTGATATTGAAGATAGGTATATCGATGTAGCTGTGACACTGCCGGACCGATTCAAGATGCCACATATCAACCGCTTCGACGGATCTGGGGATTCCATGGTGCATCTACGATTGTTTTCAGATATCTTAAGGCCGACGGGCCTCACCAGATTACAGAAGCTGTCTTTGTTCGGCCGGACCCTATCGGGTGTGGCGACCATCTGGTACGCAAAATTGGAAGATAATGTTAAGAGGAACTGGGATGAGATGGCCGAGGCGTTCATTGCACATTACTCATATAACACGCAAATTGAGATTACAACCCATGATCTTGAGACGACAAGGCATGCGCCTAAGGAGAGCTTTTTTGAGTTCGTAACCAGATGGAGGGCCAAGGCCTCAATGATGATCCTAAGGCCCACTGATAAAGATCAAATTCGGATGATTGTGCGCAATCTCCAGCCTAAGCTGATGCAGAAAATGATCGTGCTCCCTTTCCCTACCTTTTCAGATCTGTATGAGATGGGGGTACAGATTGAGGATGCCTTGAAGCAGGGCTTGATTGATAATGATAGGGAGCAACGCAGGAGGACCTTCAACCGCAACACCAATGCAGGCCTGAGCGGCGCTGTAACTACAAGAGCCTCAGAGGTGAGCATGGTCACCGCCAACCCCTCTCCAAGAACCATGGCTGCTACGCCATTCTCCGGTGCATCCGGAAGTAAGACACAAACAACCAAATACCAACCCAAAAGCCAAAGAACCTTCGCTCCACTATATATGCCCCTGTCCAAAGCTCTGGGGTTTTAATCAGAAAAAGGCACTTGAAGCCCCTAGAGCCGTGACCACTGCCGGAAAAACTTCCCCCTTCCCACAACCCAGCCAAATATTGCGCATTTCACCAATAGCATGGTCATGACACCGACCAATGCTTCTGATTACTCTATCCAGACCGGGGTCATGTCATACGATCCCAGCATCTATATCACCCTATCTCACCTACCTAAGCCAGAGGTGTTCCTTCCCGATAGCACTAACTTGTGCGTGTTGGACATCTCCAGAACCCAACCCGAACCAATGGTGGTGACTGTCGAAGACGGAACATGGGAAATTTCGGAGGAGAATGGCATTATTGAGTCAAAATCCGAGGAATCTGGGAGTCTTTCTAAAGAGATATACAGTCCGAGTGACTACATTTTGTTAGTAGGCCAAGATAGGCCAAGTGTGGAGTTGCCAGAGATGGCAGAGCTTTGTGTGATACAGGGGGATGGATTTGATCAGAGATCAGATGACTTAGCGGCTGTGGAAGGGGACTTTGCTGACCTCCAGTTTTTCAACAAACAAGGCCCAGGGGACATGGCCGTCAACTGGTCAGATTTCGAGGAATCAGTAGAGGCTACCGGGTGGCTTCATGACCTACCAAACGTTGTTGAAGAATTTTAGTTGGAACGGGGCCCGTCAGGGGCGAGGACATCAGTTGTGGCCGAAAGGGTCGAGAATCGGAGTGCATCGCCTGAGAGTGCCGGTGCCATGAATTTCGCTCGAGATCTGAGTAGTTTGAATATAGGAATCATTGAACAGCCAGCTGTACTGATGCAGTTGGAACAGGGAAGATTCGAGAATTCTGAGAAAATAAGGAAAGCTAAAGCCCAAGAGGGGACCGAAAGTGCTGTGTGCACAAGGATAGAGGATACTGTGAGCATATGGGCAGAAGGTGTTGTGGGCACACAAACAGTTGTACAAGAGCTGGACAGGTGTCTGTCGGCTGCCGATGGAATGTGGTGGGAGGACGATGATCTATGTCTTGCCCACATGGATGAGGACTGGGGAAACAATCAACCGGATGATACCTGGTACATTGGTGAAGTTGACCATATGACTAGGAGTGGGCGGTATTTCAAGCTCCCACATCTAGATCAACCAGAGGCGTCCGGGAAGGACAAGGAGGCGGAGAAATAGAAAGAGAAGCAACTTGAAGACGAGGCTGTGTTGAAGCAATTAAAAAAGATACAAGCAGGCATCTCTATCTGGGGATTGCTTATGCCGTCGCAAGTGCATCGACAAGCTGTCTTATTAGCCATGGACAAGGCCAAGCTCTCAATAGAAACCACGCCGGAGCAGCTGGTGGTATTAGTTTTTCTGGGAGGAGCTACCCCGATGTTGACTTTTTCCGACAAGGAATTGCCACCTGAGGGTGCAAATCATAATAAGCCACTTGACATCTCTGTGGAGTGTAGAAACAATTGGATACCGGTGGTTCTTGTTGATACCGGATCCGCCATCAATGTGTATCCGACAAGGACTGTGTATGCAATCGGTTTAAAGACCGCAGACTTTGTGCCGACAGCCCAGGTGATTCGGGCATATGATAACACGAGTAGAGAAGTAATGGGGATGGCAAAAATTCAAACCCAGGTTGGTCCGGGACAGCATGAGATAGACTTTCATATCCTAGAGGTTCCCGCCACTTTCAATCTACTCTTGGGACGGCCGTGGCTGCACCAGGTAAAGGCAGTTTCATCCACCTTGCACTAGATGCTAAAATACCCTCATGGGAAAGGGGTGGCCATCGTTTTTGGAAATTCCTCAATTCATCCACCGCCCAAAGTATCTACGCCGGTTTTGGAAATCGAACACGGTATGGAGGATGTGTTCTTGTCTGGTTTTACCTTGGCTAAAGCCCGGGCCATTCAAAGCATCATGGCTGTTAATGAGGGGCTGTACGTCAGTGCTCAATCAGTATACCTCATGAACAAGCTCCAACACATCCCCGGGATGGGATTGGGGAAGAGTGGCCAGAAGGGCAGCGCAGTATTGGCCGAAGTGCAACACAACCCGCATACCTTTGGTTTGGGTTATCTGCCCACCAAAGAGGATTGGGTAAGGAAAGGCAAGGAGATGGCTGGGAGAGTCAGAGCAAAGCAGGCAGGGAAGCCTTTTGAGTTAATGCACCGGCCCATCCAGGGTACCCTAAACGGACGCTTCGTCCGGGAGGGGGAGAACTTTCCATTCTATGGCTTCCCAAAGCCGTGGCTGAATGTGGAGAGGAAGCGCATGCCAGGTTTTGAGATCTTCTTTGACCTGCAATTATTTGGGGATGACGTTACTGAATAGCAGACAGACCCAATAGTTGAGGTTGAGCAGAGCAAGAAAGTGGAGTCTGAGGATGCCGAAAGTGAAATGGGGGTAGCTTTGGCTTGTCTACTTTCAGATCCTCCGATCGTACAGAAGTGCTTGAGGGATAACTTCTTGGTATGCATGATCGGGAATGAAACGGCTGCGGGCCTACCATCAACCATTTTGGATGTATCCATCGCACCCTCCCTCATTTGGCAGTACGATGAGGGATTTTTGTCAAGTAGCACCGGGTCAGATAGTGAGCCGGAATCTGATTCCACTGAGTCTTGTGAGTCAGAATCAGGTTCCAGCTTGATTGAGTCTGAGTTTGGTATTCCTGGGCGTGATAACCCGGATGCCATAGTCCTGTCTAGGTCGTCTTTTTCTTTCTCTTTTGAGTCTGTTGTAACAAAAGAATCGGACGATTTGGAAGCAATTAATGAGAATGATGTGGCTGTGGTTTCTGAGTACTTTTCTGCGCCTTTAATTTATTACTTGAATCAGGACTTTCAAAATTTTGATAAAAACGACGAGGAAGAAATTCCTCCGGTTTTGCAACGATTAATTGATCAAGCGTAGGAAAGATTTGTTAAACGTTTAGTTGATGAAATCACTACTGTGAATATTGGTACTGAGAAGGACCTGCGGCTGGTCCAGATCGGGTCCACGTTGTCTTCGGAGGAACGCGAGCGCTTAGTCACTTTATTAAAAGATTTCAAAGATGTTTTCGAGTGGTCCTATGAAGACATGCCTGGAATCGATCTTGAGATTATACAACACCGAATCCCTCTTAACCCCGATGCCCGACCTATCAAGCAGAAACTTAGGAGGATCTGCCCAGACTGGGCTCTCAAAATTAAGGAAGAGGTCACCAAACAAATCGACGTAGGGTTCCTGCTGGTATCTGAATACCCGACTTGGTTGGCCAACATTGTTCCGGTGCCAAAGAAGGATGGTAGGATCAGGGTATGCGTGGATTTTAGGGATTTGAACAGAGCCAGTCCGAGGGACGACTTTCCCTTACTACATATCGATAAGTTGGTGGACTTCACAGCGGGGCATGCTTTGCTTTCGTTCATGGATGGCTTCTCAGGCTACAATCAGATAGTAATGGCACCTGAAGACCGAGAAAAGACTGCTTTCACCACCCCGTGGGGGACATACTGCTAAAGAGTGATGCCATTTGGGTTGAAGAACGCTGGAGCTACTTATCAACGGGCCGCGACCACGATATTGCATGACATGATCCACAAAGAGGTTGAGGTGTACGTGGACAACTTGATTGGCAAGTCCAAAGAAAGAGAGGGCCACTACACTGCCTTGCAAAAGTTCTTCCAAAGGATCAGAGAATTTTGGTTGCGGCTGAATCCTCATAAATGTACGTTTGGTGTTACAGTGGGAAAAATGCTAGGGTTTCTGATTACACAGAGAGGCATCGAAGTCGACCCTTCCAAAATCAGGGCCATCTTAGAAATGCCACCACCAAGGACTGAAAAGGAGGTGTGAGGCTTTCTGGGTAAAGTGCAATTCATAAGACGGCTTATCTCAAAATTAACCTTGACTTGTGAACCACTTTTTGGTCTCCTGAAGAAAGGAAAGAAATTCTAGTGGGACGGCCGATGCCAATCTGCTTTCGAACAGATCAAGTAATACTTACAGAACCCACCCATGTTATCACTACCTGAGCTGGGGAAACCGTTGATTTTGTATTTGTCAGTAACTGAGACTACAATGGGCTGTATGCTCGCGCAAAAATCAGAGGACAATGTGGAGAGGGCTATCTACTATCTGAGCAAGAAGATGTCGGATTATAAGACCCGTTACACACCGTTGGAAAAGGCTTGTCTGGCCTTGGTATGGGCAACCAGGAAGCTACGACACTACCTGTTAGCTCACTCCGTAATGTTGGTTTCGAGACTAGATCCCATCAAATATCTCTTTGAGAAACCAGCACTTACGGGTAGGCTAGCTCGTTGGTTGCTGTTGCTTTCCGAATTCGATCTGAAACATGTGACTCGCAAGTCAGTCAAGGGAAGAGCATTAGCAGAATTCCTAGCCGATCATCCAGTAGAAGGAGGTGAAGCAGTTGAGTACTTATTCCCAGATGAGGCCATTTTGCATATTGAAGAAGAAACTTGGACGATGTACTTTGACGGAGCGTCAAACCAATACGAGTATGGTATAGGACTGTTTCTGATAGCACCCGACAATTTCTGTATCCCTCTAGCCTTCAAACTTCGGTTCAAAGTCTCGAACAACGAAGCAAAATATGAGGCATGCATTGCCGGTCTAGAAGCAGCCCTGGAACTAGGGGCAAGATGGTTGGACATCATCGGGGACTCGAACCTTGTTGTGTCTCAAGCAAAAGGAGATTGGAAAGTCAAAGAAGAAAAGATGATAATGTACCACCAGACCTTGGACTTGTTAATTCCTCGGTTTGAGAAGTTAAATTTCGCTCATCTGTTAAGAGAGAACAACAGGTTCGCAAATTCACTAGCAACTCTATCTTCCATGATAGACATCCCTTTTGGAGTCCGGATGCGTCCAGTCATCATTGACCAGAAATTTGTACCAGCATACGAGTCGATTGCTGCTATAGATAAGGTTCAAGACGAGAACCCCTAGTATTTCGACATTTGGAATTTCTTGGAGAAAGAAGCGTATCCACCAGGGGAAAATGCCAAGGATAAAAGGGCAATCAGAAGAATGGCCGTTCAGTTCATCATCTGCGGGGGAAAACTGTACAAGAGAGGTCATCTGGGAATGCATAAGCTGTGTGTTGACACCGAAGAATCGAAGCGCTTGATGGAGGCCATCCAGGGAGGAGAGTGCGGAGCACATATGAACAAGGTAATGTTAGCTCGGAAGATCCTCAGACAGGCTTACTATTGGTCTACCATGGAGGAGGATTGTATCGGCTTTGTTCGATGATACCACAAATGTCAGATCCATGCAAACCGCATGAACATCCCGCCATCGAAGCTATACAACATGACTTCGCCATGGCCATTTTCAGTTTGGGGAATTGATGTTATCGGGGTTGTCACTCCGAAGGGGTCGAATGGGCATGAGTTCATCCTGGTCGCGATAGACTATTTCACGAAGTGGGTTAAGGCTCAATCTTATGCGGTGTTGAAGGCTTCACATGTTGCGAAGTTTATCAGAAACAACATCATCTGTCGCTACGGGGTCCCGAACGAGATCATTTTATATAATGGTTCCCACTTCAGGAAAGAAGTGATTGACTTGTTGGAAAAATACAACGTGGCTTTTCATAAGTCGTCCACATATTGGCCACAAACCAATGGAGCAGTTGAGACCGCCAACAAGAACATCAAACGCATACTGCAAAGATGGTGGAAACCTACCAGGACTGGCCAGATAAGCGGCCGTTTACTCTGTGGGGCTACCGAACTTCAATTAGAACTTCTACTGGGGCGACTCCGTATTCATTAGTTTACAGGATGGAGGTCGTTCTACCTATCGAGATTGAGGTTCTGTCGTTGCGAGTACTAGCTGAGTGTCAGATAGCTGAAGCAGATTGGCAGCAGAGCAGATTTGAAGAACTCATGCTTTTTTATGAGAGAAGACTGAAAGTACTGTACCATGTTTAAGGTTATCAACGTAGAATTGCCCGGGCTTTCAACAAGAAAGTTAAGTCCAGGAATTTGAAAGAAGGAGATCTGGTGCTCAAGGACAACCGAGCTCCCATCCACGACCCTAGGGGCAAGTTCAGACCCAATTGGACTAGTCCCTACATCATCAAGTCTATCTGGTCAGGTGGAGCTGTGGTTCTGATGGATCTAGATGGCCTAGAGTTTTCATAGCTGATCAATATGGACAAGTTAAAGAAATATTACCCCTGAGAGGCTCGCTAGGCTAAAAACCCAAAAGGGCGACCTAGGCAAAAATTAGAGCATGAAAAATTGGAAATTAAAAACTGAGCTCGCAAGGTTAAAAACCCGCAAAGGGCGGCCTTGGCAAAAGTTAGAGCGCAAAATGAGAGCGTTAATACTCGAGTGAACCTAAGCCTGAACGACGTAAGGCTTGATTCTCATCTTTGGGATACATAGACAACTTCATCCTGAAGTTCAGCCATAAACTTTTCCCGATCAACTTTGTCCATTTGATCATCTTGGTCATCTTTGTCTATTCAGCATTCAAGAGCTCCGGTGGTGATCTCTGGTATAGTGCTATTCAGACTAGGGGCAACTTTCTAGTTGCTGGGATCTGGGGTTGTGCGTCTCAGTGACAGATCTCAGGCGTGTCCAGTTCTGATCCATATCGAAAATGGTTTTGAAAAGTTTTGGTAAAAGTTGACTTTGTTCAAATTAATCTTTTTACAACTTAGACCATTTTTGGGCCAAAGCGGAAAATTTTCAGTACCCACAACCTTCAATTTCATTGATTTCAATACAGAGTTCTCCTGCTCTTGCATACAAATTGAAGTTGCTTTTTATTACATTCATAAAGAAAACTTGAAAGTACTAATAAAGCAATAAATCCGGGGCATAGATAAGTCAGGTGTTCTTGTGCTCCCTTCCAGATCTGGTCGAAGTCTCTGATGCCAAGCTGGGCCTAATCTGTGCCTCTTCATTGAGCCAATCTATGCACTCATCAGACTAGATACAACTGAAAGTGGGAGCAGGGGCTAGGAGCTCTCTAGTTCCCCATGTCGTGGCATATCGAGCAAGCTGTACGCCTCAGACCGGAAATGTAGCTGGGTACTCTATCCCCTCTGGCAGGCAAGTCTGATCATGGCTGAACTGGCACTGGAACCGGAATGGAAAGTAGAACACACAGTGAGTTAAGCCAATCAATTGAATCCCAGTCTACCGGGACATGCTGTAACTCATTGCCGGTAGGTTGAGCCAAGGGCACCGCCAAGCAATGCGGTCTTCAAACAAGCTGTACATCCAATCGAACCACCATTCCTTATCAAGGGCACCGACTAGGCGTTGTCGGAAGAAGTAGCCGCGAGCTGAGTATGCTGGGCAAGAGTCCATAACCTGCAACTTGTCCATCAACCACACCTCGGAAGGGATGAAAAATGAGAGAATAAAGAATAGGGAGATGTACGTTGAGAGAAAAGTGAGAAAAGGGTTTTGTGAGAAAAACCGAGCCTGAAGACCAAGTGATGTGAGCAATATATATGTGAGATTGGGTGGGAAACATTACCTGTAGCAATAGTGGACTCCCTGCAAATCTGGTCGTCTCCCGACGATGGAAAGCGTCCAAGCCCATCAATGTCTCAGCCAATATCATGGCAATACAGCTCTTGCCCTCCTTCAAGCCTTGGGCAACCTCGATCAACCGAACACTAGATCCTCCGGAGCTCGAGGCAAGCAAGAAATGAGATAGCATGCACAAACAGAGGGCGTGTCGCCGAAAACCCTGCCAATGATGGTCGCTGCAGTCACCAGCATCAGAAAACTGGTAAATCAAACTCGGAACATCCAGCATTTCGTCACCAATCGAAGATCGAGCGTCATGCATCGTGATCCCACACATTCGCCCTAAAGCTTGGGCGTGGCCGAAGCGAAGTTGGGGCAAGATTTCTTCGTTGTGCTCGGATTCCATCAAAACTTGCAAATCTTCGAAGGTAGGACATATCTCTTGCCCCCCAAAGCTAAAGACATGTGTTATCGGATTCTAAAACCTTGCCGCGGCATGGAGGAACGGACAGTGCAGCGGAGTACGACTCAGAGTGAACAATGCGTTTATGCCGAAGCCCCATAAATTCAGCCTTTCTGAGCCATCCAAGTTGGCAATCCAAGCTATGAGATTTTGGGCAAGAAACTCTTCCATTTGGAGTAAATCAGTGTTGAATTGAAAAAAACCACGAAGTTGAGGCTTTTTGTAGGAGATAAGGTGTGAGTGGAAGATAGCTGTCAGCATTCTGGTGGTTCTTACCATTTATGGCCGACCGGCCAAAAATAGTGCCGATCGACCACCACTATTGGCCGATGGTAATTTATTATGGCCGGTGGCCTTTCCCTATGGCCAAGGGCCTTCCCTCTTGTTCCATTAGCTGTTTAGAAGTTGAACATGTTGAGGAATTATGATCAAAACCTTCCCCAATGCCTTCTGGTGGCGATTTTGCGAAGTCATGTCTATTTGTTTATTGAGTTGTTGTACATTTTCTTATCGAGTTGTATTTCACATTCTTTAAGTTTTTGCTTTGCTTATCGAGTTGTATTTACACTTGGTTAGCTTATCAAGTTCTTTGTTTTGCTTATCGAGTTGTTTTTGTCAGTTGTCAGCTCACTACCTGATTATTACGAGGCAAATGCTTACTTTTCAAATAAAGATTCAAACCTCATTTACATTGTTGCGTAATGCGATGCGATGCGATGCATGAAAAGTACAAGTATAACACCTTTTTGGACCAAAATAGCTGTTTTATTTCCATCATGTCCATATACACAGTTTTGAAAAAGTAAGATTTGCCTACGACAGTACAATGTGCTTAAACTACCAGTAAAAAGGAAAGTAAAGCAAAAGGGGAGAAGGGCAGCAGAGTGTCTGGGTTAATACCGGTGGCCTCCCCTTGTGGTCGATGCATCTCCCGCACCCTTGTTCGGGTCAATTATATGGTTTGGCACCTTTATTACTTGAGACAGTGCAAGAAAGTGCACTTTTGGACATTAACTGGCCTTCGTGTTGACATCGAGCCATTCCTTCTGTGTGCAATGCTCGGTGCACGCAAAGAGTATCCTTCCTCGTATCCTTTTATATGCCTTGTGGATTTCGCAAATCGCTTTAAACATGTGGTATTGCATTTTTTTGTTTTGACTATAATTGTCACGCTCGTTACGCGTCTCGCATTACACAATACCTCATCTTGTTCTAAATTTGCATCTCAACATCATGAATAACATGCCTTTACCATGATTCAGTTGAATATGCCCCCTTTTTGCTTTTTATACACATTGCATGCGTTGTCGCGTATTGCTTTACTTACATGTGTATATGTATCTTTTAGGTGGTTACACATGGTATGCGTTTTCGCGTGTACTTTACTTACATGTGTTCATACCTTGCTTGCTTTACACATTGCATGCGTTTCTGCGTGTTCTTTACTTATGTGTTTATGCATCTTACAAGAGGTTACACATTGCATGCGCTACTGCATGCTTTCCTTACATGTGTTCATTCTTGCTATACACATTGCATGCGTTACTGCATGCTTTACTTACATGTGTATATGTATCTTTTAGGTGGTTACACATTGTATACGTTTTTGCGTGTACTTTACTTACATGTGTTCATACCTTGCTTGCTTTACACATTGCATGCGTTTCTGCGTGTGCTTTACTTATATGTGTTTATGCATCTTATAGGAGGTTACACATTGCATGCGCTACTACATGCTTTACTTACATGTGTTCATTCCTGCTATACACATTGCATGCGTTACTGCATGCTTTACTTACATGTGTATATGTATCCTTCAAGTGGTTACACATTGTATGCGTTTTTGCGTGTACTTTACTAACATGTGTTCATACCTTGCTTGCTTTACACATTGCATGCGTTTCTGCATGTGCTTTACTTATATGTGTTTATGCATCTTACAAGAGGTTACACATTGCATGCGTTACTGCATGCTTTACTTACCTGTGTTCATTTCTGCTTTACACATTGCATACATTACTGCATGCTTTGCTTACATGTGTATATTTCAATTCCTGTTTCATACATTGTATGCGTTGCCGCGTATGCTTTACTCACATGTGTTTATGCACCTTCTCGCATTGTTATGCTTGTTTCAAACTGCATTGTTATGCATCCCACTCAGCTTGCACTGTCGCGCATGCCCTACTTGCATTGCCATGCTTGTGTCAAATGCATTGTTATGCACTCCTCACCTGCGTTGTCGCGCATATCTTACTTGCATTGTCATGCTTGTTCCAAATGCATTGTTATGCATTCTTCACATGCGTTGTCATGCACTTTTCAATTGCATTGTTATGCATGTTTCTAATAATATTGTACTTGTTAAGTTTCTTTTTTTTATAGGCACGATATTGTATGTACAGTTCATTTGAAGATGGCACGACCAGACGAACCGGACAGGTATGGTATCCTCCGTGTGAAACGTAGCGAGAATTACATAATTCTCTTACACCCTCTCTGCATTGTAGTGTAGTTTGGTTTATGCTGGCTTAAAACTGTTGCATGTTATGCCTCGTTACAGTTTTCTTTGCATGATCATGAGTTATGCTCGGCTTTGTGCATTGTCTTGCATTTTGCCCCTGCCTTCGAGCGCATATCTTTGTTTGTAGCTTGTATGCTTTGTCTAAGTCTTCGGCCTTGTCAAAAATGGGTCGTCTCTGGGCTTTGACACTTACTCCCGTCATTGTTATGACTTTCGAGTTCTGTCAAAGGGGCAACTGCAGACACCCCATTTTTGACCGTTCTCAAGACTTGGATGTCACCGTTTGAATACTCGGCGATCATCCATGTTCGTGTTCATCCTGAGTTCTCGGAGGTCTCGGCCACGTGCCTTGCCTCAAGACCTCTCAACTCGGTTATTCTGTGCTTGGTTTTGCACCAAACACTTGTTGTTTTGCTTCTGATGGTAGAGGAAGGCTTGTTAGCCATCTCCACACCTCACCGGCCATGGCTTGATGCCACCGACCCTGTTTTGTTGCTACCGGCCATTGGTGATGGCCGGTCGGCACTATTTATGGTCGGTCGACCATTTCCTTGGTCAATTTGTCATTTTTGGCTGGCCGACCACTGTTCATCTTCTTTTGGAAGATATTTTATGCCAGCTGTGATAGCTGGCATCCGCAATGCACCCCCTCCATACACGTGTATGGAGGATTTGCACCCTTTTGCTCTGGCTTCTTGAGGAAGCTTGGACCCTCTTAGCTTCCTCAAGAAGCTTGACCCTTTACCTTAGCTTCCTCAAGAAGCTTGAACCTTTGGCCTAGCTTCTTGGGGAAGCTTGACCCCTTTTGCTTTAGCTTCTCTTAGAAGACTTGAGCACTTGCCTTGTCTATAGAAAGAGAGCTTCTCCTTCCATTTCAAAGGTTAAAAAAACTCAGAGATACAGCTGGTATATCACTCTCTCTCTATATCTCCCTCTCTCTCTCTACATTTGTGTGTGTTAGAGAGCCCAAAAGTGAGTTTTGCTCTTAGTTTTGCACTAAGACACCTAGTGTTACACCATGCTTGGGATTTTGAGGTGTTGAGAGGTTGTTCTTGGAGCTTTTGAGTTGTTTTTTATCAGAAAAGGGGTCTGGAGTTTTGGTTCTTGAAGTGTTCTTCAAGGGTGAGCACTATTGCTTTATATTCTCCATTCTTGCACTAGCTTTTAACCTATCTTGCATGCAGTTTTAAGCTTGGTGTATAACTAATAAAAGTTCTATTTTTTGTTGTTTAAGATGTATCATTAAAGTCATTTTGGTGTTGGGGGTCGACCCCCTCCCCCTCTTAGGCCTTGTTTGGCCTCTTTTGTGTCTTCTTTGTTGAGCTTTGGGAGCTTTCGTGTATTGGCCTTCTCACCACTGAAAGTGGTGAAGGGGTTTTGAAGTCTTTCATAGGGGAGGTACACCCCTCTTCCTTTGTGTTTCATTTGCTTGTTGTTTTTGGCTCATAAGGGTAGCATGCATGCTTAGCTTTACTTGGCTCCATTTCAGAGGTTTTTTGGTGTTATTTGGTCATATTATACCTCTATTTTTGGTCGGATTGATGGTCCATTACATGCATTAAACACTTGCTTAGTAGTCCCCTTTATTGTCATAACATGTGCCATGCATTTAGGCCATCATGCTTGCATACTTTAGCTTGACTTCATGAAGCTTCTAGTTATGTTTTGCCATGCTTAAGGTCTGTTTGGTACTGATTTGGTCATCTTTGCCATGTTTAGTACAACCACCATCCATTTTGGCTTGTGAGCTTTGAGTGCATGAGTCATAAGCATGCTTTAGTTGGGTTGTTTCAATGATTTGGAATCGTTTCCCATGCTATTTCAATCCATAATCCATGCTTGTATGCTTGCATTCATAATCCTTTCCATGCTTCGAAGAGGTGTTCTTTTCTACCTTAAAATGAGTCATTGTGGATGCCTCCATGTCTAGATTATATAGCTGCCATATCAGTAGGTTTTGGGGGTTATTTGGTCATGTTTGACCTCTAATTTTGGTCCCCTTCCCCCTTTGGGACTTGCCTCATGTGGTCATGACTTAAGCCCCTTGGTTAGTTTCAAGTGTTGGGCTTCTTTGTGTGCCTTACTTGCAAGATTTGAGTGGCTTAGCGTCATCCCCTTTGCATGTATTTCAGAGCTTAATATGTTGGTTTAATGCCTATGATTGTCTTCTTTTAAGTGTCCTTGAAAGTTGCCTTTTGTGCCTAAGTGTTGGGACCTTTGCATGTGCATACTTAGTTGTGCCTTGTCCATCATTTCCATCACTTTTGGCCACTATTTTGGGATGGGCTGTGGTCTTCCCATTTCGGTTTAAGTCCATTTTTGTATATAATTGCATGCTTGACATGTTACATTACCTTAGTTGCATGCTTGCACTATATTATGTTTGCATATTTGCATGTTGTTTAGCTAGTTGCATTGCATAACCTTGTCGCATACTTGGTATATGTTTGTGTTATGTTAGCTTAGCTTGCATGATAGGTTGCATTGCATTGCATCTTGCATGTTTGGCACATTGCATTTGGCATGCTTTGTTAACTTAGCCTCATATTGCATACTTGAGCCATATTGCATACATGCATTGCATCATGTTTGGTTTGGGGTGTCAAACCAAACATGAGGACTGAGATGTGTTCGTACTTAAAGTGATGAAACACGTCTCGATCCTCGGTCGCCGACGCCCTTGATCTCAACATGATAGGGCGTGAAGCATTCACTCGTTTGTTGCATTCATTTACATTGATTTGCAAGCTTGGTGCCTTTGGCCATCATGCATCGAAATGCGTGATTGGTGGCCCGAGGACAGAGGGCCACACTCCCTTGAGTCTATAGAATGACAGAGAGAGTGGCCATGTACACATTGCTTTGAAATTTCCTTGCCATGCACTGTCTGTCCTCTGCTGTTGTCAAAATAGGATTCTACAGGAAAGGATGGCTGGTCGGCCATCTTCTGTGCCGGCCGGCTATCCATATTTGGCCGAGATCTTCATTTGTGGTCGATGACCACTTCCTCATAGCCGGTGGTGTTTCCTTCTGGCCGGTGGTCTCCCACAACCCTTAGGGAGTATTTCAAAAACAACTTTGAGACTTGTGCAGTCCTCGGAGGAAAAAAACAATGCAAACAGAGGCAGCTTGTGCATGGTGGTGGATTTCCGAGCGGAGCCAAGCATGCATGCATTGGACCCTCTTCCCGAGGCTGTTTTACCGCTTTATTAGCTTAGTTAATTTGCTTAACTAGTTAAGTGGTCTGTAACTATTTAATTAGCTTGTTAGTTAGTTAAATTTGTATTATTCTTTTGGTCCCTCCGAGTGAGGGCGAATTTGTAATAAGCATGCGTGTGTGTGATGTATGTCTTCCAACCCCTATTTCTTTCTCCCTTTTACTTGCCTGCTTTTGATGGTTAGTATTAGGGCATATTTCAATTAGCATCCTTATGCTATGCATGTATGCATCATTCATCAGTATTGCATGCACCGGGCTCGGCGCATCATACTAATTGCATAGTATTTCCAATCTAACTTGAATGCATGTTATCTGCTGCATTTCACATGCCATCTAGATTAGCCGAGCCTACTCTAGCTGCATTTTGCTTGCGATGCATTAGCCATCTTAACATGGACTTGGATCATACATTTGATTACTAACGTGTTCCTTGTTTGGCTCGGAGTACTAGGTGAGTGTTTATGCTTTAGCATCTCGCATGTATGTGAATGTTAACATGAAAGCATGCTTGCCATGAGACTATGTGCTTATATTATATAACTACCTGAATGCCTGTGGGTGAAGGTTGGATTGCTTGAGTTGGAACAACTCATTGAAATCCGTGTTTTAGCCTACTTGCGAGTAGCAAATTTCAAACCGTTTTTCAAACAAGCCGATATGCAATGCTTTGTTCCAAATTAGGCGATCTAGTCTATACTTTTGTGTTGTGCGTATCACATAATAAGATTAGCTAATCAATTGGATAAGAATGCATAATGTTTTCAAAACTAGATATCATGGTTCGTAGAGGCCGATCTTTGATCAGGCGAGTGGAGGTGCTCATAGCTGACCTTCCCCAATCATACCCAAGTTCCCAAGCCGAGGCAACTTTGGTGATAATGGACACGTGGCCTTAGGCAACGAGTCAAGGTTTCCTAAATTCCCCGCCCCAAAAATAAAATATTTAGGTGGCAACTCTGTATTTGGAAAAACAGTCCATGTTTGGCACTTCTTTCTAAAAAAATCAATTTTCCAAAATAATTTGCCGGATTTGGACTCTTTGGTGATTTATCAGTCTTGCATTGCACTTTGCGAGATCAGATTAGGAACCGTGACATTTGAGTCCGAACTGTAGTGAGCCCCAAATGAACAGAATGGGGGATTTTCCTCCCAGATCGTTCGGGGACGTCTACAGCCGACCAGTTTCTGCCTCCTGTTCCTGGTTTTCTGCAACACAAAGCAAGAGAGAGGCATAGCAAGGTATTTTCAACAAATGTGTACACGACCACTCTCCCATCATTGCATAAGCTCAAGGGAGTGTAGTCCTCTACCCTCGGGCCACTAATCACGCATCTCGATGCATGATGGCCGAGGAGTCGAATTGCACGACTTGATATGGAATGCACATATGAACCCATAAATGCTTAAACTCCATCATGCGTTAGTCAAGAGGGTCGGTGACCGGAAATTGAGGTACGTTTCGTCACTTTGAGTACAAAACGTTCCTCGTTTCCCGTGTTTGGACTAACTCCTATTCCAAACACAATGCAACAAGAATGGCATGCACAATGCGACTCTTGCATGCAAGCTAAATGCAATGCAACTTGGTCATGCAAACATGCAAGGTGTGAAACATGCAAACATGCACCTAGAATACAGAATGTCAATATGGAATGCAACATGAACAACCTAGCAAGGCTAATGGCATACACAATGCACAAGGCTAATGTACACATACTCAATGCGAGACAATCATAAGCATGCAACAATATGACAAAATGAGACTAGCATACACAATGCGAATGTCAAATAGCATACTCAATGCGACGAACTACATGGCATGCGCAATGTTAAATGGACTTAAACCAAGATGGATAGGCCTCAGCCATGTCCAACTCAGTGGCCAATGGATGATGAAATCAAAGCAACAAGACACACATAAGCATGCACAATGCAAAGGCTCCAAGCCAAGGGCACAAGATGCAACTCTCCAAGAGCATGGCAAGGATGAAATATGGCATACAATGACACATATTCCAGCTTTGAAATGACATACAAAAAGGCTCCAAATCATGCAAACGACTCACACAATGCACGTTGGAAGGCTCAAGTACCGAAACTAGTGAAGCACATTACACTAGAGGTATGCAAAGCAATGCTCAAATGACCAAACCAACTTCTAACAGACCTTATGCAGGTCCAAAACAATGGCAAAATGAGCTAAAATGATGGCCTGACATGCACAAAAATGAAGCTCATGCAATGGCTCACAAATGGGGTATAAAAGCACAATTCTCAAACACATTGAAGGCATGATAAACATGAGAATATGGCTCACCTATAAACTCTAAAATATCATTCACAATGATGCCAAAATGTGGAAACGCCTCAAAATACGCATGCAATAGGCTTCAAAACTCAAAGCTAGACAAGGGTATTGAACTACAACCATGCATAGAAAACATCATTCGACCATGAGGCCCAAAAACAGAGCTAAGGCAGTCCAAAATATGCACAAAATCAGTTTAAGGCATGGCCAAAAAGTGCTAGAATCAAAGGCCAAAATGGCATGCAATGTAAGCTAGTAAAGAGGATTTGCACTACAAGCATGTGAGGCAATCAAGAGGCCATTAAACTAGCAAAATTTAGAGGTATGACATGCCAAATAAAGCCCAAAAACCCACTGAAACATGGTTAATGCATGCAAGAATGAGATGCTCCTTTGATATGCTATGAAGAGGGTTATTCTACACATGCAAGATGGACATCCAATATGGCAAAACAAGCTTTGGACAGAGCGTATGCAGGTCCAAAAACTCATCAAAAATGGCCTGAAACATGGCTTGGAAGCATGCAAATAAGGGCTCCTTTGTTAGGCCAAATATGTTAGAAATCAAAACAAGGAGAGAGAGGGTCACCCCTCTCTGATTTTGGCTCTCCAAAACACATGCTAGCCACTGAAAATCCACTAGATTTCAGTGGCTAAAAGGCCTAACAAAGGCCAACACAAATGCTCTAAGGCATGGCTCAAAACAAGGTAAAATGAAGCATGCAAGGGGGTAGATGACCCCCAACAGAAAAATGATCTTAAACAAACATGTTAAGGACCTCAAAATAAGACTTTTTTCAGTTTACACCGAAGCTGAAAAATGATTTCAAGTAAGGCTAAGAGATGGATCAAAATGAAGCTTAAAAGAGGGAAAAGTGTGTTACCCTTGGAGCTTAGCAAAAACCAGCAACTTCTGGACCAAACCCCCAACTCTTTGAGCCTTCTCAAGACCTCTAGGAACCTTAGAACAATGGAGGAGGTGTGTGGCTATGAAGTGTGGTGTAAAAGGGTCAAGAACCTCACTCTTTTGAACCCTAAATGTAGAGATATAGAGGGATTTGTATATGTGCGCCTTAGAGAAATTCTGAACCCTCTACAAGGAAGGGGAGCCCTTCCATTATAGACAAGAGGGACTAAAGCTTCTCCTAGAAACTTCAAACCAAGGGCAAACATCCTCCATACACGTGTATGGATATGGAGGATGCAGTCTGTGCCTCCCAGCTGGCACAACTGGAATCAACTCACAGAGACAAAACTAAAAGGAGTAGGCCGACCAGTTCAGGTGGTCGGCTAGCCAGGTCAAAAGGGTTAACTCAAGGAAAGGTGGTCAGCTAGCCCATTTGGTGGTCTCCCAACTAAATGCAAGCTAGTGGTATGGTGGGAGACCAGTAAATGTGGCCCAAAAACCAAGGAGACCAGCTTCCTATCAAGAAAACTGGCCGGCGAAGAGAAAGGTGGTCTCCAAGGAGAAAAGGTGGTCTCCCACCCTTGTACCACCTTCCAAACAATTACAATAGGGTCCATGCCAAAAATGAACCAAGACGGATGCAAAATGAGGGTTCGGGGGCCAAAACGCGCAGCCGGGTGCCCCAAAAACTGACTGTTAAGCATCAAAAGTGGCGTGCGACCACAAAGGTGGTCTCCCTGGCCACAGTGTCCCTCTAGAGGGAGGAAACAAGGTGTGTTCCAAAAATCGGAGCAAACGGAGGAAGTTAACCGGTCCCGAACTGAGGCGCAAGGCCGACGGCTTCGAAAACTGGAAACTAGTCTCCAAACGGAAAAAGTGGCCTACGACCACAAAAAGTAGCCTACAGCCACTGAGAGATGGTCTACGAGACCTCTCCCTTCCTTCGAGAAGAGAAAACAGAACCTGGTTCGCAAACCGAGGCAAAGCACAAAAGAGTCCCGAAGTTCGGAGGCAAGGTTCTCAGCCGAGACTCCATAACCTCAGAACGAGCACAACAAGCACCATCACCGAGCGCTCAATCGATGGCGTCTGAGTCTTAAGGTTGATAAAAAATGGGGTGTCTACACTGTGTCATCATTCCTTGCATTGTCCATTTGCTATAGGTAAACAAAACTTTATATTCAAAGTCACATGATTATACTTGAATTTTTGCTTTCACTTTCGAACAATACACATATACATGTAGATGAAATGCCCCTACTTCTTACTAGGACATCCTAAGCTCGCATGGACTTGTGTGTGCGGTATAACTCGTGCTCTGATGCCACTCTGTGACAACCCAAACCCGCCCTCATAGGTTTAGCGTTGAGACCGGCCAGTAATCCTCAGATTACCAAAGGCCTCATGACATAATTGCATATAAAGAGGAGTTGCGGAAGCAATATACCAAACATATACAGTCCATTGAGCCGTGTTGACATACATGGAACTGACAACTTCAAATTTCTTTATAACAAGATGCAATATTTACACACACTAAGTACATACCAAAAGACATCCTGAGTAAACATCACATAGTATAAAATGTTTACAAAAGCAACCATGAAACTTGACTTCAATCGGAACCTCCTCGGGGAGGCACAAGGGTTGGCTGACAAAACTGAAACATAGGCCATCAACTCTAGGCCTGATCACGTGCTTGCTCACCTACATACATAATATAAATAGTGAGCTAAAGCCCAGTGAATAATAACAGAGTAAAGATTTTATTGAATGATGTCCATATGGAAACAAAGCCTTGTACATATTTAGTTACCATCACAGAGCATATTCATAGGTATTTTTATGTTCGTAGTCAAAACTTGTACATGTATCATATCATAATATGTGACACATCCATTAGCATTAACAAATCCGATGACCCACAAAGGGACTGCCATGAAGGCTTACTGATGACTCATGTGCACAGAGACGTTTCTGATGACCTATAAAGGGACCTGATGACCCGTGAAGGGACCTGATGACCCATGAAGGGACGCCTATCATATAATGCTAAGGATGCCACAAATAACTTTTCAGAATCTTGGACAATCATTCATTCGTTTCAAACATAGCATTTCATTTTAGAAAACTAATTACTTCATATCGTAATATTCGAAAAATACTTAACATTGAACATAACTTTATAAAGTCATTACTCATAGATGATTGATAGCTCTAATTAGATGGTAAGGTGGCACTTCACTTGTCCTGAGGTGTGTGACCTACATGAACACACATACGAATACAAACTTGAAACACACGTTCGAATTGTACATAACTTATTTCGTTTGTTCTTAGTGTGTTTCTAGTCTTAAATCCTCATTATGGAGTCTTAACAATGCCTAGGAATGCCTAGGATGGAATGAGGATGCAAAAATGTGTTGGAAAACATTTTTCAAAACTTACTGAAAATAGGGTCCACACTCGAGTGTGGCTTTTCCCGCTCGAGTGGACATGCAGACAATGAAGCTTCGCTCGAGCATGACTTCCCTTGCTCGAGCGGACTGCAAACTTTTGAAAAAGTACTAGTTGCACGTTTTTCATGCTCGATGGACGCTCGACCCACACTCGAGCGTGAGACTCAGACCCTCGCTCGAGCAGACTACAAAACACATGAATTTCTGGGCATATGCATTTCACGCTTAAGTGTGACTCTCGACGCTCGAGCGGAAGTGCATGTACTCAGAGTGTATGCTCGAGCATGAAGTCCTCGGCTCGAGCATAGATCAAAAATCTAGAATTTCTAGATTGATCCTTAAGCGCAAAACTCAACCTTTAAAGCTTTAAACTCGATTTTTTTCTGGGCCAAAACTTGAGAAAATACATGAAGACCCTAAAGAAAAAAGAATTAAAGATATTTCAAGAAACCATCGCCCAAAGGCATGCCAATTGTACAAAATTCAACTTGAAACTCAAGAATAACCCATGAACATAACATGCATGCAATTCTTTGAATCAAAGCTCGTCAAAACATGATCAAATGTTAATAAACAACATGAAACTCAATGATTTCCCAAAATTGAGGTGAATTCAAGACATGCATGAGGGAATCCTTGAAAATCAACTTCAAAATGCTATGAAACATGCATGCATGCATGATATGATCTATGTTCTCTCATTCTTTTTGTCCATCCTAAATTACTCAACTTAATCCTCAAGAATTCATGTCTTAACAACACAATTATATAATCTAGGTGTTGAATTCATGCCTCAACCTCTCAATGAAGCTCTAATTGGTGAATTCTCTAAGGTCCCACCCCATTCTCCTTGAATTCCCTAGCAATTCTCCTTTCCTCTTGCTTTTGATTTCAATCCTCATTCTCTCTCTCTCCCTCTCACGTTTTTCTTTTGTAGAATAGGCTCAAAGGTGTGTGTAAGTGGATAAGAAGAGGTGAGTGGACTCTTAAAAGAAATGGTGTTTAATTGGCTAAAGTCAAAGGCAATTAAGTGAGATTAATTTAATCTTATTTAATCATTCTAAAATGAATTTTCAATTGAACCTACTATAAAATCCTAAAAATTCTAATTAACACATAAATCAAATCAATTTCTATATCAGATGTCGATAAGGTCTTTAATTCGCAAATTGAAACTAAAACATAAACAGATCTTTCTACGCTAAACAGATAGAGACACATTAATAATGCAATACACATGTCATTAACTCATGATTTCTTCTTAATCACTTGTTAGGCACACTTAAGCATGAATTAACGTTAATTAAGGGTCGGGGTTGTCACAGAAGGTCTATTGGTCAAATAGTCCAAATTCAGTTCATGCCAAATTTAAGCATCTTGGTTCATACTGGGCTATTGTGAAAGTTGAGACTGGACTGATTCCTGTGTTATTTTAAAGGCAGGTTAGCAGTTGGCCTACATTTATCTGATGTGCTTGCCTAGGCATAAAACATGGTTGAATTTGTTATTTTTAGGTTGTTCCTCA
Organism: Camellia oleifera; assembly: GCA_022316695.1. Classification (NCBI taxonomy): domain Eukaryota; kingdom Viridiplantae; phylum Streptophyta; class Magnoliopsida; order Ericales; family Theaceae; genus Camellia; species Camellia oleifera. The sequence continues at coordinate 88,507,231 of CM039319.1, forward strand.
AGTAGGGATCGTATTTGATACCCAATACATTCTGTGCAGTTTCCTGTGCTGATATTGCTTCCAACTATATTCTCCATTTGCTACTCTAACATGCTATTCCATGTATAGCTGCAGAAGGAAATCCAATTGCTTTTGTGTGTTAAATTCTTTGATTTCTTTCAGAAGTAGATGATTAATCATGTGTTTCTTATGTTCTGTGAATAGCCGGGACATTGAGGAATATCCAGAAAGGCATTTTGGGAATCAATCTCTCTCTTTCAATAATGTTATGAGTATATATTTATGTGATGAATGTGAAGTTTTTTGAATGTGGGTGCTTGTAGGTGCTAAACCTAAATTTTGTTCCCAAGCTCCAAGGTATATATATAATTTTTTTCTTTCTGTTTTGGAACCATGTAGTTTGTTGGCTAAACAATGTAGTCTGTTGTTGTCATGACCCGAACCCGCCTCCATGGGTTAAGGACATAACCGGCCAGTAATCATGAGATTACCTATGGCCTCAGACCAATCCAAACGTATTTTAATAGAGTTCATGGGGGCCAAACGGAAGCAATTTGAAACTTTATCCATAGAGCCGTGCTTATATGCACATCATTACATATATATGTTAATAACCCACATCAGAAAATGCAATAACATAAAATTCTGTACAAACAGGATCACTCAAATCTAAGTCATCCAAACGAAACTATATACAGACGCATTCAAAGACTTCGCCAACCTGACCAGGTATAAATACATAACGAATGGCGAAGACGTGTCTCGTGTGTGAGACGCAATGGCTGACTCCTCAAAACCTTAGTTGTTCCAAACTAACTTCACTGAGGCTGGGTCTGGACCTCTCTTGGCTCACCTACAAACACATAAATGAGTGTGAGCGATAGCCCAGTGAATAATATCAAATACAAAAATTTCATAACAATGTAAAACAACATGATCCAAACGGCCTCGGGCCCAATTCATATTTCTAGTTAGCAGATATATAACTATATGAAGTTCAACTCAAGTAACTGTAGTCTCAAATATTCTGGCCTTTGGCCCATTTAGATTTCTATTCCTGTCAAAACGGCCTTCGGTCCATTCATTTTTGTCATAACGGCCTTCGGCCCATTCATTTCTATCAAAACGGCCTTTGGCCCATTCATTTCTATCAAAACGACCTTTGGTCCAATTATGTTTATCAAAACGACCTTTGGTCCATTTATGTTTATCAAAACGACCTTTGGTCCAATAATGTTTATCCATGTCAGACTTTTGTCCACAATCCCAATTAGCAACTCATAAAGCTTATAAAGGAATAACAATTGGACATTCACAAGCATTCAAATATCGATATTACTCACAGTGATCGGCTTGTGGATTTGCCCTGGAGCTTGACCCTACATATTTCATGAACACAAAAGGGTCACTAACAGTTCAATCCGTTCTTTAATTCACATATTCCTCTTTAGGCTTTATTCTTATCTCATTAACTCATTTACAATGCTTAACATATGCCTAAGAGTGCTTACAAGTGAAGGAGAACGAAAAATATAACACAGAATGCATTTTCAGAATTTCAGAAAATAAGGTCCCCGCTCGAGCGGACCCTTAAGCTTGCAAAAGTACTGGTTACCTCAAATTCACGCTCGAGCGTGGTCTCTGACGCTTGAGCGGATTGCCTGTCTACATAGCTCCCCGCTCAAGCGTAAACTTCCCCGCTCGAGCGGGCACCATGCCTGTAAAAAAAAAATGCTGGGAGCTCGATTTCTCCGCTCGAGCGGCAGTTACCCCGCTCGAGCGGACATCAAAATTCTGGAAATCCCAGGTTGAGTTCTTGAGCTCCAATTCGATTTTTAACCAACAAATCATGCATGTTATGGCTCAATTCTCAAATATAATTGTACTAACATGCCATAAACACCAAAACACATTATAATGGAGCTCAAATTCTTGTATTACTTACATGCATGTCTCAATTTAATCCAAATTCATCACCAACACATCACATTCAAACATGCAAAGCTTACACTTTCATGATCTATTCTTGCATGTGAGAAATATACATTCATATCAACTTAATTGGTGAAGAGAGGTTCAGATGCATGGTTTTTAGACAATATTCAACATAAATCACACACATTGTGCTCAAACATAGAGATTCATGGCCAATTCTTACATGCATGTGTTCTAAGACTTTAAATTCAACATATATAACTCAATCCCCTTACATTCAAACTAATTCATGCTCTTGGCCATCCATTGAACTTGAATTCACAAGATAATGACTAAAATACAAGAACCACTCACCAAGGAGCTTTAATCTTCACACTCTTTGGCTAATTCTTGAATAATCTCCCAAAATCTCCAAGCCTCAAGACCAAAACCTCAATCTCCCACACTCTCTCTCTCTCTCTAAGTCGACCCTCCCTTCTCTTCTGAGAGTTAGATCAGCCAAATGCAACCAAATAGGAGAATTAAAGTGTAGTGCCCCCCTTTTACAACAATTCCCACTAACTTGATTTAATTATAATAAATATTTGGGCACCAAATTACCAATTAAATCAACTTAATCTGGTCTGAATCAAATTTTCAATTAAATTTCACCGTAGGCTCTAAAAATTATGCCAATCACAATGGCGCAATCAATTTTGGATTCTGTGGCCGATAAGGCCCTCAATTTAATTTCCGAAGTGGATTATTCAAATAGATATTTCTACGGTGAACAGATAAAACTTCAAAATCACATATATTCACATAATGGCAACTAAAATCATGCTAAACACATAATCATACTCAAATTAAGGACCAATTAGCATACTACGGAACAGGGGTATCACAGTTGTAGATCCTTTGTCAAAAATTCTTTATAAGAATTTTTTTTAATTTTAGGATTATTTTATGTATAGAGAATTTTGATGTTGACTTTTAAATTTTGGTCACAAGTTGTAGCGACCCTAATTTTTCTTAAGTCATTATTATTATTACTTTATTTATTTATTTATTTATTTATTTGGCTTTATTAATTGTGCGGATACATGAAAATTTAATGTGATATTTAATTTATTTAATGTTGTATTTACTTCTATATAATTAATCCGAATATTTATGTTTGTATATATATATATAAAGGTGTTACATGTATTAATTTTATAAGGTGTATTTATATATGTTGTAGTTATTTAATAAAATAAAATATAATCATAAGTTAGGTTAAGCGTATATAGGCGTCTGACACTAATAAGAAAAGAAGGGAAAAAAAAAAGAAAACAAAAAAGAGAGGGCTGTGTGCTGTGTGGCGGAGAGTGAGAGAGAGACAGATGGCATGGAGAAAGGAAAATAAAAGGGTTAGGGTTTTATTTTGGTGGCTTCGTTAATTCTTCAAGTGATTCTTTGATCTTCAAAAAATAATTGTGAGTGCAAAACCCACTTCCCTTGATTTATGTTTAATTTGTTGTTTTTATTTATATATTTTTATTTAATTGGTGTTGGTTTGATTTTGTATTTGCATGTAGATGATGGATTGATTTCATTATTTCGTTAGATGTGTATGCAAGGTTTAGAGTTTTTATGTATGTTTATCTTATAGATGTAATCACACTCATGGATATATGAAATTAAAATAAATTGGGAACCCATAAATAAATTCCTTATACTCTACCATGACTCCATGAATTGTTGTTTTATTTGAGTGTTGTTGAAAAAAAATGTATAAAAAAAAGGTAAGGATTATAAAATTTATTTGAATGCCTTAGGCTCAACATTGTTATGCTCATTCTCATGAGTAGATGAGAGGTTATGTATATATATATTATTATCTCATTCTCAAGAGTAGACGAGTGTTTTGATTTATGCGCGTACGTATATGTGATAACCATCCGAGGAGTGTGGGTCAAACTCGGGACGATATCTCCATGCAAGTTTGGCTTCAAAGCGGTGTTATGTATACGGAAGGCACATGGGATATATGTGTAGGCTGGAAATAAAGGGCCAAAGTGGTGGAGTTAAAGTACAAAGAATTAAATATGAACTTATTGATATAGTTTGAATTGTTTTGATTGGTACATCTCAAAAAATAGAAAGCGACCTTGATAAATTATGAAATTTAGGTAGAGGCATGTAAACGTAATTATAGACAACTTTTGAATTTTAACTTGTTACTATAAAGGTCAATTAGAACTTGTAATCGAATGATCTTGCTTATAATAGTTTTTATTCGTTTTAGTAATGCAGATTTTAGATACTGTTTTAACCCACAAAACAAGCTCATTTCTATTGATTTTGCATAAACTGAAGTAAAACATTATTCTGAACACTTTTTTGTGTTTTGAACTTTTCTGAAAATAATTTCTTAGGGCCATTTTTGTTCGTTTTCTACTTCAGATTTTTCGGTCGGTTTCCGTCTAGGTTCTTCTATCAAGTTTTTCTCTCAACCTGTTCAGTTTCTACTAAATTCTTTTGCATTCCCCTATAGAAAATTTGATTCTGTACAACTTTTGTTCTTTGAGTTTTAGTCAATTTGAATGATTTAAGCATGAAACGGTGCATTTTTATACGTTTTTAGTAATTTACTTATGATTAAATTATGCTAACTTTATTTATTATTATTATTTTAATTTTTTTTTTGTAGAATGGTGGGTCTTACTAATTTTTTTTTTAATATTTTTTTTTTATGTAGGACTGACCCATCATATTTTTATTTTATACTCAATTTATATTTATTTGTGTATGGGGCAAGAAACTAAATGTCACCGTATTCCGGGAAACTACCCCTTCGTCTCGATGCGGGTGGAATTACTTGTCTTGTCCCATAACAAGAATTAAATATAATTTTGTTTGTGTCTGGTGGACATGTGGGTGTCAAATCTTGTACTCATACCAGTATACTTGCATATTGACCCATTTTGTCTCGTGACATCTCAGGTACTTTCTACTTGAGCACAACCAAGCTTCCTTTGCAGGATTAGTTGGGCCTACAATGGTAACAAGAAATACCTACGGTTTGGGACATGTCTCTTGGACTTCTTTTGCTTTCTTGAGCTTAGGGTTGATATTAATTTATGTATTTATTATTTTTTTTATGACCTTAGTATTTTGATAATTTGGCATTGTGGGTTATTTTCTAACTTTACATTATTTAAGTTATTTTGATTATTTGTTGCTAGTTTAATGTTGGAGGTATTGGATAGTTATGAATTTATGATGATGGTTTGGTTGGCGTTTTGTTATTTTTTTTTACCCCTTGTAATTGTTTTGAGCATTGAGATTTACTTGAACCATATGGAGACGAGAACATTTAGATTTTTGTTTCACTCCTAGGATTTGGATGATGGAATATTGATTGGAATTTAGTCCTAATTTAATATTTAATTGTCCAGATTTGGGGGTGTGATAGTTTGGTATCAGAGCTCTGGGTTACCCTAGATTTGTAAGAGTTTAGGTGATCCTTGGATTGTGGAAACATGGGTTAGTTGGTTTAGTTTGGTTGTTGAATTTATTCTAAGTATTTATGAACGAATTTTTGTGTGTTTAACTTGAAGGTGATGACTGGAAGGTATAATTTGAGAAATGCTGAACCTAGTGGCATAGGGAAAGAAACAACTGGTAACATCACAACGACGGCAACCACAGCAACAATTGCTACCAGGGCAACCAATATTGTGCAGGTTAATGTGGGGGAGATGATGGTTTAGTTATTTCAAGTCGTGCAAAACAATAATCAAGGCCAGCAGAGAGATCCCTTTGCGAAGAAAAATAGAGATTTTGGTTCTTTGAGAGGTTAGAAATCCTCTGGAGATGGAGGACCCATTGTAATTGACACTTGGGTTCAGAAATATGAGATAGTGTTTGGTCGTACGCAGCTCATCGAGGTCCGAAAATAGGAGTTGGCTACACATCAGCTTGAGAGAGCAGCCCTATTTTGGTGGAACTAGTGGAAAGAGGGTCTAGATTTGACGACATTGACTTGGGCATATTTCAAGATTCATTTTGATCGGAAGTTTGTTCCTACTACTATCTGGTCTCAGCTAAGTGATGAATTTTTTAAGCTAACTCAAGAGGATAGAACAGTTATCGAGTATGTCACCAAGTTTAATGAGTTGTCTCGTTATGCCTCTCACTTGGTTGACACGCAGGAGAAGAAGAATGAGAAGTTTATTAAAGGATTAAATCATTACTTGTTTAAGTCCCTTATTCATTTCGATGCTGAACCGTTTGACAGGGTTCTTGACTTGGCGCTAAAGTATGAGAAAAAAGAGAAGCAGTCTAGGAGGGGAAAGCTAAGGCCGGAGAGACTTCCAGAGGGGGTCATTTCCAACAGCGTGATGGGAACAAATACCGACCCTACGATCAAAGGCATAGGGGTCAACAATTTTAGAGGCCACAACAACAGGGTAGTCAGGGAAATTTCAGACCTAAGGGCAATTTCAAGTCTCAGGGAAATTTCCAACCCAAGGGGAACTATGTTCAAAGAGAGGGTGGTCCGTGCCCACAGGGTTATCACGGGCAGTGGTAGTAGGTGCCACAGATGGGTTATCGTCCTCCCGTTATATAATTGGAGGGACCCCCATATATTAGAGTAGTAGCACCTTAGCCGATCAATAGGAAGTGTTTTAGGTGTCAACAGTTGGGACATGTAGTCAAGGATTGCCTTAAAAAACAGCAAGCACGACCGGGTCAGGTAGCTCCAGCCAAAGCATTTGCAGTGATGCCAGGAAATGACAAAGTGCAAGGTACTCTTAATCTTTTTTAGGAACCTATTAGAGTACTTTTTGATATTGGTGCTTCTCACTCTTTCATATCTAGACAGTTTGTAGAAAGAGAACACCTTGTAACTACCTCATTGTCTAGACCTATTTGTGTTGAGACCCCTTTAGGAGGGGCAGTTACACTTTATGAGACATGTAAAAATTTTAAGATTGACTTTGCGGCAGAGTCGTGTATACGGGCCTAATTGTGTTAGTGTTTGAGGGGTTTGTAATTATTTTGGGTATGGATTGGCTGTGAAAACACTTCGTGACTCTAGATTATGCTGAGAGGACCGTGAATATAGATATTCCAGGTATGCTACGACTTACCCACACTTATAGCGATAAAGGAGAGTCGGTGATGACGAGTTTTTTGTGCTTGGTAGAAATCCCTAAGCAGGATATTAGTGAGGTAGATGTGGTACAAGAGTTTGAGGATGTATTTCAGGAGATACTTGGACCTCTACCTCGACGGGTAGTAGAATTTTGCATTGACTTAGTGCCAGGAACTGCCCAATTTCTAAGGCGGCATACCGAATGGTGCCTAAAGAGCATGTGGAGATAAAGAAGTAACTGGAAGAGATGCTTCAGAAAGGGTTCATACATTCAAGTAACTCCCCGTGGGGAGCACCCGTGATCTTTGTCTCCAAGAAAGATAGCACTCTCCGCATGTGCATAGATTATAAAGAGTTGAGCAATGTGACTATCAAGAATGAGTATCTGTTACCTAGAATTGATGACTTGTTTGATCAATTAAAGGGGGGCAGTCGTGTTCTCTCAATTTGATCTCAGAATGGGTTACCATTAGATGGGTGTGTCAGAGAAAAGTATACAACTTACTGCTTTTCAGACTCGGTATGGGTTGTACGAATTTCCTGCAATGCCTTTTGATTTGACAAATGCTCTTGCCTATTTCATGGACTTGATGAACATAAATTTTCAACCATATCTAGATAAGTTTGTGATTATCTGCATAGATGATATCTTGGTGTATTCTAAGAAAGAGGACGTTTTGGTGGGAAGGTATGAAGAATGACGTAGGAGAGTATGTTTCTCTATACTATGTGTGTCAACAGGTTAAGGCGGAACACCAACGATTGTTTGGACTTTTGCAACCTCTCGAGATCCCTACTTGGAAATGGGAATACATCTCTATGGACTTTGTGCATGGATTACCGCGGTCTAAGCGAGCCAATAAATTTATTTGGGTGATAGTGGATTGACTCACCAAGTCTGCTTATCTTATTCCTATCAGAGTTCATTGAACTACGGATAAACTGGCTAGGCTGTATATTGGGGAGGTGGTGCGAGTTCTTGGTGCGCTAGTTTCTATAGTTTCGGATTGTGATCTGTTGTTTGTGGCAAAGTTTTGGGAGAGTTTTCAACATGCTTTGGGTGCTAGGTTAGACCTGAGCATAGCTTATCATCCTCAGATGGATGGGCAAACTGAACGAGTAAATCAGATCTTGGAAGACATGTTGAGAGCTTGTGTCCTCAATCTTGGTGGTAGTTGGGAAGAGCACTTGGTATTAGTGGAGTTTTCTTAAAATAATAGTTATCACTCAAGTGTCAAGATGGCCTTTTTTGAAGCTTTGTATGGGAGGCCATGTCGATCACTTGTTTGTTGGATGGATGTAGGAGATGCGCCGTTGTTAGGGCCAGAGTTGGTGAGAGAGACCACAGAGAAGGTGAACATTATTCAGGAATGTATTAGGACTGGACAGAGTTGTCAGAAGAGTTACGCTGATAGAAAATATAAGGGGGTTGAGTTGAATGTTGAAGATTTTGTGTTTTGAAGGTCTCGTCGATGAAGGGTATCACGCGGTTCGGAAAAAAAAGGAAAGTTAGCACCTAGATTTGTGGGATCATATGAGATCATTGAGAGAATTGGTAAAGTGGCTTACAAATTAGCCCTACCACCTGCTTTAGCTATGATTCACAACGTGTTCCTTGTATTTTTATTACAGAAGTGTGTGCGAAACCCTTCCGAAGTAGTATCACCAGAAGTGTTGGAGATTAGTGACGATCTCACATATGTGGTGTGACCATTTACTATTCTAGATTAGGATATAAAGCAGTTGCAGCGCTAGAAAGTAAACTTGGTGAAAGTGCAATGGAGTGAGGATGAGAACAATATAACTTGGGAATTAGAAGAGAAAGTTCGGCATATGCACCCGGAGCTTTTTGCGTAGTACTCTCTCCTATCGAATCTTGGGATGAGATTCTTTTGAGGTATGTATATTGTAGCGACCCTAATTTTTTTTAAGTCATTATTTGTTATTATTATTATTATTATTACTTTATTTATTTATTTATTTATTTTTGACTTTATTAATTGTGTGGATACATGAGAATTTAATGTGATATTTAATTAATTTAATGTGGTATTTAATTATATATAATTAATCATAATATTTATATTCATATATATATATATATATAAGGTGTTACATGTATTGATTTTATAGAGCATATTTATGTATGTTGTAGTTATTTAATAAAATAAAATATAATCATAAGTTAGGTTAAGCGTATATAGGCGGCTGACACTAATAATAAAAGAAAGGGAAAAAAAATGAAACAAAAAAGAGAGGGCTATGTGCTGTACGGCGGAGAGAGAGAGAGAGAGAGAGAGAGAGAGAGAGGAAAATAAAAGGGTTAGGGTTCTATTTTGGTGGCTTCATTAATTCTCTAAGTGATTGTTTGATCTTCAAAAAATAATTGTGAGTGCAAAACCCACTTCCCTTGAATCTTATTCCATAGCTTATATCCTTGTTCTTCCCACTCATTTCTCTACTTTTTAGCTACTGTTTTTCAGAGTTTTCAGAGGCTAAAACATGTGATTTAAAGGTCCCAATGGTGGAGGGGTTGGCCACCCTTCCTTAGGCTTGCTTACTAGCTTTATTCTCATCCATTTTTTTTTGCTTACTTTTTTTATCTTTCAAAAATGATTTCAGCACCGTTTTTCTTGGTTTTGGGGCTATTTTAATTGTTTATTTAGTTTATGCTTTGAATACTATGCTTATGGTGATGTAAGTCCTCATATTTGGTTGTTCAGGCCATAGACACCAATTCATTTGAGTTGATAGCTTTTCATTCTTTATTTTTCATGTAAAGAGTCTTTCCTTTGTAATCACTTGTCATAATCATCTCTGCAACCTTCCTCCTTTCTTTGCTTTCTTTAATTAAGAGTTGTCTCAAACACTAGGTTGTTGTTCAAGGCATGAGAAAGAGACTTTCCATGCTTAATGGTTTAATCTCTTCAGAGATTCATTACTAAGGCATTGCATCTCTCTCATGCTAAGCACAACTTCTTGTTTGACACTTCTCTTTCTTGCTTTTTGCACTTTGTGGATGTAATTATCACTTTTAGACAAAATGCAGAAAAGAAAAGAAAAGAAAATGGCAAGGTAATGTAAAAAAGGCTAATAAAATTAGAGTAAAAGAGGTAAAAATGTAATAAAATTGAGTTGGGTTCAATTGGATGTTATATTGAACCCATTCTATCTCGAATCATTACATACTCTTAATGATGTTCAATGATTCAAGAAGCAATGTCCACGCCTTTCCTTGAGGTAACTCCATGATAGGGAAGATGTGTTGTTGGTCTTTTATTCCATTTTATTAAGCTTTTGTCCTATCGGATCACAGATCATCATGCAACAAACTTGCAATGATTGATGATTTGTGAATAGAATCTACTCATCTCTTGATCATCTTCATGGCAGGGAGAGGCGGAAAGGATAAACATCTCCTGTGTTTTTGCTTTGTTTTTCTTTATTTAGAGTATTTATGTATATTTATTTTATGTATGTAATCACACTCATGGATATATGAAATTAAAACAAATTGGGAACCCGTAGATAAATTTCTTATACTCCACTATGACTCCATGAATTGTTGTTTTATTTGAGTGTAGGAGAGAAAAAGTGTATAAAAAAAGGTGAGGATTATGGGATTTATTTGAATGCCTTAGGCTCGGCATTGTTATGTTCGTTCTCATGAGTAGATGAGAGGTTGTGTATATATATATTGTTGCCTCATTCTCAAGAGTAGACTAGTGCTTTGATTTACGCGCGTACGTATATGCTAACTGTCCGAGGAGTGTGGGTCAAACTCGGGACGATATCCCCGTGCAAGTTTGGCTTCGAAGTGGTGTTAGGTATACGGGAGGCACATGGGATATATGTGTAGGCCAGAAGTGAAGGGACAAAGTGGTGGAGTTAAGGTATAATGAATTAAATATGAACTTATTGATATAGTTTGAATTGTTTTGATTGGTACATCTCAAAAAATAGAAAGTGACCTTGATAAATTACGAAATTTGGGCAGAGGCATGTAAATGTAATTCTAGACACCTTTTGTATTTTAACTTGTTACTATAACGATCAATTAGAACTTGCAATCGGATGATCATGGTTATAATAGTTTTTATTCATTTTAACCATGCAGATTTTAGATGTTGCTTTAACCCACGAAACGAGCTCATTTTTATTGATTTCACGTAAACTGAAGTAAAACATTATTCGGAACACTTGTCTTGTTTTGAACTTTTCTGGAAAAAAAAAATCATCTTAGGGCAATTTCTTTTCATTTTCAACTTCAGAATTTTCGGTCGGTTTCCGTCTAGGTTCTTCTATCAAGTTTTTCTCTCAATCTGTTCAGTTTCTACTAAATTCTTTTATGTTTCCTTTTTAAGAAATTTGATTCTGTACAACTTTTATTCTTTTGAGTTTTCATCAAGTTGAATGATTTAAGCATGAAACGGTGCATTTTTATACTTTTTTAGTAATTTACTTATGATTAAATTATGCTAACTTTATTTTTATTTTTTTTGCCAGAATGGTGGGTCTTACTAATTTTTTCTTTTTTTATGCAGGGCTGACTCACTATATTTTTATTTTATACTCAATTTATATTTAGTTGTGTACGAGCAAGAAACTAAATACCACCGTATTCCGGGAAACTACCCCTTCGTTTCAGTGCGGGTAAAACTACTTGTCTTGTCCCGTAACAATAATTGAATATACTTTTATTTGTGTCTAGTGGACATATGGGTGTCAAATCTTGTACTCATACCAGTATACTTGTATACTGACCCGTTTTGTTTCTTGACATCTCGAGTGCGTTCTATTCGAGCGCAGTCGAGCTTCCTTTGCAAGATTAGTAGGACTACAGTGGTGACAAGAAATAGCTATGGTTGTAGGACATGTCTCTTGGACTTCTTTTATTTTCTTGAGTTGATGGTTGATACTAGTTTATGTATTTATTGTTTTTTTATGACTTAGTATTTTGATAATTTGGCATTGTGGGCTATTTTCTAACTTTACATTATTTAAGTTGTTTTTAACTATTTGTTGCTATTTTAATGTTGGAGGTATTTGATAGTTATGAATTTTATGATGGATAGTTTGGTTGGCGTTTTGCTTTTTTTTTTAACCCCTTGTAATTTTTTTTTTTTTTTTTTTTTTTTTTGAGCATTGAAATTTATTTGAACCATATGGAGACGAGAACATTTAGATTTTTGTTTCACCTCTAGGATTTGGATAATAGAATATTGATTGGGGTTTAGTCATAATTTAATATTTAATTGTTCAAATTTTACTGTGTGACACAAATCATTTATTATTTGCAATGATTATAATTTGCTAACTTTTTATTTTCTTTTTCTATTTTGTTTTGTTGGTTTTTCTATTTTTTTTTTTTTTTTTTAATGACTGATTGGCCAGCTTGTTCCTTGAAATAAACATTAGCCCATGAATGAGTAATTTGTATAATCTTGCTAACTATTTCTTCTCTCTGGATCTGAATTTGTGAATTCAGGTGCAGGCTTTATAATTGAATTGATCAGAACTCAATGTTAGAGGGCCATATTTTTGTTTTAAGTTTGTTTATCTGTTGATCGGGTGTGCTCTCATTTCATTTTATTTTTGAACAGGGTGTTATAGTGTCAACATATTGACTTCTGCTGGTTGCAAAGTAAAGATTTGGAGGTTTGCACTAAACAACAACATGGGGGAGAAGGGAGGGGGTGTGACATGCCCCATATTTTATTACTCGGATAACATTACCAATATTTGTTAATTAAGTCCATTTACAAATGACAATTCATCCTTTAATGAAATGATGAATAATTAAATATGCCTGTTCCCTCTCATTATACAACAATGTCATTTACATACAAATAAAAGAAATGCCCTAAGGCTTACAATAAATAAGATAGCGTTGCCCTTTACAAAGCATAGAACTCATCCAAAGAAACAATTAAGAAGCACTACGGCTCATCACCACTTTATAACTATGCCAAGTTGTTCGATCCCCAAATCTGAAAACATTTCTTGTACACATGTATAGGTAGGGGGTGAGCAACCACTAGCTCACCAAACAATTTCATATTATAATCTTAGAAGATATGCGGGTACAAAGATACTTACACATACACGTGAAATCATATCATGTCAAAGCCATATGATTTTATTACATAATCTCTTAAATCCAACTTAATTAATTAACCACAACTAGTTAACTTAAATAAATAAACATGCTTCAATAGTAACAGGACATCATTTTCAATCTATTCAATTACCCCATTGCCAATTAGATCAAATAGTTAAACAATTCATAATGACCTTTAACAAATCGTCAAATACGTTTTATATAGTCATATGAGATGAATGCATATACTATGTCATGCTCAATTTATATCACAATTCTCAAATCATATCCTTTACCATTAGAAACAAGGGGAAATTCTCAAACTGGTACAACTTTTCACACAAACACTTTGATTTGCCATTTAATGAAAATTTTGTTTGCGGGAATCAAAACCCATGTATACACGCGGTTTTCGGGACTTTCACCCTAGACACACAGGCCAACTAAATTCAATGGAATCCATCCCCTTTCCTCTCCCAAACATGGAGTACAACCCCTTTCTCCTCCCAAGCATCATACATATACAATGTATTAAAAACATAGTCATATTAAGTAACAACCGATAAGAGATTAGTTTTAATTCACCTAATCCTCATACAATTTTACAACAATCAAAGCTATCCTCTACCGATAGCCAAAACAGTTATCTCTAATGCATTAATTAAAAGATAACAACATGGATATACAGTCCAACATACAACCATAACTTGAAATCCTCTATGATTCCCAACACTTGAAAACAATACATATTCCACTTTTTAAAGCCAAACTTTCAAAATTTATATAGTTTTCCATTCAACTCAACAATTTTAAAACCAAACATAATCTTTTCCAAATAATCCAACAACTCCCAAAACATTAACATTTAGAATTTTTCATAAATTGGGTTTTTTTCACTTTCAAATACCCACTGCAATTTTATATATAGAAAATACATTTAATAGCAAGATTATAGGTAATCAACTTCCAATTTAACCAAACCCTCAATTTACAAATCAAGTATCTCATATATGAATTTGAGGTATAAAACCCAACTAGTAAAACTAATAATCAATTTCCCAATTGTTTTGACTCATACAAAATTTTCAATCACTTTGTTCCACCTCAACCAAGGTAACCAATATGATTTTCACTAAATCGCATACTTATTGAATATTACTATTTTCATCCTACTATATTAAAAGTTATGGTTGAATCTCAATAGCACTTGTAATCATAACGGGTATAAAATTTTAACCAAGCTAATTTAATCCACTAAATTAGCAAGTTTATCATGTTCAAAATTTTCTAAATCAATAATACCAAATCTAACTTCACATGTCTCATCTCTCAAACATAACCATATTTCAACATAATCGTATTTCATGCCAAGCTACTTAAAGAGTTAATTTTTTTCCCAAATTCTCTACTAATAACAATTTCATACCTTTTTCTAAAATTACCTAATCAACATAATATTTACATCAAAAAATTATAAAATATGCCTAAGACTAACATTTTCAAGTTCTGAGTTCGAAAGTCCACATTTCACATTTTCATTTTCACAAAAATGAACAGAACTTAATCATCAACATATCATCTTTCATAAAATATCATTAATATAACACTTTTAGAATTTTTAATCCCAAAAAAAACTCTATAATTTCAACTTAACAATTTACACAATATTAATCAATATTAATTTATTTTTCTAAAAAATAAATTCCAAAATCAAAGATAAAAAAAATATTTCAACTTAATATTTCTCAAAATAAATTTTCTAATCATAATATAATGTAGATACATTCCATACAACTACGAAAATTAAATTTTAAATTTTTAACAAAATTTACCAACACAAGATGATTTTCCCAAATCAAGCTCAAAATATCAATATTCTTAACATTTCAACATAATGTTCTTCCAAAAATTAACCAAACAAAAATTTGAGAAATATATATATATATATATATATGCAATGCCTCCTACAATGATATATTTCTCAAAATATCCCTAACATACTTTTAAAGTAATAATATGAAGAAAGTCCTTATCTTAAATAATGAAGATGAGCAAATTCAAAAGGCAAACCTCGCCCGATCATGAATCAGAGACTACCATTGCAAAGATCACGATGAGCTCTCCGACTTTCATTTACAAAACTTTTACAAAATCTCATTCTAAAGACTCCCACTCTAAGCTCAAAACTTGGGCAACCATGGAAGAAAAGAGAAAGAGAGAGAGACGAACAGAGAGGGGTGGAGCCCTTCGCTCAAAAGAAAGAAAAAAGCAAGAAAATGAAAAGAAATGAGAAAGAAAGATGGGACAAGGGAAAAAGGAGGGGTAGCCCCACGTGGCTTGCTTTTCCAAGGATTGATATTCAAAATAACACAATATAATTTTTGTAATAATATTTTAAAATTTTGTAATATAAATTATAAAATGATATAATTTTTCTCACCATAAAATATAATATTTTTGTACACCATAAAATATAATATTTTCCTCACTATGAAATATACACCAATTTTTATTCATTACAAAAATATATAAATTTTTTCATCGTATGGTACACATCATAAATTCAACTTTCAAATATATATTATGACCATATATATAATAAATTATCACAACTCCCAATGTGGTCACTACTCATCACATAATTAAAAAAACCAAATAGTTAAACATAAGTCATAAACAAACTGAAATTAAATTGAATTTAAGTCACGGGTCTTCAATTAAATTCACACTCATAACCCAAACATGACCCAATTATATATCAAAATAGACCCAACAAACTTTATCTCAAGTTATGGTCCAAACACCCAAAACTCATTTTTAATTTTTACTATAATTGAAATTGAACACCAATCAGTCTGCGAATTTTCATAAAATAAATACTCATAATTTAATTCTGAAATTGTTATCCAACATGCTAGACTCATATGGAAACAACATATAAACATTTCGTAATTTTCTGAGATTGGGAACTATTTTAAAAAAATACAAAACAGAACTGTTTTCACACAGAATATACACAGCACTCCAAATCCGAAAATTTGCTCAATTAAATCATGTATTAACTATTTAAAAAAGAAAAATAAAATTTGGGTCATTACAGGGTGGTTTGAAGAAAATTTAAACTGCTTGATAGTATATGATTGAGATTTGAAAAGTTTTAGGGTTAAACTCCAAGGAGGTAAACTTGAATTTTTATGGTCTTCAATTTGGCATTGTAATTGAAATTTGAGTCAATCTGTATTATTTTATATTAATTATTAGTTAATTCTCAATATCTGTTCCTAGTTAAATTTATAAAATTCTCAGTTAATTCTCAATTTGTATTCCTAGTGAATTCTCAATTAATTAGGTTGTGTGCTTAAAAAAAAAAAACAAAAAGACATTTTTTGAAAAAAAATGTCACTAAATGATGTCATCATGACATCACATCTGAGGCAAGTATTAAAAATGAAGAAAGGTGGCATTTTTTCAAAAAAATGCCACTAAATGACGTTATCATTACATCATATGTTAATTGTGACGAAAAAATAAGTGGCTATCAAAAGATTTTGCAACGTTTTAAAAAACAACGTCTAATGTTTTTAATGATGCTTTTGAAACACTGCTAAGCTATTGCGTCGGCTGTATCTACGACAAAAATATTAAAAGTCACAAAAACCTATCATGGCTTTTTTTATGCCTACTACGGCATTTTTGAAATGCTGCTAAAAATTAAATTTCTTGCAGTGATATCACAAGCACATGATTTAGTACTTCAAAAAATTTTCCCAAAAAATTTATAATTATGTTCGACTTGATTATTTTGCACTATAAAAAACAAAGTTACTCAGGTTATTCGTGATCAACTTGATTAAAATTCAATGTAAAAATTTAAATAATTTGCAAATTAGTTCATAGAAAATGTCTCGTAGCTCAAATTTTGTGGCTCAAAAGTGGCTCAAATGGCCAAAACGACGTCGTTTTGGCCATTTTTATGTTGTTCTGTACTTAAAATGACGTCGTTTTGGCCATTTGAGCCACTTTTGAGCCATAAAATTTGAGTTACATAGAATTGTCGTTAATTCATTTTTGCCCCTAAATGTGAAAAACTAATATAATAATGATAAATAAAAGGACATTCGGGTTCATTTTATAAAGAGGGTTGGTCAGTGCCCCGAATATGGGGGGCACTAATGCCCCGAAATTCCTAAAATGGAAAAGCAGAAAAACAATTAAGGTAAAAAAAAAAAAGAAAAAAAAATTACCTAAAATAGAAATTAGGAACATTAATGTCTATTTTTTTAGTGTTACAAATCATTTTTCTTTTATAAAATTGTGGTCATAACTTGGCCCATAAGGACATGCAGAGACAAAAAGACCAATATAGCCTCGTGTATAACATATACACACACATTTCCCAGCAAAGTCGCCTCCTCTCTCTCTCTTCTTTCTCCTCTCCCTTTTCCTCCTATGCCAACGCCTCCTCCTTCACCACCGCCACCGTGACTTCCGCGACCACCACAAACGCCATGACCACCTTCGTCACCTTCTCTCTCTCTCTCTCTCTCTCTCTCTCTCTCTCTCTCTCTCTCTCTCTCTCCTCCTCCTCTTACCGATCTTCACGAATCTTCCCTCCGGTCGAAGATCTAAGATCCTCGCCTTGATTCAGCGGCAGACAGAGTCCAACACCATGTTAGCGTCGCTGCTCCGGTGACGCCCAATCCAGATCTGCCATGTCAGCGTCGGTCATGTATCCAAGATCTCAAATCGGCTCGAACATGTTTATATATATATATATATATGAATATATATATATATATATATAATATTCTTTGTTCTTTTTATAAAAAAAAATTCCAACTTGTATCATAAATTGGATGGCCTATTTTGAGGCACACAATTCCATCCAAGTCATATACCATCTATGTATAAAGAAAGGAAAAAGTTAAGCATCATGAAAATAATCATGAAAAATTTATGATCTTTGGATTACCTTGATTAGTGTGTCGTGCTTTATTCTAAGTGTAATTTAAGGGTCACAAAACTTTCATGATTATTTTCATGAAAATTTTTTCATGATACCTAGCATTGTTGATGAAGAAAAGTTTAACTCATTCTATCAATTACTGATATTCACCAAAAAAAAAAAAAAAAAAAAAAAAAAAAAAAAAAACTTGTCAAACTTTTAGTCTTAGCGTTATGGTTTTAATGATTATATTAATGAATGTAATTCAAAAAAGTGTGTGATGTCAATCAACCACCAAATTAATTTTTCTACAAAGAAACATTTATTTTCTTGAGCTATTAATGGAGCTACTGTCAGTGTGGTGGAAGAATGTAGTAATGAACTTGAGGTTATTGTTGTTTTTGTTTTTGTTGTTGTTGTTGATGATAATAATGGTGATGATAATGAAACAGATTGCTATAGACAAAATACGTTTTGCTTTGTTTTGGTATTGTAATAGATAAAAATATATATAATTTGTTTTTGTTGTTGTTGTTGATGATGATGATGAAACAGATTGCTATATGCAAGATAGGGTTTGCTTTGGCTTGGTATTGCAACAGGGGTTTTGTTTGGCTCAATAGATAGGATTTTGTTTAGTTTAATATTTCAACAGATAGAAAAAAAAAAAAAAAAAAAAAAAATTGAATATATAGGAATTTGAACAGATAAAAAATTTCAATAGATAAAAAAAATTTGAACAAATGGGAATTTTGACCGATAAAAAATTTCAACAGATAAAAATAATTTTAACAAATAGAAAATAATTTGAACAGATATGAAACTAAAGTCAACAGAAAAAAAAGAGTCAAGTAATAAAAAAAGTCAAGAGGTAAAATTGAAAATAAAACATCCTTCGAGACTACTCACCAAACTATGTCACAAAAAATAGACATCTCACTAATAAAAAATATCCACTGAACCTATTGCCTTAGACAATTGTTAGAGTGGATTTTTCACCAATTTTCTATAAATAAAATGACAAGGAACTTTGGGTAGATTAGTTTCTTTTCATCCATTTTTTCTAAGATTGTATATGGTAGGAAACATTTTGGTACACACTCCTCATAGAGTGTGAACCATATACAATTTTTATTATGTATTTTGTGATATTTATTACATATTTTGTGATAAATGTTACGTATTTTTCTCATAGAATACAATTTATAAATCAACAATAAAATTACATATTTTGTAGTAATATTACGTTTTTGTGATAATATTGTATATATATTCAAACATATTTTTAACCATAAAATGTGTAACATTACAATAAAAATGTATAATAGTACTATAAAAATACATAATTTTATTTTTAAATAAAAAATTATATTTTGCTAGAAATATGATTGTAATTTTAGAAAATTTTTACAATACACTCGTGAAAAGATGTATATATGTATGATACGTATTTGTAATTAAAATTACATTGAATAGTAACAATGCAACATTCAATTTACCAAATATTTCAATTTTCAAGCCGTAAAGATAATTAAAAATAGGGGTAATAAACAACATGACACCACCTCAACCACAAGAAAGATTTTTTTTTTTGGGATTCCCCAATGATGAAATTCCACACAGAGCATTCATTTCATATGATCCATGTAAAATATGAGAAGCAAGAAAGTCATTCTCTGCAGATAATCCTGACAACGAACAGGGAAGCATCCCCATTATCCTTCCTTTTTGAAAGAAAGGGGCTAAAAAGATTGAAAGCCAAAACGCCCTTCTTTTTTTTTTCTTTGGTTATTCTTGCAATGTTTTAGTCTCATCACATATGTACATATATATAAAAAAGGCCGTGGCTTCTGTCCAGTCCGGGATCAGATTGGACCGTACTGTTGGCCCCGTGAGACTCCACCACGGGTCCCGTTTTAATAATATGAACCGTTCAATGTGTAGAACTCGTCGAGTACTATATGCCTGTAAAAAATCACGTTGATCGGATATCAATAGGTATGTGAACAAAAAAGTTTTTTATCAACCGTTAATTTTTTTACCGTCCATTTTTTTTTATACAAAACTGATTTGATCACATAACTATCGATATCCAATCAATGTGATTTTTTACAAGCATGTAGTACTCGACGAATTCTACACATTGAACAGTTCAGATTTTCAAAACGAGACCCGTGGTAAGGCCCCACGGATCTAACAGTACAGTTCAGTTCGATTCGACTGGACAGAAGCCGGACCCTATAAAAAAAGGGGCTAAAAAGATTGAAAGCCAAAACGCCTTTCTTTTCTTTCGTCATTCTTGCAATGTTTTAGTCACATCACATGTGTACATATATATCTACTACTATCTTAAAAATATGAACACTCTCATTTATATTTTACTTTTGCATGTAAACACGTTATATCTACTATTATTTCAAAAATGTGAGTATTTTCACTGGCGGTTCTCAATGGGATGGGTTAGGCTTATCCAATCTGCAATTATTATGTCAAAATCTCATATATTAATTAGGTTTTTCAGGCTTTGATTAATTAACAAGTTGATACTGGTTGGACCTATTTAAAAAATTAAAATTACATCTCACTCATAAACCCAAATCTTACGAGCCAAAATCAAACCAAATCAAACTACACATTATAATTATATTATTAAGTTCTACATATTTTTTATTCACATATTTTTAATATTTTTAGTAGTTATTTTTCTTTTTTCACTTTCTAACATAATTCAAGTATTTTTATTTTTGATTTTTTGTCTTTTTATTGTGGAATATCACCCCATGTGAAAGGGGTGATTGTCATCTTCCATGGGAACACACTTTGGAGGCTACCAACCAAAGTCCACCTTGACGGCCACCAACCACCAAAGGGTCAAGGAAGACGGCCGAGAAGGAGAAGAAGTGGGTTTGGCAGCCCACCTCCTACCTACTCCCTCACCTATAAATGGAGGTTGAGAGGAGAGGCAAAATGAGAGAGAGCAAGAGAACCGTGAGAGAGAAAACCAAAGAGGGTGAGAGATGTGAGGCGGAAAGACCGTCTCTCTCGGTGTGAGCGAGGGAGACGGGAGAGTGGCTGAGTGAGGAGAGTGTGAGCTCCTCCTCTATTGTAATCTTTCTGTAATCTTCCCATTGGTATAGTGATAGCCGGTTACTCTCTCGTGGACGTAGGCTTTAATGCCGAACCACGTTAAATATTGTGTCTCCTTATGTGTGGGTGTGTTTTTCTGCTTGCATTGATTTCTATAAGGTCTTGGGCGGGATCCCAGATCCCAACAAGTGGTATCAGAGCCTCGTCAGTGGCGTTTCGGAACAAAAACAGTGTGTTCCTCGAAACTGCCCAGAAATCGGATTGCTCGAAATCAAGTTTTGAGCACACCAGAAGCAAGGACTCGACGAGAGGAGTCCAGAAATGCAAAGAACACCCCAAACGGAGGCGCGTGAGGCCCACTCTCATGCACGCGCCACACGCACGCGTCACACGCGCATGAGGCCCACTCTCATGCACGCGCCACATGCGCAGTTGAGGAAGCCGGCGCGTCATCTCAGTCGTGGACACGCGCCACACGCGCGCGCAGGGAGAGAAGACGACTGAGGTAGCAGAGGGTGCCATACACGCGCGAGACACGTGCGCGCCACGTCAGCAGAGGCGGGGCCCACTGCCACGTGTCTGTCCACGGAGCGGAAATGTCATCGCCACGTGGCCGTCCAGGTCAGCGCCACGTCACCCAGTCACGCCACGTCATTATGCCAGGTCAGCGACACGTGGCATCACCACGCCACAGTGCCACGTCAGCAGGAACTACCACGTGTCTGCCACGTCAGCAGAGGTGTTAACCAGTCAACCAGAGGTAGGGAGGGATCCAGTGCGACGCGGCAATGGTACAGCCGCAGGGAGAAAGGATCCAGTGCTTCGCGGCTATGGTGCAGCCGCAGATTTGAGGCGTACAAAATGTTTTGGCTAGATCTAAGCCATTTGGAGTCCGTTTTGGTGATCCAATAGTGTTTTCCGACTATTTGGAGTATTCCGGACACATCCGTACGGTCAGATTTTGGAGACGGAGTTTCTGTAAAAAGAAGGCAGATTAAAGGGACGGACGACATCGGGTGCAGCGGACGGAATATTTTGTTGGTACACAGAATATTCCCTGAACTTCTGAAAATTGCAATTTGGCCCAGAATTTTTCAAAAAATTGTGGTGTGGCCCAGCTTTCGGGGATATTTTTCAGTGAGGTCCCCGGAAATGCAGCGAAGGTTGGTCCTAGCTAATCAGACCATTCCGGACGCAACCGCGAGGTCAGAATGGTGAAATTCTGAACGGTTTTTTAAAGATTGTTAAAACATAGGAGTTTGTCATCTTTAATACTCGAAGGAAGGTTGCCGGATATTGTGGAATGCTGCGGATTCACTGAAGAGGTTAGAATGGGTAAATTCTAACCAGATTGGACAACCTGGTACAACTCGAGATAGATCATTGAAGACTAGAGGAGATCAGGCTTGATCAAATGGTAGATCGAGGGAGATCAGGATTGGTCAGGGGCGATTAGAGGATTGCAGACATGATTATCTCAAGATCAACAATGTCTAGGAAAGTTCTGTCAAAAAGACACTGTCTAAGGAGACTGGTTCTTAAGTGGGACCGGTTGTGACCCCACCAGTCTTTCCTGGGAACTTTCCTGGTTGCTGAAGTGTTCGGAGGATCTGGTTCAATCAGAAGAGAAGACCATTCATCGACGGATAGATGATTTGGCAACCAGTACAGGCTCAGAGAAATACTGTGGCTGTTGGAGCTACTGTATACGAGTAGGTACTGATGGTATGTGGACATGTAGAACAATAGTTGCAGAGGATCATACTAAGCGCAGGAGCACAAATGCAGACGTGCAGCAGTGCAAAGGTACGCTAGAGTATCGTACAGAGGCGCGAGAAGAGTATGTAGTAGCGGGTTGTTGAAAGTTCACAGTAACTTCCAGACAGAGAAATTAAGACAGATAAAACGCAAGAGTGCGTGCCAAGGAGTGGCAAGTCTTTTTCTCTATGGTGGTTTATTTATGTTTGTGGCAGCGAACGCACCTCTTAATGAAACAGAGTAGTTGTGGATCTCTCAGGCGAGCTCGAGCGCAGGAGGAGAGATGGAGCCACGATGAGCACTCAAGAGCCATGGGTGCGAGTACTATGCCCAGAGTTGCATAGTGGTAACTTGTACAGACCGGTGGAAGTTGTCTTGGTAGAAGAGCTAACTGTCAAACATCAATACGGACATACAAGTGAGACAGAACCGAACATCAGGGATTGCAGCACAGACAACGGGCGTATGAGATCGCTGGAAAGTTGTTCTGAAGTGCAGAAGCAAAGGCTGGTTGTTCAAGAAATAAGCTCCGAGCAGGGAAAATTGAGGATGTTGATGTGTTAAACTCTGAAATTTTCTAGTTGCTCCCGTGTTCACTATGCAAGGAAGTGCATAGCTGATGATGCTTTGACAGATAGAGCTACTGTCAACCATCAATCTACTGGACAGCAAATCAGGGATTGCAAAGGCACAGACAACAAGCGTATGGGGAAACGCGCAGAGGTTGTTCAGAAATGCATAGGGCAAAGGCTGATAGTTCAGAGGAAAAGCTCCGAGCAAAGAAGACAAAGGACGTTGATGGGATACACAACGAGTTGTCTATTGCTCCAATGACTGGTCCTGCGAGGTAATGCATGACAGTCAAGGGCATTCTAGCAGGAGGTGCAGGACATCCAATCAGGGGGTGTCAGATATCTTGGTTACGCAAGTTCAAGCATAGCGTCTCAGTGAAGGCATCCGAAACAGAAGCGTGGAAGAGATCTGTAGGAGATGGGAGCACAGGCTCTCTCCAAATCAGAGAGTGGTGTGAGTTGAGTTGAGAATGTAGGATTCCCTCCTCCTCTTGTATCTCTGGTGTATTATCTCTAGCTTCAGGGGGTGCAAGCATCTCAGTGAGGAGATGCAGACTATGCTGAAGACATCCGAGACAAGAAGCGTGGAAGAGATCTGTGGGAGATAGGAGCAGAGGCTCTCTCCAAATCAGAGAGTGGTATGAGTTGAGTTGAGGATGTAGGATTCCCTCCTCCTCTTGTATCTCTGATGTATTATCTCTAGCTTTCAGGGGATGCAGAGTCTCAGTGAAGAGATGAAGACTATGTTGAATTTGGGCGTAACAAGATTAGTAGCAGTGTGTGCAGTGGATCACCTCACATGGGTTGAGGGGGTGATTTGTGGAATATCACCCCATGTGAAAGGGGTGATTGTCATCTTCCATGGGAACACACTTTGGAGGCTACCAACCAAAGTCCACCTTGACGGCCACCAACCACTAAAGGGTCAAGGAAGACGGCCGAGAAGGAGAAGAAGTGGGTTTGGCAGCCCACCTCCCACCTACTCCCTCACCTATAAATGGAGGTTGAGAGGAGAGGCAAAATGAGAGAGAGCAAGAGAACCGTCAGAGAGAAAACCAAAGAGGGTGAGAGATGTGAGGCGGAAAGACCGTCTCTCTCGGTGTGAGCGAGGGAGACGGGAGAGTGGCTGAGTGAGGAGAGTGTGAGCTCCTCCTCTATTGTAATCTTTCTGTAATCTTTCCATTGGTATAGTGATAGCCGGTTACTCTCCTGTGGACGTAGGCTTTAATGCCGAATAACGTTAAATATTGTGTCTCCTTGTGCATGGGTGTGTTTTTCTGCTTGCATTGATTTCTATAAGGTCTTGGGCGGGATCCCAGATCCCAACATTTATATCTAACATAATAAAAAAAACAATCAAATAACATCATGTAATTTTATTTCTAATACTTACAAATGGGGGAAAAAAGCCAAAGAGCTACCATTACAAAGCTAGAAAATCCAACTAGGTTGACATTTCCTAATCAAATTTGATCATGTTGACTCTCGAAAACGAACCCTTTAAAGTTAACCAAAACTTCACCCTTTTCAAAGAGAAAAAAAAAGGATATGATTAGTTGCTGCTATTGTTTTTTTGTTCCATTTAATTTATGTAACCTCATGTCTCACACACACACACACACACACACACACACACATGTAAAATCATTAATATATTTTAATGAATTAAATAATGTTAATTTTTTTGAATGATTTAAATAATGTTAATTTTTTTGAATACATATAAAATATATATATATATATATATATTTGGATGGAATAGTTTGAGTCAAGTTGATGGGATGATCAGGCTGGGTTTATCTATGTGGATTTTTACAGGTCGGGTTTATGGACGGGCTTGGATAACAAACCTTTGTCGAAACCCTAAATCATCTTTTATGAGTTGAAATAGGCTGGACACTCACGGGCCATGGGATGAATTGGGTAATATCAGTTGTTTTGTTTTGTTTTTTTTTTTTTTTTTGGGTTTCACGGGCCATTTGATGGCCCTTAACCCTCACTTATTTTCCACTTGTTTATATTTCAAAAATACCCTTCTCAGCACTTTGTCCTTAAAAAGACACCATATAGCAATAGTCACAGGCACCATGTAGCAATAGGCACTAAGACTTCTGAATTTTTGTGAATGGACTTTACAGTTTTCATCCGTTAAAGAATTTCATATATAATAATAATATTATTATTATTTGAAACTCTAAAAAAAATTCTAATTTAATCCATAATGATGTGACATAGTTGACGCTAATATATATTAATTTTTAATTTGTCATATACTTAGCTATATATAGTGTCCAATTGTCTTGTCATATTATTGTAATTGAATTTGTATATATAAAATTGTGGATCTCTTCTATTTTTCATAGAACAATATATAATTTTACGGTTCTTTTTTTAAAAATTTAAATTTAAATTCAAATGTAAACTTGATAAAATTTCCCAGCTTCGTAAGACTCACCACAAGTTCTATTTTAATAATCTGAATTGTTCATTTTGTACGATCTTCCGTGTAATATTATTGTATTTGTCTAAAAAAAAAGTTTATTTTTAAAAATATATTTGTCATCTATTTTTTTCAAAAATATGTGATAAAATAAAAATGTTATACTTATCAAATCAATCTAATTTATTTATTTATTATGAATGATATATACTGAGGGTTCTACAAAATAAACGGTTCAAATTATCGAAATATAATTTTGGTGAGCCAATAAATTATGGGTTTGAGTTTCTTATTTCTTAAAAGTTCGCTTAGTTATTCATCAATCGAATCACATTTGTATATCATCAGTTTATTTTATATAAGTGGTTATACAACTTTCTAATACCGAACTCTTGCTCTCACTTTTCCCATCCACTATGAAATATTGTTTTTGTATTTGATTGATAAAATCCACATAATTTATAAATTTACTATTGAAGGAAATATAATAATATATATACAGTGAAAAAATTATATGGATTCAGGCATACCTTGTGGGTAAACAGATTGCACAACAAATCTAGTTTAGAAGGTGAATCATGAACTCTTAAATAATCTTCATCGGCAATGGAGTAAAACAACTAGAGTTTTACCCACACTAATCACAGTACAAAGGCAGTATGATTTATGGAAAGAGAGAATATATAATTTTTTGTTCTATGAAATATGGAACCCAAGTTCTATTTATATAGAAGTGTTAGGAGACCCATAGAATAGATATATTATCCCAGATAAGGTTCACCTTAGATCAAGAGTATCTAATTAATAATTATAATTTAATATATATTTATATATTGATAATTATCACATATCAAGATTATCTCATATCAAGATTATAATCTGTTATATTATTTGGATCTCTCCTAGCCGGGTTATGCTACCATGGGTGACCCAATTGGGTCTGGGTTCTAAACCTGACCCAATTTTCAACATCTCCTACTCAAACATGCATTGGCATGACACCACGCCTTTTGTACCTCAATCTACCCGATAAACACAATCATACTTAGCCAATGGATCGTGCGACCACTGAGGATACCTACATGTGGGAGCTCTACACTAGAAACTTGTCACGAGCCAGCACAGAGGCATCAACCCAAAGATAGTATCTCATATGCCCTAGATCCATCTAATTACACCGAGTCAATCATCTTTGATCCCTGAAGGAGAAAGCTTTACTCCTTCAATCATGCTATGTGTTCACACCCAATCCTCATCTCATACAGGGCGATGTAAGTTGTTGACAATGAATATAGAGCTGAGGTGTAATTCTAGACAATGCTCCTTTTGCCCTCATGTCACTTAGTTCGAAGTCAATCGCTTTCCTGGACATGTTCCTAAAAGCTGAATCACACATGACCATAGGCAACATACCAAAGTGGCTAACATTGACTTTGTACTTTATGATATAGTTTGAAAGTTGCTAAGGGTATAGTACAAATGTCAAAATTTAAAGCATATTTTTGACATATTTGGAATCACACAATGAGGAAAAAATCGAGATCCTTTCCCTCACCTCACTATCTAATCGCCAAGCACATGTAGTATGAATATATGCTACGGTGGAGTTACTCTTCCAAAGAGTGATACCATTCTCCAAACACCGTACATTAATTTAGTCACTAACTAGCGCACATGTCACTTTTCTAGTGCCTAACAACTCGAGTTCTTTATGCAGTAGCTATACAAACGTTAAAATGAGATCGCATATCTGGCCATCATTTATAGACACATCACGAAAAGTAGAAAGTTCTATCCATGGTCAGTCGAGTGACATGACCTCATCTTGGTTACAACCAAGGCAACTCTAGCTATGGGTAATCTAAGTTAGAAACAACTCCAACTATGATCTAACAACCACATGTCTCATTTTTGCTCGCTCCATCAAGCGCCAAAAGTGATTGCTTGTGTGAGTGAGCCAATCTTTTCTATTGACATCAACCAACAAATCTGTATATGTTCTCTTGCAAGACATACCCAAACACAAAAATGAATATAGCAAGCATAACATAAATAATATCCCAAACATTGTAAGGTAAATAAATAATCATCCAAGTGTAAAGAAGAAAAAAAATGCATAAACATCACTACTATCTACATAAACCCAAAGCCTTGACGTGAGTACAATGAGTATCTCTCGAAATGGGTTTAGTCAATGGGTCCGCAACCATTTCTCTGACTTTATGTCCACATATGTTTGGTTCAATGGGTCCGTTTAAGACAACTTGCTTCTGTGCCACTATTTCTCTGACTTTATGTCCACATATGTTTGGTTCTTCTACGATATTTAGGATCTTTGGCACAAGCGAGTGCAACCATGTTGTCACAATGAATAGTGATAGTGTCTGAGGCTTGTGAGGCTACTCCCAAATACTGTAAGAACTTTCGCAGCCAAACAACCTCTTGTACAGTAGCTGAGCATGCCACAATCTCTACTTCCATTGTAGATAAAGAAATACATGATTGCTTCTTACTGTTCCAAGTAATGGCTCCACCATTGAGTAGAAAAGCATATCCAGATATGGACTTCCTCTCATCTATATCACCACCCCAATTAGCATCACTATAGCTAACTAGGCGTAAATCCACACACTAGTAGCAAAGCATATAATTTGTCATCCCTATCAGATAACACAATATCTTCTTGATTGCATTCCAATGAGCAAGTCCTAGATTAGACTAGTAACGATTTGCTAATTCCACTGCGTAGCATATATCTGGCTGAGTACACATCATAGCATATATCAGGCTTCCTACTACATTAGCATAGGGTACTTGGGCCATATTTTATTTTTCTTCCAGAGTCTTAGGTCTCATATTAAGACTTAAGTTCTCACTTTTAGCTAAAGGAGTGTCAATAGGTCTGTAGCTCTGCATCCAGAATCGCTTTAAGATATTCTTAATGTAAGTCTCTTGAGACAAACCGAGAAGCCCCTTAGAGCAATCTCTCAGGATCTTAACCCTGAGAACATAGCCTCACTTTCGATGTAACCAATTATTAACTTGGAAAGATGCAGCCATTAGGGCATAAACTTACCTATATCTTCCTTTATTTCAATTCATGTATACATGTCATATGTAATACCCCCACATTTTATTACTCGGATAACTTTACCAAAACTATTATTATATATTTAGAAACAACATACTGTTATTCAATACATTAACCATGATAAATAGATAAGGGTTCTATCATTCGAAATACATAATGGATGCAACATGTAACATAATTAAATAAATTGCCTTTAGGCTTACATCACTACATAAAACAAAAAGGGTCCAACCCTTTTACAACAACGACATTCCGCCAGTAGATATTAGGCCTCGTGGCCAATAGAAAAAGAAGATCCTCGATCTTGAAAACACTTCTCGACGTTCACCTGAAAAAGGATTAGCAACGTGGGATACACATAAAGTCCAGTAGGAATCCCAACATGGCCCTAAATAATAACAACTTACAGATAGATATGATAATGAATGCTTCAACTCATACTATGTAAATAATGTGACGGTTTGTACTAAAGTATATTTACATAAGTAATTTTCCCAAAATCATCAAATTCGTTCAACAACACAGATAATTCACATTTCCTGCTTGTTTTCCATTTCAACAATATCACATATCAACTATTTTGTTTTCAAAGTACATTAAAAAGATTTTGATTTCTTACTTTACTTACAAACTCGATACGTAACCTACTTCCATTTCCAACACGTTCATTACATTTTCCGGGCCTTATGTCCAAAGTTAAAAAAATACTTTCCAAAATTTATTAGATACTCTTACATGTATACATAACATCCCATACGAAAAATGAAAGCAACAAACACCCAACAACTGTTTACTCAATATATAAGACAACTCAGTCTTCCTAAACCATAGCCATTATAACACATGATACACCCAGACACACTGAGACAATAATGATAAACAAAACTCTTATCTACCTGACTTAAGCACGGTAAGCCTAGAATACATCTTTCCCTAACACAAGCCAATTTACTAGTCACTAGCTGGAAGGGAATGGGACCTCTACCAATTTACTACACACCTGCTGGAAGGAAATGGTACATTTGCCAAGTTCTCCAGGTGCTAGCTAGAAGGTACTGGTACCTCTTATTCTAAGCGCAACCAATTTCTCTAGGTGCTAGCTGGAAGGTAATGGTACCTCGCATTTTCAGTGCCTGTATAGTTTCAACATCAAATATACCACAAGCATAAATAACCTGAGTGTAATACCTACACGTAATCTTTTTCACATCACAATGTCATCCACCACTGATGACCAAGGATAAGACCTACAAACATATGTATTAAATACACGTGAAACAATAATCTGATTCTCACAAGACCTTAAGTACTACAACAAACATAATAGTAATATTTAAAGGTTTTAAAATCTAACCTCAAGTTCATCCTTAATTTATGAAAGGTTACAATTTCATTTTCTTTCCACAACCAATTTCTACATTTCATTAAAATCCACATCCATGATGTCAAAGTCACAACCCGATTTTCTCTCAGCATAATCAATCCCAATTAGTCTCATCCTCATGGTTAACTCTCCACTTTAACAATTAACACACTTATACAAGCCATAAAAAATAAAACACAACCCTTGTTCAACTTTACCACTTTTTCAATTCATCAAGCTAAAAGTATTAAATTAGAGCTTTTTCCTTTCCTCAACATCAACACATAAAACTACCCTTCAATCAACCCAAACAACAACCAATTAACAATTTGAAACTTCACATTATTGAACCCTAGATCTCGCTACATGCTTTTCAAAAACTCATACCGCTCAGATTAAAATCACTGGCAACAAAACAACAATCCACTCAGATTAAAATAAGGTGCAGCGGATATTCCTGTTGCCAGAGGTGCCGCTCGTGTGGCCAAGCCTGATATTGGAGGGGCTGCCCCCCGCTGTACATGTTGCTGGTGCGCCTGTGTTCCCGACCACGATCACATATTGGCAGCCAAGTGGGACGACCCACCAAATCCCAGTTGAGTACCCAGAGGAGCACGAGTATGTCAGGGACCTCGACGTGCAGCAAGTATGTACTTTATCTTGCACTTTATGTTTCATACTCCCTTTTCTGTATACTGATGTGCAAACTCACTTGTAGGTGCCAGTGGAGAACGTGGACGGCCTTTTTTAGTTTGTCGACTCCCTTGTCCAGATGGTACGGAGGAGGGAGGCCCTACTCGCCTACTACGATCACCAGGTACTCTACTTTTCTCATTCAACTAATTGCTCTGATTCCCTTCTTGCCATATCTATATTGTTTTTGCACCAAACTGTCTTGATACTCTGTTTCTTACTTTTAGCCTCCGTTTGTACCCGCGACACCTGTGACACCAGTGACACCTCCTCCGGCTACAGGGAGGAGAGATAGACATGCTCCTATACGCAACAAGGGCGGGGGTAGAGGTCGGGGCAAAGGTAGAGGTGTCTGGGGTCAAAGTAGAGAGTCTCAGCCACATGAGACTTCTTCATATTCAGAGCTGACTTTGAGTGGAGATGATGCTGAGACAAGCGGCACTAAGGGGACGATGAGCGAGTACTCCAGGTCTTAGAGCGAAAAGGATGATGCTGGCTCTGAGTCACACTCCTCTGATGATAGCGGTGCTGATGGTGACAGTGATCCTGAGTCCCCTCCTCGGAAAAGGACGTAGAGCGCCTCTCGACACACCTGATGTGACTGACACTAATTTTTACACGCTTTTTACTTTTTTTCTTTTGTTTTGGTAGTTCAAAACTTTGAATAACTTCAAATTGGTTTTTACTTTTCTTTTTTGAAAACTTGTATTTTCTCTTTTGTAAGAACTATGATCGGGGTCGAACCTTACAGTTTTATAAAAGAAAGAATTTTTGTTTTGAGTAGCATCTTGAGCATGACATAACACTTGCATAAATTTAAAAAAAAATAAAAAAATAAAAAATAAATAAAAAAAAATTGGATTGTATTTGTGAAACTGAAACTAAGTATGATCACATTTGAACAAGTTCTTAACTGGATATTGAGCCTACAACTGACCAAAATGAAAAATACAACTCAATAAAAGAAAAACAAAGTAAAAACAACTTAAACACAACTGTTTACACTTACTAGAAAGAAAAGACTCAAAACAAGACTCAAAATCAAAAAGGGCAGACATAAAATTATTTTGAAGTTGTTTAGACGACAGACTTGGACAGCCGGCCAACCAAATGAATGGCCGGTTGGTGCAGTGGCCTGCTAGCCAAGACCTGCGGTTAGACAGCTAGCAACAACTGTCAACCACTCATGCACCCCTATATTCTACAAAAGTCTTCTCTTGCTGTTTCTTTAATAGAACCTCATATTTTCTGTTGTTTTCTCTAAAAATGGAGATTTTTCTTGTTGAGAGGCTCAAAGATTAGATGACCACTTTGGATGACACGGAGAAGGTAAATTTTAGTGATTTCGGCATAAACATTCTTTTTTTGTTGAGTTACACTCCGTTTTGTCTTCTGTTCCTTCATGTCACTGCTCGATGTTGGGACCCAATCACTCATGTGTTTCGCTTTGGATCACAAGAGATGTGTCCAACTGTCAAAGAGTTTCAAGCATTAATGGAGTCTTGCCAAAATGAGGAGATTATGCCTCAACCCCGTTTTGGCCATGCACGGGCTCTTGAAAGGATGTGTGGGCTTACTTTATACGAGGCTCGGTCCTTGGCTCATGGCAGGGAGTTGGATATACCTGGCTTGATTCATTGATTTTTCGTTATCGGAGACAGAAGTGACCTTTTCTGGTGAGGTTACCATCAACATGCCCTCTGCTTATGTTTACTTGCACACTTCCTACTTGTCCCTAGTTGCAGCGAAGCTAGCATTAGGTTGATCGAAGTGGCCCAATGCCTAAAGGAGGGTTAGAGTTGCATAGGTTTGGCATTAGGCGAAACTTTATGGGTTTAGTTTCTTTCTATCGGCTAGAGACTTCTTAGTTTGCAGGGAGTCCATTACTTCTCCAGGTATTGTTTTCCACCCTTTCTCGTTTATGATTCTCACATCACTCTGGCATTCAATCTCTATTTTCTCTCAAAGCCTTTTCCTTGCTTTTTCTCTTAACGTACATCTCTCTATTTTTTAATCTCTCTCTTTTTTTTTTTTATCCCTTCCCAGGTGTGGTCGATGGATAAGCTGAAGGTCGTGAACCCTTCCCCCGAGTATTCTGCCAGATCCTACTTCTTTCACTCCCAGCTAGTGGACTTTTCCATAGAGGGATTGCAGTGCAACTGAATGTGACAGCAGATCCACAACTGACATCGCTTGGTATTGCCCCTGGCTTAACTTGGCCGAGATGAGCTACAGCATGTCCCGACATATTGGTTGGACACTCAGCGGATTGGCACGGGCCATGGAACGAATTGGATAATATTAGTTTTTTTTTTTTTTTTTTTTTTTTTTTTCACGGGCCATTTGATGAACCTTAACCCTCACTTATTTTCTACTTGTTCATATTTCAAAAATACCCTTCTCAACACTTTGCCTTAAAAAGACACAATATAGCAATAGTCACAGGCACCCTGTAGTAATATACACTAAGACTTTTGAATTTTTGTGAATGGTCTTTACAGTTTTCATCCATTAAAAAACTTCATATATAATAATAATATTATTATTTGAAACTCTTAAAAAAATTCTAATTTAATCCATAATGATGTGACATAGTTGATGCTAATATATATTAATTTTTAATTTGTCATATACTTAGCTATATATAGTGTCCAATTGTCTTGTCATATTATTGTCATTGAATTTGTACATATAAAATTGTGGATCTCTAGTATTTTTCATAGAATAATATATAATTTTATGGTTGTTTTTTTCGAAAATTTAAATTTAAATTCAAATGTAAACTTGATAAAATTTCGCAGCTTCGTAAGACTCACCACATGTTCTGTTTTAATAATCTGAATTGTTCATTTTGTACGATCCTTCGTGTAATATTATTGTATTTGTCTAAAAAAAAAGTTTATTTTTAAAAATATATTTGTCGTCTATTTTTTCAAAAATATGTGATAAAATAAAAATGTTCTACTTGTCAAATCAATTTAATTTTTATTTTTTTTATGAATAATATATACTGAGAGTTCTACAAAATGAACGGTTCGAATTATCGAAATATAATTTTGGTGAGCCAACCTTAATTTTAAAAGTTAAAAATTAGTAATTTCTATAGACCAAATGGTTATTCTCCTACAAATCATTAAAAAAATTAAATTGAATAGACACATCTATCATTCATTAAGAGACACTTCATCTTCTATATAAGGTGTAAGTTTTTCATTATTTTTTACATATACAACTTTGATTTCTGTTTACTATACAAGAGATAATCCAACCACTTTTTGATAACACTTATTTGTCTTTGTTACAAAGACTTCTACAAATTCAAATTCAAATTTTTTTACTAGAAATTTGTCTAGAAAATACATGTGTGGTTGAGATTTAGTTTAGAAATAGGACCCATCATTTAAGAATTGAATCTAGATCATTAATCAGGATTCTCAATAAATTATGGGTTTAAGTTTCTTATTTCTTAAAATTTTGCTTAGTTATTCATCAGTCGAATCACATTTTTATATCATCAGTTTATTTTATATAAGTGGTTATACAACTTTCTAATACCGAACTCTTGCTCTCACTTTTCCCATCCACTATGAAATATTGTTTTTGTATTTGATTGATAAATCCACATAATTTATAAATATACTATTGAATGAAATATAATACTATATATACAGAGAAAAAATTATATGGATTCAGGCATACCTTGTGGGTAAACAGATTGCACAACAAATCTAGTTTAGAAGGTAAACCATGAACTCTTAAATAATCTTCATCAGCAATGGAGTAAAACTACTAGAGTTTTACCCACACTAATCACAGTACAATGGTAGTACGATTCATGGAAAGAGAGAATGTATAATTTTTTGTTCTATGAAATACAGAACCCAAGTTCTATTTATATAGAAGTGTTAGGAGACCCATAGGATAGATGTATTATCCCAGATAATGTTCACCCCAGATCAAGAATATCTAATTAATAATTATCATTTAATGTATATTTATATATTTATAATTATCACATATCAAGATTATCTCATATCAAGATTATAATCTGTTATATTATTTGGATCTCTCCTAGCCGGGTTATGCTACCATGGGTGACCCAATTGGGTTTGGGTTCTAAACCCGATCCAATTTTCAACATCTCCCACTCAAACATGCATTGGCAAGACACCACGCCTTTTGTACCTTAATCTACCCGATAAACACAATCATACTTATGCAATGGACCGTGCGACCATTGAGGATACTTGCATGGAGGAGTTCTACACTAGAAACTCGTCATGAGCCACCACAGAGGCATCAACCCAAAGATAGTATCTCATATGCCCTAGATCCATCTAATTGCACCGAGTCAATCATCTCTAATCCTTGAAGGAGAAAGCTTTACTCCTTCAATCATGCTATGTGTTCATACCCAATCTGCATCTCATACAGAGCGATGTGAGTTGTTGACAATGAATATAGAGTTGAGGTGTAATTCTAGACAATGCTCCTTTCGCCCTCATGTCACTTAGTTCGAAGTCAATCACTTTCCTGAACATGTTCCTAAAAGCCGAATCACACATGACCATATGCAACATACCAAAGTAGCTAACATCGACTTCGTACTTTATGATATAGTTTGAAAGTTGCTAAGGGTATAGTACAAATGAAAAAATTTAAAGCATATTTTTGACATATTTGGAATCACACAATGAGGAAAAAACCGAGATCCTTTCCCTCACCTCATTATCTAGTCGCCAAGCACATGTAGTATGAATATATGCTGCGGTGGAGTTACTCTTCCAAAAAGTGAAGTCATTCTCCAAACATCGTACATTAATTTAGTCACTAACTAGCACACATGTTGTTTTTCTAGCACCTAACAACTCAAGTTCTTTATGTAGTAGCTATACAAGCGCTAAAATGAGATCTCGTATCTGGCCATCATTTATAGACACATCACAAAAAGTAGAAAGTTCTATCCATGGTCAGTCCAGTAACATGACCTTATCTTGGTTACAAACAAGGCAACTCTAGCTGTGGGTAATCTAAGTTAGAAACAACTCCAACTATGATCTAACAACCACATGTCTCATTTTTGCTGCATCCATCAAGCGCCAAAAGTGATTGCTTGTGTGAGTGAGCCAATCTTTTCTATTGACATCAACCAACAAATTTGTATATGCTCTCTTGCAAGATATACTCAAACACAAAAATGAATAGAGCAAGCATAACATAAATAATATCCCAAACATTGTAAGGTACATAAATAATCATCCAAGTCTAAAGAAGAAAAAAAAATGCATAAACATCACTACCATCTACGTAAACCCAAAGCCTTGACATAAGTACAATGAGTATCTCTCGAAATGGGTTTAGTCAATGGGTCCGCAACCATGCGACTAGTAGAAATGTGTTTTAAGACAACTTGCTTCCGCGCCACTATTTCTCTAACAAAGTTAAACTTTATGTCCATATGTTTGGTTCTTTTATGATATTTAGGATCTTTGGCATAGGCGAGTGCAGCCATGTTATCACAATGAATAGTGATAGTGTCTGAGGCTTGTGAGGCTACTCCCAAATACTGTAAGAACTTTCGTAGCCACACAACCTCTTGTACAGTAGCTGAGCATGCCACAATCTCTGCATCCATTGTAGATAAAGAAATACGAGATTGCTTCTTACTGCTCCAAGTAATGGCTCCACCATCGAGTAGGAAAGCATATCCAGATATGGACTTCCTCTCATCTATATCATTGCCCCAATTAGCATCACTATTGCTAACTAGGCGTAAAGCCATACACTGGTAGCAAAGCATATAATCTGTCATCCCTATCAAATAACACAATATCTTCTTGATTACATTCCAATTAGCAAGTCCTAGATTAGACTAGTAATAACTTGCTAATCCCACTGCATAGCATATATTTGGTCGAGTACACATCATAGCATACATCAGGCTTCCTACTACATTAGCATAGGGTACTTGGATTTTTATTCTAGAGTCTTAGGTCTCATATTAAGACTTAGGCTCTCACCTTTAGCTAAAGGAGTGTTAACAAGTTTGTAGCTCTGCATCCGGAATCACTCTAAGATATTCTTAATGTAAGTCTATTGAGACAAACCAAGAAGCCCCTTAGAGCAATCTCTCAAGATCTTAACCTCGAGAACATAGCCTCACTTTTGTTGTAACCAATTTTTGACTTGGAAAGATGCAGCCATTAGGGCATAAACTTACATGTATCTTCCTTTATTTCAATTCATGTACACATATCATATGTAATGCCCCCACATTTTATTACTTGGATAACTTTACCAAAATATTATTATATGTGGGGAAGTGGTTTGGAAATACTTTTCGTATGCTGGAGACGCTAATGATCCTCAGCTAGTCACCTGCAAAGACACAAACACTCTGGTCGGGGGTGCCGGAATTAGCACTCCGACGGACAAGTCAGTTCTGCTACTCAAGAAAGCTTGTCTACTAAGTCTTGTGAAGTGATTCTTACATCCCTTTCCAAGTCTGTTGTTCCTATATTTATACCGGTCTTTTCTGGTCCTCGGGGCCAGGGCCTACTTTTCAATCATTACTCTTTTTATTATTCGGCTCTTGGAATCTTTCCTTACTCGGCCTACTTATCGCATTCGGCGTCTTAATTAATCAGGAAGGAGCCGTACAATTCCTGACTTCTAGGCTTCACCCCTTCCCACTCTTCTATTTATTCGACTCCCACAATTGCCCCCAAAGCATTCTTCCAATGATCGTTGGCTGGAGTGCTTGGTTCCGAATTTCGAATACTCAGAACCAAAGTTTGACGGTTAGCTTTATCGCGCAGATGTCTAATTACACCCCCTTTGATTGTCGTCTCGCCTTCCCACCCCTTCGTATATGTCTATTCATTGCGATTTAAAATTTGACGTCCTTTCGAATTTGCATTCTATGACACTGGTTGCTCGGTTGCTTCTTGAACTTGTTCTTGCAACTCTACCCTCTCTGATATCCTCTTCGTTATTTGTAAGTTCTCCCCTCCGTTGCTTCGAAAGCTCTTCCTAATTTCTTTCCTCCTTGGCACATTCTCGCAATCGATAGGATATGGCGAAACACCTAAGAGACCTCCTTTCGTCAGATCGAATTGCTGGCTTTAGACGCCACTTTTCTATTCCTGACGATGTTCATCTGTCACTTGTGGCAGACGACACTCTTGATATGGAGAGAGAGGACAAAACCACGATTGTCTTTCCTCTCTTGTCAATCGCAGAGGGTGGAGTTCGCTTTCCCCTTCATCTGTTTCTGAGG
Organism: Camellia oleifera; assembly: GCA_022316695.1. Lineage (NCBI taxonomy): Eukaryota > Viridiplantae > Streptophyta > Magnoliopsida > Ericales > Theaceae > Camellia > Camellia oleifera. Next base: position 88,545,619 of record CM039319.1, read on the forward strand.
GCTGTTCTTCGCCATTGGGATTTAATCCCTTCCCAACCTAACGTGAATTTCTTTAGAATTATAATGGGAGTCGTAGCGCTGAACCGTCGTCTTGGAATTAACCTTGACATTCCAGCCATTCGGCACTGTTATGCTTTGGTTAAATCTTCCGGTCGGCACGGGCGTTACTTCCTTAAAGCCAAGGACACCGACCATCAGCTAATCACTATGCTTCCCAGCTTTGGGAAATGAGTTGATGATGTTATGGTCGTTGTCCACGGTAACTGGGAGTTTGGCGACGGGGAGGATCATATCGACCCTATTCCTAGACGGAGGGGCAAGCCAAGTCGCCGAGTACCTTCCAGCTTGTATTATGTGTTCATATTTGTTGTAAAGTATATTCCTTCGAATCTTACGGCATGTCTTGTGCAGGGAACGATTTGAAAAAAGTCCAACCTTCAACTGACGATGCCGTTCTTTTAGATATTAGGATCGCTCTCAAGTATTTCGGCTGTCGGAGTCTTCAGAAATAAGGAAGGGCGGCTCACGTTCTGCTTTGCTACGAGCCGACGTATACGACCTTCTCAGCAGTGGAAAACATACCGATTCCAGAGGGTGAAGATTCTCTCGTCACTCGTACTTTGTCCGACTTCAAAAATTTGAGGCAGGTAGGTTTTGAAGGGTCTGATTCGGAGAGAAATGAAGTAGCTGATGTTGCCGGGTCAGACCAATCGGAGACCGAATCTGAGGAGGTATTGAATTCTGCCGATCCTCCATCTACTTCGGGACATGGGGATCTTTCTGTCACAGGCTTCACAGGTATGGCTAGGTTAAGCCTGACAAAACTGGCCAAGAAGGCGAATGCGGAGAGGTTAGCCGCACAACGAAGAGCGGAGGGCCTTCCGTCTGAAGTACCGCCCGCCACCGAATCTCGACTTTCCCTCCCTGTTGCCGAATCCCCTGTTACCGAATTAGAGTCCTTGGGACTTACTGAGGTGGCAAAAATTCAGAATGCCGAATCTGTTTTGGTCGGGCAAGCCTGTCAGGGAGTTGAGGGAAAAGTAGAGAAACGTTCCGTAGATCTTGAGGTCAGTTCAGAAGAACACGGCGGTAAACGTCCTCGATTGGCAGAGTTTAATGAGATCGTTCCTTTTGTGATTCGTCTGATGGTAAAAAACATGCCGGTTCCTTCCGACGCTTCGGCGCTTAAAGATCCAGAAGTCGCATTCGGCGTGGCCACGTCCGTGTCATTGCCGTCTGACATGGAGGCTTTCCGGGTGGAGCCAGATCTAAATGCAACAGCGCTAGCCGCCCAATCGGCACTTCTAGTACATATTCTGACTTTTGCTTCATTTCATCCAAATACTGTTGAAGTTATGTTCTTAAGTTCTTCTTTTGCAGACCGTCGGAAGGATAGCCGATATGGGCCGTCGCCATCTTGACGCCGTCAAACAGATTGCTCATTTATGAGGGCAGGTTGAGAGCCAGAGGAAAAGGGCTGAGTACAAAGTTTTGAGAGCAAACAAGGAAACTTCTCGGGCCGAGACCAAAGTAAAGAAGGCTCGTAGTGCGGATCAGTTAAGAGCGGAAGCCGAGAAGAAGGCGGATGCAATCGAAACGGCGTTCGGATTGTCCCAGAAGGCGGTTGCCAGCTTAGAGGCTGAGTTGGCCGAAGTGAAGGCGGCGAGGGAGATAGCCGACTCGACTACTTCCAAAGCATTCGAAGCCGGGAAAAATGCTGGACTCGCTGAGTATGTTGACCAGGTTGCCCGGTTTGAAAATCGGGGGTTCAAACATGGCTGGCAAAAAGCCCTTGTTGCAACTAGAGTTTCATTGAGTATGCCAATACCATATGAGCAAGTGGAAGTCGAGCCGTTGGAGACTGATTCCGAGGGCTGATCTGGGCAATTGACATAGTTGTTAGGATTTCAAAAATGTGTTTTTGCAGTTGTTTTTGTTATTTTTATAGTTATTTGTTAGACGTTTTTCATGCGGGCTTGTAGCTTGTTTGTTTTTCGTATATAAAATGTCATGAGTTATGTTCAATTTGCTAATGAAAATTGATATTGCTAAAGTTTAAACTGAAAATTGAAGAATGAAATTGCTTATTTTTAGGCTCAGTCGGCCAGTTTCATAAATCTGCCCTTACCTTAGCCAGGGCGCGAGCACAAGAAGCCGAATGGAGTCGACTTGTGGGCTGGCTGAGGCATTGATTGATCGGCGCTTGCGGTTGAGAACTTGGTCGACGAGATTAATAAATCTGCCCTTGCCTTAGCCAGGGCGCGAGCACGAGAAGCCGAATGGAGTCGACTTGTGGGCTGGCTGAGGCATCAATTGATCGGCGCTTGCGGTTGAAAACAAGGCCGACCAGATTAATGAATCTATTAACGAATCTTCCCTTGCCTTAGCCAGGGCGCGAGCACGAGAAGTCGAATGGAGTTGACTTGTGGGCTGGCTGAGGCATCGATTGATCAGCGCTTGCGGTTGAGAACTTGGTCGACGAGATTAATAAATCTGCCCTTGCCTTAGCCAGGGCGCGAGCACGAGAAGCCGAATGGAGTCGACTTGTGGGCTGGCTGAGGCATCGACTGATCGGCGCTTGCGGTTGAGAACTTGGCCGACGAGATTAATAAATCTACCCTTGCCTTAGCCAGGGCGCGAGCACGAGAAGCCGAATGGAGTCGACTTGTAGGCTGGCTGAGGCATCGATTGATCGGCGCTTGCGGTTGAGAACTTGACCGACGAGATTAATAAATCTATTAATGAATCTGCCCTTGCCTTAGCCAGGGTGCGAGCACGAGAAGCCAAATGGAGTTGACTTGTGGGCTGGCTGAGGCATCGATTGATCGGCGCTTGCGGTTGAGAACTTGGCCGACGAGATTAATAAATCTGCCATTGCCTTAGCCAGGGCGCGAGCACGAGAAGCCGAATGGAGTCGACTTGTGGGCCAGCTGAGGCATCGACTGATCGACGCTTGCGGTTGAGAACTTGGCCGATAAGATTAATAAATCTGCCCTTGCCTTAGCCAGGGCGCGAGCACGAGAAGCTGAATGGAGTCGACTTGTGGGCTGGCTGAGGCATCGATTGATCGGCGCTTGCGGTTGAGAACTTGGCCGATGAGATTAATAAATCTGCCCTTGCCTTAGCCAGAGCGCGAGCACGAGAAGCTGAATGGAGTCGACTTGTGGGCTAGTTGAGGCATCAATTGATCAGCGCTTGCGGTTGAAAACATGGCTGACTAGATTAACGAATCTGCCCTTGCCCCAGTGAGGGCGCGAGTCTGGGAAGCCGAATTGTTCTGACTCGTGGGCTGGCTGATCATCATTTGACGTTTGGCGTTCGATCTTACTGACGTTGCCTTGGGGGAGCTGCCTGCATCCCAGAATAAATGAGGCAAGTTCGTGCCAGAAGCCCTACTTGTTTCCATTTAGGCTTGAGCCCAAACTACGCAGGGGCCAAGACTGGCTGAGTTTAGGCGTCAAAATGAGTAACAGTAGTGAGACCATTCGCATGGGAAGAAGAACGCCCATGGATCGGGAAAAACAGCAGCTCCTGAGTCGTTGAAGCAGGTCGCCTCGGAAGGACGGACAACGGGGAAGTTCCCCGCACCCACGACCGAGACTTGAGCCAGACTCGACGCCACGACCGTTGAGTTTTGCGGTTTTTGTGAAGAATAGACCAATGACCGAGGTGGATTCCATCATTAAAGATCCAGATGTGGCAGTCGAGTTCGCCCGACAGATCTTCCCGCCGGAAGTCCAACAGTCGATGGTCAGACATCAAGATTTCGAAGTATTTCGAGATGGCATACATGGGGCCGTGAAAGGGATCTATATAGCTTATGAAATCGGCATGCATCTGCGCGAAGCGCGATTTGAGAGTGAGAAAAAGGAAGACAGAAATCGCAGTCTGCAGATTTGCGCCGAAAAGGCTAAGCGTGAGCTTCGGGAGCTAAAGAATGTTCAGGTGAGCGCGTCGGCGACAGCCGGCCAGTCTAAATTGGTCGCTGAGGGGAGAGTGACCCAACAGTCCCTGGGTTATGAAAAGGGGTTTCAAGACGGCCTGGAGAAGGCCAAGCAAGATCTTGCTGAAAAGGTCTGCCGATGCGAAAATCGTGGGTTCAAGCACGGTTAGATCAAGGCCCTTCAAACCGAAAAAGCTATTGAAGCTGTGGGCATCAACTCGGCCCTGCCCTTGTATCGCCATCACCATTTGCCTTATTCTGATTTCGAAATTGAGAAGAGCGACGATGAGGGTTTCAAATGAGTAGACCTTGTTAGAAATACTATTAGTTTTTGATGTTTGTAATTAGTTTCCGAAATGTTATGTGCCTAATCGAACGTATTATTTCAGCTCTTTAGCAAATTTTGTGTTGCGTGAAACAAATGCTTAAATATACTTTTTTCGGCTCGGACTACGAACAACCATGAATATGTGTTCGGCCCGTAGGTGCTCCGAATACGCCCCTCATGACGGCTCTGAATTCGAAGGCTTATATGGTCAAGCGTGATGTCTACGAAGGGCGCTCCGAATCCAGAGGCTTATTCGGCTTTATGAGGCTTAATCGGCCCTTGGGTGTCATGCACCCGTAGGCGCTCCGAATCCGGAGGCTTATTTGGCCAATCGTGATGTCCACGAAGGGCGCTCCGAATCCGGAGGCTTATTCGGCCAATCGTGATGTCCACGAAGGGCACTCCGAATCCGGAGGCTTATTCGGCCAATTGTGATGTCCACGAAGGGCGCTCCGAATCCAGAGGCTTATTCGGCCAATCGTGATGTCCACGAAGGGCGCTCCGAATCCAGAGGCTTATTCGGCCAATCGTGATGTCCACGAAGGGCGCTCCGAATCTGGAGGCTTATTTGGTCAATCGTAATGTCCACGAAGGGCGCTCCGAATCCGGAGACTTATTCGGCCAATTGTGAGGCTTAATCGGCCCTTGGGTGTCATGCACCCAAAGGGGCTCCGAATCCGGAGACTTGTTTGGCCAATCGTGATGTCCACGAAGGGCGCTCCGAATCTGGAGGCTTATTCGGCCAATCATGATATCCACGAAGGGGGCTCCGAATCTGGAGGCTTATTCGGCCTTATGAGGCTTAATCGGCCCTTCGGTGTCATGCACCCAAAGGGGCTCCGAATCCGGAGACTTATTTGGCCAATCGTGATGTCCACGAAGGGCGCTCCGAATCCGGAGGCTTATTCAGCCTTATTAGGCTTAAGAGCTGGGACATGAAAAAATATGAAACTTTGCATTACAACGAAGTGTGTACAGGTGTCAAGCCCACAGGTCGGGTCATTGATAGAATTTACGTAAATGTGTTGAATTCCAGGGCCGTGGCAGGCTTCTTCCTGACATGTCTGAGAGCCGATATGCCCCTGTGCCTGCGATGGAGTCTATCTGATACGGGCCGTCCCAGTTCGGGCCCAACTTTCCGTCGGCCAGGTCTTCGGTCGGCTGGAAGTACCTTCTTCAAGACCAGCTCTCCCGGAGTGTAACTGGCGCAGCTGAACTCACTGATTGTAGGACTTAGCGAGCTGCTGCTGATACCGTGCCATGGATGCCAGGGCGCGGTCTCTTCGTTCTTCGATTAAAATCAGGTCCATGACGAGCATCATGTCATTTCGGCCGGTATCGAAGGCTTACGATTTGAGAGTTGGGAGGCCGATTTCTAGGGGTAAGATTGCTTGGGTTCCGAAGCATAGATCAAACGGCGTCTCTCCGGTTGATCGTCTCGGAGTTATACAATGAGCCCATAATACACTCGGCAATTCTTCGACCCATTTGCCTTTAGATCTTTCCAGCCTTTTTTTGATTCCGTCTAAGATGGATTTGTTTGAGGCTTCGGCTTGGCCGTTACTTTGGGGGTATGCTAGCATAAAGAAATAGGGTTGAATGCCGTATTTGCTGCACCGTTCTCGGTATACGCCGCAATCAAACTGGGTGCTGTTGTTTGAGATGAGAGCTCTTGGAATGCCGAATCACGTAATGATGATTTCTCCATGCAAAGCGTTTAACGACGGAATCTCATATGCATGCTAAAGCCTCCGCTTCGACCCACTTTGTGAAGTAATCTGTCGCTACGATTAAGAATCGCTTGTTTCCAGGGGCCCTCGGCAATGGTCCTATGATATCGAGTCCTCACTGAGCAAACGGCCAGGGGCTAGTGATAGAGTTCAAGCCTTCGGCGGGCAAATGGGTTAGTGGGAAGAACTTTTGGCATTGTTCGCATTTTTTAACATAATTCTCCGAATCAGCTCTCATTGTTGGCCAATAATATCCCTGCGTTATAGCTCGATGGGCCAGGGAGCAGTCCGCCAGAATGGGCACCACAACTGCCCTCATGTATTTCGGTCAGAAGCTCCTCCACTTTGTCCGGGTGCACGCATTCTAAATATGGGCCAAAAAGGGACTTTTTATAAAGCCCTCCTTGTGGATCCAGGTAGTAACGCAGGGCCTTATTTCGCAGCTTGTGTGCTTCTTTTTTGTCCTCTGGGAGTTGTTCAGAAGAGAGGAATGCAGCAATGGGGTCCTTCCAGCTTGGTGCGGATTCTATAACATTGATATGGGTTTCCTCCGAAGGGCCAATACTCGGCTCCGGAATGAAACCTACTTCGATGGTCCGTTTGAGCTCAGAGTTGATGGCGGAGGCTAGGCATGCTAAGGCATCTGCATGTGTGTTCTGATCGCGTGTTATTTGGTTCAGTTCATGATGGTCAAATTTTGCTAGCAAGGAGTTGGCCAGTTTTCATATAGGCCGTCATACGGTCGTCTCTTGCCTCGTACTCCCCCTTTAACTGGTTGATTACCAATTTTGAGTCACAAAACACCAGCAGACGCCGAGCGCCAAGAATATGTGCATTCCGCAGACCGGCTAAGAGGGCTTCATACTCGGCCTCGTTATTTGATGCTTCAAAGCCAAGTTTGACAGCCTGTTCAATTACTACGCCAGTCTGGAGACATGATTACTACGCCGGTGCACCGCTGCCCCAGTTGGTTAGACGATCCATCACAGTATAATTGCTAAATATCCCCGACATAAATTCTTCAGTTTGGCTTTGGTCGAACTTCAGCCTTTGGCAGGACTGTCGTCAGGTTTGAGGTCGGCAAGCCCGTCAGTGAATTCGGCAACAAAGTCGGCCAGCACCTGCCCCTTGATTGCAGTTTTGGGTAAAAACTGAATGTCGTATTGCCCGAGTTCAAGAGCCCATTTCGAAACACGTCATAATGCTTCTGCACTCCGTAGTACTGATCGGAGGGGATAATCTGTTAGCACCCCAATGCTGTGTCCCTGGAAGTAATGCATCAGTTTTCTTGCCGCCATGACTAAGGCTAGGATGAGTTTTTCCAGCGGAAGGTAGCGTGTTTCGGCAATCGACCATTGCCTTGCTCACATAATACACTGGCCGTTGCTGCCCTTGTTCCTCTTTTAATAGTACGGCGCTGACGGCCCTATCAGAGACTGCCAGATGCAGAATGAGGGGGTCACCGGCAGCGGGTGTTGTTAACAGAGGTACTGACCGAAGGTAGGTCTTGAGCCCGTTGAAAACTGCTTCGCATTCGGCGGACCATTCGAAAGCTTTGCCCTGATGTAGTGTCTGAAAGAATTGTCTGCAGTGATCTGTAGACCGGCTGATGAACCTGTTGAGTGCAGCAACCATTTCTATCAACTTTTGGACTTCTTTCACTGAATGGGGGGAGCCGAGTTCCACGATTGCTGTGACTTGCCTCAGGTTGGCTTCGATTCCTGCGGTGGTTGACGATATAACCCAGGAATTTGCCGGAGATGATTCCGAATGCGCACTTGGAAGCGTTTAGTTTCATTTTGTATTTGCGTAAGATGCTAAATGTCTTTTCTAGATCGGCTATATGATTCTGTTCTTCTTTGGATTTGACCACCATGTCGTCGATGTATACTTCCATAGTGTGGCCGAGTTGTTCTTTGAACATCGTGGTGACCAGTCTTTCGTAAGTTGCCCCTGCATTCTTCAGCCCAAAAGGCATAACTTTGTAACAGTAGGTTCCTCTTGGGGTGAGGAATGCAGTTTTGTGTTGGTCATCTGGATGCATGGCGATCTGATGGTAGCCTCTGTAAGCATCGAGGAAGCTCATACGTTGGTGGCGTGCCGTCGCATCGACAAGTTGGTCGATTCTGGGTAAAGGGAAGCAGTCTTTGGGGCAAGCTTTGTTCAAATCCGTGAAGTCGACGCACACCCGCCAAGTTCCATTTTTCTTCTTTGCCACCACTATATTGGAGAGCCACGTAGGGGTAGGTGACTTCTCTAATTGCCTCGGCGTCAAGCAGTCTGTCAACTTCCTCTACAACGGCGGCAGTGTGTTCCGCGGCAAATCGCCGGCTTTTCTGAATGATCGGCTTGCACTTGGGGTCGATATTCAGATGGTGCTGTGAAACTGATGGGTCTATACCCGGCATCTCGTACGGAGTCCACTGCAAAGACGTTGAGGTTGCTGAGTAGGAAAGAGATCAGCTGCTATCTGTCAGCCTGGTTCAGTAGAGGCGCCGATCATGAAGAACTTTTCTGGGCTTCCATCGATGTTAACTCGGTCTAAACCGTCCGTGGCCTTTTCATTTGGATGCCGCCCGACTTCATCCAGGATCTCTTGATTAGGGTACTTCAATGGAGTTATACGTGCAGTTCCTTTGGCATGCTGGCGGCGAGGAGATAACATACTTGTGCCGATTTTTGGAAGCCGCGGATCTGCTCAATGCCGTGCTCTGTTGGGAAACGTAGCAGTTGGTGATAGGTGCTTGGGAGGGCCTGCAAGGTATGCTAACCACGATCGCCCCATGATGAGATTGTACTGGCGATGGCAGCCTAACGACCAAGAATTACACATCCACCAGTTCTGGAGCCTGCTCGAACGAGTAGGCTTATCTTTCCCAACGGGTACTCTGGATTGGCGTTGAAGCCTGAATAGCGGATAAGGAGCCGGGGTCAGGTCCGATTCGTTGAACCCGAGTTTGATGAAGGTTTTATAGTACATAACCTCCGAAGTGCTTCCCTAGTCTATAAGAACGCGTTCGACGGTGAACCGGTTTACGCGTAACACAACAACCAGAGGATCGATGTGAGGGAGTGTTACGCCGCTCAAATCAGAGTCGTCGAAGGTGATGCCTGGCGCTTCTCGGGCTCACTTTGTTGGTGTGAACTGATGCTGGGGGCCTGGAGGTGATTGGATTGCATGCACAGCCGGGGCTGTCGGCAGGCTGTATATCATGTGGATGGTGTCAAGCGGAAACGCCTTGCTGGGGACGTTCGCCCTTTGTCATTTCCTCAAGGTAATCGGTTGAGGCACAGCGACTCGTCGGAATTTTGCCGTCGGCCTCGAGATCGTTGACCATCCGCCCTTGGAGGTCGCTCAGGAAACTTCACACCTTGTTTGTTTGGACTTTGCTATTTCCGAGGCCAGATCCCGACTGAAGGCATTCATTCTCGGCGATGATATTGTCCAGACTCTCTTTGGCCTGTCTGGCTCGTTCCATGGTCGCTTGTATCGTCTTTTGAGCTGGAGTTATTGGTGAATCGAAGTTCGAGACGCATCTTGCCGCGATGGTTTCTTTTCCGAGCATATTGGCTGGAGTGAGGTCGTCTCTCTGTGTGGTCTCGTCGGTGGCTATCGGAGGATCTTCAGTCACGCCTGCCATGGATGTATTTGAGTATTCCCACAGACGGCGCCAGTTGTGGGGAAGTGGTTTGGAAATACTCTTCGTATCCTGGAGACACTAATGATCCTCAGCTAGTCACCTGTAAAGACACAACACTCCGGTTGGGGGTGCCGGAATTAGCACTCCGACGGACAAGTCAATTCTGCTACTCAAGAAAGCTTGTCTACTAAGTTTTGTGAAGTGATTCTTATATCCCTTTCCAGTCTATTGTTCCTATATTTATACCTATCTTTTCTGGTCCTCGGGGCCAGGGCCTGCTTTTCAATCATTACTCTTTTTATTATTCGGCTCTTGGAATCTTTCCTTACTTGGCCTACTTATCGCATTCAGGTGTCTTAATTAATCAGGAAGGAGCCGTACAATTCCTAACTTCTGGGCTTCACCCATTCCCGCTCTTCTATTTATTCGGCTCCCACATTATATATTCAGAAACAACGTACTGTTATTCAATACATTAACCATGATAAATAGATAAGGGTTCTATCATTCGAAATACATAATGGATGCAACATGTAACATAATTAAATAAATTGCCCTCAGGCTTACATCACTACATAAAAGAGAAAGGGTCCAACGCTTTTACAACAATAGCATTCTGCTAGTAGATATTAGCCCCCTGTGGCCAATAGATAAAGAATATCATCGATCCTGAAAACACTTCTCGACGTTCACCTGAAAAAGGATTAGTAACGTGAGATGAACATAAAGTCCAGTAGGAATCCCAACATGGTCCTAAATAATAACAACTTACAGATAGATATGATAATGAATGCTTCGACTCATACTATGTAAATAATGTAACGGTTTGTACTAAAGTATATTTACATAAGTACTTTTCCCAAAATCATCAAATTCATTCAACAACATAGACAATTAACATTTCCTGCTTGTTTTTCATTTCAACAATATCACATATCAATTGTTTTGTTTTCAAAGTACATTAACAAGATTTCGATTTTTTACTTTTACTTACAAACTCGATAAATAACCTACTTCCATTTCCAACACGTTCATTACATTTTCCTGAGCCTTATGTCCAAAGTTAAAAAAATACTTTCCAAAATTTATTAGATACTCTCACATGTATACATAACATCCCATACGAAAAATGAAAGCAACAAACACCCAACAACTGTTTACTCAATATATAAGACAACTCAGTCTTCTTAAACCATAACCATCATAACACATGGTACACCCAGACACACTGAGACAATAACGATAAACAAAACTCTTATCTACCTAACTTAAGCACGGTAAGCCTAGAATACATCTTTCCCTAACACAAGCCAATTTACTAGTCACTAGTTAGAAGGGAATGGGACCTTTACCAATTTACCAGACACCCATTGGAAAGTTATGGTACCTCTGCCAATTTACCAGACACCTGCTGGAAGGAAATGGTACTTTTGCCAAGTTCTCCATGTGCTAGCTAGAAGGTACTAGTACCTCTTATTCTAAGCGCAACCAATTTCTCTAGGTGCTAGCTGGAAGGTAATGGTACCTCTCAATTTCAGCGCTTGTACAGTTCCAACATCAAATATACCACAAGCATAAATAACCTAAATGTAATACCTACACGTAATCTTTTCCACATCACAATGTCATCTTCCACTAATGACCAAGGATAAGACCTCCAAACGTATGTATAAAGTACACGTGAAACAATAATTTGATTGTCACAAGACCTTAAGTCCCACAACAAACATAATAGTAATATTTAAAGATTTCAAAATCCAACCTCAAGTTCATCCTCAATTTATGAAAGGTTACAATTTCATTTTCTTTCCACAACCGATTTCTACATTTCATTAAAATCCACATCCATGATGTCAAAGTCACAACTCGATTTTCTCTTAGCATAATCAATCCCAATTAGTCTCATCCTCATGGTTCACTCTCCACTTTAACAATTAACACACTTACACAAGTCATAAAAAATAAAACACAACCCTTGTTCAACTTTACCACTTTTTCAATTCATCAAGCTAAAAGTATTAAATTAGGGTTTTTTCCTTTCCTCAACGTCAACACATAAAACTATCCTTCAATTAACCAAAACAACAACCAATTAACAATTTGAAACTTTACATTATTGAACCCTAGATCTCACTACATGCTTTTCAAAAATTCATAATAAACATGCTTTTTATCTAATAAAATCTACCACATATCTATCTATAGACGAAGTATTGAAAAAGAGAAAAGAAATCCCTATCTTTTGAAGCAAAGAGAAGATGACCCAAAAATCACTAGGCAAAAAAACAACGATCTGCTCAGATTAAAATAAGGCACTGCGGATTTTCCTGTTGCCAGAGGTGCCGCTCGTGTGGCCAAGGCTGATATTGGAGGGGCTACTCCCGCTGTACATGTTGTTGGTCTGCTTGTGATCCCGGCCACGATCACATATTGGCGGCTGAGTGGGATGACCCACTAGATCCCAGTTGAGTACCCAGAGGAGCATGAGTATAGTCAGGGACCCCGACATGCAGCAAGTATGTACTTTATCTTATTGTTTATGTTTCATACTCCATTTTCTATATACTGATATGCAAACTCACTTGTAGGTGCCAGTGGAGTATGTGGACAGCCTCTTTCAGTGTGTCGACACCCTGGTCCAAATTGTACAGAGGATGGAGGCCTTACTCGCCTACTAAGATCATCACGTACTCTGCTTTTCTCATTCATCTGATTGCTCTGATTCCCTTCTTGCCATACCTATACTATTTCTGCACCAAACTGTGCTGATATTGTGTTCTTACTTTTAGCCTCCGTTTGTACCTACAACACCAGTGGCACCAGTGCCACCTCCTCCGACTGCAGGAATGAGAGATGGATAGGCTCCTATACGCGGCAAGGGTGAGGGTAAAGGTCGGGGCAAAGGTAGAGGTGCTCGGGGTTAGAGTAAAGAGTCTCAGCCACATGAGACTTCTTCATATTCAGAGCCGACTTTGAGTGGAGATGATGCTGAGACAAGCGACACTAAGGGGATGATGAGCAAGCACTCCAGGTCTGAGAGCAAAGAGGATGATGCTGGCTCTGAGTCATACTCCTTGACGATAGCGGTGCTGATAGTGACAGTGATCCTGAGTCCCCTCCTCAGAAGAGGACGAAGAGGGCATCTCGACACACCTGATGCGATTGACACTGATTTTTACACTCTTTTTACTTTTTTCTTTTGTTTTGGTAGTTCAAAACTTTGTATAACTTCAGATTGGTCTTTACATTTCTTTTTTGAAAACTTGTATTGTATTTTTGAAACTGAAACTGAGTATGATCATATTTGAACGAGTTCTTAACCGGATATTGATCCTACAACCGACCAAAATGCAAAATACAACTCAATAAAAGAAAAACAAAGTAAAAACAACTTAAACACAACTATTTATACTTACTAGAAAGAAAAGACTCAAAACAAGACTCAAAATCAAAAAGGGCAGACAAAAAACTGCTGTGAAGCTATTTGGTCTTCAGACTTGGTCAGTCGGCCAACCAAATGGACGGCCGGCTAGTAAAGTGGCCTGCCAGCCAAGACCTGCGGTTGGATAGCTGGCAACAACTGTCAACCACTCACACACCCCTATCTTCTATAAAAGTCTTCTCTTTCTATTTCTTTGATAGAACCTCATCTTTTCTGCTGTTTTCTCTAAAAATGGAGATTTTTCTTGTTGAGAGGCTCAAAGATTAGATGACCACTTTGGACAACACGGAGAAGGTAAATTTTAGTGATTTCGACATATACGTTCTTTTTCTATTGAGTCGCACTCCGTTTTGTCTTCTATTCCTTCATGTCACTGCTCGATGTTGGGACCTAATCACTCATGTGTTTCACTTTGGATCACAAGAGATGTGTCCAACTCTTGAAGAGTTTCAAGCATTAATGGAGTCTCGCCAAAATAAGGAGATTATGCCTCAACCCCGTTTTGGCTACGCACGGGCTCTTGAAAGGATGTGTGGGCTTACTTTATACGAGGCTCGGTCCTTGGCTCACGACGGGGAGTTGGATATACCTGGCTTGATTCATCAATTTTCCGTTATCAGAGATAGAAGTGACCTCTTCTGGCGAGGTTATCGTCAACACGCCCTCTGCTTTTGTTTACTTGCACACTTCCTACTCGTCCCTAGTTGCAGCGAAGCTAGCATTAGGTTGATTGAAGTGGCCCAATGCCTGAAGGAGGGTTAGAGTTGCATAGGTTTGGCATTGGCAGAAACTTTAATGGTTTTAGATGCTTTCTATCGACTAGAGACTTCTCAGTTTACGGGGAGTCCACTGCTTCTACAGGTATTGTTTTCCTACCCTTTCTCATTTATGATTCTCAGCATCACTCTAGCATTCAATCTCTATTTTCTCTCAAAGCCCTTTCCTTTCTTTTTCTCTTAACGTACATCTCTCTATTCTTTAATCTCTTTTCTTTTTTATCCCTTCCCAGGTGTAGTCGATGGATAAGCTGAAGGTCGTGAACCCTTGCCCTGAGTATTTGGCTAGATCCTACTTTTTTTCACTCCCAGCTAGTGGACTTTTCCATAGAGGGATTACAGTGCGACTGGAATGTGATAGCAGATCCACAACTGACATTGCTTGGCATTGCCCTTGGCTTAACTTGGTTGAGATGAGCTACAGCATGTCCCGCTTGTCGAGTATATAGTTGATTGGCCTCACACACTGTGCCTTCTATTTCCTATTCCAATTCAGATGTCAGTTTGGGCGTGATCAGAGCTGTCCAAGTGAGGGGGTGGAATAACCTACTCTATTCCCAGTTTATGCATCACACCTAACTCGAAACCTTGCTGCTTGGAGGACAAAAGAGCTTTTAGCCCCAACTGCTAGCTTCAGTTGTACATTTTTTGGTGAGTGCTTGGCTTGGCTCGAGGATGAGACACAGGTTGGGCCATCCTTGGTTGCAGAGACTTCTGCAAATGCGGGCAAGAGGCAGAGGACCACTACCTGACTTATTGTGCCCCTAGTTTATTGCTTTGACTTTTCTTTTCAAGTTTTTATGATATAAAAACAACTTTGATTTAACCTGAGAGTTAAAGGATGGAGTTGTGTTGAAATCATGTAATGAAAGTTACGAGTACTGAGAATTTTCCTTTTTGGTCCAAAGAATGGTCTGTGTTGTAAAAAGTGAAATTGTGAGAAAATCAACCTCATTAAAACTTTTCAAAACAATTTTCGCAAACAGTCATTAGCTGACACACATGGAATCAATCCTTAAGAAGTATAGCCTTGAATTAAGAAGATCATAACTGCCCACAATTGCATTCACCTTCATTATCGTTCTACCCTTTGCTTTAACTTGCAACTAGCACCTTTTGCCAAATGGTGGTAAAACAACCTAATCAACCAATGGTGAGATGGGCCGAGCAACAATGGATAGGACAGTTGAGTTAAAAATGTTTAGAGCTGAACTCTAGGATGAAGTTGCCTACGTATCCCAATGATGGAAATCAAGCCTTACGTAGTTCGGTTAAGGTTCACTCGAGTAATAACTCTCTTTTTTTGCGCTCCAACTTTTGCCAAAGCCGCCCTTCTGGGTTTTCAACCTTGCGAGCTCTATTTTTCTTTATTTCTAATTTTTCATGCTCTAACTTTTGCCTAGGTCGCCCTTTTGGGTATTCATCCTAGCGAGCTTCTCAAGGATAGTATTTCTTCAACTTATCCATATTGATCAGTTATGAGAATTCCAAGCCATCTAAATCCATAAGGATGATTGCTCCTCCTAACCAGACAGATTTGATGATATAGGGACCAGTCCAATTGGGTCAGAACTCGCCCCTAGGGTCATGAATGGGAGTTCGGTTGTCTTTGAGCACCATATCTCCTTCTTTGAGGTTTCTAGACTTGAATTTCTTGTTGAAGGCCTTGGTGATTCTGCGCTTATATCCTCGAATGTGATACAATGCCTTTACCCTAATCTCATCAAACAACATCAATTCTTCTAATCTATTTTCCTACCAATCCACCTCTGCTATCTGACACTCAGCCATAATTCTCAGCGACGGTACTTCAATCTCGATCGAAAAAACAACTTCCATCCCATATTCCAAAGAGTAGAGGGTTGCCCCTGTAGATGTTCGAATTAATGTTCTATGATCCCAGAGTGCAAAAGGCAGTTTATCTGGCTAGTCCTTGTAGGTTTCCACCATCTTTAGCTGAATGTTCTTGATATTCTTATTTGCGGCTTCTACGGCTCCATTGGTCTGTGGCCTATATGTTGATGACTTATGAAAAATCACGTTGTATTTCTCGAGCAAATCCATCACATTTTTCTTGAAGTCTGACCGGTTGTCTGATATGATCTCATTTGGCACCCCATACCTACAGATGATGTTGTTCCTAATGAACTTGGCTACATGTGATACTTTCAGTACAAAATACGACTGTGCTTCCACCCACTTGGTAAAATAGTGGATCGCCACCAAAATGAACTCTTGTCCATTCGAACCCTTTGGCGAGACTGCTCTGATGACGTCAATTCCCCAGATTGAGAAAGGCCATAGTGAAGTCATGTTGTAGAGGTTTGATGGCGGGATATTGATGCGATTAGCATGGATTTGACATTTGTTGCATCGCCGAACAAAGTTGATACAATCATCCTCCATGGTTGACCAATAATATCCCTATCTGAGGATCTGCTTAGCTAGTATCACACCATTCATGTGTGCTCCATACTCTTCTCCGTGGCCTCCATGAGACATTTTGACCCTTCCTCTTCAAAACAGAGCCTGTGCATTCCCAAATGCCCTCTTTGGTTTTGTATAACTTACGTCCGCATATGATGAACTAAATGGCCAGACGCCGTATTCCCCTTTTATCTTTGGCATTTGCCCCTTCTGGGTAGATGTCCTTTTCCAAGAAGTTCCAAATATCATGATACCAAGGGTTCATTGTCCTGAACTTTGTCTATTGCAGTTATTGTCTTTTAAGCAGACACATACTTTTGTTCGATGATAATCGGACGCATCTTAACCCCGAGCGGTATGTCTACCATGGAGGATAGACTTGCTAGCGCATCAGTAAACCGATTGTTCTCTCTTAGCAGATGTGTAAATGTCAGTTTTTCAAACTTTGGAATTAGAATGTCCAGGGTCTGATGATAAACTTTCATGTTCTCTTCTTTGACCTTCCAGTCTCCATTGGCTTGAGAAACAACCAGGTTCGAGTCTCCTGATGACGTCCAACCTTATTGTCCCTAGTTCTAGGACAACTTCCAATTCAACAATACACACCTCGTACTCTGCTTCATTGTTGGATATTTTGAACCGGAGTTTGAAAGCTAAGAGTATATGGGAATCATCGGGTGCTATAAGCAACAGGCATATCCCATAAACGTATTGATTAGTCGCTTCGCCAAAGTACATTGTCCACGTCTCCACTTCTACCTGTAGGATCTCCTTATCTGGGAATAAGTACTCTACTGCTTCATCTCCTTCCACTGGGGGGTCCGCCAGAAATTCCGTTATTGCCTTTCCTTTAACTGACTTACAAGTGATGTACTTGAGGCCAAACTCGGAGAGAAGAAACAACCAATGAGCTAGCCTACCTATAAGCGCTAGTTTCTCAAAGAGATATTTGATGGGATCCAATCTCAAAATCAGAATTACTAAGGGGCTAACAAGTAGTGTCTCAACTTTCTAGTGGCCCAAACTAAAGCTAAGCAAGCCTTCTTTAGAAGAGTGTAGCGAGTCTCGTAATCCAACATGTTTTTGCTCAGGTAGTAAATGGCCTTTTCCGCCTTAACTTCTGATTCTTGTGCTAGCATGTACCCGATGGTTGACTCTGTCACTGATAGGTAGATGATCAGTGGCTTGCTTGGTTCTGGTGGCGACAATATAGGTGGGTTCTGATGGTACTGCTTGATTTGTTCGAAAGTGAACTGACATCGATCATCCTATCGGAACTTCTTTCCTTTTTTCAAAAGACCAAATAATGGTTCACAAGTCAAGGTTAATTTGGAGATAAACCATCTTATGAATTGCACTTTTCCCAGAAAGCTGTGTACCTGATTTCCAGTCCTTGGTGATAGCATTTCTAAGATGGCCTTGATCTTAGACGGATCTACTTCAATTCCTCTCTATGTAATCAGAAAACCCAGCATTTTCCCTGCAGTCACCCTAAAAGTGCCTTTTTGTGGGTTTAACCTCAGTCTGTACTCCTTGATCCATTTGAAAAACTTTTCCAGTTTGATGTAGTGGCCTTCTCAGCTCTTTGGATTTTACAATCATATCATCCACATACATCTAGACTTCTTTATGGATCATGTCATGCAGGATTGTGGTTGCAGCTCTTTGATATGTAGAAATTCATAGTGACATTTGTGATTTTAAATCAATTCAAACTAGAGGTGGGAAAAAGTATTATATCACTTTTATAGATGACTATACTAGATATAGTTATGTTTATTTAATTCGAACCAAGGATGAAACTTTGGAAACTTTCATTCAATATAAGAATGGAGTTGAAAATCAACTTCGTAAGAAAATTAAGAAAATTAGAAGTGATAGAGGTGGTGAATATGAATCACCTTTTGGTGAATTTTGTAAAGAATATGGAATAATTCATCAAACCACTGCTCCTTACTTACCTCAGCAAAATGGAATTGCTGAAAGGAAAAATAAGATTTTAAAAGAAATGATGAATGCTATGTTAATAAGTTCTGGATTACCTCAAAACTTGTGGGGGGAAGCAATACTTTCTGCTAATTATATACTTCACAAAGTATCCCGAAAGAAAGTGGATTACTTTGGGTACAAGTAGATTTTCAAAAGAAAAACGAAAGCGGATGGATCAATTGACAAATACAAGGCAAGATTTATGGTCAAAGGTTTTAGATAAAAAGAAGGTCTTGATTACTTTGACACATACTCACTGGTTACTAGAATAATGACCATTAGAATGCTAATTGCTATTGCATCTTTGTACAATCTTGGAATTCATCAAATGGATGTGAAAACCGCTTTCTTAAATGGTGAGTTAGATAAAGAAATTTACATGGAACAACCAGAAGGATTTTCTATTCCAGGAAAAGAAAAGAAAGTGTATAACTTGGTTAAATCATTATATGGTTTAAAACAAGCGCCAAAATAATGACATAAGAAATTTGACAAGGCAATGATGTCAAATGGTTTTAAAATTAATGAATGTGACAAATGTGTTTCTATTAAAAACACAAGCAAGGGCTATGTTATAGTATGTCTTTATGTGGATGATATGCTCATCATAGGTAGTAATAATGACATGATTAAAACTACCAAGAAAATGTTGAATAAACATTTTGACATGAAGGACATGAGGATTGTTGATGTAATACTTAGTATGAAAATTACCAAAACATCAGAAGGTTATACTTTGTCACAATCACATTACATTGAGAAAATACTTGACAAATTTAGCAAAGATGGTGATCATCTTGCTAGAACACCTGTGGATATTAATTTATTTCTTTCTAAGAATGTACAAGAAAGTATTTCTTAATTAGAGTATGCCCAAATTATTGGAAGCTTAATGTACTTGATGAACTGCACTCGCCCGGATATAGCTTATGCAGTAAGTAAATTAAGTAAATATATGAGTAATCCAGGAGTAAAACACTAGAAAGCAATTATAAGGGTTCTAAGATATTTCCGATTTACTCGTAACATTGATCTTAATTATACTAGATATCCAGCAGTACTTGAAGGATACTGTGATGCAAATTGAATATCGAATACTAGAGATTCAAAATCTACCAATGGATATGTCTTTACTCTTGGTGGTGCAGTTGTATCTTGGAAATCTTACAAACAGACCTGCATTGCTAGGTCTACTATGGAATCAGAATTCATAGCTTTAGATAAAACTGGGGAAGAGGTAGAACGGCTTCACCACTTCCTTGAAGATATTCCAATGTGGCCAAAACCGGTGCCTGCTATATGCATACATTGTGATAGTCAATTAGCAATTGGTAGAGCACAGAGTCATATATATAATGGTAAGTCAAGACACATTCATCGTCGACATAACACTGTAAGACAACTACTCTCTAATGGAATTATTTCCATTGAATATGTGAAGTCTAAAGACAACATAGCAGATCCACTAACCAACGGATTAGCAAGAGAGCTAGTTGAGAATTCATCAACGGGAAATGGGATTTAAGCCTATTAATAAGAGTTACCACAATGGCAACCCAACCTAGTTGACTGGAGATCCCAAGATCTAGGTTCAAAGGGACAACCGAGTTGTGTATGACTCATAAGGATCACTGGGGAGTTAAACTCCTACCCATTTCCATGACGAAATAGTGATGTTTGCAGCGTTTTCGGTTAAGCAATACTTTTAATGATTCTTATATCTAGGTATATCTAGTAGAGTATAGTAGGATACTCTTCATAAGAATCACCTATATGAGTGTGAATTGGACCAGTTCTATGAGTGTGAATTTTCTAGTTCTATTGTCTTGGTTTACACAAATGGCTGAACAATTCAAGACATCATGTTCACTGATTAGCTTGTAAATCCGATAGTGTCTCACAAGGGAAGGTTCAAAGCCAAAAACTACCTATCCTTTACAGAATATTTCCAATTTCTGTACTCTCTATAATTACATTATGTTGTTGCATTTTCTTTCCATCAAATTCCATTTATGTGGGGGATTGTTGGAAAATTTGGTTTTTATAGGTTTATTTTGGGCCAACTTTGAGCCCAAAATTGAGTGAGTCCCACACGTCTTTTGTGGTGGGTCTAAAGAGATGGCGTGTTCCTTGCCTGCATGGCAAGTCACATGGTGAAGACGGTTCGTCAAAACCATTTATAAGTGAAAGGGAACTTGACGTTATTTTCGGGTTCATAGAATGGACAATTAAAGAAGTAAAATGTGGGTTTCTTGAAATGTGTTGTCCCACATTGAAAACTTAAGAGAACTTATATGTGTATATAAGTTCTAGGTGGCAACACTTGGGTTGGGCCCCAAGAAACACCCCAAGTTTGTAGAAAGAAAGAGTTATGGACAAAGTAAACCATGGCTCAAACCACCACACACGCGAGTGCATGCCGCTGCCGCCACTATCCGTTCGTCCGACCTAGCCAGCCGAGCTATGCCGAGTGTGGGTTGTATGTCGGGTCGGGTCGGATCGGTTCAAACATTAATTTTTTAGGACAAAATTCATTTGAATTTTTTCAATAATTCTTGCGGGAAAATGTATTTTTCTGAACCGAAATTAATTCATACTTGAATTTAATTTCTTGTTTCTCCAGTCCAATTTTTCCAAACATATTAAACTATCCAAATAGTTGTTCAAATTTGTTGCACCAGGACAGATACAGTTTCTACACAAAATAGATTTAAATTGCCCAGACATATTCAAATCTACCAGTAGTTTCAAACAGATAGAAACTGTCCAGCAGTTATCTGTTCCAACAGTTATTGCACCTGTTGAATTCAAAACCTACCTATTCAGTTTGAAATTCAGACCTATTCGGGTCTATAAATTCCAGGCCTGTTTTAGCATATTTGGATCATAAAAAACATCTAGAAAAATCTATCCCTTTCTCGGTTTTGCTTTTTCATTGCATTGTTCTTCATTATAGTTTTAGAGAAAAATTCAGAGAGTATAAAACATAGGTTTTTGTTCACCTTACAAATTGTTTGGAGTGCTACTACAATTTGTGAAAATCATTGTATCCTGGGAGATAGACGCCTTTTATCCGTAATGCACCGTAGTGGGGCTAATCTGCCTTAAGGACAGAGTGTCACACACTTGACTTGATTTTTTAAGTTTTATTAGGTTCGGTAAAATAAATTATGTATGTGATTTATTTTTATTTATTTGATTTGGTTTCAAATTATTTTTTTTTACACAGAAGATTGTTCCAACAATTTTTTCTTTAATTTTTGGGACAATTACTAAAAAAAATCCCAAGTTTGAGGCATCTAACAAAATAAATTTTGAATTTTGTCAATTTAAACCATAATATTTTGACTTGTTTTCAATTTAAAGCATTACTCTATTTTCGTTAAGTAAAATCAATAGAAAAAGAGTATTTCAACCATTACACTTAATGTAGGTATATATTAAAATTTTAAAATATTCTTTTCATTGAGTTTAATAACTAAAATACTCATTTTTCATTAGTTGTACTTAATGAAAATAGGTAAATGGTTTAGATTGAAAATAAATTAGAAATTTAGGATTTAAATTGATAAAATTAAAAACTAAGGATTTATTTTGTTATAAAACTCAAACCTTGGATTTTTTTTATTATATAATTTTCCCTAATTTTTTTATGCTTGTAAATTTAATTTGTTTATGCTATAAATAAATAAATATTAATTTTGTGAAAGATATAGTTCTTAGGAAGTATTTTGGACGGAATCAATATTTTCATAACATTTGTATTATCTATTAAAAATTATATATTTTTGTTTATAAGAAAGTGTGTGATTGGTAAATACTCAACATAACTACCGCAACGACTACGACCACAATCATCGCTATTGTTGTCACCACACCATGCTATTGCTATTACTTCCATCACTACTACCACCACTTCTATTATTATTGTCATTCTTGCTATAAGCAACATCATCATTTTATTATGACTACCACCATCACCACAACAACTATCAACGCTATCATGCTACCACCATCGCCACCATGCCGTTACCACTATCAACCCTATCGCTACCACCACTATCACAATATAAAAATTAAAATATACAATTTAAAAATAATAATTTTCAAATTTAATTTTATATATATGAAACAAATTTTTTTTTTAATTTAACACTTAAATTTTTATCAAATAATTTTCAATTTAAAAAATTCGACATTCTTAACTTTATCAAACAACACATTTCTGTCTCTCTTCTTCCAAATGTTATTTTTAAATGGACACTTTTCCAATGTTAATATTTTTTCGACCGTTATAGTGTATATCTGTCTCTCTTCTTTTCTTTATAATTTTTATCTACCTCCATTCATTTACAAATTAAAATCTTATAATCAAATTTAGAGAAGAAACATTAATTTTTTGGACAGTCAATTTTTTTTTTTTATAAAAAAAGTAACTTTATCTAAAAAATTAGAATACACGTATCTTTTATTTATTTGATTTGATACATATATAGAAGAAGAAAAAAAATTAAATAATTAAATAATAAAAAAAAAACATGAGAATTCACTTTTAAATTTTTAATTATGATTTGAGTATTTGAAAGCTCATCAACTTCATTTCTAGATTAAGCGAAATAACAATTTTTTTTTTAATATTTGTCCATTATTAAGCACCTTTAATAAAATAATAAAAGGAGCTGGATCCTTATTAGTCTATAATCTGAATTAAAAGATATTGTTTAGGCTTATGGTGCTCACTACACACCGATTTTGATAATTCAAATAATTCATTTTGTTAAATTCCTCATATACATAATACACACAAAAAAATTAGATTGATTGCCTATTCAATTTAAGATTTGACTTTGAGACTGTGTTTGGACTTGCTATGCTTATTTTGGGATCAATATCGATTATCCGAATTATTCATTTTGTAAGGCTCATTGAGTAGAATATTCATACAAAAAGTTAAGATGATTAGATATTGATAACTGAATCACATTTGTATTATAAAAATTAGATGGTTATTCTTGAAATTATAGGTGTTGTCTATTTTTTAAAAACAAATTCACTCTGCTTGGTTTCAGTTTTCGGAATTCACCTTTCAGAAAATTTTACTTTTTTATTTTCCATATTTTTTTGTTTTCACTAAATTTTTTTAATATTTTAAGCAACTTTTTTTTTAATTTTTAGATACACCTAACATAAATACGCTTAAAAAGTACAATATTTGTGAAAAAAAATCTTTAAAAAATTCACTAAATATCAAAAATATAAAAAACAAAACAAAATAAAACAAAAATTCAGTACATTTTTCATATATTTGTGTATTTATTAATTTTTTAAAATATTTTTTACAAATATTTTACTATTTAGATATATCTAAGTAAGATGCATCTAACAAAGTAAAAAAATACTTGAAATTTAAAAAGATTCACTAAAAATATAAAAAAAAAATTATGAAAAAAAACTTAATTTTTAGAAAACTAAAACTAAATACATTGAATATGATTCAAACATATAATTACTGTTATTCAATCATTTTAATTTTTTACATGAATATTTTACTCCATAAACCTTAAAAAATGAATTGTTCAAATCACTAAAATGAGTGAAACAATAAGCCTAATAAGCCCAATGTTCTCTCAAGTTGGAGAAATTTTTTTGTAGGACTTTTCTTAAGTGTGCAACCCACTTATGGTTGCACACCATATGCAACCTCATAAAAGGTGTAAGTGTAAGGTGTAAGTGTAGGTATAAGGTGTAAGTGTAAGGTATAAGTGGATTGCACACCATATGCAACCTCAAAAAATGTGTAAGTATAAGGTGTAATTGTAAGTGTAAGGTGTAAGGTGTAAAGTGTAAGTTGCACACCATAACAAGACCCTTGTTTGTATGTCAATTAGGTACCACATGGCATTAATTTTCATCAATCACAAATGTATATATCCCCTATTGTTTCTCAAACACCCAACATAAATATATTCCACCCTACTATCAAAGCCAATCACAATAGTAAAAGGTACCACGTAGTATATATCCTATTCACATAAAAAAATTACTTCTCAAGTTGATATGACAACTTGAGAGAAGTCAAATTATCATGTTTGTCACTAAAATATATAGAGAAAAATGTTAGAGACTCTAAAAATATTACGAAATATCTCATATGAGTGTGGAATCCACACCATATAAGTCTCATGTGGGTCTCACATCTATATAAGACATTTAGTAAAAAAATTAGTAAATCCTTTAAGATTTATAACATTATTCATATATGTAAATATACTGTTTAAAAAAGTGTTTTAATAAAAGATTATTCAATATTCTTAAAGTAATGAGCATTAAATAATTTTTCTTTTTTAACGTACATGTTAACAAAATAATAAATTATTATTAAATTCCCTTATTTGCATGGGAAATGTAAAATAGAAGGGATATAAATTCAAATTTTTTGAAAACGAAATTATTTTCACTACGAGGGTTTGGGCTGTCAGAGACAAAAGTCTAAAGATTTTTTTAATAGTATGGTGTCATAATATTGAAAAATAAAAACAAAAAAAAGGAAGTTATTATTTTCACTTCATTTTTTTTTAAATATATATTTTTTATCTTTATTATATATAGAATAAAGTATATTTAGCGTAAAATAGAGTAGAGGTGAGCAGCAGATATACCAACCCGTCTTAACCGACTGAACCGAATCGAACCTATCTGCCGTATTTTGGATGGATGCGTAATGATGAGTGGACGGTTGCAGATTGATTTTTTTCAATCCACCTAGTTTTGAACGGATGGCGGATTTGAGGTTCTTTTGGCCGTAACCGAATCTCCAAATCGCAAACACCCCTACTAATTTGTAAAACTTTGTATTTTCAATTTGTTTAGATATTTTATTTGTATTTTTAATTAAAAAAAAGTTTAAATATTCTGTTGAAAAAAAATTTCAACTTGAATATATTTTTTGAATTGAAAAAAATAAATGTATTATTTATCTATATTTTTTTATTTTTAAATCTAACTCTAAAAATAATAAATAAAAAAGATGATATATGCTGGTTGGTTTTTGTTTTTAAAAACAGATATAGATGTAACAATACAGAGGCATACATGTAGTGATTGTAATACTTTTTTAAGTCTTTAACTGTAATACTTTTTTTTTTTTTTTTGAAAGTGCACAAGTTAAATTATGTTGAAAATTTATAAAATTTTAAACTGTCAAACCGATTCGCATCCATCCGCCAATCCGCTCAATCCACATCCGCCAGAATTGGCGGACGGATGTGGATTGACTTTTTCCAATCCACCAATCTGGCGGACGGATGACGAATTGAAAATTCCGTTGCTGTAACCGACCCGCGCCTACTCCAAAAATAGAGTAGGAATAATAACTATACATAATAAAAATAAAAAAAAATAAAGTTTATTAAGAATAAAGTGGAATGAGAACAACAATTTCTTAAAAAACATCATGTAATGTACATTATTTATATACTGTCTTTTAATTTAGAGCTTCACCCGCCCTTTACGATGATACTGCTTAGAAGAATTCTACTTGTAAAATATTTTTATTTGTATCAAATTTTAAAATTTGTATTATAAATTTATTTGAAAAAAAAATAGAAATTAGTTTGATAAAAATAAATATAAAAATTTGTATATTTAAAATTTAAAAATTTATTTTTTGTGTAAAAAAAAAACTATATAAAAATAATGAGCATTTGATTTTTTATTTATTTTTCATCAAACTAAATTTTAATTTTTTAAAATATATATTCAAAAAATTCAATCACATATATACATGCATTTATTTGAAACTGACATACAATTTGTTAAGATATATCTGAAATGTCTCTTTTGCTAATTAGGTTAAAAGCTGATTTTTTTAGTTTTTTGACTTTTTAGGCCATATTACCTTTTTACTTTTTTGCATGTTTTTTTGAAAAAAATAAAAAATAAAAAAAATCAATTTTTAACTTACTTCCTAAAATAGTGGGGAAAAGTCCGAGCGGTTCTTAATTTGAAGGCTTAAATTATTTGAAAATAGTGTAAAATATCAAATTTGAAGATGAGCGGGTAAATATATTTAATTTAGATAACCTTTAAAGTTTTTTATTTTTATTTTCTATACAAGTAAGATTAGATGTAATCATTTAATGTATTTTGCTATTTTCTATAAATATATATATATAATAAATAAAAATTTGAAAAAACACATGGAAAATTTATCAATAAATTCCATCTTGAGAAATGTTGATCCATTTAATTCTAATGATTTTCTAATAAAAAAAATTAGTCCCATTGATTTTGAAAATATAGATTTAATATATTATTTGAAAATTGAATTTACGATTATACCCTTATTTCTATTATGTTTCCTTCTTTTTTTTTTTTTTCTTTTTCTTTTGCGCTAGAAAAGTAAGGTACACAATCTATGAGAATCAAATTTGGAATGAATTTTTAAATGAAAATCTTTTTTATTTGAAAAACATTTCAAAAGGAGTACAAAAATGATCAGAAATATGAGATTCTTCAAACATTTCAAAAGAATATGAGATTCTTCAAATATTTCAAAAAGAATATAAACTCTTTATTAAGTTTTGAGCAAATGTATAATTTCAAATTATAACACTCCAATGTAATACTTAAATGTGACACTCGAAAAAAAAATCTTATTGTATTTTTTCAAACGTAACACTCCAAAAGCATTCCTTAGTGTACTTTTTCCAAACATAAGATTCCAATGTAATACTCCAAAAAATAGATGTGGGATTCTTCATACCATTCCAAAAGGAATACAAAATTCCTTAGTAACCTTTGGACAAATGTATAATTTAAAATTATGAGTGTTACGTTTGGAAAAAGCACACTAAGAGTTTTTTTTAGTATTTTTGTGTGTTATATTGAAGTGTTACATTTGGGATTAGATTGATTGGAGTATTACGTTTGAGAAAAGTGCACAAAGAAATTTTTGTGTGAGTTACATTGGAGTGTTACGTTTGGGAAAAGTACACTAAGGAGTTTTTTAGAATGTTACGTTACAGTTTGAGAAAGATATACTAAGGATTTTTTTAATCTATTACATTGGATTGTTACATTAGCGGAGTATTACGTTTTTTCCGTAATGTGAGATTTGTTCCAAAAGCAGGGAAAATTCAAAATCTTCTATAGTGCAGATTGCCCAAATATGTGTAATTTTACATTTGAAGAAACCTACTTTTATCCTTAGAAAATTAAACTCAAATATGTAAGTGACTATTTTTTATATAATTTTCACTTTAATGAGACATTTAGGTTCATAAGAAAAAAAGGAAGTATTAAACAATTTACAAGATCACATTTTGAGATTTATTGGTGCTCTATCCCATAACACATTTGTCATTAATTTTTTTGAGATAAATATGATAAATTAAATATGTTACGATTATATCGATGTAATTTTGTTTTGGTGGATGATATACATGAATGATCTAACAAAATGAATGATTCAAATTATTGAAATAAAATTCATAAAAAGTCCCACTAACTCAAATAGTTGTTGGAAAATGGCTTTGGAGGTTTTGGAAATACCTTATTTTTTGTTAACTTTGAGCATTAATTAAGGTGGGATCCATGCATTATTTTTAACGTTTCTAATTTGGTTCATGTTTAATGACGCGTAGTGATATAACATCGTGTATTTGGTTGCTCAAAATCATTTCCGGATGAATGAGAATTCAACGCACGTTTTCAAGTTCGTGAAAATGGCTTTAGGTGGGTTTCCTACACATTTGTGAAATGTGCATGTCCCACATTGGAAAGGCTTAAGATTTTGAACGGGTTTATATACACTAGCTTGGAATACTTGGGATGAGCCCCAAAGGATACCCAAGTTTGTGGAAGGATGAGATTATGGGTAAAGTGGGCTAGACCCATTGGACCCAAAACAATAACCACACGCATAGGCCGCCGTTGTCCGTCCGTTTGGTCAATCGGACAGGCGGGGCTAGGCTTGGGCCTTGTTCAATCTGTCGGAACAGGTTTTCTACCTGTTCGAAAAAGCCACTTGCTCTTCTATATAAAGCTTTCCATTCTAACAATTCTTGGCATCTAATTTTTCCCTCGGAATTCTGTCATTCTTCTTTTATTCATCTCTGTGTTTCTGCATTTAATTTGTAGGAAGAAAAAGAGAGTCATAACAGATTTTTGGTGGGGAGTAGACACCAGTAAATCTTGAAGCACCGGAGCGAGGGTGAAATCTACTTTAAGGAGATTGTGTCCAACACAAGCCTCAACGTTTAAAGTTTCTATAAGCTTTAATTCAAATTTAATTTATAAAATTATTTTCTGGATTATTTATTTTTATTTTGTTGTTTATTTTATTTATACATGTAATTTACACACACACACACACACACACACACACACACCACTTGGAATAACAATCTTAAAGTAGATTTCTATTTTTATTTATTTGTGTTAGACAGATGAAGATTTTGTTTCGAGAAATTAAATAGTAGTCATATATTATTTAATTTCTTAAATAGTGGTAATATATTGTTTAATAATTTCTTTGATAACATAGTAGTCATATACTGTTTTATCATTGGAATTTTGTTGCAAAATATTATTCTGTATATTTTGTGTGTAAATTTTATTTTGTATAAATTTGTGATTGGTGTTTTATTATTTCGTCACAAATATGACAACTGAAATAAACAGTATTGATACTGTTATTACTCCGACCCTCACACTCGTTATGCCAGTGATGACTCCGGCAGTACTGGTAAATCATAGAGAGAAGCCAAAAAAAATTCAATGGAAATAATTTTAAAAGATGATGTAGACATCTCATTTTTGACTGCCCTTAAGACTTGGGCACTATTGATGGTTTACTTAGTGGTGAAAGGTGTGCAGGACAAAGGTTCAATTTCTTCGGCAAGGAGAGAGTCAAATCCTAACCTCACACCCTATTTTGGACCAAAGCTATTTTGAATGGTTTTTAGACCTTAAAACCCTCTCTCTCAAAACATTTTTGAAACAAAATTCCTACGATGTTCCGACGCTCGCATTTCATTAAATGTTACGCTTTTCGTTAAACAGAGCAAGGACAAAGTGGAAATGAATGAAAGAGAGATGAAATCTCTGAAAAATTTTCAAAACACCTTGTTTAGGGGTTTGGAGTTGAAGAAAATGAGAAAGGAGAGAAGAAAACTAGTTTGGGAGAAGTTCGACATCAATCCGATTGGATCGAAACTGCGCGGCTTCACCAAAACAGGCATAAGTTTTTGCACAGTTGGAATGTTGATGTGAGGCTAGCGCCATTGGAAAGCTAACCTCTGGGGCTTCAATTTGGACACCTGGCCGACCACTTTTGGCCTTTTCAGCCATTGGCCGACCACTTTTCTTTCCGGGAGACCACTTTTTGTCCTGAAAAATCAGAAAAAGTAGCTGGCCGACCACTTAACTGGTCGGCAACTTTCCTTCAACTTTCTGAAGATATTTTCCTCCAGCTGGCACAGCTGGAGGGCATTTAAGCTATCCTCCATATACGTGTATGGAAGGATTGCCTTGGCCCTTAGCTTCTCCAAGAAGCTTTGCCTTTTGCTTTCTATAAGAGGGAGGCTCCTCCTCACTCCTCTAGGTTCAGAAAGTTGAGGCTTGAGAGATAGATATGCACTTGTATCTATTCCTCCTTGTTTGTTCCCATTTTGTGCCTTAAAGTGTAGATTTGTCTTAGTTTAACACACAAACACACACTCAAACACCATCCTTTGGTTGCTGAGATGCTAAGGGGTTGTTTTTGGTGTTCTTGGATTGGTTTAAGCTCAAAGAACTTGCTGAAGTTGCAGTTGTAAAGAAGGTCTTCAAGGGTGAGTCTTTGACCTTTAAATCCCCCTTTCTTGCTTAAGCTTTTAGCCCTTCTTGCATACATTTTTAAGTTTAGCTATTAACTAGAAAAAGTTCTGTTTTTGCATGCTTAAAATAGTTTTTTTAAGGTCACTTTTTCGTTTGGGGTGATTTACTCCCTATTAGGCCTTGTTAGGCCTTGTTTTGAGCTATCCCTTTAGGCTCTTGTTGAAGCCTTTGCATGACCTTTCTACCACTGAAATCTAGAGGATTTTCAGTGGTGGGAAGGTGGTTTTGAGGTCTTAAATAGGAGAGGGTCATCCCCTCTCCTTTGTATCTTGTTTACTAGCTTTATATGCCTCATGTTTGAACACCTTTGTTAAGTTTATGTTGGCCATATCTTGGCTTGTATTTGTGGTTATTTTGCTGAGGCATACCACTATTTTTGCTTGGTTTGGTCACTCCATGCATGGTTAACACACTTGTAGTGTAAATCACACACACTAGCTTTGTATGCTTCATGAAGTAGCTTGTCATTCTAGTTTGTCTTCTTTCCATTTCAGCATATTTTTGGTGATGTTTTGCCATGTCATGACTCTGTTTTGGTTTGGTTTGGTTTGGTTAGCCCTTGCATGCCTCATGCACTTGTAGTGCAATTCCATGAAATAGCCTAACATGCATCATGCTTTGACATGTCATTTTAGCATGCTTTTGGCTTAGCTCTGAGAAGGCTTTGTTCATGTTTTACCATGTTTAAGGTCTGATTTTGGTTGTTTTGGGCATGCATGACTTGCTTTGTGTAGCTATGGTTCAATCTAGCTTGTTAGCTTTGTGTATTGAGTCCTCTAGCATGCTTTGCTTGGACTATGTAAATGACTTGGTATCATTTATTATGTGATTTCAGTCCATGTTTCATGGCCATGCACTTGCATTTGTCACTCATTCAATGCGTTGGAGGGTTTGCCCCTTTATGCCTTAACATGAATCATTACGTATGCCTTCATGCCTAAGCTTGCGAGCTATCATTTCAGTGTATTTTTAGGGTTATTATGCCATGATATAACTCTGATTTTTATTGTTTGAGTCATCCCATGCTTGGTCTTAATAGGTGTAGTGTAATCCACCTTATTTGCCTTGTATGTATCATGCCTCATGCTCACCATGCTAGCTTGTTTTGGCTTTTAGGTTGCCTTAACCACATGCTTCATGTTTTGTATACTTGTAGTATAAATGCTCTTGCTTGCCTCAAGCTTTGAGCACCATTGCATGCTTCATTTGTGTTGTGTACATGATTTGACATCACTTAACAGGACATTTCAGAACCTATAGCATTTCCATATTCCCACTTCAATCATGCTTTAAGTACCTTTGAGTGTTGTGCATTGTTGCCTAGTTTACGGCTTAGCTTGTATGCTTGCATGCCTAGGTCTTTGGGCCCTCATCTCAACATGTTTTGGTCTTTGTTAAGACCTACTTGAGCTCTGTCCATGCTTAATTCATGCATATTTGCCATGTATTGCATGCCTCCTTTGTAGTCCTCTTTGATAGCTTCATGCTTTAAGGAACCTACTATGCTATACTTGTGTTGATTAAATGATTTGACATCATTTCTTACTTCATTTCAGTGCACTTAGTGTTGTTACACTTCCATGCTTTTCACTCTTTAAGTGTTCTTGAGAGTTGCACCTTAGTGCCTTAATTGGTGAGCTAATTGGCGTGCATGCTTGCATTTGTTTTCGGTACCTTCATTTTAGCATTATGGCCACTGTTTTGGCAAGACTGAGGTCTGTCCATTTTGGTTTAAGTCCATTGAGTATGTGGTTTACATGATGTTGCATGCTTAATGTATTGCATATTGTTGCCCTTAGTTACATTGTGTTGTGTATGCATGCATTACATTTGTGTTTAGAACTTCATGATCACCTCACATTGTGTATGCTTAGGTTACATCATTGCATTGTGCATGCTAATTGATTTTTGCGTTATGTATGCTAGTTGCTGCATGCATTAGCATTGTGCATTGTGCATTGTGCATTGTGCATGCCATTAGCCTTGTTAGGTTAGCCTTGTTAGGTTGTTCAAGTTGCATTCCATGCTTGCATGCTCGAGTCGCATTGTGTATGCCATGCCATGTTATGTGTTGCATTTGTTTGGGTTAAGTATTAATCCGAGCACGAGGAACAAGAGACGTTTCATACTTTAAGTGATGAAACGTGTCTCAATTCTCGGTCTCCGACGCTCTTGATCTTACATGATAGAGTTTTAGGTTTTATGTGTTTACTTGCGCATTCATTTCCATATTGAATTGTGCAATTTCGCTTCTCGGCCATCATGCATTGACATGCGCGATTGGTGGCCCAAGGGTCGAGAACCACACTCCCTTGAGTTCATGACATGATAGGGAAGGTGGTTGTGCACACATATCTTGCAAATACATTGCCATGCCCTTTCTTGCTCTCTGTTGCAGAAAACTGGAATTCAGCAGCAACAACTGGCCGGCCAGCCGGAAAAAATAGCTGGCCGACCACTTTTTCTGTCCAGCAGCAACAAAAAGTAGTCAGGCAGGTGTCTAGGGAGACCAAAAGTGGTCTGCCACCCTCCCACAGGTCTCCCAAGGTGGAGTTTCATCTTTACTGGAGCTTAGTGTAAGGTTCTAAGAACAATTGAAAATAGAGGCAAATCAGGGCATCGCATTGGATTTCCGAACAAGGCGACCGGGCTTGCACGCATCCTTTTCCCTCTGAAGCTCCTGCTTTATTGCTTTCCTTAGCTGCCATGCTTAGATAGCTAGCTTTTGCTTTGGTTTGTACCCTTAACAGTTAATGCGTTAGCTATTCAATTTGTTTTCTGTAATAATTAGTTAAATAGGATTAGTTATTAATTTGTTGTGTAATAATTAGTTTAATTAGCTTAGATTAGCTAGTTAGCTTTTTATTCGGTCCCCTCCTCGAGAGGGCATACTGTTGTAATAAGCGTGCGTGTGTGTGATGCATGTCTTCCAACCCCCTATTTCTTTCTCCCTTTTACTTAACCGCTTACGATGGTTAGTTTTAGGGCATATTTCGTTTAGCATACCTTATGCTCGCATGTTTGCATCATTTATTTGTATTACATGCATCGGGCTCGGCACATCATACTAGCTGCATTGTATTTCAATTCCAATTTGAATACATGTATCAAGTTGCATTTTACATGACATCTTAGGATAGCCGAGCCTATCTGAGTTGCATTTTCGCCTATGTTGCATTAGCCATCTTAACATGAATTAGGGTCATACATGATTTCTAACTAGTTCTCTATTTTGGCTTGGAATACATTGTGAGTGTTTACGCTTTAGCATACTGCATATATGTTAATGTTTCCATGAAAGCATGTTTGCCATGAGGCTAACTGCTTATATGATATAATTGCCTGAATGCCTGTGGGTGAAGGTTGGATTACTTGAATTGGAATAATTCATCAAAATCCTCATTTTAGCCTGCTTGCGAGTAGCAAATTTGAAACCATTTTCAAACGAATATGCAATGTTTTGTTCCAAATTAGGCAATCTAGTCTATACTTATTTGCTGTACGCATCACATAGTAAATTCTAGGTTATTAACGGGAATAAGAACACATGTGTTTTCAAAAACAAGATATCATGCTTAGTAAAGGCCGATCTTTTTGATCGGGCGAGCGGGGGTACTCATTACATGACCTTCCCCTCTCATACCCAAATTTCTGAGCCGAGGTAACTTTGGTGATGACGGACACGTGGCCTTCGGCACGAGTCAGGGTTTCCTAAATTTTCCAAAAATAAAATATTTAGGTGGCGACTTTGTATCTGGCAAAGCAGTCCATGTTTGGCACTTCTTTATAAAAATTAGTTTTCAAAAACGATTTGCCGGATTTGGACTCTTTAGTGATTTTTCGATCTTACATTGCACATTGTAAGATTAGATTCAAAACCGTGACATTTGAGTCCAAACTGTAATAGCTCAGAACAAAACGAGATCCCGCGCCCCTCGCAGGCCCGCGTGGATGTCGGAGAGTTCCCGGGAGCGCGTCTATAGATGGCCACAAAAAATAAATTTTTTTTTTTTTACTACATTGAATTTGGCTCGTTTCACCCATGAAAAAATACCGATACTAAACGAGGGAGAAACTGACCGGCAAGTGGTTGCCGCAGTCAATGCATAGAAGCATGGTGATTTTCTGTGCTAGAATTATATCCTCAATGGATTGGATAATATACTGTACAATGTGTTTAGTATCAAAAGCACTGCAAAAGAACAATATGAATCTCTAGATCATAAATATAAGACAGAGGATGCCGATACAAAGAAATTTGTTGTCAACCATTTTTTGGATTTTAAAATGATAGATTCTAAGATAGTTATTAGCCAGGTTTAAGATCTTCAATTAATTCTCCATGACATACATGGGAAGAGGTGGTTCTCAGTGAATCTTTCCAAGTAGTGACAATCATTGAAAAATTGCCACCATCCTGGAAAGAATTCAAGAATTATCTAAGCATAAGCGCAAGGAGATGAAATTGAAAGAAGTGATAGTGTGGCTCAAAATTGAGGAAGACAACTGTGGTTCTGACAAGAAGTCAGGAAACCATGTCGTGCAGGCTAAAACAAATGTTGTGGAACACGAACAAGGGTAAAAGTTCAACAACAAGAAGCGAAAGCATGATGGCAATGGTGCCAAACAAGGATCCACTAATAAGATCAACAATGGGTTCAACAAGAGATTCAAAGGCAAGTGTTTGTGTGTGGCAAAGATGGACATCGCGCTAAGGATTGTTACGTTCGCAAGGGCGGAGGGAAGTTCAAGAAGAAAGCTAGCACAAGCCAACATAGCCGATGATTTTTATCTTTTCGATAGAGTGGCAAACATCAATCTTGCTGCAGTAGTCTCTAAAGCAAATTTGATGGGCAATCCCAATGAGTGGTGGGTAGATACTGGAGCAACCCACCATATCTGTGCAGATAAGAAGATGTTCACAACCTACAAAGTGGTGGAAAAGTGGAGAACAACTTTTTATGGGAAACTCCTCCTTCACATCAACTGTAGAATGACAAGGAAAGATTAGGGATGAAAATGACCTTGGGCAAAGAACTCAAGCTCAACAATGTACTCCATGTGCCAGAGATTTGCAAGAATTTGATTTCTGGGTCATTGTCAATCAAGAATGAGTTTAAATTAGTCTTTGAATTTGACAAGGTTGTACTCTCTAAGAGTGGAATGTATGTGGGCTTAGGTTACATAATTGATGGGTTTTTTAAGCTCAATGTACTAACTATTGTACCAAATTTGGCTATTAATAATAAGAATAAATCTTCTGTTTATATTTCTGAATCTTCTTTTTTAAGGGCTGAAATTATACAAAAACGGAAATTTTATCTGGAAGCAATACATAGAAAGAAAAGGAAGAAAAAACAAATAGAGGAAAGAATAAAACAAAAGGAGATGGCTAAAATTATACAAAAAGGGAAATTTTGTTTAGAAGCAACGTTTAACAGCTAAAAGTCTGTAAGGAAATGTTTGCAAATATTGGGAAAAGCAGCAAAATTGCTCCTAGGAACAACGCAAGAAAGTGATAAATCACACACAAGCCCGAAGAATTCATTCCAAAATTAGAGTTATGTTCACGGCTAGTACGATTTTTAATATAATAAAAAAAGTACAAGATATAAGAGCATTCACAATGGATGTGTTAGTGGGTGTATTAGTGTCAGTGGCTAAAAATTTAGCTAGCCACAATAACTTTTGTCTTTACAGTGAAAGTGTTAAGGAGTGTGTTAGTGGGGTGTGTTAGTGTCAGCTGTTAACTTCTTTGTTAACTATGTCTGTGGCTAGCGATTTAGCCAGCGAGAGAGAGGAGAGAGGCGTGGAAAAGTAGAGCTTCCATGGAGAGAGAGAGAGAGAGAGAGAGAGAGAGAGATTGAGGATTTATTTATTTATTTTATTTATTATTTATATATATATATACACTTAACACATCCATTGCACCACCACTCA
The DNA here is from genome assembly GCA_022316695.1 of Camellia oleifera. Classification (NCBI taxonomy): domain Eukaryota; kingdom Viridiplantae; phylum Streptophyta; class Magnoliopsida; order Ericales; family Theaceae; genus Camellia; species Camellia oleifera. Next base: position 88,581,715 of record CM039319.1, read on the forward strand.
CTCTCTAAAATTAACAAACTCTTAACACACCTTAACACACAATTTTGGACCCTACTTTTATCATTTTTTGTCATATAACACACTTAACAAATAATTTTAGCCATCCCATTGTGGATGCTCTAAGATAGCCTTCTTCTTCCTTAGCTATAAATAATAAAAATTAAGGCACCAGGACATAAGTGTAGAAATACCAAAATACTCTTAAGTTGGATCTGCGATGGAGTGGTCAATGATCAGTATCATCCACAATACCCCAACCCAACACAGCCAAATCACAACAACATGTAGAAGGCTAAAACCTGGAACATGAACTTTAACAGAAAATATGTAGTTAGCTCTGACACATTGCGAGATCATATTCACAACAATTTATGCTTATCATCTTGTCCAAATTCAACAAATATGTATAGCCAGCAAGGTTGCGCAAGGATTCCTGACGTAGAATGGGTTTCTAGCAAGCTCCTCTACTAGATCAAATGAAAAGAAAATGCAATTTGCAATAGCATAATCTGGTTTTTAGAGTTTTTCTTGCGTATTTTATCCTTCTAAATGGTTAGTTAAACTGATTAGAAATATTTTGTATAATGGAAATTAAGAATCAACTTATTGTTGGATTTACAAAAGAAATATGATTCGGCCTAATTTAGTTTTCTTTTACTTAAAAAAAAAAAAGAAAAGAAAAGAAAAAAAGAAAAAAAAAATCACAACAGAAGCAAATAGAACAACATATTCATTAATCTCTAGTTTTTAACATAAGATATCATATGTTAAAAGGGCGGCTATGGCTCCCTTAAGTGCAAGGCAACTCTAAGACACTCCCTAAAGACACAAACTGATTTCTAAAATGTGTACATACTTTGATGCTTCGTGCGTGTAGGCTAGGTCAAGCACGTCAAACTAAAAACTGAAGACTAAGCTCCACAAATTTCAAAATTGAAGGTATGAAGTATGCAAAAGATAAAGGCGCATCTTTAGGCTTGGGGAAGGGGAAGGGGAAGGGGAAGGGGAAGGGGAGGGGGAAGACTTCTTTCACCGGTACTACTTTGGGCCTAAAACTATCATCTCAAGCCCGACCTTAAAATGACATTACGATCTTAAACTTATCCAACAAACTCATATATAAATTTAAAACAATATATTTATATTAATCTGTCTCAGGTTATATGTTGTGGTTCAACAACCAACAAAGCATAAAAAGGAGAAATAACATTATTATTGTGTATATATATGTTGTAGTAAATGAAAAATGGAGTTCACAAAACAACCACCAAAAGATCGAATGAAGCTAAATTTGACAATAGAAGCAAATGCACTCCTTCAGTATCGACTTCTGTTTAATAAACTACAAGTTGCCAAAGAACCCAAAAATGGATTTTTCACAATACAATCAATAGCCCTCCACTTGACCTGATGATGATTCTCACTCTACTATAAATATTTAGAAATGTAGGCTGTGAGGGAGGAAGAAAGAGAGAGAGAGAGAGAGAGAGAGAGAGAGAGAGAGAGAGAGAAAGAAGTGAAAAACGAAAGAGAGAAGAGAAGGGAGATGAAGAGGCAGAGAAGACGAAGACCAAGTAGGGAGACGTCATCAGCAGGCCACCGAACGAACGCCATTGCCAGCGAGTGAAGAACAGCCTTACTCGTTCGCAGCCGCATAACGCCATTGCCAGCAAGTGAAGTGAAAAGCAACCTTGCTCGTTCGTAGCTCCGTACCGCCATTGCCATCGAGTGAAGAACAACTATGCTCGTTCGCAGCTGCATACCACCATTGCTAGCAAGTGAAGTGAATAGCAACCTTGCTCGTTTGTAGCTGCGTACCGCCATTGCCAGCGAGTGAAGTGAAGAGAAACCTTGCTCGTTCGCAGCCTTATACCGCCATTGCCAGCGAGTGAAGAGCAACCTTGCTCGTTCGTAGCCGCTTTCTTACCTCTCCTCTTCCTCCGGCTCGACCTTGGACGAAGAAGACCACCTCTTCCTTCGGCCGGAGCACTTGCAACTCTCCCACCGCCGAGTTTCAGGTATGTGAAAAATTGTTGAGATTTTTTTTGTTGACATGAGATTGTTGAGATTTGTTTATTTATTTTTCATAAATTGAGCAGAGAGTTTTTTTTTTAATTGAAAATTGTTCAAGTTTTTAGTTTGTTGAGTCATCATGTAGAAGTTTCCATAGACGAAATTGGATTTTCCTAACTTCCTCTGTTTCCTTCCTTCAAACCAGAACCAAACTAAAGCAAAAACCTTTCGGTTCATCTCTACCCAGTCAAAGCCCCACCCAATCAAAACATCTCTCTCTACCCTTTACAATTCAACTCATGTGAATCGCATACCCATTTCAATCCAGCAATTTCACAGGTGACTTCCCAACTTGTTCAAAGCTAATAATTGCAGTACTAGTACTTAATCTCTGTTTTGCTTCAAATTAAAGGCTTCGCATATTCATATTGTTTTTTGAGTATAACGTCTGGATTGAACTGATTAATCTATGGATTGAAAATTGTATGGTATAATGTAGTACTCTTTATTTTCTTCAAGTTTTGCGTATATATATAGTTTTTTTCAAATTTTCTATTTCTATGTTTTACAGCCAAAATCATGGTTTTAAAGAGCAAAAATGTTTAGTCCACGCAATTTCTTCCCCCATCCCTAGAATGACCTGGCCTCCAAATTTCAAAAACTGACCCACGCTCCTTACATTCATCTCTCTCTACCTCTCAAAACTCCAATCCCACTCATCTCTCTCTCATGCCCAACGGTCCCAAATCTCATTTCTCTCTCTGCCGCAGTACCGACGCCGAACTACCACCACCAACACTCGTTAGCGAGAAAAGCAGAGAAACAAAGATGACCCAATTCAAGGAGAGAAACAAATGAGACCCAACTGATTCGTAATCTCTGATTGTCCCTCGCCGATGGCGGACTCTCCCTCCGGTGTCGACTTTGTCTCGCTCTCTCCGGCGTTAACGAGGAACAAAAGTTTTCCAATATATTTTTCAAATTTTAGTAATGGAGTTGATCTTAAGATTAATAAAATGTCTTGTACTTGTAAGTGTCGAATCAATTTTAAAATTATTGGTAGTATTTATTCCTTTTCAAATTGCTAATTTTAGGCACTGTTAGTAGAAGAGCTATTGTGTGGAGAGAGAGAGACTTTCAATTTTGTCCAAAAACATAGGTTTCCCTTTGTGTATTTTTGGTCTATGTGACACTGACTAATAACAAATTTTCTTTATCCAGGACACCCTGCATGCAAATGGGAAACATCCTTATTTTCTGTATAATCTTATTCATTAATCTAATCTAAAGGTTGAGAATAGAATTATAAAAAAAAAAAAAAAAATAGTAAATAAAAACAAACCACTTTTCTTGTACCATAAAAAAATCTTATAAAAGTTGTACTTGATTCACAGTCCATTTTTACAACACAAATTTAATAAAATCACATGACAAAGAATATTGAACCAATTTTAATATTTTTATATAGATGTTTGAATACATATTCTTAGAAAATAAACAAAAGGTGTGACCCTATATCAAGGCAAGAAAAATTATTGGAGTGAAATTTGAATATTTAATAATTTGCAATCTTATTATTCAGTCCGTCCAAACAAATCTAATTTTAAAATAATAATATATATGATCCATTCCTCTCTCAATAACTAAATAAATAAATGAAGAAAGCACTGTATAGTACTAATATCACATATCTCTTTTTTGGTGTATCACATATAACTCTTATTTTTTCTTCGAACGCGTCCCAGAACCCATCTCACTCTCCCCCCATATTTGCAAACATTTCCTTATAGACTTTTAGTTGTTAAACGTTGCTTCTAAACAAAATTTCCCTTTTTGTATAATTTTAGCCGTCCCCTTTTGTTTTATTCTTTCCTCTATTTGTTTTTTCTTACTTTTCTTTCTATGTATTGCTTCCAGATAAAAAAAAAAAAAAATTAAAACAAAAGGTAAGGGCTGAAATTATACAAAAACGGAAATTTTATATGGAAGCAATACATAGAAAGAAAAGGAAGAAAAAACAAATAGAGGAAAGAATAAAATAAAAGGAGACGGCTAAAACTATACAAAAAGGGAAATTTTGTTTAGAAGCAACATTTAACAAATAAAAGTCTGCAAGGAAATGTTTGCAAATATGGAGGGAGAGTCAGATGTATTCTGGAACACGTTAGAAGAAAAAATAAGAGTTATATGTGATACACCAAAAAAGAGATATGAGAAATTAGTACTATACAGTGCTTTCTTCATTTATTTATTTAGTTATTGAGAGAGGACTGGATCTTATATATTATTATTTTAAAATTAGATTTGTTTGAACGGATTGGATAATAAGATTGCAAATTATTAAACATTCAAATTTCACTCCAATAATTTTTCTTGTCTTGATATAGGGTCACACCTTTTGTTTATTTTCTAAGAATATGTATTCAAACATCTATATAAAAATATTAAAATTGGTTCAATATTCTTTATCATGTGATTTTATTAAATTTGTGTTGTAAAAATGGACTGTGAATCAAGTACAACTTTTGTCAGATTTTTTTATGGTACAAGAAAAGTGGTTTATTTTTATTTACTATTTTTTTTTTTTTTTTATAATTCTATTCTCAAGCTTTAGATTTAGATTTAATGAATAAGATTATACAGAAAATAAGGTTGTTTCCCATTTGCATGTAGGGTGTCCTGGATGAAGGAAATTTGTTATTAGTCAATGTCACAGAGACCAAAAATACACACAGGAAAATCTATGTTTTTGGACAAAATTGAAAGTCTCTCTCTCTCCACACAATAGCTCTTCTACTAACAGTACCTAAAATTAGCAATTTGAAAAGGAATAAATACTACCAATAATTTTAAAACTGATTCGACACTTACAAGTGCAAGACATTTTATTAATCTTAAGATCAACTCCATTACTAAAATTTGAAAAATATATTGGAAAACTTTTGTTCCTCGTTAACGCCGGAGAGAGGGAGACAAAGTCGACACCGGAGGGAGAGTCCGCGATCGGCGAGGGACAATCAGAGATTACGTATCAGCTGGGTCTCATTTGTTTCTCCTTGAGTTGGGTCTTCTTTGTTTTTCTGCTCTTCTCGCTAACGAGTGTTGGTGGTGGTAGTTGGGCGTCGGTACTACAAGAGAAAGAGAGATGAGATTTGGGACCGTTGGGCATGAGAGAGAGATGAGTGGGATTAGAGTTTTGAGAGGTAGAGAGAGATTAATGTTAGAAGAGTGCGTGGGTCAGTTTTTGAAATTTGAAGGCCAGGTCATTCTAGGGATGGGGAAGAAATTGTGTGGATCAAACATTTGTGCTCTTAAAACCATGATTTAGGCTGGAAAACAAGGAAATAGAAAATTTGGAAAAAAAATATAAATATACGCAAAACTTGAAGAAAATAAAGAGTATTACATTATACCATACAATTTTCAATCCATAGATTAATAAGTTTAATCCAGACGTTATACTCAAAAAAAATATGAATATGCGAAGCCTTTCATTTGAAGCAAAAGAGAGATTAAATACTAGTACTGCAATTATCAGCTTTGAACAGGTTGGGTTTTTTTTTTTTTTTTTTTGGATTAGTTATTATAAAAAAAAAAAAAAAGGGAAATGATTGGGAAGTTACCTGTGAAATTGCTGGATTGAAATGGGTATGTGATTCACACGAGTTGAATTGTAAAGGGTAGAGAGAGATGTTTTGATTGTGTGGGGCTTTGACTGGGTAGAGATGAACTGAAAGGTTTTTGTTTTAGTTTGGTCCTGGTTTGAAGGAAGAAAACAGAGGAAGTTAGGAAAATCCAATTTCGTCTATGGAAACTTCTACATGATTCAACAAACTGAAAACTTGAACACTTTTCAATAAATAAAAAAAAACTCTGCTCAATTTATGAAAAAAAACAAAAAATCTCAACAATCTCATGGCAACAAAAAAAAATGTCAACAATTTTCATGTACCTGAAACTCGGCGGTGGGAGAGTTGCAAGTGCTCCGGCCGAAGGAAGAGGTGGTCTTCTTCGTCCAAGGTCACGGCCGGGGGGAGAGGAGAGGTATGAAAGCGGCTACAAACGAGCAAGGTTGCTCTTCACTCGCTGGCAATGGCGGTACAAGGCTTCGAACGAGCAAGGTTGCTCTTCACTTCACTCGCTGGCAATGGCGGTCGTTCGGTGGCCCGCTGATGACGTCTCCCTACTTGGTCTTCGCCTTCTTTGCCTCTTCGTCTCCCTCCTCTTCTCTCTTTCGTTTTTCACTTCTTTCTCTCTCTCTCTTTCTTCCTCCCTCACAGCTGTTAGCGTTAAGAGTCTTGCCTATTTTTTTTGGAAATAACTTTTTTTGAAAGCAATACATAGAAGAGTAAAAATAAACAGAGATGAAGTTGGTAGAGTACATTGAACACAGAGAAAAAAATAATTAAAACAAAAGGTAAGGGCTGAAATTATACAAAAACAGAAATTTTATCTGGAAGCAATACAAGAAAGAAAAGGAAGAAAAAATAAATCGAGAAAAAAATAAAATAAAAGGAGACGGCTAAAATTATACAAAAAGGGAAATTCTGTAAGGAAATGTTTTCAAATATGGAGGGAGAGTGAGATGGATTCTGGAACGCATTAGAAGAAAAAATAAGAGTTATATGTGATGCACCAAAAAAAAAAGAGTTATGTGATACTAGTACTACACAGTGCTTTATTTATTTATTTATTTAGTCATTGAGAGAGGAATGGATCCTATATTTATTAAATATTAAAATTTCACTCCAATAATTTTTCTTGTCTGGATATAGGGTCACACCTTTTGTTTATTTTCTAAGAATATCTATTCAAACATCTATATAAAAATATTAAAATTGGTTCGATATTCTTTATCATGCAATTTTATTAAATTTGTATTGTAAAAATAGACTGTGAATCAAGTACAACTTTTATCAGATTTTTTTATGGTACAAGAAAAGTCGTTTATTTGTATTTACTATTTTTTTTTTATTTTTTTATTTTTTATAATTCTATTCTCAACCTTTAGATTTAGATTTAATGAATAAAATTATACAGAAAATAAGGTTGTTTCCCATTTGCATGCAGGGTGTCCAGGATGAAGGAAATTTGTTATTAGTCAATGTCACAGAGACCAAAAATACATATAGAGAAAATTATGTTTTTGGACAAAATTGAAACTCTCTCTCTCTCTCTCTACGTACAATAGCTCTTCGACTAACAGTACCTAAAATTAGCAATTTGAAAAGGAATAAATACTACCCATTGCTTTCTTCATTTATTTATTTACTTATAGAGAGAGGAATCGATGCCAACAGTTTTCATGTCTGATGCATTGTGTTTCTTGTCACTGTACGCATATAATGTATTCTAGCTATGCAAGGAAAGGAGATGATTTAATTACTATAGAAGAGAAAATGTGCATTGGATACTATTTGAAAGCAACTGGTTCACTTGAATAGTTTCAGTTGAGGAAATTGACATAGTTTGGTTAATCTGTCAAAGATTTCTGTAATTTTTTTATTTTTTTTCTTCTCCTCACCTTATTAAGTTTATCATGTGAGAAGCACGATCCTGATAGAGTTTTGATTGTAAAACTTGTTTACATTTTGATATAAACTTTTAACATTACATTTCTACCCTGGTGTGTTTGTTTTGAATGATTAGGGAGTAGGATTGGACTATTAGTCCCACCGGACTAATAGTCCATTATTTGTTTCATTTTTTTTGCTCCGGACTAATAGTCTGCCCGACTATTAGTCCCACAAATATGGGATTATCCTATCCCATGGGAGGAAGTGAGATAGAAATCATATGATTGGTATCCCATGGAATTATGCTGTGAAATGTCCATTTTACCCTTCATACTATTACTTAGCAAATAATTAGAAAAGGATAAAATAGTCTTTTAAACATTTATAAATTATTTTTTTAGCATTTTTAATTTAAAATTATATATTAAATAAAAAATTAAAATTATAAATTTAATTTAATTAAAAATAATAAATTATAAATTATGGCCTTACAAATTAAATTTTTTTTAGTGTTGTTAAAAAATTAAATTTACATATTAAATTAAATTATTTTTTTAGTGTTGTTAATTTAAAATTATATATTAAATAAAAAATATAAATTATGAATTAAATTTATTTAAAAATAATAAATTATAAATTATGGCCTTATAAATTAAATTTTTTTGTGTTGTTGAAAATTTAATTTATATATTGACAAGGATAGGCCCACAAGGACCACGGCCTACCATGGGTAAACCCGAGCCCACTATTTAGACCTCATTACACAACCCGGTCAGTAAAGCCTGGCACAGCTGGAGGCCAACTGAGCAGGAAAGGCCAATGATGCTCGGACACGTGGCGGGTGCAGAACAGCCCATGTCAGCAGACAAAGATCTGCAAAGTTATTGCCACAACACATCACCATTAATGCAACCCATCACCGCATTTATTGCGACAACACCCCTCAGCCGGAACGACGCCTCCTCACCCTAAACAAGACGAACCACGGCGCAAGCTTTCGGCAGAAAAGGTCAGAACGACTGAGACAGCAAAATGATTACCAAAGGATATAAGCAAAGCTCGAGGACAAGAAGAAGGTTAAGTTTTCCATCCTCTCTCTCTCTCTCTACATTTTACCCATCACCTTTTCTAATTCACACACCGGAGGGTTCGCCGGGGGACTACCCCGTTCCCTGATTGGACTTGCTTGCAGGTTTTCCGGTGGGCTTGAGGAGCTTGAATCGGTCCAACCCATTCACGAGGACTCACTGTACCATCAGTTGGCGCCGTCTGTAGGAATCCGGTTTGTCCGTGCGCCAGTTGTGTTCATTGCCGCCGGAGACCCTTTCCCAGCAACCTATTCTACCTCACCCGTTACGTGCATGGTAACGACCAGATCCATGGCTTCCCACCATAACGCTGCCGATCACCAGACCGACCCTCCCAATCCGAACAACCCACTGCAGTACTTCATCGAGCTCACCAATAGCATTAACCGTATGGCCGAACAAAACCAGGCCTTAATCAACGCTCTCCTCCAACGGAACCTCCCTATTCCTCCACCACCTCCAGATATTCCACCTCCAGATATTCCAGGCCATACTGTCCCACAACCCAATCCTCCCAACTCGGTGGGCTTGCAACCCCCCCACCCACATATGCCTCCTCCTCCTCCACCCCCACGCCCATCAATCATAGCCCCAGCCCCCGAGGGAGAAGCTAGCAGCGTCCAACATCTATCTCCCTCTGGTGGTGACAACATTCCCCTTTGGGACGCTGAACTCCGAGCCATGAAACTCCAACTCCAAGGGGTCATGCAGAACATCCAACATAAGCCCTCCACTACAGCCAACTCCCCATTTGTTGCCTCCATCAGAGACAAGCCCCTACCCCCCAAGTTCAAAATGCCTTCCATCGACCCCTTCGATGGAACAACCGACCCCGTCGACCACCTGGAGACCTACCGTACACTCATGATCGTCCATGCTTTCCCTGACGAAATCATGTGCCGAGCCTTCCCCGTGACACTGAAAGGGTCGGCCCGGCTATGGTTCAGCCAGTTGCCACCAGATTCGGTCTCCACATTCCAACACCTCAGTGACTCCTTCCTGAGCCACTTCATTGGAGCCCAACGCCAGCGACGCCCGGCCACCCAACTCCTCAACATCCGTCAGACCGAGGGGGAATCACTACGCAGCTTTGTCACTCGCTTCAACACCGAAGCCTTACAAGTTGCTGAAAATGACGATAAGGTCATCCTCACAGCCTTCATGGCTGGTCTGCGGTCATCCGATTTCCTCTTCTCCCTCTCCAAGAACCCCCCGACATCCATGGCAGCCTTGCTCTCCAAAGCCCAGAAGTACATGAACGCCGAGGATTCTCTAGCCGCTCGGCAAGACTCCACAACTAAGTATCTGGCCCCCAGGGAAAAGAGGAAGGACCAAGAGCCCAGTAACACCCGACACCATAACCAAACACCCCGCTATGCCGACCGACCCCCTCGCGCCGACCGGCCTGCACCAGCCAGACCCCCCGGTCGGTTCGAGCAATATACACCCCTTAATACTCCCATGGAACAAGTTCTTAACCAAATCCAACGGGACTACCCCCTCAAATGGCCTCTTCCCCCACGGAACCCTTCCAACCGAAAAGACCAGTCCAAGTATTGCCGTTTCCACCAGGATCATGGCCATAACACCGACGACTGCATCAGCCTCAAAGATCAAGTGGAGACCCTCATTCGCCAGGGGCGCCTGAGCCGATTCACAGATACCCGCCCTCAGCAGAGGCAAAGGACCGAGCCTCACAGAGACAATCGCAGGCATACCCCTCCACGGCGACAAGCTCAACCTGACCAGGGGCATGACCGACCCCACCAACAACCTCGGCCTCAAGGTAATCCGCCTCCGCCAGTTGGTGAAATCAGAGTTATTTCAGGTGGTCTTGCTTGTGGTGGACCATCTCGCTCAGCTCAGAGGGCAGAGCTTAGAAAAATCCGGCAGGGCTCAGACAAGACGGTCGCCACGGTCGACCGACCCCCCAAACAACCCAAGCAGTGGACAGAGCCCATTACCTTCACGGACGCCGACTGTGCTGGCATCCGTTATCCTCACGATGATCCCCTTATCATCTCCACTGTCCTCTCCAATTATAAGGTCAGACGAGTCCTCATTGACAATGGCAGCTCGTCGGACATCATTTTCTTAAATTGTTTCCGCCAACTGAAGATCGGGGAAGAAAGCCTGTCCCCACTCCAAACTCCTCTGGTTGGTTTCACCGGTGACCGGGTGACCTCTATCGGCTCCATTGATCTCCCCATCACCATTGGAGAGTACCCACGGCAGACCACGAAGTTGCTTACTTTCCTTGTTGTCGACTGCCCCTCAGCTTACAACATCATCCTCGGCCGCACCGCCCTCAACGCCTTCCAAGCCATCACATCCACCTACCACCTTGCCCTCAAGTTCCCTACTGATTTTGGGGTCGGAACGGTGAGAGGAGAACAGACCGTCGCCAAAGAATGTTATGTTGCCTCACTCAAAGAGGTCAAACTGAAGGAGGCGATGATCATAGAAGGACTTGATGTCCGAGATGAGGACGAACTGATCAGAGGCGAACCTGTGGAGGAACTCGTCGAAGTTAACGTCGATCCCACCAACCCACTCAAAACTGCTAAAATCGGCAGCCAACTGCCTTCCCAAGCCAAGGCCGACCTCACCGCTCTCCTGACCGAACACAGAGACGTCTTCGCCTGGACCCATGCAGACATGCCAGGCATCGACCCCTCTTTCATAACCCACCGCCTCAGTATCGAGCCTCACTTCCGACCTTACCGACAGAGGCAGCGTATTTTCCATCCAGAGCGCAACAATCTCATAGCTGCAGAGGTTGACAAACTTCTCGAGGCCCAGTTTATCCGAAATGTGGATTATCCTAAGTGGCTGTCCAACGTGGTCCTGGTCCGCAAAAACAATGGCAAGTGGCGTCTCTGCGTCGACTATTCCGACTTGAACCGAGCTTGTCCCAAAGATAGCTATCCTCTCCCCCGCATTGATCTTCTGGTCGACGCCACGGCCGGTCATCAAATGCTCAGCTTCATGGATGCTTTTTCAGGGTACAACCAGATCGTGATGCACTTATCCGACCAGGAACACACATCTTTCATCACCGATCGGGGCACCTACCATTACCGTGTCATGCCGTTCGGACTAAAGAACGCTGGGGCCACCTACCAACGTCTGGTCAACACAGTCTTCCACCATCAGATCGGACGGAACATGGAAGTGTATGTGGACGACATGTTGGTTAAGAGCAAACTCTCCGCTGACTACCTCACCGACCTGCGAGAGACTTTTGCCACGCTTCGCAAATATCAGATGAAGCTCAACCCAGAGAAGTGTGCTTTTGGAGTGGGATCTGGCAAGTTCCTGGGTTTCATGGTCAGTCAGCGCGGCATCGAGGCCAACCCTGAGAAAATCAAGGCCTTGATTGAGATGCAGTCACCCAAAACCGTTAAAGAGGTCCAAAGGCTCACCGGCAGAGTGGCAGCCCTTAACCGTTTCATCTCCCACGCGACGGATAAGTGCCTACCATTCTTCAGAGTCCTGCGGCAGACTTTTGAATGGACAGCTGAATCAGAAGAAGCCTTTCAGCAGTTGAAACAATGCATGGCCAACCCTTCCCTTCTTTCACAGGCCATCACCGGCGAGCCCCTCTTTCTCTACCTAGCAGTATCAAGCACCGCAATCAGTGCAGCACTCATCAGAGAGGACGGCTCCGTCCAACGATCGGTCTATTACATCAGCCGGGCTCTCAGGGGAGCGGAGCAGAACTACCCCCTATTAGAAAAGCTGTCTCTGGCCTTGGTCACTGCCTCCAGACGACTCCGTCCCTACTTCCAAGCCCATTCGATAGTGGTTCTCACCGACCAGCCGCTGAAGAAGGTCATGCAGCAACCCGAGCTCTCAGGAAGATTAATGCAGTGGTCAGTAGAACTAAGCCAGTTCGACATCTCTTATCGCCCCCGGACAGCAATCAAGGGACAAGCCGTAGCCGACTTCATCTTGGAATTTACCAATCCAGCCCCAACCACTAACCTTCCATCCGCACCAACTCCACCAGAGCCTGAAGATCCTTACTGTTGGACACTCAATGTTGACGGCTCGTCTCGCAGGGAGGGAAGTGGGGCTGGCCTCATCCTCACATCCCCCGAAGGGGGTTATTTCAAATGTGCCCTCCGCCTCTTGTTTGCGGCCAGCAACAATGAGGTCGAATACGAAGCATTGATAGCAGGGCTCCGTCTAGCCAAAGACATTGGTGTTAGCCACATCCGAGTGTTCAGTGACTCCCAACTTATCGTCGGCCAGATCACGGGTGAATTCGATGCCAAGGATACCGCAATGCGAACTTACAGGGACATGGCGCTAACCCTTGTTCGTCTCTTCAACACCTTCCAGATCAGGCACATACCTAGGGCGGAAAACTCCAAAGCAGATGAGATGGCTCAGCTGGCTTCCGCCGACCAATCCGACCTCAGCCATGGAGTTCGCCTCGAATACCTGACTCACCCGGCCATCTCACCCGACCTGCAAGAAGTGCAATTCCTTCAGACGGAACCCATCCCTTGGGCATCCGACATCTTCCTCTTCTTGACCACTGGAGAACTCCCAGATGACCAACAGCAGGCTGCCAAGGTCAGAGCTCGGTCGGCCAACTACATTCTGGTCGACGGCGTCCTTTACAAGCGCGGTTTCTCACGACCATACCTGCGATGTCTCAACCCCGCCCAAGCAACCTATGTAATGCGAGAAATCCATGAAGGAATCTGTGGCAATCATTCGGGTGGCAGGTCTCTCGCACACAAAGTGCTCCGTACAGGCTACTTCTGGCCGACCCTCAACAAAGATGCCTCTGATTTCGTGCTGAAATGCGACAAGTGCCAGCGCTTCGCCAACATCCCCCATGCCCCCCCCCCCCCGCTGAGCTGATCTCTCTTTGCAGCCCTTACCCGTTCGCCAAATGGGGTATCGACCTGATCGGTCCACTTCCCACTGGTCGAGGCCAGACCAAGTTCGCAATTGTTGCTATTGATTACTTCACCAAGTGGGTCGAGGCAGAACCTCTTGCCACAATCACTGAGCGGAACACCACCAAGTTTATCTGGCAGTCGATTGTCTGCAGATTTGGCATCCCTCAGGCCATCATCTCCGACAACGGCAAGCAGTTCGACAATGCTAAATACAGGAAATTCTCTGCAGATCTCCAAATTCAACCATGCTTCTCTTCCCCCGGTCATCCCCAAGCAAACGGTCAAGTTGAGGTCACGAACCGCTCTCTCCTGAAGATTATCAAAACTAAGCTTGAGGCTGCTAAAGGCCTCTGGGCTGAGGAACTACCACATGTACTCTGGGCTTACCGAACTACTGCCCGGACTCCTACTGGAGAAACCCCTTTTTCGCTTAACATATGGCGCTGAGGCGGTCATTCCTGTAGAAGTCGGTCTGCCCACCCCCAGGGTCTTACATCCAGATCTCGCCTCAGCCGAAGAACTCCGTCGAGCAGACCTGGATCTCATTGAGGAGCACAGAGAGACTGCTGCTGTCAGATTGGCCTCGTACCAGCAGAAAATGAGAACACACTACAACCGCAGAGTCCGACCGCGGGAGTTCTCTATTGGCGACCTTGTTTTGAGAGAAGCAACTCTTGCCACAAAGAATCCAACCGAGGGCAAATTGGCAGCCAAATGGGAGGGGCCCTACGTTGTGAAGGCCCGACCACGGCCAGCCACTTACCGACTTCAAGACATGGATGGCCGAGACCTTCCCCATCCCTGGAATGCTGAACATCTGAAGCGCTACTATCAATGAATCCTTACTTTCATATTGTCAAAATTGTTGTATTTTCCTTTTTTCAATACATAATACAAATATCGACTGGAGTTCCAACTTTCTATAATTCAACTGCCTGAATGTAGCTCCCATGAAACTTTTATTTGCAGCGCCACTTACAAAAGCCTCAGTCCGACCTGAGCACTTTCAAAAGCCTCAGTCAGACCTGAGCACCTCCAAAAGCCTCAGCCCGACCTGAGCACTTTCCAAAGCCTTAGTCAGAACCAGACCTGAGCACCTTCAAAAAGCCTCGGCCAGACCGAAGCACTTTCCAAAGCCTCAGTCCGACCTGAGCACTTTCAAAAGCCTCAGTCAGACCTGAGCACCTCCAAAAGCCTCAGCCCGACCTGAGCACTTTCCAAAGCCTCAGTCAGAACCAGACCTAAGCACCTTCAAAAAGCCTCGGCCAGACCGAGCACTTTCCAAAGCCTCAGTCCGACCTGAGCACTTTCAAAAGCTTCAGTCAGACCTGAGCACTTCCAAAGCCTCAGTCAGAACCAGACCTGAGCACTTTCAAAAAGCCTCGGCCAGACCGAGCACTTTCAAAAGCCTCAGCCCGACCTGAGCACTTTCAAAAAGCCTCGGCCAGACCGAGCACTTTCAAAAGCCTCAGTCCGACCTGAGCACTTCCAAAAGCCTCAGCCAGACCTGAGCACCTTCAAAAAGCCTCGGCCAGACCGAGCACTTTCCAAAGCCTCAGTCCGACCTGAGCATTTTCAAAAGCCTCAGTCCGACCTGAGCACTTCCAAAAGCCTCAGTCAGACCTGAGCACCTTCAAAAAGCCTCGGCCAGACCGAGCACTTTCCAAAGCCTCAGTCCGACCTGAGCATTTTCAAAAGCCTCAGTCCGACCTGAGCACTTCCAAAAGCCTCAGCCAGACCTGAGCACCTTCAAAAAGCCTCGGCCAGACCGAGCACTTTCCAAAGCCTCAGTCCGACCTGAGTACTTTCAAAAGCTTCAGTCAGACCTGAGCACTTCCAAAAGCCTCAGTCCGACCAGACCTGAGCACTCTCGAAAGCCTCACTCCGACCTGAGCGTTTTCATACGCCCCAGTCAGACCTATGCATGAAAGCTTATAAAGCAAAACACTCAGTCATAGTCTGACTCTTAACCATAATTTCAAGCTAATTTGACACTTAGTCATATTTTAAAGATGCTCCCCCATCTTTCATTTGAAAATCACACCTTCAACATTACATTTCAGTCTACTTTTTCCAGCTAATTTGACACTTAGTCATATTTTAAAGATGCTCCCCCATCTTTCATTTGAAAATCACACCTTCAACATTACATTTCAGTCTACTTTTTCCAGCTAATTTGACACTTAGTCATATTTTAAAGATGTTCTCCCACACTTAAACAAATTTGCCATTTCACTTTGTATTAGAAAATTCCTTGTCCTATTCTGGCTTGGATTCTGGTTTGCCACACAAATTTGCCACACTTAAACTAATTTGACTTTAGTTTCACCTTGCTCTGCTGCCTAGCACAAGCATTTGCTGAAAACATCAGTGCACAAAATAACCCCAAGAAAAACAAACCAAGACCAAACCAACACAAGGACAAATATACTGAATCATCAACTAGAACCATACATGCCATTTTATTCATTTAAAAATGTGCGTACAAATTCCTTACAACCCTTACAAACAAAAAAAAAAAAAATGTGTATACAAGGTCGAAATAACAATTCTTCAAGCACATTATCCTCTTCAGCTCACTCCTCCCCCTCACTAGAGATAAGATCCCCTTCTTCTATCCCCTCGTCCAGGGGGGTCTGGGCCACATCATCCTCTTCAACCACCACTCTGTTAAAATCGAGCTCTGGGAACAGTTCTTCAGCCTTGCGCTTGAACATTTTCCACCCACTGTCCCAGTACTCTGCCATTTCATGCTTGTAGAAGTCCGACTGCTGGAAGCTTGTAATCACTTCAGATTCAGCCCTCCCAGCAGTCGTCTTCGATGGGCCAGCCCCCCCAGTCTCCTCCCTCGCTAAACTACTGGCCACAGCAGCATCAATGGCCATCTGAAAATCTGGCGATGCCTTGAACTGCTCAACAGCTGCCACGCACATATCTGGGTAGGCAGCCCTCTCCGAGGCCGCCCTCGCCCTTTCCTCGCCCAACTCCTTCATCAAGGCCCCCCTGTCAGCAGCGGCCTTCTCCCTTTCAGCCTCTAACCCCCTCTTTAAGGCCTCTGCCTCCGCAATCAACCTCCCCCTCTCTGCTTCAAACTGTTTCTGCAGACTCTCCCTCTCTGCAACCACCCTACTCCGCTCCACCCCCCACTCCTTAAGCAGACTCTCCCTCTGCTCGGCCCCCCTAGCACGCTCGTCTTCCATCTCTTTTTGCAGCGCCTCCAATTTAGCATCTGCCTCATCTCTCTGCCTGACAAGATCCTCGTTATTATTCATGGCCTCCTCGTGCCGCTCGATTGCCACATCGCAAGCCCTTTTGGCCTCCTCCAACCTCTGACGCTCGCCAGCAAGTTGAAACTCGAGCGACACGACTTGGCGGCGTGCACCCTCCAGCTCCAACTTGACTGCTTGCAGATCAGCATGGGCGGTCTTCCAGTCAGCACTCTCCTTCTGCAAACTGGCCAACTGGGCCTTGGTCTCCTTAGCCTTTACCTTGGCGGCCCCTGCTTTCCTTAGAAGAGCCCCCACCAAGGTGGTCACCTCCATTTGAGCGGAGTATAACCCCCTCAGCAGGTCGGCCTCATTAAATCCACATGCCGACCGCAGGGCAGCTTCATCCACCATCTTCACTAGGCGGTCTGCCACCGACCTCGCTGGGCCTCCATCTCCCTCCAGTTTCCCAGCTACTGCACGAGCATGGTAAGTCGTGGCACCCAGACCAGCTCCCCTTTCCTGCGACGCAGAACCCCTTTGAGTCTGCTCCCTCCCACTTGGCTCAACCCCAGCCAACCTAACTTCTGTTGGCACCACTGAGGTCTTCTCCAACCTCACACTTGGGTCAGCCCCAGTCAACCCAGCTTCCACTTGTTCTGCTGGGGTCTTCTCCACCACGTCCACCGTCGGACTGGCTATCGCCACTTCGGGGATATCCTTTGTCATAAGGACGTCTCCCCCAGCTGAGACGACCACCCCTTCTGGGGTCTGCTCCACCTCCCCACCCTCCACTTGCTTGGCCAGGCTGGCCTCTTCCACCCTTACCTCCTTTCTTCTTTTCTGGGCTGGCTCCTCCCCACCTCGCCTCAACCTCTTCTTTTTCTTCCCCACCCCCAGTGCCTCCATCTCCTTCAATGACCTCTCCTTCAGAGGATCTTTTGGAAGCAGTCGCGGAGCAGACTCGCCCAAGCCCTTCTCTCCCAACGCTTTTGGCCGAGGACGAATCCTCTCCCTCACCACTGGCCGAGGAGGTCGGTCGGCTTGGGCCTCTGTGAACTTCTGAGCCCTCAGTAGCATGGCCTGATCCTCCGCCTCCTGCGCCTTTCTCTTAGCCTCCAACTCCGCTCGGTCGAGGTCTCCTCCGACCGGTCGTGGGCCCAACCCCGCTTCAAACAGCGCGGATGGCTGAACCAGCTCGTCCCACCTAACTTTTTCCCTCTCCCTCCACTCCTTCACCTTCCTTACTCTCTCCTCCATCGCCGCACCCCCCTTTGACTCCACAAACTTGGTTGGCACCTTCCACGTCTTACGTGCCCCAGCCCCTCCAGAGTTGGACACGTAGAACCACCTATGCCTCCAACCTTTGATCGAGGTTGGCAACCCTGCCACCAAACCCTTCCCCGCCACGGCCTGTAGGGTTACCCAAGTCTCCTGCTGCCCTGACGCTTTGTAGCAGCAAAAGAATTCATCCACTGTCATGGCCTCCCCCTCCATTGCCTTTGGCCAGGCGCTTGCACACGACAGCAAAATCTTCCACGAATTGGGCATCAGCTGCCCTGGTGCCATGTCCAAACGATTAAGCACATCCACCACGATCTGCGGCAGCGGCAATCGCAACCCACCCTTCAGCGCCTCCTCGTAGAGGGAGAACTCCCTTGGCCTGACGTCAGATGGCCGCTCTGTTGACTTTGGCACCACCAACTCTACCTCCGCCGGAATCTGGTACCTTTCGCGGATAGCCTCCAACTCCGCCGCCGTAACAATGGACCTGTCAGCCCTCGAGTGCCAGTGATCTGGTTCCACCTGGCTGACTAGCTCCGGCACCGCTATCATGACGGAACCTTGGGACCGCCCCGTTGGCACCTCCACCCTCACTGATCTATATTGCTGCGCCAGCTCCACAGCATCGTCCTCTCCCAGCGGATCCATCCTCACATCCCCAGTCCCTTCCTGCGCCATTGCTAAGCTGTGTTTGCGAATAGCTTCAGATGCAGGTTCCAGAAAATCGCAGAAGTGTTTTAATGGGGTATCGTGAGCAACGATGGAATTGATACTTCGAATATTTTGAGTTTTTGTAAACAAGTAGGTGAATCGTATGATACCAAAAGCCCACGGGTTGCCCGTATTCCAAGGATCCAAATTAATGTTCGCCAGTTTGAAAACTTTTCAAATCATCCGCCAAAATTGTATCATCAATGCCCATAATAATGCCCTGACGTTTCACTCCTAATCTAACGCTTGACCTTTCACCTCCTCCGACATTTTGCCACGTGTATGGTCCAGATGCACTGACTTCTGCCCTCACCTTGACTTTTCCACTTCAAATCGCCACGTGACACGCCGCCCCTCGAGCCCCGTGCCCTCCCACTCGGCCACCCTCACGATCGGCCTCATCCGCTCGGCCACCATTACGGTCGGCCTCATCCGCTCGGCCACCTTTGCGGTCGACCTCTCCCGCTCGGCCACCCTCACGATCGGCCTCATCCGCTCGGCCACCATTACGGTCGGCCTCATCCGCTCGGCCACCTTTGCGGTCGACCTCTCCCGCTCGGCCACCATTACGGTCGCCCTCATCCGCTCGGCCACCTTTGCGGTCGACCTCTCCCGCTCGGCCACACTCACGATCAGCCTCATCCGCTCGGCCACCATTACGGTCGGCCTCATCCGCTCGGCCACCTTCGCAGTCGACCTCTCCCGCCCGATCGCCCTCAAGCTCGACCTCTCCCGCTCGGCCTCTCACGGTCGGTCTCTTCCTACAGGTCGGACTCATCCCCACTATTATTATTCCCTTCGTTGGACTAAAGCTGCACTCGGGAATGGGGGACTACTGACAGGGATAGGCCCACAAGGACCACGGCCCACCATAGGTAAACCCGAGCCCACTATTTAGACCTCATTACACAACCCGGTCAGTAAAGCCCGGCACAGCTGGAGGCCAACTGAGCAGGAAAGGCCAATGATGCTCGGATACGTGGCGGGTGCAGAACAGCCCATGTCAGCAGACAAAGATCTGCAAAGTTATTGCCACAATACATCACCATTAATGCAACCCATCACCGCATTTATTGCGACAACACCCCTCAGCCGGAACGACGCCTCCTCACCCTGAACAAGACGAACCACGGCGCAAGCTTTCGGCAGAAAAGGTCAGAACGACTGAGACAACAAAATGATTACCAAAGGATATAAGCAAAGCTCGAGGACAAGAAGAAGGTTAAGTTTTCCATCCTCTCTCTCTCTCTACATTTTATCCATCACCTTTTCTAATTCACACACCGGAGGGTTCGCCGGGGGACTACCCCGTTCCCCGATTGGACTTGCTTGCATGTTTTCCGGTGGGCTTAAGGAGCTTGGATCGGTCCAACCCATTCACGAGGACTCACTGTACCATCATATATTAAATAGAATTATTTTTTATTGTCGTTAATTTAAAATTATATATTAAATAAAAAATGTAAATTATAAATTATAAATTTAATTTAATTGAAAATAATAAATTAAAATAAATAAAATATTGTGCAAAAAATAAAATAAAATAAATTTTTATTTAATCTAGCTAAAAATAATTAAAATATTAAAGCTATGTTTAATATTGCTATTACTTAGTAAATAATTGAAAAAGATAAAATAGTCATTTGAGTATTTATCCTTCTCCATAATATCCCAAACAAACATTGGATAACTAAAAATAATCCAAACCAGACATCTAATCCCATGACTAAACAAACATAGGATACAAATTTAGTCCAACTAAATAGTCTCGGGACAATGTATCCCAGGACTAGTAGTTCGATGGATTACAATTCCTCCTTATCCAGTCCGTCCAAACAAACGAAAAGGCATGACCCCTGTGGCTTGTGACAAACTGTAATGCACTAAGCAGGTGTGCTATTAGAGGGAACCACAGCTCATTTGGTGTTCAATAGTCTTATATGAATTCAACTTGAGTTAATTTCAGATAATATTTAGAAGGAAAAATATATGAAATTCTTTGGAGAAGGGGGGACATTTGAATGTTTAATTCATGAAAAATAATTTCTTTGAAGAAGATATTGACGGATGTGGACTGACATGGGCCATGAATAAGCTATTTGTACTTGCTGATTGTAATATTTATTCCTTCATAATCGATTCATACATTATGGAATCTATGGAGATGATTTAATGACCTCAAATAATTTTAACCTGTTACTTGTTACTGATGCTGACTTCTAGTTGATACTTGTGATGTAAATTTCTAACCCACGGCCTTGGGATCTAGTTGATTGAGTTTTAGCTACAATCTTGCATGTATGTCTTTTGACTTAGTGACAACCTTGTAAAATTGTTATATGTTTCAATTTGAAGGCAAGATGCTTCATATCGTGGGCATCATTGGGTTGATCAAGCAAGATCCAGCGACTGATCCTAGAAAAAAGAAAGTCAACCAAGAGAAAAATTGAAATTTCAATTTACATGACTGTAAACGCGAGTCATGATTGTAATGTGGCTATGGAATGATTGTGGGGATCAAGATTGTTCTTCTTAAATGCAGATTTCCTACCAACTTGTGCGGTTCTAAGCTCTAATTTTCTGGTTTTCGCATCATTTACTTTCTGTACAAGTTCTTGGAAGAATAAATACTCTTCTAATGCGAGCTTCTGTGATAAGTTGTAAGAAGAATTGTGGGATTTTCAGTGGGTCTTGCCAGGTTCTGTAGATGGGCTGTTGCAGTGGTGGTCTGGTTGCAGAATGAAAAAATTGGAGAAGAAAATCTGGATGGTCCTCCCTTTGGCAACTCTTTAGTCTACATGGAGGCATAGAAATGAGTGTGTTTTTATTGGATCTCAACCAGACGTAGAAGCTTTGTGTGAAATTGTGAAAGTGAGAGTAGCTTTGTGGGTCAAGGCCTCGTCATTGCCTGTGGGGGTTCTGTGAATGATCTGGTGTACAATCTGCAGCAAGTCAAGTATTGTATCAGGAATGGTGTTTGAGTGTTTATCTGTTTTAGCATGGTCTTGCATCAGGATTGGTAGTGCTGCCCTGTTCCATCAGTATTGGTAGTGCATCGGTTGGTTGCTCACCAACTTGGGATGCTAGCAAATGATAGGGTGCGCATTTTGGTGCTAACATAGTTGTGATGATTTTGCGTGCCGTGATATTTTTTGCACTTGCCTATCTTTAATGATGATCTTGTTTTGTATCATGTACTACACTTTTCATCAATAAAATTTTTATTTGCAGATAAAAAAATAAAACATGAAAAAAAAGTTGTTGGAAGAATTAATACTCTTCGAATGTGAGCTTGTGTGTTTCTATTCAACAGGCAGAATCATTCGGAAGCTTCTTCTTTGCCGCCATTGATGGTTCGATGGTGTCCGACTTCATTATCATCGTAACTCTCATTGATGATATTCTTTTTGCTGCCGCAAATGGTGACAAAATCGTTTCTCATAGATTTGGTGAAGTTTGTGTTAATCTTCTACGTAGTTGATATGATCATATGAGACACTTGTAGAATCTAGATTATTCATATGAAAATAAGCATTAGGTTAAAGCTGAATAGTTTGATTTTGTATCTGGCTGGTAAACTAAATAGTGTGATTTTAATAAAGTTTCTCTACGCATTTGGATATGAGAGCTGGTTATTCAGTGTGAAAGCATCTTCTTTGCAGTTGTTATTCATTGTGCTATTATAATACAAAAACACTTTCCTCCTGTCAAATTTTACATGATGTCATGTCAATTTTTATTTGGAATATTAACAATCAAGAGTTCCTCATTTTTATTTATTTATTTATTTATTTTTTTACAGCAAGAAGATGTTGAACATCTTTGATGGTGTTTCCTACATTATTAGACAAAAAACTTTAATTTATCCTATATCTGTAATGCAATCTTCCATGATAAAACAAACCCTCTCAATTTTGGGTCGTTGTTACTTTATTCACTTCGATTAAAAATTGTTATATTTTGTCCTTCAGTTTTTTGATTTGTTTCAATCTTAACATTTTGTTAACATTTTTTTTTAATGAAAAGGGAATAGGAAAAGTGGTATACGGAACTTTTATGATAAAAATGTTCATTCAAGAGGTTATTTATACACATATATGTGAGAGATTGTATATATATTTTTTATCTGGTCATATAAATGGATTGTTATCGTATTTCTCCATAGTGGGAGATACATATATCTTATATATATGTAATTAAATCAGCTGGAGCATTTTAGTTATAAAATTGGTATTCACAGTTTATTCATAAATTCTTCTTCGCTTACTTATGTTTCCACTTAGTTTAAATTATTTTTTTATATTTCAATAAGTCATAGGGTGACATAGTTATCAATGTTTTATTTATTTACTTATTTATTTTTTTATGTAAACATTCACACTGTCAATGTAAAGATTCACAATATTAATGTGAATATATATTGTCCAACTTATTTAATGTGAATGTTCACATCACTAAGTTGCTAAGTGTTCAAAAAATATTTGTAAAGGTAAAATTATTCATAAAATACCTTAAATATGAGAATTAAGATTTAGTGAATCAAATATTTAAAATAATAGGATTTATTGGAATACAAATATCTTATGGACTAACATACATGTACTTGAAAGAAAATTTTCTAACAAATTTTCCTTTTTTTTTAAGGTCCTATTTCATAAAAGAATGGTAATAAAAATCAAGGGATAAAATGTAATGCTTTTTAGTTGGTATCGTCTCAACAACTTTAAATGATATGAATGGAAGTCATATGAATAGTGTGGTGTAGTATTTTTTTTGCTTGTGAGTCATAAAATTTTAAAAAGTTATTATAGTAGAAATTCGAAAAAGGAATTGTTACTATTATTGATTTACCCAAAGATAAAGGTGTGATTGGGCTTAAATGAGTCTATAAAACCAAATATAATCCAGAAGCCCAAAGCTTATTTAGTTGCAAAAGGCTACTCACAATTTTTCTCAATCAGGAGTGTAAAGAAGAAATTTACGTTGAATAACTACAAGTCATGTAACCAAAGGAAGAGAATACAAGGGTATATCCACTATACAGTTTGAAACAAGCACCCCGAGTTTAGAATAGTAACATTAACAAGTATTTTTTTTAACAAAATGGATTTTAGAGATTCAAATTAAACTATTATTTTACATAAAAAATGATGGTATGCAAGACTTTCTCATAAT
Source organism: Camellia oleifera (assembly GCA_022316695.1). Taxonomy (NCBI): domain Eukaryota; kingdom Viridiplantae; phylum Streptophyta; class Magnoliopsida; order Ericales; family Theaceae; genus Camellia; species Camellia oleifera. Next base: position 88,605,627 of record CM039319.1, read on the forward strand.
TTGCCCGTATGTCGATGATTTACACAGGAGTAGGAGATGACTCATTTGGGTCTAATGAGATAGTTTTTTGGTGGGAAATAGGCTGTGTTTGGCAACAATTTTTTTTTTGTTTTTTTTTTTAATTTTTTTCACTAAAAGACAAACTTTTTGCAAAACTAAAAAAACAAACAAACCTAAACAAAATATCACATCCAACCCCATAATCATTTCACTTTTTTTTCTCACAAACATCACATCTAACCTACAAAAAAATCCAACTATCTTCCCAAACACAAAAAAAAATTTCTACAATAATATCCTACAACTAAAAGAACCTACATAAAAACTCACTTCCCAAACACCCACTATGTATCTTCTCAATACACACCATTAAAACATTAAATTTTAATTACAATAATAACCTCTAGTAAAATGACTATTCAAGACAATAATTGTGTGTCTTTTACCAGGTTCAAAGAATATAATCTCAAAACACAAAACTCTATTTTACATGTAAAAATATATCATCATCATCATCATCATTATCATCATCATCTTCCAACACTCATCATCTCCTCCATTATAATCTAATATACTACACTCATATCCTTCATTATCAACGAGTTCTACCCATTTTATTCTCCATTATCCTTCTTCCTCTCCACTCAAAAGCATTGTTGTCTTTGAATATTTAGGGTTTTGGAACATTTAAATCAATTATTTATTAGGATTTGATACAATGAATGAAACTCAAATTATTGATTTGAAATAATGCAACAACAAAAAGCTAAATTTATTGCTTAGAGTGTTTTTATTTTTTTCATTTGTACAGTTGCTCATTTTTGTTTAACACATGTTCGGATAATTACAGTTGAACAACAAAATTTTTTTGTTCAAATTATTAGTGTCGAACAACTGTAAATTGTTTATATATAAAAAAATTGAACATAATAATTCTAAATGAGTTGAATTTGTTCAGGATAAAAAGTCTGAAATTATTAATTTTGTTCAACATAAATAGTTTGAACTTATTTAATTTGTTCAATTTTATTTAGTTATACAATAATATTATGTTTAGACAACCAATATCGAACCAAATTCGAAGTGGAAACTGCTATGAGAAGGTGAGAATCGCTAATCAAATCCAAATCAAATAGGGAAAGCTAACCTAAGTGAGATTCAAAGGTTAGAATCACAGTTTTTTGGAGGTGAGAATCAAAGATCTTTGTCCAGTAGTTTCTTCAGTGAGATGAGCGAGAGTGATTTCTTTAGTTTAATTCAGGAGGGTTCTTTAGTGCCATCGGTGATGTGTCGTGTTATCAATTGCTGTCAATATACCTCTTTATTCTGGACGTGAGAGTGTGAACATATTATGTGTGATGTGCATGGTGGTGTGTACTGAAACTTGTTGTTTGTGTGTTAAGGTAAAAAAGGAATATTATGGTATATTTTGAGTAAAAAATTAAAAATTGAAAATATAAAATATGTGAACTAAGGGTTAGTTTGGGATGTCCTAAAAAAGTGCACTTTTTGACTTATTGGTGGGTTTGGGTTGGGTTTGACGTGATGTATTAGAGAGGTGATGTGATTTAAATAAGATGATGTGACTTAAATAAGATAGTGACTTTTTGACTTTTTGACTTATTTAAGTTATGCCAAACTAGTCCTAAGTAATGGTGTGTACTGAGACAATTTATGGTGTGTAAATAGAATTTTCTGTTTTTGGCATTCAATTAAAGTAGTCAAAGGAATAAATATCTCTCTCAAGAAAAATATCCTTAAAATTTATTAGAAAGATTCCATATATCCAATTACAAGCCAATCTCTACTCGAAATTTCTTGAACAAGAAAATGCAACTAAATGATGAAATGAAGAATGTTGATGCTACTATTTATTCGATTGGCTCACTAAATTATCCTATTAACAATCGTAAGATATTATTTATTCTGTGAATCTTATTTCTAAATTAATGCATGAGTCAAACAAGGTATATTATTATGTAGTAGTAAAGTAGATTCTTTGGTATGTATCTGTTGGAACAATTTGTTTTGAATTCTTCAGTAGGTGGTCTTTAGATCTTCAAAACTTGGCAATAATCTTGTCTATGCAGAACAAAAATTTGATGCTCCAAGTCGCGTTACTTAGTCGCTTTCCTAAAGACAATATTTGCACCGATCCAAAAGGTGTGCATGGAGTCACAGCGAATTCACCTCTAGGATACAATAAAGCTTGATCTAAAGATCAAGTCTATCGGCGTCTACACTGACGACAGTAGATTAGAATACTCTTGATATAATCAAGAAAACCAAGACACTGATAATCGAGTTTGCAAAATTTGATTACTAGTAAGAAAAGTAGAAACTTGCTTAAGAAACTCTTGATTGAAAACTCTAAATCAAGAGGGAGAGAGAGAATTGCAGGAATAGTTTCTAGATTTTTTAATTGATTGAAATGGCTAATTTTGCAGCCTATTTATAGGCCTTGATGCATCTGATCGAATGGTTATGTCCCTTGATCGCATCCGATCAAATCTGACTTTTGGATTGACAATCTATGGTGCATTTCATTCTTACACCGAATAGATGCCTTGACTGATCATACCTAATCACGATCGGGTGTGTAGACACCCCATTTTTGACCGCCCTTAAGACTTGAGCACTACTAATGGTTTACTTGGTGATGAAGGTGCGCAGGGCAAAGGTTCAATTTCTTTGACAAGGAGAGAGTCAAATCTCAACTTCATACCCCTTTTGGACCAAAACAATCTCGATCAAAATATTTTAGACCTTGAAACTCTCTCTTTCAAAATGTTTTGAAAATAAAGTTCCTACGATGTTCTGACGCTCGCATTTCGTTAACTGTTGCACTTTTCGGCAAACCGAGCAAGGACAAAGTAGAAATGAATGAAAGAGAGATGAAATCTTTGAAAAATATTTCAAAACACTTTGTTTAGGGGTTTGGAGTTGAAGAAAAGAGGAAAGGAGAGAAGAAAACTAGTTTGGGAGAAGTTCGGCATGAATTCGGGTAGGACTAAAACTGCGTGGCTTCACCAAAATAGGTATAACGTTTTGCACAGTTGGAATTTTGATGCAAGTCTGGTTCCATTGGAAAGCTAACTTCCGGGGCTTCAATTTGGACACAAGAATAACCTAAAAAGGAGTTCAGATGAAGGAGTTATGGCCATATGAAGTTGGACCTGAAAAGCAGAATTTTCCTACCGACCAGAAAAACTAGCTGGCCGACCAGAAATGGTGGCTGGCCGACCACTTTCTCCTGAAAAAGTGGTTGGCCGACCAAAAAAAGTGGTCAACCGACTAGAAAAGTGGTCTACAGGTCCTAAACTCAAATATATATCCTCCAGCTGTCTTCCACAACCTCCAGCTGTCCCATAGACAGATATTTTCGAGCCAACTCTCATTTTTGGCTATATATGAGGCTATATCTCTTATTTTCAAGGGACAATCTTCTTGGAGAAGCTTGGGAGCTTCTCACTCTAAAAAGTCTCTCTCTCTCTCTCTCTACAACTTCTAGGGCTGAATCTCTGCCCCTCTCTCTATATACTCCACTCCTTTGCCCATTTTGTGCATAGAAGTGCTTGAAAGTGAAGAAATGCTTCTAGTTTGCCTAGGCATCCTTCATCAAAGTTAACCACCATTGGGTTGAGGTTCTTTGAGGATCATTTTGAGCTTCAAAACTTGGTCTTGGCTCAGATTTTGGGCTGGTTTTGTAGTGCTTCAAGGGTAATCCTCTTTTTTCCCTTTTTAAGCTATATTTTGACTACACTCTTAGCCATATTTACATGCTTATTATGGATTAACTTTCAACTGAAAAAAGATTTATTTTTGCGTACTTAACATGTTTGTTTAAGACCCTTTTGATGTTGGGGGTCATCTACTCTCTTGCATGCTTGTTTTGGCCTTGTTTTGTGCCATGCCATAAGGCATTCGAGATGGTCTTAGCTTGGCCTTCCTACCACTGAAATCCAGTGGATTTTCAGTGATAAATATGTGGTTTTGAGAGTCAAAATCAGAGAGGGGTGACCCTCTCCCTCCTTGTCTTGTTTACTAGCATATTTGGCCTTCCAAAGGAGCCTTCATTTGCACACCTCCAAGCCTTGTTTCAGGACCTTTTCAGTGACTTTTAGGGCCTACCTAGGCTCTGTCCAGAGTTGGTTTTGTCACTTTGGGTGTGTCTCTTGCATGTGTAAAATAATCCCTCTTATAGCCTATCAAAGGAGCATGTCATTCTTGCATGCATTGATCATGTTTCAGTGGGTTTTTGGGCTTTATTTGGCATGTCATGTCTCTGACTTTTGCTGGTTTAGTGGCCTCTTGAATGCTTCATATGCTTGTAGTGTAATCCATGTTCACTAGCTCACATTGCATGTTGTTTTGGCTCTTGATTCTAGCATATTTTGGCCATGTTCTAAACTGATTTTATTTATGATTTGTGCTGCCTTAGCTCTATTTTGAGGTCCCATGGTCAAATGATGCTTTCCATGCATGCTTGTAGTGTAATACCCTTGCCTAGCTTCGAGTTTTGAAGCCTCTTACATGCTTAACTTGAGTTGTTTTCATGTTTTGGCATCATTGAATATGTTATTTCAGAGTTTATACTTATGCCATATTCCCATGTTTTCCACTCTTTAAATGCGTTTGAGAGTTGTGCTTATTTGCCTCATTTTTGGCTACTGCATGAGCTTCATTTTTGTGCATTGCAAGCCATCATTTTAGTCCATTTTGCCCCTATTTTGGGTCTTCATAGGGATTGTTTGGGGCTGTTTTGTTCATTTGGGTATTGCTTTGCATACCTCTAGTGTAATTCACTTCACTAGTTTCGGTATTTAAGCCATTCAACATGCATAACATGAGGTGTTTGCATGCTTCGGGACCACTTTGTATGTCATTTCAGAGCTGGAACATGTGTTGTTGTATGCCATATTTCATCATTTCCATGCTTTGGTAGAGTTGTACTTTGTTCCTTAGGTTTGGTCCCTCGCATTTGTGCATGTTTGCATGTATCTTGTTGCCTCATTTTCATCATATTGGCCACTGATTTGGGTGTAGCTGAGGTCCATCCATCTTGGTGTAAGTCCATCTTGCATTGGGTATGCCATATAGTCCATGTTATCGCATGTTCGATCATTGCATTGCGTATGCCTCGTTCATAACATTGCGTATGTTGGTGCATCGTGTATGCATGCCATATAATCCACGTGCATTGAGTATGCCCTTGATTAGTTCATAGCATTGTGTATGCTAGTTGCATGCTTGCATGTCATCCTTTGCATGTTTGCATCATTTAGTCGCATTACATTTAGGATTGCATACTAGAGTTGTATTTGTACATGCCATGCCATTCTACTTGTTGCATAATGTTTGGAATAAGAGTTAGTCCAAACACAGGAAACGAAGAACATTTCATACTCCAAGTGATGAAACGTACCTCGATTCCCGGTCGCCGACACTCTTGACCATCCATGATGGAGTTGTTGGTTTTAGTTGCTTGTATGTGCATTCATGTCCCATTGAGTCGTGCAATTCGACTCTTTAGCCATCACACATCGGGATGCGTGATTGGTGGCCCGAGGATCGAGGACTACACTCTCTAGAGCTTATGCAATGATAGGGAGAATGGTCGGGTACACATATGTTGAAAATACCTTGCCTTCTCTCTCTCTTGCCTTTGTTGTAGAAAAAGCAAAAACCAGGAGAATGAACTGGTTGTATTCCGGACCTTGGTTCACATATGTTGAAAATACCTTGCGATCCCGGTTTTCCCTTTCTGTATCTGTTGTATTCCGGACCTTGGTTCCGTGGAGTTGGTAGTTGTATCTATCATATTGTCGTCCTTTGATTCCATATGTTTGAGTTTTAGAGTATGTTGAGCATGTTTCGAGCAGGTGGGTTGAGCCTTGGTCTAAAATCTTGTTATCAGGTTTTTCTTCTTTCCGCTCGAGCGGGTCGTATAGCGCTCGAGCGGAGATTGCACACTCCCAGTATTTTTGGTGCTCTGCAAAACTTCTGCAAGCATGTTTTTCACGCTCGAGCGGGCTTCTTTACGCTCGAGCGGTCGCGCTCGAGCGGGTATGTTAGCACTCGAGCGGGTAGTGCTTTGTCTGTGAAAGTTTTGGGAGGGGGAAATCTACGCTCGAGCGGACTGGTTTTTACGCTCGAGCGGATCCAGTTTTTTGTTCTTAACGCTTGAGCGTTATGTTTTTTGCTCAAGCGGACCTGTCGTTTATCAGAAGGCAGTTGGGCATTTTTAAATCACTTTTTACATCCTCACTCTCTTTCTTACTTTTCAAAAACACCATTTGAGAGCTTCTCTCTCTAAAACCTCTACTTCTCTCTAAGTGTTGATCTAACTAGGGTAACTTCTCACCCTTTGGCCTTTGTAAAAAAGGTGTTGATCGTTGAGGGCTACACTTTCATCCAAAAATTTTGAGATTTGGAGCATTTTCATTTTCGTCATCTCCTTCGTTGGGTTTCATCTCTTGAGGTAGGGATTCCTACTCATTCTTATGGGTTTTGACCTAGATATTGAGTTTGTTGTATAAATGGTTTTGGGTTTTGGAAACTAGGGATTCAAATGTAAATTTTGAAAAGAGAGTTTTGTTTATTTTGGACCATAAATACGAAATTGGGTTTCAAAATGAGTATATTGATGTTGTTGGTAATATATGGACTCTTGGAGTACATTGAGAATAAGGGAAATTATATGTTTGGGTATATTTGGGTCATTAATGTAATTAATGAAATTTGTTGAGAAAATATGGAATTGAATGGAATATAATGAAATTGGCTCATTATGAGATGTATTAGTGAAGTTAGATTTATTAATCACTCAATTTTGGAAATATGGATATTTTATCTGTTGGTGCTTTTATTATCTATTTAGAAATAATTGCCTTGGGCTACCGGTGGAGGGTAGCTATGATTGTTGTAGACAATGTATGATGATTAGGCAAACTAAAACTAATCAATTGGATGTGTCATAGAGTATGACGCTTGACAGAACACATTAACTGTATGTATTGATTGATTATGTATATGACCTATGTGTATATACGTTGTGTGTGTGGGAGGAGATAGGGGATATACTCCACGGTTTAGGGGAAGATAGGGGATGAACCTCTAAACCGAATATTGTTTGGGAGGAGATAAGGGATGGACTCCGTTGATACAACTCATATGCTTATTAGTTAATGTGTTGATATAACTCATATGCTTATCTATAGAAGTGTTGATATAGCTCATATACTTATCTATCGAAGTGTTGATATAGCTAGTATGCTTATCTATTGTGAAATGGAAAATGTTTAATATGAGTCACTACCTCATGTAAATTGTTAGCCATGTTCTGAGCTGTTGTTGTGAATTGTGAATTTGATAAGAAATGGAAAATGAAATGAAATATGGACACTGTGGTCATGTAATGAAAGTGGAATATGAATTGGTTTATATAAGTCAAACATTTATCAATTGCTAATGTCTTAGTTACTGCTCATATTGTGTTTAGCATATCTCTACTGGGCATTGGCTCACCCTATATGGGATATTATTTTCAGGTACAGGTATCATGCCACCTCCAAGGACATAGCTTGGATGGTTATGGGAGTTGAAGACTCTTTTTGATTATTTTGTTTGTATTACATGTAAATCAAGCCAAGAGCTTATTTTGTATAGAGTTAGTACTCTTCTTTTTGTAACCAAGTGTTGACTTGGAAAGCTGTAAGCCCGTAGGGCATTTGCTTTTGTCGTTAACATGTAATATTGTTGTAAGAACTACTCTGATAAATAGAGAGGTGTTGATTTCACTTCTATTATTGCATGTCTAAAATGATGGGTTTTATGTATTATTTTGAGGGCGTTACAGTCAGAGATATCACTAGGTGGGTTACTATCACTAGATGAGTTACTATTGCTAGATGGGTTATTAGATTGATCCCAAATATTAGCTAACTTGCATACTTCAAATATTTTACTTTGATTTTCTTCAGTAATTTATAATTGATTAATCTTTTCGTTAACTTTACATTTATTAGAATAATAACCCTTTTTACTACAATTATAGTAGGTAATATTTTGAGTTGATTTTGACTTTTGATTAAAGTTCTTATTTTGCTTATGATATTTCTTTTTGGGTTTATCATAATATTTATTAGATGATTTAGTAGGTGAATATTTCTTATTATTATATGGGTTTTTTATTGATAAATTCCATTTAGAGGTGTTCTAACCCAATAAATCCACCAAGGAAAATTATAATCTAGTTACTCCCATGTATTTATACTTTTATTCCATGAGATCCTTTTTCCTGATTTATATTGTTTGTTGGACTATTATACCCTTATATCTATTGTTGATATGTATATTACATAGAAAAATGATATGCACATTTCCTTTTTATTGCTACCTCTATTTTGGTATTTACTATTATTCACATTTTTCTTTTTGATCTGTTTCATTCACATTTGTGGTATTGTTTTGTGCTAGGGTTTCAAAAATCTCTATTTGGTAGGATTTAGAAACTCTAATTCACACATGGTGGTGAAATAATATTATATTCCTCCAGTTTTGCGGTGAAGTTTGTGCTGCTCCATTGTCACTTTGTGTTCGAAGTTCTGTGTTCGTCCATTGTTGCTCTGTGGTTGAAACTATATGCTTCTCCATTGTTCTAAGTCGAAGATCTGTTTATGTCCGGTCAATTTTGTTACAAACATATTCTTCAAAGGTGGGCTTGGTTTGATTTGGATTGGTGGAAATTGCATAGATTATTAATGATAGTGATAATAATAAAGGTAATGATGAAGATGAGGATGTGGGTGATATTTTTTGTTTGTTTTTAGAGTGATTGAGTTATTTTATTTTATTTTATTTATTTTGGATTTCTAATTCTATTGGTGCTATTGTTTTTACTTTTTTGGTCAATCAGTGTGAATGTTCACAGTTGGCATTGTTTGAAAGTCTAAGAAATAAGTGTTGAAATATAGATATGGACGTAATTATATATTTTGCAAGATATGAATGTTCACATATTATTCGTTAATTTGTTACTATACTTGTTGTTTGAACAATCATTTTTTGTTACCATTAAACAATTGAAATAGTCAAATATATTTTTTTCCTTTCAATTTTGTTTCATGTTGTAGTGTGAATGTTCACATTGATATGAATTTAGTTTTTCTTAGGTTAGTTGTATTGTCACGTACTTGAAATAATCCAACATAAATTTAAAACATCATTCACCACCCACATAATAATAATAGCGATTCTCCAAACTTTACATCATTCATCAACAAGTTTATACAAAAGTTCCACATGCGAATTATACATTCAATGGTATGAAAACACATGAATCTATAGCATGTAGAGTATCAAATCCCAAAAATAAATAAAATGCCCTTAAGGGCTTACATCTTCCAAGGCTTGAGCCCGGTTACACAAAAACAGTTTCACGAACCCATATATTTAAAGCCCTTGGCTAACAGTTAAATTCACAACAAAATAGAGTTATCTACTCTTCACAAAAATATGTCCACGCCCTCAACTCAGCGGGACCACCACATCTTTTCCTGTACCAAATCCCATAGGGGTGAGCACAAAGCCCAATAGAGAATCCTTACAAAGTATATATAATTATGCAAGACTCTCCAATATTAAATGCAATGCCAATTTAAAGAAAATTTCATGTACATGCTCTTCTTAAAAATCACCATGTTTAACAACAATTGAAATCTCAACAATTCCAAACCTTACAATTTTATTCAATAGGGGCGGTAAATACAACTTAGGTAATCCCTATGTTGGTGTCTGCAAGTAGGCTCAACAAGCACTACCCAAAACCCCACTTTACCAGTTGCTAACCGGAAGGGAAGTGGTACCTCCTCCGCGCGTGTTTTCCGTCTTTCACCTCAGACACTCAGGCCAACTTATCAATTTCATCTACACCTCCTATCCGGAACATATCAACGTATTTACCCCAAAACATTTCAATAGTTCTCATTTCAAAATATTTTTTTCTCAATGTAATTATTTCCAAATTAAGTCAAAATGCAAAATAATCAATAAAATGAATGTGTATGCAATGATGATCAATACCTCATAACATCCTTCCATTTTGAAGTATCTTAACAATAATACTATGACAACCACATTTCCCATTTTTCCTTCTTTTAACATTAATCCACAAAAATACTATATGTCCGACCAAACCATACAACATATAGCAAGCTTTCCACGTCTTTGTATCATCCTCACATTTTAGTCATTTCAAGACCACATGCAATATTCTTGAACATCAATTTCCCAAAGGTCACAATTCTCATATTTCATGGAACTCAACAATGGATCAATTCATAACTACATATGCATTTGTCAATAAATTCAAGTATGACCACCAATTTCTCATACATCAAGGAGTTATATTATATTTGCAAACAATAACACAAAATTCTCACTCACCCTTCATCTAAACCAAGAAAATCCACGAATTCCCACATATTTTCCAAAAACCCCCAATCTCTAGGTTTTTCTTCCTTGCAAACAACACACACACACACACACACCAGACACTTGAAAAAGACCCTCAAGATCACACCATTTTCCTTGTCTAAGGTAATTTCAACTCTCAAGATGCTATTTTAGAAGGATTTGAGATTTTTAAAACCCGCTTTTGAAAATTTCTACATTTTGGGTCACAAAAATCAAAATTAACATAATAACTATAATAAAACCTTTAAATCAACATAAATATTGCAAAACATGTATATATAACTCAAAGAGATCCCTACCTCAAGGTTTAATGAAGAAAAGAAGATGAAACCCTAGAAATCCAAGATGCCCAAACTCAATCTCCACCGTACACAATGTAGCTTTAGCTTTGATCTTCAAAACTTGTGAGAGAGATGGATCTAAACCCAAAGGATTGCAAGAAATCAAGGGTTTTGAGTGTTTGAGGGAGGTTTTTAGAGAGAATGAGGAACAAAATGCCTTTTTTGACTGAGAAGGGAGGGTTAGGAAATGTTACAAACTCAGCCACAAAGAGAATAAAAAACAGAGTTTTCGGACTGCCAGCGTCCTGCACGTGCAGAGCCTACTTCCCGCACGTGCGGCCTTCATCCCCGCATGCGCGGCCACCTCCTTCGCCCCACACGCCGCACCTGCTTATTAGACAGTATGCAACCCTCCTAAACTTCTCTCTCCCGCACGTGCGACCTCTTCCCCCTACACGTGCGGCCCCATATTAGCACTGAGCGGCCCTGACCCAACAAGCCTAGTGTAGACCGCCCAAACTCGCTCCGCACGGCCCCCACTTTGGAGAAGGACGCGAATTGGGTTCTAGCTACTACAGTTCGGACTCCTAGTCACGATTCTGAATCTAATCTCACAAAGTGTAATGTAAGATTGATAAATCACCAAAGAGTCCAAATCCGGCAATTGGTTTTGAAAAATCAATTTTGAATCAAAAGCGCCAAACATGGACTGCTTTGCTAGATTTCAGAGTCGCCACATAAATATTTTATTTTGGAAAACTTAGGAAACCCTGACTCGTGCCTAAGGCCACGTGTCCGTCATCACCAAAGTTGCCTCGGCTCGGGAACTTGGGTACGAGAGGGGAAGGTCCTGAAATGAGTACCCCCGCTCGCCCAATCAAAGGATCGGCCTCTACGAAACATGATATGTTGTTTGTGAAAACACATGTGTTCTTATTCTGGTTATTTAGCTAACTTTATTATGTGATCCACACAGCACACAAGTATAGGCTCAATCGCTCAATTTGGAACAAAACATCTCATGTTTGTTTTCGAAAATGGTTTGAATTTGCCACCCTTAAGTGAGCTAAAGCACGGATTTGCCACCAAACAAGTGGGCTTAAAAACATAATGGTTTGCCACTTCAAGTGGGCTTAAAACTCACATTTTGATGAATTATTCCAATTCAAGTAATAAAGCCTTCATCCACAGGCATTCATGCAGCTAAAGCAATTAAGCAAATAACCTCATGGCAAACATGCTAACATGGCAACACGCACATCTCATGCAGTATGCTAAAGCGTAAACACTTATAGTGTACTCCAAGCCAAAATAAAAGCTGGTTAGTAATCAATGCATGATCCTAGCTATGTTAACAATGCCTAATACAACACATGCAAAAATGCAACTGAGTAGGCTCAGCTATCTAAGATGGCATATGAAGTAACACTTGATAACATGCTTTGAAACACATATTCAAATAGGAATTGAAATACAATGCAGTTTGAATGATGCGCCGAGCCCGGTGCATGCAAGACAAAATGAATGATGCACGCATGCAAAGTATAAGTATGCTAATTGAAATATGCCCTAAACTAACCATCAAAAGCTGATAAGTAAAAGGGAGAAAGAAATGGGGTTGGAAGACATGCACACACACACGCACACATATTACAACATTTGCCCTCTCGACGGAGGGTCCGAATAATAAGCTAAGCTATGCTAAGCTAATTAATTACAAACCGAATGAATTAACTACCTATGCTAAGCTAATTAAATAATACAAAGTAAACTAAACTAAATCAATTACAGCTCATGTAATCAACTTCAAATAGCTAATAAAGCGACAGAATGGCCTTGCGGACGAGGGAGCCATGCATGCTTGGTCGCGTCCTCCCAAAAATCCACTACCTTGCCTCAAGATGCCTCTGTTTGCACATCTTTAGACCTCTGAAAATTATGCCAACTTCCAAACTGCTTCTGACCCACTTTAGGAACATGTTGAGGGATGGTCGGCCAAGAGGGATGGCCATCGGCCAGTACTGGTGGCCGGTCGGCTGATTTGATGGCCGATCGGCCACTGCTTCTTGCAATTTCTCTTTTTGTTGCAACAGAGCACAAACAGAGGCATGACAGTGTATTTGCAAGGAAATGTGTGTGCAACTACACTCCTTATCATGTCTCAAGCTCAAAGGGGTGTAGTGCTCGGCTCTCAAGCCACCTAATCACGCATCTCAATGCATGATGGCCAAAGAGTCAAGCTTTCACAATGTTAGTGAATGCACAAATAAGACTCGAAGAGCCTCCACCCTATCATGCATGATCAAGGGTGTCGGCGATCGAGAAACATAACGCATTTCATCACTATGAGTATGAAACATGCCATATTTCTTATGTTTGGATTAACGTCTGATCCGAACACAATGCAATGCAAACAACATGCTAATCTATCAATGCTAAAGTGGCATACACAAGGCTCTATCATGTAAGCAATGCATGCAAGACATGTTAAGTAGCTAAGGCATCAAAGCTAGTGAAGTATATTACACATGAGGCATGCACTATGGACAGACCTAAGATACTTCAAAACAGTGGCCAAAACTCAACAAATCTTAGGCACAAAAAGCAAGGAATGCATACTCAACTCATGGCTCGCAAGCAAGGCATAAAGGCATAACTCTTAAACACAATTAAAGAGTGATAGATAAGAGAGTATGGCAGAGATGTAGGCACTGAAATCACGTGCCAAATGATGACATATCATGCAAACAACACAAGTATGGCACTGCTAGAGGACTCAAGCATTAAAGCAAGTGAGGTAGACAACACCAGGATTATGCAATACTATGCACAAACAACCAAACCAGCCCAAAACAGAGCTATATCATGGCAAATAAGTGGCAAAAACATGTTGGAACTAAGGTTCAAAGGAGTAGAAAATCATACTCCTTTGATAGCTCACAAGTAAGGCACAAAGGTACAACTCTCAAAAACTCTCAAGGAGTGAAAGAAGTGAGAACATGACACATGTATATGCTCTGAAATTACATACCAAATGATTCCATATCATTCAAATAGCTCAAATAAAGCATGTCAAGAAGCTTGAAACACAAAGCTAGTGAAGGGCTTTTACATTACAACTATGCAAGGCAAAGCATATATGGTCAAGACCATTCAAATCAGACCTAAAGCATGCTAAAACATAGCCAAAAACATGCTGGAGTAGAGCATCCACATGCTATAACAATAGGCCAAAACACCCAAGTATGCTAGGCTAGTGAGTGAGATTGCACTACAAGTACATGAGGCAAGCAAGAGGTGACTCAACCAAGCCAAAACAGAGCTACAACATTCTAAAATAAGACCAAAAATAGGCTGAGATCAAGCCAACACATGCTAGAAAAATACACTCAAGTATGAGGCCAACAAGACAAGGAAGCAAGACAAGAGGAGAGGGGACCACCCCCTCTCATTTTGGACCTCAAAAACACCTTTCCACCACTAAAATTCCTCTGAGTTTCAGTGGTAGAAGGGCCATGCAAAGGCCACTACAAAAGTTTCAAGGAATGGCTCCAAAGCTTAACAAATAAGGCATACAAGGGGGTGAAACACCCCCAACTCCCACAAGGCCTCAAACAACCATTTTTAACACCTAAAAATAAAGCTTTTTGTAGTTGAAAGCCAAGCCTAAAACAGCATGCAAAGGTGGCTAAGATGGCATACAAAGATAAGCTTAAAAAGGGAATACACTCACCCTTGAAGAACAGCAGCAAAGCAGGCCTTCCTCTGAGCCAAAACCAGCCTTTTGAGTCCAAACAAGACCCTTAAGTACCTTAACAGCAAAGTGATGGTGCTTTACTAGGTGTTGTAGTGCAAAAGTGAAGAGAAAATACACTTTAAGGCTCAATATAGCATAAATAGAGAGAGAATGTGTGAGAATTCTAGAGCGAGAGAGATATTTTCAGCTCTAAAATTTTTGAACCTCTGGAAAGGGAAAGGGACCTTTCCGCTTATAGAATTCTAAGCCTCAAGCTTGGTGTAATCCCACCATACACGTGTATGGAGGATGCCTTCTGTGCCTAACAGCTGGCACAACTGGTACCAAAAAAAATCTGCAAAAGCAAAAAAGAGGACCTGGGCCAAAAATTATGGTCGACCGGCCATTAAAGGGGCCGACCAGCCATCAGTGAGGCCGACCGGCCACCACTGATGGCCGATGGAAAAAGGGCAAGGCCGATAGGCACGAGGCCCGGCCGATGGGTTGCAGGGCTGGCCAGCAGGCCACTATCTTCCCTAAAAAACAAAGCCACAAGCTCTTGGTCCACAACCAAGCACAAAATGGACATATTGAGAGGCTCCAAGGCAAGGTGCACAGCCGAGACCTTTAGGAACTCAAAACGAACACGAACATGGATGATCATCGAGTGTTCAAACGATGACGTCCAAGTCTTGAGGACGGTAAAAAATTGAGTGTCTACAGTTGCCCCTCTTTGACAGAACTCGAAAGTCATGAAATGATGGGAGTGAATGTCAAAGCCCAGAGACGACCCATTTTTGACAAGGCCGAAGACTTAGACAAACATACAAGATAACAAAATAGATGCACCCAGGCAGGGGCAAAATGCAAGTGAACAATGCACGATGCAAGAACATAACTTATGATTATGCAAAGGGAGCTGAAGCATCTAGATGCAAATGTTATGCAAAGTAAATACAGCATTTGAAGCAAACCGATAAGGTAATCTCGCACATGAGAAACACAAACACACAAACATGCTACGCGCGAGACTCACGAGTCAAACAGCATTTCCCACAGAAAGGACGTAAGAAAATTATGCAATCTTAGCGAACCTGCGGATAGATACGCAAAGCAAACATGACCGAGTGAGCATGTGTGATAGATACACAAAGCAAACGTGTGATAGATACACAAAGTGAGCATGTGTGATAGATACACAAAGTGAGCATGTGATAGATACACCAAATGAACATGTGTGATAGATACACCAAGTGAGCATGTGTGATAGATACACAAAGTGAGCATGTGTGATAGATACACCAAGTGAGCATGTGTGATAGATACACAAAGTGAGCATGTGTGATAGATACACTAACTGAGCATGTGTGATAGATACACTAAGTGAAGAGAGTGTGATAGATACACTAAATGAACAAAGTGTGATAGATACACTAAATGAACAAAGTGTGATAGACACGCTAAGTGAAGAGAGTGTGATAGATACACTAAATGAACAAAGTGTGATAGAGACACCAAGTGAAGAGAGTGTGATAGATACACTAAATGAACAAAGTGTGATAGAGACACCAAGTGAAGAGAGTGTGATAGATACACTAAATGAACGAAGTGTGATAGAGACACCAAGTGAAGAGAGTGTGATAAATACACTAAATGAATGAAGTGTGATAGATACACCAAGTGAAGAGAGTGTGATAGATACACTAAATGAACGAAGTGTGATAGATACACTAAGTGAAGAGAGTGTGATAGATACACTAAATGAACAAAGTGTGATAGATACACTAAGTGAAGAGAGTGTGATAGATACACTAAATGAACAAAGTGTGATCTCTTACCAAGACATAATCAATCTTAAACGGAACTTCCCTGAATAAACTGTACAAACAATATCGTTTGGTTACACCAACTTCAAATGAACCGTACATACAATATCGTGTCTGCATAAGAAAGAAACTTTACAGGTACAATGCATGTCTCACGCGAGACGAATGATCGTAACACGATGCCAAGGCATGCTCAATGCTCAAAATGCAAGAAATGAAACCGAAGCATGTTCCATTCGAAATAATCACCGATGCATATTCAATGCAAGATAATCAACGATGCATATTCAATGCAATAGAATCAACGATGCATATTCAATGCAAGAGTGAAAAAGGTGCATGATAAAAGCCAACCTTGCATACATGATAAAATACACTAACACATCACATTCAAAGACAATTCATCAATCTTGCGGTATACAAAAGGATACGGAAAATGATACACTTTCTTTGTACCAAGTGCCACGTACTGGAAACACAGTTCGGAGCTTCCACGAAGACTGTTTGAGCTCATAGGTGTATTTTCTTGAACTTTCTTGAGAGATAAAGGTACAAATCAACAGAACAACCCCCAAACAAGAGCATCAGAGGTCCATCGGCCACAAGAGGGAGCCATCGGCCACCAGATAAGTTAATCGGCCAAACATACCAGATTCGGGGCAGTTTGGTCCATTTGCCTCGTGTCTTTAAGTATGGGGTTTGAAACGCCATTTCTTCACTTCCCTAAGGCCGAAAAACATTTCTCCTCTCATTCTAGACCATTTCCCCTTTCCGATCCGTACTTTCTACGCGTTTCCAAACCTCCCACAAACATTCGAATTGCAAAACCCTCATTGTTCTCAACATTTTGGACTGATTGAAAAGTGGTTTCAGTGTCTCTTTCTTGATTTCCTCATTTGGGGTTTGTTTCCCCCAAGTCACCCTTGATTTCCGTGCCTTCTTCCGAACTTTGACCTTTTCTTCCATTTTTCACCCCTCGGAGTTGACTTTTGTTAACTTTTGGCATTCTCACGTATTTTCCACATCTTTAACTATTTTCTCATTCTTATTGAGATGGTGGATGACATTCCACATGATGGGGCTCCTCCGGGGATAGAGATGGATCCCAAGTTTGAGCCTTTGCTACTCGGCATTCGACCCTTCGATCCATAGTTCATTGTGAGCACACTCATACATGATACTTCTGTCAACTCGAACATGTGTACACACTGCAATTCTATCAATTCTGAACACAGGCATACACTGTATTCCTGACACTGCTTTACATCTGTTTATCTTGGACAGGGAGATTCACATACCTTCCGGGGTTATAGGAACACCATCGCACGGCACTGGTACATGGAGCTACCCGATGATGTTCGCCACATCGTCGATGAGGCTGGTTTTGGTGTATTCTGCATGGCACTTTTGCGCCTCATAGCGAGTCGGTCTCTCCTAGGTGCCTTAGTAGAGAGGTGGTGGGACACCACCGATTCCTTCCACTTTTCTACAGCAGGAGAGATGACGATGACTCCCTTCGACTTCTCCATGCTCACCAGCATAGGAGTAGGGGGTGATCCGATCCCTTACGACACTGATATGGGCAAAGTGGGATGCTGCTCAGATGTTTTTGCTAGAGACTCGCCCACCTCTCTCCCGGCCAGGGATGGTGCGATATTCATGGTTCGCCGACCATTTCATGGGGGAGACGCAGACGACCCGCAAGAAAGTCGAGCACTATGCCGGGGGTTCCTCATGTTCTTGCTTGGCACTACTCTATTCGCCGACCAGCCGAACACCGTTGGCCTCTACCTCTTGAGTGCACTAGTAGACTTGTCTCGCATTCAGCGCTATGACTGGGGTGGCGCAGGCTTGGCCACACTGTATGGATACATGAGTTCTTCATCTCGTCGGAGCGGGCACCTGCTAGGAGGCTATTGGAGAGCCTGGGAGGTATATCTTTCCCTTCTACTTTACATTCCTGGTTTACATTATCTGTACACCGCACACACTGCATGACACGCAATCTGCTTTACACCAGTTGCACAATGCACACACTGCACGAGACATTACATATCACTTTTTAATTTCTTCTTTATTTGTATACTGCTTTACTGACAAACATTTTTATTATTACCCTTTCACATTCTGTAGTTGTGGGTATATGCCTACTTCCCGAGGCTTGCCCCAAAGCCGAAGGTAGAGACGCCTCCTATGGTTCCGTATTCACGTAGGTACGATGTGAGGTGCGAGCAAAGGCCGTGAGAGGTCTTTCTCATTCTTCCGCCGATATTTTTGATACTGTAGCCGCAGCGGAGGTATTTCAAACCTTACTGTTTACCTGAGCTTTGCTTCACATTGCACTTTCAATAGCAAATAACAACTTGTATATCCATCATTTGCAGATCACTTGGCAGCCCTGGGTAGTGCTGCTTGACGCAGTTAGAGAACAGTTTATGGGTGCTCGGGAGACTTCCCGATTCCGGGTTTTGCTTGAGGGTCCAGTTTGTCGAGCGTGGTACTTGGGTGAACTCTTCCTGTGACAGAGCTTGGTTTACCCGAGCTGGTGGTTTCGATGTTGCCTCCTTCGCACATAAGGTTTGCAGAGAGGTACACCCCGCAGGAGATGACCGATTTCACGATAGGTTGGGATGCTGACTTCTTCAGACTTGACGGCGACTACACTATCTTTATCTAGACATATCTCATGCATCCTCTGGCCAGTGTTCGCCGAGGTGAGAGAGACAAACCTGTTGCCACAGTAGGAGGAATGGGAGGATCCAGGGCGACCCAAGCCCATGGTAGGAGGGGTTTCCCAGAGGAGACAGAGGGCGGAGTAGCCAGACCTACCCACTACGATGACATACTGAGGACGGGCTGGAGAGACTTATCAGATTCCCATCGCTCCTCCCCCAGCTGATCATGAGCTCGTCGGAGTTCGAGGCCCAACCTCGGTATATGCTATACTTTACATTCTGTACATTCATTTCATTTCAGTTGATATTCCGCAGATTACTAATTACCTCAACACTTTTGCAGGCTTCCATAGAGTACACCGGGTAGGCTCTGGAGCTGTCGGCTTCTCTGATGGGGATGATGCAGACGAGCATGGACCTGCTCAGTATTTACGGTATTCCAGTAAGTTCTTTCAACCTCCGTTCCAAAACCCTCTATAATCTACTCCATACTGATTTGATGCATCACATTATCAATACTACATTTGATACACCGCACTCATATACCCCTCACAGCACTGATACACTGTATCTCATACACTAGCCACGGCCTTCGTACACTACAATCATTCACCGCTCACGGCGTTCATATACTGCTCACAGCATTCATACACTGTAATCATATACTGCATTTGATACCATACTTAGCTTCGCATAGCATAACTGATGCATTTGCCAAATTGTTCTTTTCAGGTCCCATTCCAATACCAGCCATAGCGAGTGCCTCAGCGGGACCTTCAGTGCCTCCCCGAGCAGCAGGGAGAGAGTGACGAGGGATGTCGGTGCATTGCCGAAGTAGAGCTATGCGTACACACACCGGGAGTAGTTCACGGGATCCCGCTGCAGATGATGATGAGTCTAAGGGGGAGGCAGTGAGTCCATAGTCAGAGTTGTCTCAGGATAGAGATGAGGCTGGAGATGGCTCGGGTTCAGACTCGGGCAGCGACGCTGATGGCGGTGGTTCTGGACCTTCATCGAGGAAGAGGGCGAAGAGGGCTTCCCGCTCTTGAGGCGACTGGCGCTGATTCAGATGTTTTGTTTTTGCTTTGTTTTCTTTTTCTGCTAGTAGTATTTGCACATTGTACAGCCTTAGGCAGTTTTATTTTCTTTAAAACTTTGTACTCTTGTAAAAAAAAGAAACCATGGTTGGAAATGAAAACAGCTTTTTGTTTAAAAAAGTGTTGCATTTGTACATTCTAAGCATCGCATTACATCGCATCGCGCAACATGAAAACGAGATTGAACTTTATTTGAAAATTGCACACTCATATTGCATTGTCTTAATTAGGTAATGAACCAGCTAACAACTGAAAGAACAAAACAACTCGATAAACAAAACGAGAACTTGACGTGCTAATCAAATGAGAATACAACTCGATAAGCAAGACAAGGACTTAACAATCGATGTAACATACAACTCAATAAACAAACTTGTAACAACTTGATAAACAAATTGAAACAACACAGGTACGACTTTGCAAAATCGTCACGAAAATGTATCCAGAGTGGAACAAAACACAAGTTCTCAACACTTCCAACAAATGGACAGCATGGGAAGCTAAAGGAAGGGCCATAGGCCAAGGTAGGAGGCCATCGGCCAAAGAAGGAGGCCATCGTCCACCAATATTAGCCAATCGGCCAAAAAAATGGTCGGTCGGCCATCAATTTTGGCCGATCGGCCATTAGTACAGAAAACCTCCAGATGGTTGCCACCTGTCTTCCATTCAACACCTTATCTACTACAAAAGCCCCAGCTTCGTAGTTTCTCCATTTCAACACTGTTTTTGCCCCAAATGGAAGCATTTCTTGTCCAAAACCTCACAAATTGGATTACAAACTTAGCTGGCTCGGAAAAGTTGAATTTCTGGGGTTTCGGAATAAATGCACTATTCACGCTAAGTCGCACCCCACTACGTTTTCCGTTCCTCCATGCCGCGGCTAGGTGTTTGAATCCGGTAACTCACATCTTTAGCTTTGGCGAACAAGAGATATGTCCGACTTTTGAAGATTTCCAAGCTTTAATGGAGTCTCAGCGAGATGAAGAGATCTTGCCCCAATTCTGTTTTGGCCACATCCAAGCTCTAGGACGGATGTGTGGGCTTACTTTCCCTGACGCTCGGTCTTTGATTCACGACAGGGAGTTGGACATCCCAAGCTTGATTCATCAATTTTCTGATGCCGGTGACCGCAGTAATCATCATTGGCAGGGTTTTCGATGACATGCCCTTTGTTTGTGTATGTTGTCTCATTTCTCGCTTACCCCTAGCTTTGGAGGACCTAGCGTCTGTTTGATTGAGGTTGCCCAAGGCTTAAAGGAGGGCGAGGGCTGTACTGCCATAATACTAGCTGAGACACTGATGGGTTTAGATACTTTCCGTCGCCGAGAGACGACTAGGTTCACAAGGAGTCCATTACTATTGCAGGTAATGTTTCCCACCCTATCTCACATATATGTCTCACATCACTTGGCCCTCAGGCTCTATTTTTTCTCTCAAAACCCTTGCTCACTTTTCTCTCCTCGTACACCTCTATATTCTTTAATCTCTCACTTTTCATCGCTCCCCAGATATGGTTGATGGACAAATTGAAGGTGGTGGACTCATGCCCAGCATATTCAGCACGCGGCTATTTCTTCCGATAATGCCTAGTTGATGCCCCAGATGAGGGATGGTGGTGTGAATGGATGTGCTGTCTATCTGCTGCCAACATTGTTTGGCGTTGCCCCTGGCTTAATCTACCGGCGATGAGCTACAGCATGTCTCACCAGCTTGGCATCTAGCTGATTGGACTGACACACTGTGTCTTTTACTTCCCATTCCGATTCCGGCGCCAGTTTGGACATGATCAGACTTGCCCGGAGGAGTACCCTACTGCATTTCTGGTTTGAGGTATACAGCTAGCTCGATATGCCACAGCATGGAGAACAAGAGAACTTCTGGCCCCTGCCCCTAGTTTCAGTTACACCCTTTCTGATGAGTACATAGCTTGGCTTGATGCAGAGGCGCAGGTTGGGCCTACTTTGGTATCGAATGCTTCCACAAGCTCTGGAAGGGGGTGTAGGAATACCTGACTATGCCCTGAGTTTATTTGCTTTAATCAGTACTTTCAAGTTTTCTTTATGAATGTAATAAAAAAGCAACTTTAATTTGTATTCAAGAGAAGGAGAACTCTGTACTGAAATCAATGTAATTGAAGGTTATGGGTACTAAAAAATTCCGTTTGATCCAAAAATGGTCTAAGTTGTAAAAAGATTAATTTGAGCAAAATCAACTTTTATTAAAACTTTTCAAAACCGTTTTTGATATGGACCACAACTGGACACGTCTGAGATCTATCACTGAGATGTACAACCCCGGATCCCAATAATTGGAAAGTTGCCTCTAGTCTGAATAGCACTGCACTAGAGATCACAACCGAGCTCTTGAATGCTGAATAGACAAAGATGACCTACATGATCACATGGACAAAGTTGATTTGGAAGCATTTATGACTGGACTTCAGAATGAAGTTGCCTACGTATCCCAAAGATGGGAATCAAGCCTTACGTAGTACGGTTTAGGTTCACTCATGTATTAATACTCTCCTTTTGTGCTCTAACTTTTGCCAATGCCGCCCTTTCTGGGTTTTCAACCTTGTGAGCTCAGTTTTTATTATTTCAAATTTTCTATGCTCTAATTTTTGCCTAGGTCGCCCTTTCGGGTTTTCGGTCTAGCAAGCCACTCAGGGATAGTATTTCTTCAACTTGTCCATGTTAATCAACTGGGAGAACTCAAGGCCATCTAGATCCTATTAGAATGACAGCTCCACCTGACCAGATAGACTTAATGATGTAGGGACCAGTCCAATTGGGTCTGAACTTGCCCCTAGGGTCGTGAATGGGAGCCTGGTTGTCTTTGAGCACTAGATCCCATTCCTTCAAATTCCTAGACTTAACCTTCTTGTTGAAAGCCCTGGCAATTCTTCGTTGATAACCCTGGACGTGGTACAATGCTTTTCAGCCCTCTTTCGTCAAACAACATGAGTTCTTCGAACCTACTTTGTTGCCAATCTACTTCGGCTATCTGACACTCAGCCAGTATCCACAATGACGGAACCTCAACTTCGATAGGCAGAACATCCTCCATCCCATAGACCAAGGAATATGAAGTTGCCCCAGTAGAAGTTTGAATTGAAGTCTGGTAGCCCCACAGAGCAAATAGTAGCTTATTTGGCCAGTCCCGGTAGGTTTCCACAATCTTCTATAGAATGTGCTTGATGTTCTTGTTGGCAGCCTCAACAGCGCCGTTGGTTTGTGACCGGTATGTAAATGACTTATGAAACGCCACATTGTATTTCTCCAACAAGTCTATCACCTCCTTCTTAAAGTGGGTACCATTATCCGAAATAACCTCATTTGGGACCCCATAGCAACAGATGATGTTATTTCTGATGAACTTTGCAACATGCGAAGCCTTCAACACCGCATAAGATTTGGCCTCAACCCACTTTGTGAAGTAGTCTATCGCTACCAGAATGTACTCATGCCTATTGGACCCCTTCGGAGTAACAGCTCCAATCACAGTCAATCCCCCAGACTGAAAACAGGCCATGGCTGAAGTCATGTTGTACAGCATTGACAGACCGAATGTTCATGCGATTTGCATAGATCTGGCATTTGTAGCATCGCCGAACAAAGCCAATACAATCTTCCTCTATGGTTGACCAATAATAACCCTGTCTAAGGATCTTCCGAGCTAATATCACCCCGCTCGTGTGCGCTCCACACTCTCCTCCGTGGATGGCCTCCATCAGGCGCTTGGATTCTTCAATATCAACGCATAACTTATGCATCCCAAGATGACCCCGCTTGTACAGTTTACCCCCGTAAATGATGAACTGAGCAGCCATTCTTCGTATCACCCTCTTATCTTTGGCATTTGCCCCTGGTGGATAAGCCTCCTTTTCCAAGAAGTTCCAGATATCGTAATACAAGGGGTTTTAATCTTGTACCTTATCTATGGCAGCAATCAGCTCGTAGGCCGGGACGAATTTCTGTTCAATGATGATCAGACGCATCCGGACTCCAAAAGGGATGTCTATCGTAAAACATAGAGTTACTAAAGAATCAGCGAACCTGTTGTTCTCTCTTAACAAATGAGCGAAGTTCAGTTTTTCAAACTGAGGAATCAGAACACCCAAGGTCTGGTGATAGATTTTCATCTTTTCTTCTTTAACTTTCCAATCTCCTTTAGCTTGAGATACAACCAGGTTCGAGTCCCCGATGACATCCAACCGTTTTGCCCCTAATTCCAGAGTGGCTTCTAGTCCAGCAATACATGCCTTATACTCTGCCGCATTGTTCGATACTTTGAATCGAAGTTTGAATGCTAAAGGTATGCGGGAATTGTCGGGTGCTATCAGCAACACCCTTATCTCATACCCGTACTGGTTTGACGCTCTGTCAAAGTACATCGTCCAAGTCTCTTCTTCGACATGCAGAATGGCCTCGTCCGAGAACAGATATTCAACTACTTCACCTCCCTCTACCGGGTGATCGGCTAAAAACTACGCTACCGCTCTCCCTTTCACTGACTTACGCGTCATATACTTCAGATCGAATTCAGAAAGCAGAAGCAACCAACGGGCTAGCCTACCCGTAAGCGCTGGTTTATCAAAAGATATTTGATGGGATCTAATCTCGAAACCAATATTGTAGAGTGAGCTAACAGGTAGTGCCTCAGCTTTCTGGTAGCCCATACCAAGGCCAGACAAGCTTTCTCCAGCGGAGTGTAACAAGTCTCATAATCCAGCGTTTTCTTGCTCAGGTAGTAGATAGCCTTCTCCACTTTATCCTCAGATTCCTGTGCAAGCATGCAGCCCCATCGTCGTTTTGGTCACTGACAGGTACAGAATCAACGATTTCCCCGGCTCCGACGGTGACAACACAGGTGGGTTCTGTAAATATTGTTTGATCTACTCGAAAGCAATTTGGCATCGGTCGTCCCAATGGAACTTATTTCCTTTCTTCAGAAGACCAAACAGTGGTTCACAAGTCAAGGTTAATTTAGCAATAAACCATCTTATGAATTGCACCTTTACCCAGAAAGCCTCACACCTCCTTTTCAGTCCTCGGTTGTGGCATTTCTAAGATGGCCTTAATCTTGGAAGAATCGACCTCGATGCCCCTTTGTTTAATTAAGAACCCCAACATTTTCCCTGTTGTAACATCGAAAGTACATTTCTGAGGATTTAGCCGCAACCGATACTCTCTGATCCATTGGAAGAACTTGTTCAAGGCGGTGTAGTGGCCCTCTCTTTCCTTGGACTTAACAATCATGTCGTCTATGTACACCTCAACCTCTTTATGGATCATATCGTGCAAAATTGTGGTCGCAGCCCGTTGATATGTAGCCCCAGCATTCTTCAAACTAAACGGCATCACCCTATAACAAAAAGTTCCCCACGAGGTAGTGAAAGTAGCTTTCTCCCTATCTTTAGGTGCCATCAAAATCTGATTGTAGCTTGAAAACCCATCCATCAATGAGAGCAACGCATGCCCAGCGATGAACTCCACTAATTCGTCGATATGCGGCAGAGGAAAGTCGTCCTTCGGACTGGCTTTGTTCAAGAAGTCCACACATACCTGAATTATGTCATCCTTCTTCGGCACCGGAACTATATTGGCCAGCCAAGTTAGATACTCAGATACTAACAAAAACCCTGCATCGATCTGCTTGGTGACCTCTTCTTTGATTTTCAGGGCCCAGTCCGAGCGTTTCCTTTGGAGCTTCTGCTTAACAGGTCAGGCCTCTGGGTCAAGAGGGATCCGGTGCTGTACAATCTCAAGATCGATTCCAGGCATGTCTTCGTAGGACCACGTGAAAACATCTTTAAAATCTTTTAATAAAACGACTAAGTGCTCGCGTTCCTCGGAAGACACATGGGACCCAATCTGGACCAGCCGCGGGTCCTTCTCAGTACCAACATTAATTGTGGTGATTTCATCAACCAAAGGTTTTACAAACCTCTCCCTGCTCTTGATCAATCAAACATTTAAAAACTGGAGGAATTTCTTCCTCGTCATTTTCATCAAAATTTTGAAAGTCTTGATTAATGCAATAAATTAAAGGCACAGAAAAGTACTCGGAAGCCACAGCTGTACAGTTCTCATTAATCACATCCAGATTGCCTGATTCCTTGGTTACAACAGACTCAAAGGAAAAAGAAAAAGACGACCTGGACAGGACAATGGCATCCGGGATATCACCCCCAGGAATACCTGACTGTGACTCAGAAGAACTGGAACCTGATTCCGACTCCACAGACTCTGTAGAATCAGATTCTAATTCACTACCTGACCCAAACATAGATGACAAAAAGCCCTCCTCGTATTTCCAAGACGAGAGAGGATGCGATGGATGCATTGAGAATGCCTAGAAGATGGGCCCACAGCCTTTCATCCCCGATCATGGAAACTGATAAGTTATCCCCCAAGCACTCCAGTACGATCTGAGGATCTGAGATGAGACAAGCCAGCGCTGCTCCATCTCAATTTCTGTGCTCTCGAAATCCTCCTCCTTGCACTGCTCAGCCTTAGCTGGTGGGTCTGTCTGCTCTTTGGCAACTTCATCCCTAGACAACTAAAGATCAAAAAAGATTTCAAAGCCAGGCAAGCATATGTTGAAGCTTGTTCATAAGGTAGACAGACTGTGCACTGACGTATAGCCCCTCATCAACAGCTAGTATATCTTGTACAACCTGGGCCTCAGCTAGGGTGAATCCTGACAAAAATACATCCTCTACGCCATGCTCAATCTCCAGAACTGGTGTAGAAACCTCTGGCGGCAGATGTATCGAAGAATTTCCAAAAACGATGCCACCCCCTTCCCGTGGAGGTATTTCAGCATTTGGTGTAAGGTAGAAGAGACGGCCTTCACTTGGTGCAGCCACAGCTGCCTAAGGAGTAGATTGAAGGTTGCGGGAACATCCAAGACATGAAACTCAATGTCCTGTTGCCATGGGCCAACCTGAGTCTTAATCTGTACAGTCCCTATTACCTCTCATCTGGTATTGTCGTAGGCTCGTATCACCTGGGTTGTAGGCACGAGATCCGTGGACTTCCACCCGATAGCATATGTCGTTCTTGACGGACACACATTGATAGTGGATCCTGTGTCAACAAGGACCACCAATATCCATTTCTCTCTACATTCGACAGAGATATAGAGCGGTTTGTTATGATCTGAGCCCTCAGGCGGCAATTCCTTGTCGGTGAAGGTCAAGGTTGGGGAAGCTCCTCCCGGGAAAACCAGCCCTACCAACTGCTCGGGCGTTGTATCGAATGAAATTTTAGCCTTGTCCATTGCAGAAATGATAGCTTGTCTGTGCACCCTTGAGGCCATAAGCAATCCCCAGATGAAGATGTCTACTTTGAATCTTCTTTAGCTGTTTCAGTACAGCCTCCTCCTCCAGCAGTTTTTTCCTTCTGTCTCTCTGTTTCTTTATCTTTTCCGGACACCTCCGGCTAGTCCAAGTGTGAAGGCTTGAAGTACCGCCCACTCCTGGTCATATGGTCAACCTCCTCAACATACCAAGTGTCATCCGGTTGGTTTTGCCCCCAATCTTCGTCAGCATGGGCCAGACGCAAGTCGTCGTCTTCCCACCATATCCCATTGGCAACCGACAGGCAGCTGTCCGATTCTATTGTAACTGTTTCAACGCTCACAGCACATTTTGTGCCCTCAGGCCCCTTGGTTTTTCTAGCCCTGTTGTCATTCTCAATCTTCTCTTGTTCAATCCACTTTAGTGCGGCTTCTTGCTCTGTGTCCACTGTACACAATCTACCCAAGTCCTGAGCGAATTCTTCGTATCGGTGCTCTCCAGCAATGCTTCCTGTTCCTCAGCCATTCCGGCCACTGTAGGTGTTCCCGCCTTTGGCAGTCCCTGTTCTAGCTAAGGCTGCTCAACAACATCTGGCTCATCACTAAGCCACCCTGTATTTTCTGCCGATCCATCTAGATCAAACCAGTTGACAGTCACGTCACCTGGATCCTGTTCATTGAAGAATTGCAGATTCGCGATATCCTCATCCAACTCTGTTGGGTCATCCAACCCCTGACTAGGCCCATCCTCCTGGACCACGTTGATTTCTGCCCCAATCGGCAATTCTACTCTCAGCCTACCCTGGCCCGTTGACACAATATAACCACTCGGGTTGTATACTCCATCAGTAAAACTCCCAGATCCCTCATGCTCTGAACCATCCTTTCCATGCTTCTCCAAGGTCACCCAGTTCTGTCTTCGACAGTCACCACCACTAGCTTGGGCTAGTTTGGGGAGGTGCTCATCATGCACAAGCTTGTGCTGTCTGGGATGAACACCTCAAGCTTAGGTAGGTGGGAGGGATGTGATATATATGCTTGGGTCATATGGAATGGCTGTTGTCTGGATGAAGTTTACCTGCCTAGGGGGAGGGTTTTGATTATGTAGGAGGGAGGATTGGTGGTGACATTTGGCTTTTGTGGTGGCGCAATTACCTTATTGTCAATGAGATCCTGGATCTCATGACGAAGCCTAAAGCACTGGTCAGTGTCGTAACCGTGCTGTTGATGGAAGGCACAGTATTTAATCGAGTCATGCTTTGGAGGGAGAGGATCGGGTAGAGGCCAGTTGTTCTAACGGTTTTAGATGTCCTTTCCTGAGTAGGACTCCCAGAGCTTTGGACAAAGACATATATAGTGGGGTGAAAACCCTCTTACCTCGGGTTGGATAGTTCGGAGTTTGGGGGTTTGAAGTGGAAGTACCAGCAAAGGGATTGGCTGTTTTTGGAGTGGATGGTAGTGACCATGCCCACACCGGAAGTTCTGGCAGCTGCAGCACTACTCGTGCCTGTATTCGAACTGCGGGTAAATGCCCTCTTGGGCTGTTCCTTCTCTTGGTCAATCAGACCCTGCTTCATGGCATCCTTACCCCAATCTCGTGTAGGTCAGCAAAGGTGGGAAGGGGTAAGACGATCATCTTTTGCATCAGCTTGGGTTGGAAGTTGTGCACAACCATCCTTATCTGATCTTTCTCGATCGGCTTGGTGGTCATCATAGAAGCTTTGGCCCTTCAACGGGTTACAAAGTCAGAGAAGCCCTCTTTCGGCTCCTGTCTGGTTGTCTTGAGATCACGAGTTGTGATCTCGATCTATGTGTTGTATGAGTACTGGGCAACGAAGGCCTCGGCCATTTCTTCCCAACTTCTCTTGATAGAATCTTCCAACTTGGCATACCAGATGACCGCAACACCAGACAAGGTCCGGCCGAAAAGGGAAAGTTTTTGCAGTCTGTAGAGGCCCATTGGCCATAGGATATTTGAGAACAACTGCAGGTGTACCATGGGATCCCCAGAACCATCAAAATGGTCTATATGCGGCATCTTGAACCGGTCCGGCAAAGTCACCTCCGAATCGGTGTATCCATCCTCTATGTCCGGAATGAAATTAACGACTTTTTTGAACAGCTTTTCTAACTTGCTCACTTTTAGAGCTATTAGATCCACCTCAAATTCAAATGGTGTATCCACTGGATTAGCCGGTGCTTTGGATAGTTGAGGTAGGATTGGGGGTGGAACTGGCCCCATTGGGACGTCTGTATTTTCCTGGACGTTTGCAGTCTCCTCGGGTATTGAAACCCTTAGGTGGGGGTGGAGGTGGGTGCAAAGCAGATGCTTCGGCTTGTTATGGTTGCTGTTGTTGTTGAAGTCTGGCAATTAGCTCTGCCTGTTGAGCTACAACCTCTACCTAACGTGTGGTAACCTCTGCTTGACGAGCGGCATCCCGCTGCATGGTTTGCATGGTCTCTTGGAGCTGACGCATCATTTCCTCCGTACTGGCCATAAGGTGTTGATCTATTTGAGCAAACGTGGATTCTCTCTCTGAGGTGGCAACAGAAATTTGATCCCTACTGTACTCAAGTAGGGTAGACAAAGACCTCTGAACTGACTGCTACACTGATATCCTCTGCCTAACCGGTGGCAATGAAACAAATATTGGTTGTTCGTCTATCAGATCCTCGGATCGATGAAGTCTTTGACCTCTGGTCCAGAGTGCTTGGGGGATATTTGCCTGGTTGGAAGTAATGATGCTATACTACCTTGCAAAAAGATAAATAAAGCAAAAATAAGGAAACAATAAGCAGAAAAAACGGACAGCATGCCAGCTTAAATAAAGACAACACACAATTGACATTTGTAAGCTGAACACACTGTTCTCAACACTGATCACTGCCTCCAAATCACTGCCTCAAATCTGATTGCCCCAAGTACTGATGTCCTCAGACTGATACCCAGACTTGCAACTGATACATACAACCTGTAGAAACACACTCTAACAGCACATATCAAGCAAGTAAGAGCCAAAACACCCCTATGTTAGGGTAGGGTTTCCCTGTCCTATTTTGTTAGGAGCTAGGGTTTCACTACGCACATAGCGGTTTCAAACAACCTACAATAGAGTAAGCAACCTGTCCTAGTTTGGAATGGTCTTTCTGGCTTCCAAAATGCAACTAGGTCGAATGGTCAAAAAGGGTGCCTTAGTGAAAACCGAGGTTTGTGTTTCCATCGTGGCAAAGCCCATAATCGGTCAGCCTTATGGTGCGCTTTTCCAAGCAAGCCTCCGACAAACCGTTCAGGAATAGCAGACGGCAAACACTGTGTCCTAGGCGCATCAATGCAAATGCAATGCAAAGAAACACAAAAGTGTAAACAAAACAACATATCAGGAGTTCGAGTCAAGTTCTCTGAATCTCCAGCAGAGTCACCAGAAACTGTAGACCACCCGAACTCGCTCCACGTGCCCCCCTTTCGGAGAGGGCGTGAATTGGGTTCTAAGCCACTACAATTCGGACTCCTGTCACAGTTCTGAATCTAATCTCACAAAGTGTGATATAAGATTGATAAATCACCAAAGAGTCCAAATCCGGCAATTGGTTTTGAAAAATCAATTTTGAATCAAAAGCGCCAAACATGGACTGCTTTGCCAAATTTCAGAGTCGCCACCTAAATATTTTATTTTGGAAATTTAGGAAACCCTGACTCGTGCCTAAGGCCACATGTCTATCATCACCAAAGTTGCCTTCGGCTCGGGAACTTGGGTACGAGAGGGGAAGGTCCTGAAATGAGCACCCCCGCTCACCCAATCAAAGGATCGGCCTCTACTAAACTATGATATGTTTTTTTTTTAAAACACATGTGTTCTTATTCTGGTTATTTAGCTAACTTTACTATGTGATCCACACATCACACAAGTATAGACTCAATCGCTCAATTTGGAACAAAACAACTCATGCTTGTTTTCGAAAATGGTTTGAATTTGCCACCCTTAAGTGGGCTAAAGCACGGATTTGCCACCAAACAAGTGGGCTTAAAAACATGATGATTTGCCACTTCAAACGGGCTTAAAACTCACATTTTGATGAATTGTTTCAATTCAAGTAATAAAGCCTTCATCCACAGGCATTCATGCAGTTAAAGCAATTAAGCAAATAGCCTCATGGCAAGCATGCTAACATGGCAACACACACATCTCATGCAGTATGCTAAAGCGTAAACACTTACAGTGTACTCCGAGCCAAAACAGAAGCTAGTTAGTAATCAATGCATGATCATAGCTATGTTAACAATGCCTAATGCAACACATGCAAAAATGCAACTAAGTAGGCTCGGCTATCTAAGATGGCATATGAAGCAACACTTGATAACATACTTTGAAACACGTATTTAAATAGGAATTGAAATACAATGCAGTTTGAATGATGCGCCGAACCCGGTGCATGCAAGACAAAATGAATGATGCACGCATGCAAAGCATAAGTATGCTAATTGAAATATACCCTAAACTAACCATCAAAAGCTAATAAGTAAAAGGGAGAAAGAAATGGGGTTGGAAGACATGCACACACACACGCACACTTATTACAACATTTTCCCTCTCGACGGAGGGTCCGAATAATAAGCTAAGCTATACTAAGCTACTTATTATCTCTTTCCTTTTACAAAATTTTCAATAGTTTTATTCAAATCATCAACACTGTTTTTTAAGACAATTTTTTCATTAGAAATAGTGTTAAGGTCATTTTTCAAAACAATGTTTACTTTCTTCAATTCATCTACATTGTTTGATAAGGATGCAACTAATTTTTTTAACACATTATTTTTGGCACATACTTTTCTAAACTTATCATGCAATTCATTAAAAGCACTCTCAATTTCTTCATTATTAAAAGTTACCTCATCTTGATTGGATTCTTCTTCCCCTAGAGCCGTGAGATACAAGTTGGCTACTTCATCATTTTCAGTTTCATTATTTGAACTATCATCATCACTTTCTCCCCAAGCTGCAACCATAGCCTTCTTGTTTCTTTTGTAGTCTTTTCCATGTTTCTTCAATTTTGGACAATCTATCTTGATGTGTCCTGAATTTTTCCACTAATAGCAAATGATAGGCTCTTTATTTTGGATATCATCTTTGTTGTACTCTTTCTTGAAAGGTCTTCTTTCTCCATGATTGCTTTTCTTGTAGTACTTTTTGAGATTTCTACTAAACATGGCATACCCTTCATCTTCTCTAGAGTCTTCATTTTCTTTTTCATGGGATGATGATTTGAATGCAACTCCTTTCTTTTTTTTGTCCTCATCATCCTCATGTCCTCTCATGGTGATTTCATGAGTCATAAGAGCACCCATGAGCTCATCCAATCCTAATGAGAAGAGGTTATTTGCTTCTATAATGGTAGTGACTTTTGCTTCCCAATTGTTTGATAGACACCTAAGAATTTTTCTCACTAACTTACTGTTAGTGCAAGTTTTTCCAAGTGATTTCAAAGAATTTATAATTTCAGTAAATCTAGTAAATATGCTTGGAATAGATTCATCAGATTTCATCTTAAATAATTTATGAACAAGCATATCAGTATGAGATTCTTTAACTTGGTTGGTTCCTTCATAAGTAACTTCAAGTTTGTCCCAAATTTCTTTGGTAGTGCTACAACCAGAAATTATGTTATACTCCTTAGAGTCTAAACCACATACAAGAGTGAGCTTGTCTTTGGCATTGGTTTGCAACAATCAATGATCTCTCTCATCGCATTCATCTTCAATTTTAGGTACACTAATGTTGTTTACTAATTTGGTAGGGATTTTGGGACCTTTGGTGACTATAATCTACATAGCATAATATGTGGCTTGAAGACATGGGGTCATCTTATCTTTCCAATGTCTATAGTTATTTCCATCAAACAAGGGTAACCTATTGGTGGCTTGACCTTCAACAGTGCTAGTACTAGCTATATTTGCCATGGATCGAAAAACTCTCAGATGGTTAAATCTAAGCAAGAGTCTAGGTATTCTAATACCAATTATTACCTAAAAAGCAACATAAAAAGGGGAGTGAATTAGGTTTCTACAAATTAAAATTAATAATATCCCAATAAAAATTATAACTAGCGCAACAAATAAATATAGCTAATGAAATGAAGATGACTTGATCAAGCACAAAGAGAAAATATCAATTAAGTAGCTAAAGAAAAGTGCAGTGAATGATTTTGACTTAACAGATTCTGATATAGATAAATAAGCACCTAACACTCAATGAAGGATGATGATAGATAGCTATATGAGGTAAGTGAAGTGATTTGATGTTTTGTACAATATTAGCAAATGCTTCTAACAACTATATTAGTAAAAGAAATTTAACACAAAGAGTTGTTAATCAAGTGAAGTAGATAGCACAAAAATCATATAGCTATATTAGTTGAATAGATTTGATGTTAACACTTTCAGAGACAACAAAAAGGAAATATTATTGGCATTGATTGCATCGGTATCTCTCCTAACCCTTTATTGAAAATGTTCTCCTTGTAGATGGACTTAAGCATAAATTACTTAGTATTAGTCAATTATGTGATGAGGGTAATAGAGTTATTTTTGATAAATCACATTGCACAATTGAAAGTACAATTGATCATAAAACACTATTTGTTGGTAATTTGCCCTAACAATGTTTATGTTTTTCATCTTAATGGTCTTTATGCTAATGATGTTAAATGTGTATATGCTAGTAATGATAGTAGCTGGTTATGGCATAGAAGACTTGGTCATGATTATATGGATTTAATTGCTAAACTTTTGAGAAAGGATTTGGTCGTTGGACTTCCAAAAATTAAATTTGAAAAAGACCGACTTTGTGGTGCTTGTCAATACGGAAAACAAACCAAAACATCTTTTAAATCAAAATCTCATATTTCCACCTCTAAACCTTTACAATTATTGCATATGGATTTATTTGATGCCTCAAGGACATTTAGTCTTGGTGGTAAACATTATTGTCTTGTTGTTGTTAATGATTTTTTAAGATTTACATGGGTTATGTTTTTAGCAAACAAAGATGAAACATTTCTTCTTTCACAAAACTGTTGCAAAATTCAAAATGAAAAAGGTTTTCTTCTTACTAATATTTGCACCGACCATGATAAAGAACTTGAAAATGAAAATTTTGAATTGTTTTGTAATGAGCATGGAATTGGACATAATTTTTTAGCACCTAGAACCCCTCAACAAAATGGTGTAGTACAAAGGAAGAATAGAACCTTAGAAGAAATTAGCAGAACAATGCTTTGCCAAAACAATCTTTCTAAATATTTTTGGGTCGAGACCGTTCACATTGCTTGCTATATCTTAAATCATGCATTGATTAGACCTATTCTCAAGAAGACTTCTTATGAAATTTGGAATGGTAGAAAGCCCAACATTTGTCACTTGCATGTATTTGGTTGTAAATGTTATGTGCACAACAATGTTAAAGACAACTTAGGTAAATTTGATTCAAAACCCGATAAAGCAATTTTTCTTAGCTATTCCTTAACTAGTAAAGTTTATCATGTTTTTAATAGAAGAACTCTTGTTGTTGAAGAATCTATACATGTGGCAATTGATGAAACTAACATTTCTTCTCCATATCAAGTTGTTGGTGATGACTTTGTGGAGTTGGAAACAAATGTGGAAAATTCAAGCGTCTACAAAGAAGAGAAGCAACTATGTGAAGTGAGCAAAGAGGATGAACAACCCATTCTCCCACCTCAAGAAGAAGGTGGAAATAATGATGAATTGTCGAGAGAATGGAAATTTGTTCAAAATTACCCAAAGGATCTAATCCTAGGTGACCCTGCCAAAGGTATGGCTACTTGCTCTACAATTAGAAATATTTGTAGCAACTTGGCTTCTCTTTCACAGATTGAGCCAAAGAATCTTTATGAAACCGAGTTTGACGAATATTAGATGATGGCTATGCATAAAGAACTCAATCAATTCGAGAGAAGCAAAGTATGGAATTTAGTACCAAGACCAAAGGACCACTCCATCATAGGTACAAAATGGATTTTTAGAAACAAACTTGACGAGTCCGGCACTATTGTTAGAAATAAAGCTAGACTTATTGCACAATGGTATAATCAAGAAGAATGTATTGATTTTGATGAAACTTTTGCTCTCGTTGTTAGACTAGAAGCCATTCGCATGCTAAGTTTTAGAGATTTCAAACTTTACCAAATGGATGTAAAAAGTGCATTTTTAAATGGTTTCATAAATGTAAAGGTATATGTAGAACAACCTCCTGGTTTTCAAAATCATGAATCTCCAAATCATGTTTTCAAACTTACCGAAGCACTATATGGCTTGAAACAAGCTCCATGGGTTTGGTATGAAAAACTTAGCAAATTTTTGATTGAAAATGATTTTTCAAGAGGAAAAAATCGATACTACCCTTTTTATTAAGTCTAAAAATCATGATATCTTACTTATGCAAATATATGTTGATGACATAATTTTTGGAGCAACTAATGAATCTTTGTGCAAAGAACTTGGTCAAGTTATGCAAGGTGAATTTTGAAATGAGCTTGACTGGGGGAGCTAAATTATTTTCTTCAACTTCAAAAGAAACAAAGTACGAAAGGAATCCATATCAACCAAGCTAAGTACATAAAGGAACTACTCAAAAGGTTTTGTATGAATGAATCAAAGGTAGCCCCAACACCAATGAATACTGCCATTAAGCTAGACAAAGATGAGAAGGGTAAGTCCATTGATCAAACAAAATATTGAGGCATGATCGGCTCACTTCTCTATTTAACCGCAAGTAGACCCAATATTACGTTTAGTGTTTGTATGTGTACAAGATTTCAATCTTGTCCAAAAGAATCTCATCTCACTGCTGTTAAACATATTTTTTGATATCTTACCGGCACTCCTAAATTGGGTTTATTTTATCCCAGAGATGTATCATTTGATTTAATTGGTTACTCAAATGCTGACTTTTTCGGATGCAAACTTGATAGAAAAATCACTAGCGGCACTTGTCACTTTCTTAGTAACTCCTTAGTATCTTGGTTTAGCAAAAAGCTAAATTTTGTTGCTTTAAAGCTAAATACATAACTTCTGGAAGTTGTTGTGCCCAAGTTCTATGGATGAAACAACAATAAGAGAATTTTGACTTGCATTATGATTATATCCCTATTAAATGTGATAATACTAGTGCCATCAACTTAAGCAAAAATCCGGTTCAACACTCACAAACAAAACATATTGAAATTCGACACCACTTTTTAAGAGATCATGTTCAAAAAGAGGATATTGCTCTTGAATTTGTAAACACCGACAAGCAATTGACGGATATTTTCACAAAACCACTAAGCGAAAAACATTTTAATTTTATTCGTGGCAAACTTGGAATGTCGAATACAACTTAAAGTTTTTGTTATGAATGTGAAACTTGAATTTTAGTTAAAATGAGGTATGTGTACTATTACATTGATATGGAAACATTAATATCGTTTGAATGCTATCAAAAATCTCAAACATTTCCATCTCTCATCAAAATTGATGTATGCTCTTGTTTGACAAACCTATTAGACTATGCACTGTTATGCTTTTATCATCTCTAATAGTCGTCATGAATTTGGTACTGTGAACGCGCCCCGAGGGACTTATGCTACCACAGTTCGGACTCAATTGTCACGGTTCTTAATCTGAACCAAAGAGTCCAAATCCGGACAAATCGTTTTGAGAAACAGATTTTTGAAAGAAGTGTCAAACATGGACTGCTTTGCCAGATACAGAGTCGCCACCTAAATATTTTATTTTGGAAAATTTAGGAAACCCTGACTCGATG
The DNA here is from genome assembly GCA_022316695.1 of Camellia oleifera. Classification (NCBI taxonomy): domain Eukaryota; kingdom Viridiplantae; phylum Streptophyta; class Magnoliopsida; order Ericales; family Theaceae; genus Camellia; species Camellia oleifera. The sequence continues at coordinate 88,642,841 of CM039319.1, forward strand.
CCAAAGGCCATGTGTCCGTCATCACCAGAGTTGCCTCGGCTCGAGAACTTGGGTACGATTGGGGAAGGTTAGCTATGAGCACCCCCTCTCACCCGATCTGAAGATCGGCCTCTACTAACCATGATATCCGATTTTGAAAATGTTATGTATTCTTATTCCAGTTAATTAGCTAGAATTACTATATGATGCGCACAACACAAAAGTATAGACTAGATCACCTAATTTGGAACGAAGCATTGCATATCCGTTTGTTTGGAAAATGTCTGAAATTTGCTTACTCGCAAGTAGGCTAAAACACGGATTTTAATGAGTTGTTCCAACTCAAACAATCCAACCTTCACCCACAGGCATTCAGGCAGTTTATATCACATAAGCAACTAGCCTCATAGGTAATCATGCTGTCATGTTAACATTCATACTCATGCGAGATGCTAAAGCATAAAATACTTACAATGTACTCCGAGCCAAGACAAGAACATGTTAGCAATCCATGCATGATCCAAGTCCATGTTAAGTGGCTAATGCAACGCATACAGAATGCAATCTAGAATAGGCTCGGTTAATCTAAGGATGACATGTGAAAAGGCACAGATAACATGTATTCAAGTTAGATTTGAAATACTTTATAGCAGTTAGCATGATGCGCCGAGCCCGGTGCATACAATACTAATAAATGATGCACGCATGCATAGCATAAGGTATGCTCAAGTAAACATGTCCTAATACTAACCATCAAAAGCAGGTAAGTAAAAGGGAGAAAGAAGTGGGGGTTGGAAGGCATGCACACACGCACCCACACTTATTACAAATTTGCCCTCGCTCAGAGGGACCGAAAGAATAATACAATCTAATTAACCTACAAGCTAATTAAATATTACAGACCAATTAATTAATTAACAAATTAACTAATCTAATGAAAGTAGTAAACATCCTCGGGAAGAGGGCCCAATGCAATGCGCGCTCGGCTCCGCTCGGAAAGCCACTGCCATGCACAAGTTGCCTCTGATTTGACTGTTATCCTTCTTTGAAGACTGCACAAATCTCAGGGTTGCTTCCCTGAATGCTGTGGAACACCACCGGCTGAGGGAATTGGTCACCGGCCACAAATTAATCCATCGGCCAACAATGGATGGCCAGTCGGCACATGTATTTAGTCGACCGGCCAAAACTTCCTGCAGAACCCGTTTTTGATAGCAGCAGAGGACAAAACTTGGCATGGCAATGCATTTCAAGCAAATGTATGCACCACCACATCCCTTATCATGTTTATGACTCAAAGGGACATGGTTCTTGATCATCGGACCACCAATCGCGCATTTCAATGCATGATGGCCCAAGTAACCAAGTAATGCATTTTGATTTTAAATGAAATGCAATGCAAACAAACACAAAGAGACCCAACCTCTATCATACTCAATTCAAGAGGCAAGGTAATGCGTGCAAAATGCAATGCAATCTAGAGATGTGAGCTAAGGATGCAACATGTCGATGCAAGCAAACATACAAGCATAGGATGACAAGCATACAAAGTGTAATGTGGGCATGCAAGTAGGCAAGGCGTGTGACAACATGTTAGGAAACTTAACCAAGATAAATGCACTGCCAAATGCAAAGCCACTTAAACATGCAACAACACCTGATAAATCAAGCATGCAATCAATACACAATGGGTGGACTTAAACCAATTTAGGCAGCCTCCAACTAGGCCCAAAACAGTGGTCAATGCTAAGGGAATGGAGGCCAAATACACATACAAGCATGCATATAAACATGGTCCATCACTTAGGCACAAAGAGCAACTCTCAAGCACACTTAAGAAGATACAAACATGGACTAATGGCATGCACGTAAGCTCTGAAAATCATGTTAGAAATGGTTTCAAACCAACTAAACAAAGATAAGCTAAGCATGCAACATGGTCCAAAACTCAAGGCTAACAAGCCAAAATGCAAGGATAGCTATACAAAGTATAACGACTCGGATTTTAAATTCACATTGGATTGATGTATAGTGGTGCCTGTCATATTAAAATTTGTATGGTTGTCGGACTCTTGATATTGATGGGTTGGCAAGTGAACTTTAAATATTATAATTGAGGACCCTTGGATGATGTATGGAACTTTGATCGAAGCCTTAACAAGATATATAGATAAGATTAGATAAAAAGTCCCAAATTTGAGTTTGAATTTTTGAACAGCCGTCACTCTTTTGCCCTGTTCTCCCTTCATACTTAGAATTTGAATGTGAGGTTGGAACCATTGGAAAGCTTGTTTCCGGAGCTTCAATTTGGACACAAGAACGACCTAGAATGGAGTCCCGATGAGAGAGTTATACCCGTTTGAAGTTTTCACATCTGTGTTGGAAGCAGAGCAGCACGTGCGGGGAATAGCGCCGCACGTGCAGGCTGCGCGGGACAGCAGCTCAAAAACATGATTTTTGGACCATTTCTTACATTTTCTTTTCCTCTCTTCTTCTCCCATCTTCCATGTCCGAAAACTTAGCCCTAAAAACCTTGATTTCCTCCACTTTTATCAACAAATCAACCATGGATTTTGCATCAACGATGAAGAACAAGTGAAGATCAACATTTTCAACCGATTGGATTTTGGAATTTCGAAGTGATGCTCTTGACCTAGCTTCCTTGCTTTCAATCTTGAGGTAGCAGTCCTAGTTCTCCTTCCATGCTTACATAAATAGATAGATTTGTGGTATTTTGGAGTATATAAATGCAAAATCTACATTTTGAGCATATAGGGTTATATTATGGAAATTTGGGGATTTCGGATTTGAAGAATTTGGGTTTTATTGTTGGGTTTAGATTATGGATTATGAACCTAGGATATATAATCAAGGGGAAAATTGGAAGAAAAAATAATGGGTTAAGAAGTTTGAATTTTTCTTGAAATTTCTAGGTTTTTCTAGAAACCCTAGGTTGATTTTTGATGATAATCAATGATTTGGCCCAAATTGAAAGTTGAATCATGAAATTGGTAGGTTGAATTATCTATGTACAAGTTTAATTGGAATTTGGTTATGTTTGAAAACTATGTTTAAAATTTGCAAATGAATTTTGTTATGAGCAATGTAAATCATGTTATAATGAGAAGGAAATTGGGGGAAATGATTTATTAATGATATAGATGACATAAACTCGGTTATGGAATGTTGAAATGGAATTTAAGAATTCCTCTTGAATTATGTTGAATTATATTTAATGATGTTGAGTTGAATCATGTTGCTTATGTTGAATTGTAGTGATTATGTGAGATGGTATTGACTATATTGACTTTGATTTTTGTGACCTAAAATGTGGAGTTTTCCAAAATGGGTTAATCCCAAATTATTTTGCTAAATACTTGTGGGCTTGCTTAGTTATTAAAATCAAGAGAATGATTTATTTTTGGAAAAATGTGGAAGATGTCCATACAATTCCTTCCTATCTTGAAATCGAAGTGATTGATTATAAATTCCATATTGTGTTTGCAAGAATGGTAATCTTCTATTTCTATATATAGATATATTGAGATGGAGGAAATTGTGGTATAATAGATGGATAATGGTAGGCTTGTGAAGAATAATGAAGGAAGGAAAAAGAACTAATGACTAAGTTATATATGTGTACAGGGCACACTTCAGGAGGGCCAAGCACTCCGTTGTAGCACTGTGAGTAGTAGTACTTCGATGTATCTTTAACCGTTAATGATTATTGTTATTGACATTATGATCTTCGTCGTAAGAATTATGTTGACATGTATGTTATGTATGCTACGTAAGAAATATTGTGAAATTATGGAAACATCAAAGGTGTATGCTATATGAGGAACATTGTGAAATTATGGAAACATCAAAAAGGATTTGTGAAATATGCATCTCGAATTTGTGAAGTATGGATCACCAACTTGTGAAATATGAAACGATGTGGCCGAGGGCCATTTGTGAAGTATGAATTTCCGAATTGTGAATTGTGAAACTATGAAGCCAAGAGCCGAATTGTGAACCTATGAAACCCAAAAGCTAATTTATGTATATGTGAATTTATGAGGTCGGGGGCCGACTTGTGAATTTATGAGGTCGGGGGCCGACTTGTGAATTTATGAGGCCGAGGGCCGACTTGTGAATTTATGTGGCCAGGGGCCGTTTGTGAACTATGAACCTATGTGGCCAAGGGCCATTTGTGAAATTATGAAGCTATGAGGCCAAGGGCCAAACTTGTGAACTTGTGAATCCAAAGGGCCGAAGGCCGATGTGATAAGTTGTGAATCTATGAAGCCTAAAGGCTATCGTGAATGTGTGAACCCTTCAGTCCAAGGGCCGAACTGTGGAATTGTGAAACTGATAAAGTCATCTTTAATCTAATGAAAATGTGCTTACTTTGTCTTGTTAGCTTTATTTTAATTATGCCCACTCATGGGAATGATGTAACGGTTACCATTAGGACTCTGTTAATTACAATGCAAGGCAACTATGTTAACATATAAGAACGATTAAACAACGGTGTATACTATTGATTAATAGAGCACTGTGAATTAAGTCATTTACCCAAAAGAATTTATGTTCATTCTTGAAGAATAGATTCTGAGTAAATATAAGAGTAGCTATGTGTGTCCATATGAATTTGAAGTTATTTTGCTATGTTGCTTATGAATTGGAAGTTATTCAGAATCTACGATATAAGTGCAAAGTTTAGCATTATTATGTGACCCTCATGAGAATGTGAATTAGTCTCTCATTGTTAAGCGTACGATAATGACATGATACAACAAGAAACGCTCTAGTTATAATATGTTCCGTTTGAATTAATGAATGATGTTCAAGTATGTTTCAGGCATATTTCCAGTATGTTACAAGTTTGCTACAAGGTCAAACAAGTTTCAAGGGCTTTATGCCAATGTTTCAAGGGCCTCGTGCCATATGTTTCAAGGGCCTCGTGCCACCACATTTCAAGGGCTTATAGCCATCAAGTTTATGTTGCAAGATTGGGCCTAAGGCCGTTATGTACTTAGCACAGAATCAGACTATTGCATTGACATGTATTATGTTTCAAGTTAAGCATCATTTTATGTCTGTTTCTGAGCCCAGCTCACTCTCTATTATGTCTGTTTCTGTAGGTCACCAATCAGGTGGTCAGTCCTAGCCAAGATGCCCGCTTTCTTTTGTCAACCTTTGTATGTCCAGGCACTGTATAAGCCATTTATTTTGTCAAGTTGTTAAGATGTTGACTTGCTTATGGGTGTCCCTCTAAGGTTGTTGTATATACTTTCATGTTCGTTTTTTTTTTTTGTATACGCCCAATCCTGGGGCTGGCATTGTAAATGTGTATGTATATGCTCTGGGTTATAGTTGGAACTTTATCTATCCACTATAATGCATGTGACGAATGAGATCCTGGCATGTAGAAGTATCTCAATGGAGTTTATTTGTTTCATTATTTCCATTTTTTCGTGCTTCCGATAAGGCCCCGTATGTTATGTTACCAGGTTACATGTCCGTTTCTGAATAGTTCATGCCCAAACTTTTAGGGACAGGTTTGGGGCATGACACAAAGCATGCCATGGTCGACCAAAGCAACCTAAAACAGACTTCAAGCATACCAAAACAAGCATGGAAGCTTCACAAAGCTTGGCCAAAAACATGCTAGAACAAAGGCTCAAAGCATAAGACATGTTAAGGCTAAATGATAGCATTACAAGACATGTATGCAAGGCATGCAAGGTGTGTCTAAACCAAGTAAAAACAGAGCTATATTATGACATAATAAGCATAAAAAACTAGCTAAGGCATGGCCAACATACACTTAAACATGGTGCTCATTAATGAGACAAAAATGGCCATTTTCAAGGATAACAAGGAGAGGGGGGCCCTCTCCTTCTTAGGACCCCAAGGCACCATCCTCACCACTGTAATTCCTCAAAATTTTAGTGGTGAGGAGGCCCAAACACAATGGTCCCGGAGCTCACCAAGAAGGCACAAAAAAGGAGCCTAACAAGGCTTAAGAGGGGTCAAATGACCCCAAACCACAAAACACTCTTAAACAACTATTTAGAGGAAGCAAAAATAGAACTTTTATATGTTATATACTAAGCTCAAAAAAAGTTGCAAGATAGGTGAAAAAGCTATGCAAAAATGGGGTAAAAAGGGGACAAGTTGCTTACCCTTGTAGACCCTCTTCATAAATGATGGTCCAGCAGTTTCTTTGAGCTCAAAATCACTCAAGAACACCAAGAACAGACCTTTGGTACCTCAGCAACCAAGAAAAGGTGTGATGGTGGGTGTTTGTGCACAAAAGTAAGACAAAACACACACTAATACACAAGAGAGAGAGATATAGAGATGGAGGATATGCAAACCCTAACCCTAAAACTCAGAGCCCTCTGGAAATGTTGTCTAACCTAAAGGAGGGAGGAAAGGCTCCCTCTTATAGACAATCCCTCTTGTAAAGCTTCCAAAGCAAGCTAAACAAGAGGGAAATCCCTCTATACACGTGTATAGGAGGGGAGCAGAGTGTATGCCAGCCAGCACAACTGGCATAAAAATATCTGTAAAAGCAGATGAACAGTGGTCAGGCCAACCAAAAATGTAATTTGACCAAAATAGATGGCCGGTCAACCATCCACAATGCCGGTCGGACCAAACATTTGGCCGATGGCAACAAAACACAGCCAGTGGCCTCAAGCCATGGCCGGTGGAGTGTAGGGATGCCTCAAAAGGCATTCCCAACCTCTAAAAGGCAAAGCACAAGTGTTTGGTGCAAAACCAAACACCGAACAGTCGAGTTGAGAGATCCTAAGATAAGGCGCGTTGCCGAGACCTCCGGGAACTCAAGACGAACACAAACAAGGATGATCACCGAGTGTTCAAGCGGTGATGTCCAAGTCTTGAGGACGGTCAAAAATGGGGTGTCTACAGGTACTAATTTGGTTTCTCATTGTCAAATGCTTCAAAATGCCTCATATATATATATATATATTTCATGACATTTTCTTTTGAGGCATACAAATATATTGCATAAACTTCATATCCTATGCTCTTGCTAAAAATTGATTGTTGGATCATGCTCAAAATGCTTCACATATCCTTGCTAACAATCTGATATATCTATGGTTCTTGCTTAACAATAGTTTATTTACTTGAGATAGCATGAATTTTTCATAATGGATGACCTCTTTGATTCAAAACTCTTGCCAGATATTTCCTCGCTAAATAGAATGTGTGCTCCACTCTTGATTATTTGAGCTAAATTGTTTTCCCTCACACTTACTTTTATTTCTTTTGGCTCAAATTAGCATATTTCTTCATGACTTGATTTGTAGTCCTCAAAGAACATACTAGACCTTTGGGTACTCGTGGCATCTCATGCTACATTGTGAAATCTTTTAATGTGCTTTTCATATTGTCACAATGGGAGAAATGGCGATGTTTTGTTTTAAGATAGATTAGGGGAGAAATGGTAAATAGATTAGGGAAGAAATGGTGATGTGTTTTTGAACTATATATGTTATGATGATGCTTTCATATATATATATATATTTGGTATCTTATCTAGACAAAATTTCCTATGTGGTATCTTAATCATCATGCTATGCTTACATTGATATTTACTACTTCTGTGCTATAATGTTAATATATCTAGATGAAGCAAACATTCAGGGGGGAGCATGACTTGAGAGAGAGTTTCTCTTCCTCCCAAACAAATCAAAACATCATGTTGTGCCATCAATAAAAAGGGAGAAATTGTTAGACATATTGTATTTTGATGATTGTTTTTTATATTGTTTTAATTCTGTTTTGATTTATTTGGAAGAGCAAAGTAGATTGAATTCTTATATTTATTCCATCATATTTTCATCTATGTTTCTATCCTAACCATGCCATTCTTGAATTCAAAATGAGGCTTAAACAGGTACCAAACCAGTGCACCAGAGCAACAGCAGAGCAACAGAACAAAAGAGGCCAAGGCAACACACGACGGTCAATCAGGCAGGTCGACTAGCCGGACGAGAGGCGATTGACCGGCCATAAATTTTGAAAAAAAACTTCTATAGCTCTGTTTAGGCTTGAATGACTAGGCAGACATCTAGGAGGACGACCAACCAAGGCATTTCGACCTAGTTTCGTTCTAGTTCAATTATGTTTTGCTCTGGACATTAGAAGATAGTAAGCTCGATGATCGTGGACAACAACCTTGATGACTAGGACTTCATGGGACATCCGGGACAGACATCTGGACGGATGTCCACAAGCACAAAACTTCACTAGGGACATCCGGGCAGACGCTCACTATGTAGAGAATTCATATATTAGTAACAGATGTTGAGAAGGAAAAACAAAGGTTTTTCATCAACTAGCCCATCATTCAACAGGAAAAACAACAGAGAATAACAAGGATTTATACTCAGCCATCACCAATCCATCTCTTCAATGGGAAGAAGAGAATGGGCACTGTCAGAAGAACAGAGCACCCAACTCTGTATTATATACAAAGCTATGAAACAAGCAGCACATAGAACAACAAATATAGAGAGACACAACGTGCTATACAAAATTTCAATTCCTTTACTACTCTCATCTTTTCTCTATTCTCGGAGTGTTCTTCATCTGGTTTTCATTTTCCTTTCAGAAATTACAGTGAGCATTAGCTTTAAGCATATACACCTGAGAGGTTTTTACTGATATAACTCAGAGCTTCAATCTTTGTAATTTTTCTCGAGAGAGTTTTGTTTCAAGCTTTTTTTGAAAGCAAAACCTATCTTTCAAACTTGTAAGAGTGTAATACACTCAAGTAAGGTTTGCATGGGTTTGAGGACTTGAAAAGTGTATGTAAAATCTATGGAGGATTACTCCATTTGTGAAGAGGTTGCTAGCACCCCTGTGAAGATAGAAAATAGTGGAAAATCTCAAGTGAAACTTGAAGAGTGAATGTAGGCATGGTTAAAGCCGAATCACTATAAATCGATTTGCCTCCTTTTTCCCTTAACTCTTTATTTTGCTTCATTGCTATAGCTATATTTGATATATTATTTGCTATTATTGTGTTAAACATCAAATCTATTAAATTTGACAAACTCTTTGTATGAATTTTGCGCTATCTACTTCACTTGATTTGACAAACTCTTCGTATTAAATTTGTTTCACTGATGTAGTTGTTAAAAGTATTTGCTAATATTGTGCAAAACATCAAATCACTTCACTTACCTTATATAGCTCTCTGTTATCATCCTGCATTGAGTGTTTGTTGTTTATTTATCTATATTAGAATTTGTTAAGTCAAAATCATTCACACAGCACTTTTCTTTAGCTACTTAAGTAATATTTTCTCTTTGTGCTTGATCAAGTCATCTTCATTTCATTAGCTATATTTATCTGTTGTGCTAGATATAATTTTTATTAAGGTATTATTAATTTTAATTTGTGGAAACCTAATTTACCCCCCTCTTAGGTTGCTTTTTGGGTAACAGATTTTTTAACTTACTTTGTCTTTTTTATAACTAATTTAGCTAAAATGCCAAAAAAGCCTACGTGCCAAACGAGGGCTCTATTCAATCTACTTTCGCAAATGTATCTCTATTTATTTTTTTCTTACTTTTCTTTTTATGAATTGCTACTTGAATGTAAAATTGCGTAGTTCCAAAGCAGTTCTTCTCTCTCTCTCTCTCTCTCTCTCTCTCTCTCTCTCTCTCTCTCTCTCTCTCTCTCTTAATTTTTTTTTAATGAAGTGCAAAGTTTTTCCTACTATGTTTTCCATTGTATATTTCTTAAAAAACATGGTTCTGTATATTTTTAACATTTTTTTTATTTCTTTGTTTTGGTGTAATTTAGACTCATTTTGTATATACTTCTCAAAAATGTTAATTCACATACAAATTGTTACACATTTCTTATTTTAGAGTAGGATGTTATGGTCGTTGACCTGTAATCCCTTTTTAACGATTCAACTTAGAATTCCAATTTTAGGAGAGAAAGATCTAAATTAATTTGAAATTCAGTGGTAAAATAAGAACATCAGTTAATTTGACTGAGTGTATAACACTTGATAGAATAGAATGACAAAAAAATTTGTTTCAATATATGTTCTTATATAATCCTGGTTATATCCTTAAGATTTACCCAGATTGTGGTTCATACTCATAAGATTACTCAAATGTTGTATCATACCCATAAAGATTACCCAAATGCTATGCTCTCTTTGCATCCAAGGCCACTAGTAGATTTTGAAGCTGTTTCCATTACCAATCCAATGTTGATTCATGAGATGATATACACAAAAATAAAGAAATGTGATCATTATAATGTCTTACATGAATTATCTACTAATTTTCCCTTATGATTAAGACAAAATTATTTTGAAAGTTCAATTTTTGGGCTTTAAATTTTGACTTAATTTGACAAGAATTTTTGTATTTTTGTAATTTTTTTTTTTTTTTTTTGGTTAGTATTTAGTGAATATTTGAAAAAAAATATACGTTTCAAGTGTATTTAGATTAAGGAAATCTAAGAAGTGAAAAATATTAATTAAAATATTAAAAGAGTTCAATATATATATAAAGCCGAATTGAAAACTAAAAAATAACTTTTGAAAATTTCTAGTTTATCAAGTGGTCTTAGTTTTTTTTGTTAAGTGAGTCTCTCTATGTATATGTGCAAATAATCGGTGTTTTATCAAGTGGTTTTAATTTTTTGTTAAGTTTTTGTTCATAGTAGAATTAAACTTCTCCTTATCAAGTGTTTTTAATTTTTTTTGTTAGGTTTTATTTGTTCATAGAAGAATTAGACTTCTCCTGTTGGAATAGAGTGAAATCCAAAAATTTGTGACTGGCTAATGGGTTACTATGAAGCCCACTATCAAACCCATCTGCCTCTGACAAAATTTTAAACTATACTCCCGTTCAACTTGAGACAGATTAGTACATTACAGAGTTTGACTTTATTCAACACTTGATAGGTACGTGAATTAAGTCCACCAGTACTCTCATTATTTAAAATAGTGAGGTCTAATTTTTAAATACAACTCAACTCACTTTACTATTTTATTTAAAATAGTGAGGTCTAATTTTTAAAGACCACCTGAATCATTTATTTTAAAATTTCATCCAACTTGCAATGTGGTGTCATTACATAGTGCAAATCAAGAACCTAAACACCTCACACTACATAGTTTTGATGTACACAGACATCGACACGGGCACACGGTGACACTAAGGCCAATTATAGAGATTTTTCCAGAAACCCAGATCATCATTAAAGGAATACAAGCCGGTCTCTTCAATGAGCCACGGGCATCTTTTACCACATCGTGTCTGATCTCTATTGCCCTTATATATGTTGAAACTGCCCGACACTTATATGTCAGGTGTTTTCTGCCAATCCATTTTACACCAGAATAGGGTTGTATCAAAGAAGTTGTTGTGGAAGGTCCATTCATAGGTCTGGTTGAAAGAGAGTTGTTGGGGTCCGAGATCATTATCTTTTGACTTACAATGAACATTCAAAATCTTTCCGGGCTCAAGCTGGTTGGTGAGATAGACATGCACTTTCTCTAGAAAAATTCCTGAAACCATAGAGGAGAAAACCAACATAAGAGCAAAAAACGTAAGGCCATAGCTAATGATGTGGATTGTCATTTCTTCTTCCTTCTCTTTGTTTTTATTTGGTTTGAGAAATGATAAGTGTATGGTGCGTGAATACATCTCTCTCTCTATATATATAGATATTTATGAGTAAATTATGCCAAAAGTCCTTCAACTTTACTCTTTTTTCAATTAAGTCCTCAGAGAATTTTTGTTTGATTAAATCCTCTGAGTTTGCAAATTGATTCATGTAGTTCTGTTACGTTCCGTCCAATTTTTTATGTTAAATATATTACGTGGACTTGATTCAAGGAATATACTTAAGCACTTGTCAAGCCTATTTTGAAAAATAGATTAAAAGTCAATTTTTTTTTTTTTCACTTCTTTTAATTTTTTTTTCTTCAAAAGAACGTGCAAAAAAAAACAAAAAAAACGGTATGATCCAAAAAAAAGTCAAAAAGTCAAAAAAATTTAAAAAAAGACTTTTAACCAATTTGTCAAAATAGGATAAAAAAAATGTAATAGAATAACAATTACGTCAATTTCAGAAGCTAAAAGGACTTAATTAAATGAAATGAAATCTTATTATAGGCTTAATTTAAAATTTAAAAAAAAGATGCAAAGCTAAGGAGTTTTTTTTTTTTTTGGGGGGGGGGAGGGGGAGGGGGAGGGGGGAATATATATATATATATATTTGGTTAAAATATTTGATAAATTATTTATAAATCCTATTTCGAAAACTGATATAAGATATGGTCTTATAAAAAAAAACTTGGGCTTTCATAAATCTCCCGAAAGGGGGTCCCCCGAATCCCCCGATTTTCCCTTTCAAGTATAAAAAAAAAATAAAAATAAAAATAAAAAATAAAAAATAAAAAATAGTTTGCCAAAAATGGAAATTAGAGGGAGTTTTTTTAGAGGGATTTTTCATTTTCCAAAAAACTTATAACCCAATAGGTTCTATAATTTTCTTGTGGACATATCTACCACCAATCTTAATTAATTAATAACATAATTAATGATAATACTATATATAGGAAATTCAATATTATCATAAATTGTGATCACTATATGGTTAGAAATTTAAAATTTAAAATATCATAATTAATGACAATACCATATATGAGAAATCTAATATTACCATAAATTGTGATCATATTTAGCAGTCATTTGGTTTTCATGTTGTGCTAAAAAATCACAAAAAGACAACAAAAAAAAAAAAAATACACAATTCTAAAGCCAAAAAATCAAAAAAGCCAAACAATAATACCAAACGACTAAAAAAGTTCCAGACTAAAAAAGTCAAAAAATCCAAAAAGTCAACTAAAAAAATCATTGCCAAACGAACACTTATATGATTGGAAATTCGAAATTCAAAGCATAAATGTAACATGTAACATCCCAAATCCAAACATGACATTCCAATATGTTTTTGAAATTCAAAATAACTTGATTAATGGCAATATATATATGAGAAATCTAATATTACCATAGATTGTGATCATATCTATTGGTCGAAAATTTGAAATTTAAAATGTAAATATAACATGTTACATCCCAAACCCAATATAACATTCCCAAACTCAACGTGGCATTCCTATATGTTTCTGAAATTCAAAATAACTTGATTAATTGGGTTGGATGGCGTTATTTGGGTCATGGGGTCAGTATTTGAGATGAAAATTTTGATCCTATTTGGTTGAGTTTTTAAAATTATTTTCTATTCTTTAAAAAAATAAAATAAAAAATTAGCAACTTAGAAAAAAACACGATTTTCTTAAGATATTTTCTTCTTTTTTGGAGTGAAAATAATATTTGCAAAATGGATAATATTCTTTTGATTTTTAATTTTGTCAAACAAATTTTTTTTTTAGAAAAAAAAAATTATGAAAATTCAAACAAATACAATGCTTATGTTCCTAAATTGTTATGTCCTATTATCTCAAAGTACTCGCAACCAATTATTAAATCATGTAAAATTTTTAAAATACAAAAATCTCAAGACATATGGATGACTGTAAGTGTTTTAGAAGGAAGGATATAAACAAGGTCAGACTGTGCTTCAAGATACAATATTGATTGCTATTAACCACCCTAACACAATCATAATAAGAGAGATTAAGGTGCTATTTGATAAAATTAAAAATTAAATACTAAAAATTGAATGTTGAATTTTTAAAATTAAAAAAGTAATTGGTAAAAATTTAAATATTGAACTAAAATAAGTTGTTTGATATGTATAATATTAAATTTAAAATTATTTAAAATTATATGTTTTAATTCTATATTGTGATAGTGAGTTAGTAGTAGTGGTGATGGAGGCAACAATTGTGCCTATAGCTCCAATAATAATGGTGGTGCATATAGAGAAATATATAGTGGTTGTGATAATGAAGGGGTAATGTAATGGTGATGAAAAGAGAGTGGTGGCGGTGGTGTAATGATGGTGATTATTGTGGTGGTGGAATGACGGTGGTTATTGTGAAGGTGAAATTATGGTAGTGATTATGGTCACGGTGGCAATGGCTATGGATATGAAAGGTTGTAGTAGTTGTTATAGTAGTAGGAGTAATTATAGTGGCAATTATGGTAGTAAAATGATGGTGGTGTTTAGGATAACAATGCCAATAGTAATGAAGGTGTAGTTATGGAAGGGTAGTGGATGGTGGTGGTGATAGCGGTCGTGGAGGCAGCGACGATAGTGGTAGTGATGGTGATAGCGAATGTTGTAGAGTTATAACAATGTATGTTAATACTTATAGATAAATATTTATAAATTCATTTAAAATTAAGTAAATTTTCTATTACTTAATTTTATTTTATTTTTACCTTATATTTTAAGAACCACTTAAATTTTTAAGTGATACTATTTGTGATTATCAAACAATCTTAATTGATTTTCATTTAATACATTTAATTTTAAGTGCAAGATTAAATCATCAAAGACCACCTAAATCATTTATTTTAAAATTTCATCCAACTTGCAATGTGGTGTCATTACATAGTGCAAATCAAGAACCTAAACACCTCACACTACATAGTTTTGATGTACACACATATCGACACCGACACCGACACGGTGACACTAAGGCCAATTATAGAGATTTTCCCAGAAACCCAGATCATCATTAAAGGAATACAAGCCGGTCTCTTCAATGAGCCACGGACATCTTTTACCACATCGCGTCTCATCTCTATGGCCCTTATATATGTTGAAACTGCCCGACACTTGTATGTTAGGTGTTTTCTGCCAATCCATCTTACACCAGAATAGGGTTGTATCAAAGAAGTTGTTGTGGAAGGTCCATTCATAGGTCTGGTTGAAAGAGAGTTGGTGGGGTCCGAGATCATCATCTTTTGACTTACAATGAACATTCAAAATCTTTCCGGGCTCAAGCTGGTTGGTGAGATAGACATGGACTTTCTCTAGAAAAATTCCTGAAACCATAGAGGAGAAAACCAACATGAGAGCAAAAAACACAAGGCCAAAGCTAATAATGTGGATTTTCATTTTCTTCTTCCTTCTCTTTGTTTATATTTGGTTTGAGAAATGATAAGTGTATGGTGTGTGAATACCTATCTCTCTATATATATATAGATATTTATGAGTAAATTATGCCAAAAGTCCTTCAACTTTACTCTTTTTTCAATTAAGCCCTTAGAGAATTTTTGTTTCATTATACCCTCTGAGTTTGCAAATTGATTCATGTAGTTCTGTTACATTCCATCCAATTTTTTATGTTAAATATATTACATGGACTGATTCAAGGAATATACTTAAGCACTTGCCAAACCTATAATATACTTAAGCACTTGCCAAGCCTATTTTGAGAAATAGGTTAAAAGTCAATTTTTTTGACTTCTTTTAGTTTTTTTTTTTTTCAAAAAAACGTGCAAAAAAAAAAAACAAAAAAGTGATATGACCCAAAAAAAAGTCAAAAAGTCAAAAAAATAAAAAAAAAGACTTTTAACCAATTTGTCAAAATAGGATAAAAAAAAATGTAATAGAATAACAATTACATCAATTTCAGAAGTTAGAAGGACTTAACTAAATGAAATGAAAATTTATTATAGGCTTAATTTTTAAAAAAATAAAAAAAAAAAAAAAAAAAGATGCAAAGCTAAGGAGTTTTTATATCATTTAGGGTTCATTTGGGAAAAGAAAAAAAAAATTTTGGTTAAAATATTTGATAAATTATTTATAAGTCCTATTTCGAAGACTTATACAAGATATGGTCTTATAAAAAGAACTTATAACCCAATAGGTCCTGTAATTTTCTTATAAACACATCTACCACCAATCTTAATTAATTAATAACATAATTAATGATAATACTATATATAGAAAATTCAATATTATCATAAATTGTGATCATTATATGATTAGAAATTTAAAATTCAAAATATCATAATTAATGGCAATACCATATATGAAAAATCTAATGTTACCATAGATTGTGATCATATTTAGGAGTCATTTGGTTTTCATGTTGTGCTAAAAAATCACAAAAAGACAAAAAAAAAATACACAATTCTAAAGTCAAAAAATAAAAAAAGTCAAACAAGAATATCAAACAACTAAAAAAATCTCAGACTAAAAAGTCAAAAAGTCAAAAAGCCAACTAAAAAAATCATTACCAAACAAGCACTTATATGATTGGAAATTCGAAATTCAAAGCATAAATGTAACATATAACATCTCAAATCCAATGTGACATTCTCAAACCCAACATGACATTCCCATATGTTTTTGAAATTCAAAATAACTTGATTAATGACAATACCATATATGAGAAATCCAATGTTACCATAATTGTGATCATATCTATTGGTTGAAAATTTGAAATTCAAAATGTAAATATAACATGTTATATCCCAAACCCAATGTAACATTCCCAAACTCAACGTGGCATTCCTATATGTTTTTAAAATTCAAAATAACTTGATTAATGGCAATACTATATATGAGAAATCCAATGTTACCATAAATTGTGATCATAACTATATGATTGGAAATTTGAAATTCAAAACATAAATGTAACATGTAACATTCCAAACCCAATATGACACTCTCAAACCCAACGTGACATTCTCATATGCTTCTCATCCTAAATCTAACGTAAATGTAACATGTAACATCCAAAACCTACCATGACATTCTCGTATGCTTCTCATCCTAAACCTAATGTGACATTCCAATACTCCGCCATTGAATTATGAATAATGTAACTTCCCAAATGTAACATGTAACATCCCAACCCAACCCATGTATTGAACCACCATCACCTCCAATCCATCGTAACTTCAACATCGAGCAATAAGATTCAATCCACATTCAATTATAAACCCAAATCCCCAATAATTTTGCTTAACGTACTGTGACATGTATATAAACACTGATTACAACAAAGACACAATACATATTCAAACACATATACAACCGAACAAACACACAAATGTCATCTGCTACTATGGTATATGTAGATTAATATTACACACTAAATGTAACATGCATCGTAACACAATCATCCATGTTCCAATGTACAATTTTCATCCTACGACATGGTTCACATTCAGCATCAAGTTAACAACCAAAACCAAATACCCCCAACCCAACCCTTGAACCCATACACACCACCTCACACATTGAACATATCAAAACGCATCAACCATCACAATGTCAAATACACACATTCAATCAGAACATTGGCCAAAGTGTGCCTATCAATGAGTGTAATAATTGTCAATGCCCTATTAAAGATGAACAATCCATATTTCAACAAACAACAACATTCTTCTCCCAAAAAAAAAAAAAAAAAAAAAAAAAAAAAAAACCTCTTTTCCTTAACCGATTGGAGTCGAAATCTGTTAAAGGAATGAACACACAACCCTCAAACTTCATCATATTATCGACCATATCTACATCCATTTAAGCAACATTTGAAAATGCACTGGAATCCCATGATCAAGGCAAAAAAACTCACACAGTCGTTGCCTGTAGACTTGTCTTTTCTAAAAGCCTTCCAAAATATGATATGATAAGTAAAAAATAAAGTACAATATGGAAACAAATTAGGGGTATAATAGTACACTAATATCATTCATTTACAACTCATAGGACCTTATGGAACACATTCCTATTTAAATAAGACTTCAAACTATAAAAGAATATTCATAGGACTTCACATGAAACAAGTCTTCCAAATAGGATTATAAATAATTTTCCCTAAGATATAAAGTGAAAAAATCTTTAATTTTTTGGGTGAAATTTTCGACTTTTTTTAAAAATAAAATAAAATAAACTATTTGATAAGGTAATTTGTGTAGCCAAATTGGGCTGAGCTTGTTAGAAGTGTCTTCAAGGCTTGGGTCGCATAGTAAGTTGAGCTATGTCTTGAAGATAACAGTGTCTGGGCTGAGCAGTGGCTAGGCCGGTCAAAGATGTTTGATCAGGCTAGCAACTGCCCATGTTCTTGAACCAAGTATCCTCAAAATGACGGTCAATGCCTTGACTGAGCTATAAGGAAGACAGGTCAAACAGACAGAGATAAGGGTTTGACCAAGCTAGGAGAAGAGCCGTGCAAAGTCAGCATGGTTGCGCACCATGCAAGCTTTGCACGGCTAAACCAGTGGTGAATAGAGCAAGAGTAGTGTGCTTGCACGATGGAAACTGAATAAAGAGTTGTTTTATCTCACTTGGGTAGCAGTGAGGAGGGTGTTAAATGATAAGCATGATTTTTTAGGAATTTGTTCCTATGAGGACTCTACAAAGGAAAGTTAGAGTCCTACTAGGATTGTTCCATTGGATTCTACAAAAGCTCAAACCAAACCCTAATCTCAAGCATTGCAATTCTTACTCCCGAATTCATAGTGCTTTAGCATCCTTAGTCTATTTACTAACTTAGGCATCGGAGGGATTTCCAGCACACACCCATCAGCTAGCTAACGTTTCTGTTTTCAAGTGATACGACGACATTTGAAGGAGCACAAGCTTGATCAACAGGATTATATGAGGGAAGTTTATTTCGTGCTCATACAATTGGCACTGTCTGTGGAAAATTCAGAGAATTACCTTTTGATCAAGCTTTCCTTCAGTAGATTTTAATGGCTCACAATAAAGACTTTCCACAATCCGCCATCAATGGCCAAACGCCAGAAGGGAACAAGAGGCGTAAAGATTTTCCTCCTGCTTCGCCCATGGCAGACTTAGACCCTCAACGACGGAACCTTCACAGGGGTACGCAAGAGAAGTGGAATTTGAACCCTCGCCACTCTAGCAACCCAGATGGACAAAGACGACAGACTGACACCCAGGTTCTGGAGGATTGTGTGAGGGAACAAGACGAATTGATACAGAGAATGACGGCAGCCATGGAGGCATTGAAATGCTAAGCGAAAGGTAAGAGTGTGGCTGGGGTAGAGATCCGCGAAGGGCGAGCTTGACCTTCTCATTCTGAAGATCACGATAGGCATGTCACGCCCACATACTCTGAGAGTAGAAGCCTTAGGAAAGGCGATACACATTCAAGGACTTCCAGAACTCGTTACTCCAAGTCTGAGAGAATAAGGTCGGAAAGATCATACACTAAGGGGAGCAGTTATCGGCCCTCACACACTCATCAGACATTTTAGCAATACACTGAGTTTCTTATATTGGAAGATTTGCGGATTGTTTTGGATGAAAGGGTACAGATGAGGGAATTTGCACAAGCGCAGGACCCTCAAAGGATATTTGCTTTGCAATGATTGGCTCCCAGAACGCATGTAAGTGTCAAGGTTGCAATGCCAATGTCGTATCTTTCTTATGAGCCAGTAGACAGAGCACTGGCAAGATTGTAGAGTTCACCATTTGTCTCGACAATTGAGAACGCTCTTTTGGCTTTTGGTTTTAACCAACCTCAGTTCATGATCTACGATGGGAAGTCAGATCCTTATATGTATCTTAGCCATTTTCGATAGATGATGCTATACATAGGTGGAATGATGCCTTGATGTGAATCCTGTATGCATCAAGCCTTGGCAACCTTGGCTTGACTTGGCTCGAGAGATTACCAGGGGGCAGCATTGCCTCCTAGGCGCAGCTCGCAAAGGTGTTTGTCACGAGGTTTAAGAAAAACACCAAGACGCCTGCGGAGGTCGATCAATTGCTTGCCATTAACATGGGCAAGAAAGAGACGCTAAATTCCTACAACAATAGGTATTGGGAGACATTCAACCAAAAAGGCGAATGTCCCACCAACCTAGATATTACCCAGTACAAGCGCAAACTCTTGGTTGGGCACAGATTGAGGGATGCCATGACCATGACGCCACCCCTTACCATGGAAGCCCTGATAGAACTGGTGCATCAACACATCAGGGTGAAAGAGGATGATGCCTGCGTTAAGGCAAAGTCCATCACAACAACAATGTCAGACAAAAAGTCTATAACTAAAGTAAATACAGTTGGCAAGGAGGGAAAACTGAGCTACGATAACCGTGGTGGTCCGCCAAATGACGAAGAATCCAAAGCAAGCAAGTTGAAGGTTCACACCGTCATTACGACAGTTTTTAAGAAACCTATCTATCGAATTCTCAGTGAGATACACGATGAACCTTTTATACAGTGACCTGCCAAATTAGGGAAAGTATCGAAGGGCTATGACAAAAGATATTGGTTCACCTTCCATGATGAAGTTGGGCACCGAACTGAAGATTGTACACCACTGAAACAGCATCTAAAGGAATTGGTGGCAGCAGGCCACCTAGACCAATACATTAAGGGGGAGCTCAGCTAACCCCCCAAGACCACAACATGCTAGATGGCATGCCAGTAGATGGTCCGCCTCAAGGCTTGATAAATGTGATTCATGGGATCATTGAACCTAAGCGAGTATATGTGAGCTTATAGCATGATAAAAAAAAAAAAAGCAGAACACATGAAGGAAGTATTAAGGTGTCGTTTGGTAATACTTACATTTTTAGTAACATATTTACAAAAATTTAAAAAACTCAAATAAAAACTTGTTTGGTAAATTTTTGATTTATAAATCAGTGGTCTCAGTTTATAAATTTGGCCAAAAAATGTAAACTCAAAAAACGTGTTTCCGTTTTGAGTTTTGAGTTTTTTTTTTTTTTTTTTTACCACTCAACACTAGCCACCACCTGTTCACCATTTTTCACCACCGTCTTCGGCCACCACCACCCACCATCCGCCACCACCTGCCACCACCACTCACCACCCACCTGCCACCACCACCCACCACCTGCCATTACCACCCACCGTCCACCCACTAGCCACTACCCACCTGCCATCGATTCGCCACCACCACCACCGTCCCCTCGCCATCACCACCACCACCACCACTCGCCACCACCCACTACCCGCCACTACCATCCATCTCCCGTCACCACCACTCGCCACCTACCCGCCACCACCACTCACCACCCACCTGCCACCACTAGCCAACAGCCACCAACCATTCATCCGCCACCACCACCCACCACCCACCACCACCACCACCACCACAATCACCCGCCACCCATCTGCCACCACTACCCACCACCCACTCGCTACCACCCACCACCGTCACCCACCCACCCACCGCCACCACCACCACCCACCACCACCATCCGCCACCCACCACCCGCCACCACTACCACCATCACCTGCTCGCTACCACCCACCACCCGCCACCATCACCTACCCACCCACCACCACCCGCCACCACTACCACCACCACCTGCTCGCTACCACCCACCACCCACCACCCGCCACCATCACCCACCCACCCACCATCATCACCCACCATCTACCCGCCACCACCCACCACTACCCGCCATCTGCCACCCACCTGCCACCACCACCCACCACCCGCCGCCACTACCACCACCACCACCACCACCACCACCACCACTCACCCGCTACTAGCCACCACTCGCCACCGTCACCCACCACCACCACCCGCCACCACCACCTGCCATCCGCCACCCACCCGCCACCACCACCACCATCACCACCCACTTGCTACCACCCGTCACCGTCACCATCACCGTCACCCATCCACCACCACCACCACCACCAACCCGCCGCCACCACCCACCGTTACCACTTTCCACCACCGTCTTTCGCCATCACTTGTAATTTCTCACTCTTTTTTATATTTTTAAAATTTTTTAAACATTTTGTCAATTACCAAACGCATTTGTAGTTTATGTTTTTCTAAAAATAAACAAAAACTAGTTTATAAAATTTTTGTAAATATAAACTGAAAACGTAAACATTACCAAACAGACCCTAAGTGTTCAGCCAACCGTAAAGAAATGGATGAAGAAGCCAAGAATGTAATTTGTTTCTCTAACAGAGACCTAGCAAGGTTGTAGAATCCCCATAACAACGCATTGGTGGTTACCTTGCGCGCCAAGAATTTCGATATCAAATGGATCTTTATTGATCAGGGGAGTTCGTGCAAGATAATGTATTATGTAACCTTCAAGAAATTGAAGTTGCAGGACAAGACTTAGCACCAGCAACGTTCCCTTTGGTAGGCTTTAATTCAATGCCTGCATAGCCGATTGGCAAAATAATTCTACCGGTCAAAGTAGGCTTGATGGTCAAACAAGTAGAATTCAGGGTTTTGAAAGTCCCATCCACTTGTAACATCATTCTTGGAAGAGCATGCTTGCATGCCATGCGAGCTGTGGCATTAACTTACCACCAAGTAATGCAGTTTTATGTGAGCAAGACAATGTTGGGCATCGAAACGAGATACCTGCCATTAGAGAAGCTTTCCCTAGCTCTAATGATGGCCTCTAGGAAGCTGTCGCACTACTTCCATGTGCACATAGTGGTAGTATTGATCGTATTTCCTTTGAAGGCCTTATTTAAAAAGGCAAACTTCTCTAGAAGGATACTAAAATACGTAGTAGAGTTAGGATAGTTTGACATCAAGTTCCAACCTAGAACAGCAATAAAGGCCCAAACATTAGCAAACTTTGTTGTAGAGTTCACCCCAGGAAGTCATTCTATTTTCCCGGTTGACCTGACCAAGTAAACTAAACAAAGGGGGGAAAGTGTCATAGGAATAGCGCAACCCCCCACCACCAAGTAATAAGTTGACTTACTACCTCAAGCGGAGGAACCGTGCAATGTGCCAGTAGGCCTGGTAGTGGTTGCACCACCTACTGAGGTCAATGACACATTGCCAAGGGGTGATGAGGTTAGCCGCGTAACATTAAGCGCAATTTGCAATGATGTGCCTAAAAGGGAAATGGTAGGACAGTCGAGCAAATAAATTGTCGAACAAGTGATAGACAAAGACTTGGAAGAGATAAGTGAAGGTCCAGACCCCATGACATCGTCAGACCTATCTACTTATTGGAAGTTATTTGTGGGAGAGATGTGGAAGCTTTTTGTAGATGGAGCTTCCAATATGCATGGAGCTGGATTAGGCGTAGTCCTTATCTCGCCAGATGGCCTAACTTGTTAAGCAGGCGATCAAACTTGGGTTTCTAACATCCAATAATGAAACGGAGTATGAAGCACTTCTGGCCAGTGATGAAGGCTACCAAGCTAATGGTATACAATAACTCACAATTGGTGGTTGACCAAATATCTAACGACTATGAATCAAAGGACAACATAATGGCCAAGTATTAGGAGCTGGTCAGAACAGAAATCAAAAGTTTGAAGTTGTCAGGATAGAACAAATTGGCTGAGATATGAGAACAGCAAGGTAGATGAATTGGCCAATTTCGCATCAATGTCAAACGCTTCCATTCCAAGCCCTTTGTTGATCGACTTTCTGCCAAGGCCAAGTATTGAAGAACTTGAAGCGGCGGAAGTATTGTGCGCGAAGCTAGGACCATCTTGGATGGACCCCATCATCACTTTCTTGAAGGACATGATTTTGCCAAAAGACAGGAAGGAAGCAAATAAAATTCGAGCAAAGTTACAGCGTTTTTGGTTATCCCTATCTTTGGCACTGTATAAAAAGTCATTGGCAGGGCCTTACTTGAAGTGTGTGCACTCTAGCAAGGTTGAGGCTTTCTTATATAAAATTCATGAAGAATCTATAGAAGTCATTAAGGAGGAAGATCATTGGCCTACCGGACTATCTCACAAGTATATTGGTGGCCGTGTACGTAGGCAGATGTGGAGAAATATGTCAGGAAATGTGAAAAGTGCCAGAAGTTTGCGCACCAAATCCACCAATCGGCCAGGGAACTCTTGCCTCTAACTAGTCCTTGGCTTTTTACAATGTGGGGTTTAGATATAGTGGGACCACTACCAACCACATCGGGCAACAAGAAGTTCCTTATTGTGGCAACTAATTACTTCACTAAGTGGATAGAAGTAGAAGCGCTTACTTCCATCAAGGAGAAAGACGTCAAAAAGTTTGTCTGCCAGAACATTATCACATGGTTTGAAGTTCCAAAGGCCTTGATATTAGACAACAACACCTAGTTTGATGGGAGGATATTCAGAGGCTTCTGTGAAGAGCACAAGATAGAGTTCTACAATTCCACCTAGGCCAACCCACAAACCAATGGTCAGACCGAAGGATCAAACAAAGTGGTCTTAGATGGCTTGAAGAAAAGGCTAGAAAAGGCAAAAGGAAAGTTTGTTGTAGAACTCCTCTACGTCCTATGGGCCTACCAAACTACCCCAAGATAGTCAATAGGGGAAACACCATTTGCCCTAGCCTATGGCATGAAAGTAGTCATCCCTTTGGAAGTTGGCCTTCCCACTATCAGAAGTGAGAACTTAGACCCAAATTTGAATAGAGAAGCAATAACCTTGGAACTTGATCTTGCAGAAGAACGAAGAGAGGGGGCTCTGACTCACATTGCTTCATATCAGCAAGAGTTACCCAAAAAGTACAACAAGGCAGTGCACCTAAGGCAATTCAAGATAGGAGATTAGGTTTTACGCAAAGTCACTGGGGAACACTTTGGTACCTGGTGATGGCAAATTGGGACCTAATTAGGAATGATCATACAAAGTAGTGGGGCTAGTTGGAAAGGGAGCTTACAGCTTGGAAGATGTAGATGGCTAAGCTATTCCAAGACCATGGAAAGCTAAGTTGAAGTTGTTTTATTTTTAGCTTTGGCACTTGTAATTTTTTTCATCTTTTTGCTCGACATTAATAAAACAAGTAGTCAGTCTTCTTTTCAGACTTTTCCTTGTAGTTTTACTTGTATTACTTCGGTCTAAACTTTTTCAAAATCTTTGCCCAACTGGTTAGCTCAACAGAGTAGGTTAGCAAGATTGACCAACTTTTTGAAAATCTTTGACTAGTTTGCTAGCTCGGCAAAGTAGGTTGGCAGGATTGACCAACTTTTTGAAAATCTTTGCTCGGATGATTCGCTCGGCAAAGTAAGTTGGCAGGATTGATAAACTTTTTGAAAATCTTTGCCCAACTGGTTAGCTCGGCAAAGTAGGTTGGCAAGATTGATTAACTTTCTGAAAATCTTTGCTCGGTAAAGTAGGTTGGCAAGATTGACCAACTTCCAAAAATCTTGATCAAGCTGGTTAGCTTGACAAAAGGGGCACTTAGGCTTAATTGAAACATAAAACAAACTAGGCGAGCAGAAAGTTGTACAATTTCATTAATGTAAAGTTAATTACAGAAGAGGGGCAAATAGCCTAGTTACAAACAAAAGATGAAACGAAGAAAAAGAAAAGCAACAAAAACAAGCCATACAATGGTCAAATCACAAGATCATCTAGATCGGTTATGGTGCCAGTTTCACCCTCAGCCAGTACGACATTAGCACCACCTTCAACGGTTAGATCGGTGACATCTTCTTCGGCTGGCGACGCTTGGCTAGGGTCTAGCTGACAATTTTTGGCCTAGCTATGGGATTTGGCTGCCACGTTGGGTTAGTAGCTGTCAAGGCTAGAGAGGTATTGGGCGCCAGGGTTATCCTCATCCGCCTCTAGTAGTTTTTGTTGCACGGCAATGGCATATACTGCCATGTAACTTGGAATGAAATGTGGAGGTGGATTCAGGAAGGCCTCAAAATCAATGGGCTGACAGAGTTTTTCTGCTACCACCTTCCAGCCACACTTGAAGAAGATATCCTTGGTGGCCTCACATTGTTTAACATAGGCTTTCTCACCTTCAGTATAACCTCGGTCCTTGGCATCCTCTATCTTCTTTTCTAATGCCTTGATCTCGATGTCTTGCACATTTTTGAGCTTCTGCAGCTCGTGCAAATCTATTCTTCTTATCAACTAAAGCCTTCTGTTTGTGAGCATCAATCGTATGAACCTACTTGGCCAACTAATCTCGCTCGGTGCTTATCTCAGCTAGCTTTCCCTTAAGTTCTTTCAGCTTGGCATCCTTGGCAGTATTGTCAGTAATGGCCAGTTTGGCAGCCTTCCTCAAGTCCAAAACGCGTTGACGTGCCACTTGATTTTTTTTTGCATGGCTTACAAAGCACACTAGATATTAGGAAGACCTGAGCAAACAAAAAAGAAAAGAGAACAACCAAAGATTTAACACTCACCAGAACCAAGGACTTGGTAACCGACCTGATAGCCTTTAGCTCAGTCAGTTGCTCATGATTTTCC
The DNA here is from genome assembly GCA_022316695.1 of Camellia oleifera. Taxonomy (NCBI): domain Eukaryota; kingdom Viridiplantae; phylum Streptophyta; class Magnoliopsida; order Ericales; family Theaceae; genus Camellia; species Camellia oleifera. The sequence goes on from CM039319.1 coordinate 88,668,962, forward strand.
ATATCGGAAGGAAGACAGAGACTCTTAGCCAGGTTGAAGGCCAACTGGTGGTCCTTGTCAGCACAAATCGAGTCAGATATAGTCATAGCTCGGCCCTTGTAGATCAACGCTGGTACCCACACTAGGGGGGTAAAAGGGTTAGCCATTCAGTACGGCTCCCCTCTAGAGGAGTCTCCAAGTCGAACAGCTCGACATCCCACTACTCGATCTCTTCTTCGTCCACCAGCCGTTGCTTAGTAGGATTTGTTAAGGCCCTTTTGCTGGGCTAAGATGAAGAAACACTAGCCGTTGGTAAGGCAACAACTGTCCCCTCCTATGCTTGGTAGAACACGGCTCGGTCTGAGTATCAGCAAGTGCTGAGGAGGTTTGCTCGGTGATAAGGGCTCAGAGTGCTCTTATCTTGGCCATATCTTATTCTTTGATTAAGGGGATGGGGTTGATTTGAGGCAAGGAAGGATCAGGTTCTGGCGAGGGCTCAAGGAGAAACTCAATAGCTTTCCTTCTTCGCTTGCCGCTGTATCGATAGGTCGTCTCGAAGTTGAGTAGGCCAGTCCAATCCCCTTTTTTTATATCTCAATGCAACACGGAGAGTGTCCTGGTTTGCGTACACATAATTCTCCCTTAAAAGGTTCAGATCTGCAAAGAAAAACATCGACAACGGTTAGTTCAGAGAGATATAAGGCTACAATACAATCATTATAAAAAGTAAAAGCCGTGCTACGCATACCGGACCGTCCCTTTATTATGGTTAATATCATAGCCCAACACTAGAGCCTCTTAGTCTTCATAGTTACCAGAGACCCAAAGGAAGTCATCATTATACAAGTCTTTGTCCGGCGTCCTCTTGACGATCTTTTTACGGCCCCTTTTCACTTTCAAATAATAGCACCAACCGTTGTTTGTCTAACCAAGTGAATATTGTTGGAATATCTTTGGTAGTCCTAAATTTAGGCCTAGGCAACGGTTTAGCTTAGCTATACCATTTGTTATCCTATATGTGTTGGTGGAAAGCTGGTTTGGGTAAAGCCTTGTCTGCATCAAGAATTCGCGAATTAGGGGTTGGCCTAGGAAATGTAGGCCACCCTCTATTATGGACAGCATGGTAAAGGGACAGAATTCCGGTCTTACCCCAAGGTATTGTGTTTGGCTCGGCTAATCTGAAGTGTACATCGTCTGGAATGTTGTAGTCCCTACAGGAACTCGACTATGGTGCTTGGGGAGCTCACCATGAAGCGATACTTGCCCATGTGAGTTGTTTGTAAGCAATTCGGTGTGTTTTTGTTCAACCAAATGGCTGTTGCCAAGGGGCAATTGTGAAGGTGTGCCTGACAAATCCTAGTTAAGTCTGCACAGTCGAAAAGGAATTATATTATGCTCAAAAGGAATTGTGAGGTTGAACAATATTTTAGCTCGGCTCCAAAATACGAACAAGGGCTTAGTTTGGCAGGAATAAGCTGAGCAAGGGTTTAGCTTGATTGGACTGAAGGCAAGGTCTTAGCCCAGTTCAGGTTGTCAACAATGCTTTTTAGCTTTGTTGAACTGAAGGAAAATGTTTTAGCATAGTTCAGGTTATACATAATGTCTCTTAGCTCAGTGGGTTTCCCTAAGAGCATTACAAACAGGATGTTTGCTTGGTTCCAGTGTAATTTTGGATCAAACTCATGATTTTTTACTTGTTTTTCCTAGAACGGCCCATCCATCACAGAGAATAGCAGGCTAAGGGGCCTGTAGAGGCTTAATCTAACTCCAAGGCTAATTTTGCTCATTCCATCAATTATAAATGTTTTAACATGGTTTTATGGGCAAAAGTGAGCAAAAGATACCAAAATAACAGAAAAAATGCCAAGAACAGGAAGAACAATATCTGTAGCTATGGAAGAAATACTGCAAAGGAATGAAAGGCTTACCTTTTGGGATGTTAAGTCGGGTTCCAATCATCAACAAAGCTCCAAGGATGAAGTTAAATATGTCGCTACTGTGAAATCGTGCTGATCTGAGACAGAAATGCAGGAATTCAAAGGTGTGAGCACTATGGTTTCAAGGGTTTTTCACTAAAGAACATGAACAATAAAGATATAGGCCTTGTATGTATGGGCTATATATACTTGGAAAGTAGAAAGATTCAAATTTTGGAGAAGGATGCGTGAAGGCTGGAGCAGGCGTACCGGCACCACGTGTCCCAGAAAGGACGATGTGTCAGACGTGTCAAAGTAGTTGGTAAATGTGTTGTATGGCTGATGAGACCACTGTAGACCGAGCGAGTTTCGTGACCAAGCAGCTTGATTAGCTCCGTAGGAAGAAGTAACAAAGCTCGGTTCTAGAGAGTAATCCCAATCATTCGATGCAAATGGTATTAAGGAGCAATTGAGAGGGTAATTTGAGTAGCTAAATTGGGCCGAGCTAGTTGGAAGTGTCTTTAAGGCTTGGGCCATACAGTGGGCCGAGCTATGTCTTGAAGATAACAGTGTCTGGGCCGAACACTAGTAACTGCTTATGATCTTGAACCGAGCAGCCTTAGAATGGCAGTTAATGCCTTGATCGAGCTATAAAGAAGACGGTCAGACAAATAGAGATAGGGGTTTGACCGAGCTAGGAGAAGATCTGCTTAATGTCAGCATGATAACGTATCGTACAAGCTTTGCACTACTAAACTAGTGGCGGACAAAGCAAGAGTAGTCTGGTTACATGGTGAAAACTGAATAAAAAGTTGTGTCATCTTACTTGGCTATTATCTTTAGGAATGTAATTCCTATGAGGACTCTGCAAAGAAGAGTTAAAGTCATACTAGGATCGTGCCATGCGGAATCTACAAAAGCTTAAACCAAACCCTAATATCCGGTATTGCAATTCTTACTCCTGAATTGATAGAGCTTTAGTATCCTTACTTTATTTGCTGGTTTAGGCATCAGAGGGGTTTCTGGCATACAACCGCTGACTAGCTCACGTTTGTATTTTCAGTGATACGACGACGTTTGGAGAAGTGCAAGCTTGATTAACAGAATTATATGAGTGAAGTTTATTTCATACTCATACACTATTTTAATTACTTGTTAAATGGAACCATACTCTCTATAATCAAGGGTAATATCATGGTATACACCCTCAAAATTATGATGTTTGTGAGTTTGATTATTACAAATGACATAACTCAATATGGGAATTACAGCTTAAAAATAAAATAAAATTGAGTTACAACCAAGCAACATATGATGTATAACCAAACAATTCTTAAATCATAATTAAAAAAATATTATAATTAATATTATAATGTGTTATAACTAATAATATAATAAATCATAACAATTGATACAAAAATTATAAACAAGAGGGTATGTAATATACAATTCCCCTATAATCAATGCTAATGTTGAAAATGGACAGTGCTGTAAAATCACACCATGTGTTCTATTTTTTGATTGCTAATAATTATTGTTACCTTCCCTAATTGGATCGTAAACTATTTTTCATTTCATTCAATTTCCTTGCTTATTCTCTATAACAATTATTATATTTCAAAGATGGTAACAATTTAAATGGCTTTTCATAGCTTTTTATTTATTTAGGCATTTTTTGGAAGTAGAATTTTTGAATAATGTACAAAAACTAATTTTTATACTCACTAGCACTTTAATTAAGACATAACACATATATATGGATTCCATTACTTTACATAAGTCCTACTTAATATTATATATAATTGATGCGTTAGTTAGTATACTAGTTAGTATTCTTAACTTTACTCAGAATTTTTAGCTAAAATGCTACGGCAAATTATCAAATCATTATTTTTATTTTTTTGAACATATTTTTATAAAAATTTTAAAAAACAGTAAAAAAAAAAAAATCAATTTCAAACATGTTCAATTTCAAATAGTTTTACTTCTGGAAAATTAAACAATTAATGTATGTATTTTTTTTTTAGCGAATTTTGTAGTTTGTTGTTATAGTTTTAGTAGTGTTTCTTGTTTGGTGCTGTGTTGTTGTTGTAATTTTTTTTTTTTTTTTTTTTTTGTTCTGTATGATAATTTTTAATTTAATAAAACTAATTTATAATTTTTCCATAAAAATTGTATGTATTCTTATTCACATTTTGGCTATTTTTAAGATTTTCATAAATTAATTTTTATAAATATATTTTGGCTGTTTTTATTTATTGTTCGTACATGCTATTTAAACGAAGAGTTTTGCTTCTTGAGTTGGATTGGAGTGTGACTCAAAACAGTGGTGTTATGGATCCCAACTAATTGACTGAAGGGTGCTAGCAATGTACTGAGATTTGACTTAAAAAGTAAGTTAAAAGTAAATTTTAATTTTTTAGAAAAAAAATATATGTATAAAAAAATAAAGTGGAAACGCAATTTAAAAAAATTAAAAAATCCCCTTAAAATATTCATCCCCACAATCCCCTCACACACATAGAGATTGGGGATTGAGTGAGAAAAAAAAATAATAATAAAAAAAAATTAACCAATCAAAATTAAAAAAGATGAAGGAAAATGACGTTCAAAGAACGTTTCAACCTTTATTCATCCTCAAAATAAGCTTGAGTTGGCATCATACCTGTTTATTTAGAGCCTGCCACTGTACAAGCTTCTGACTTTCAAAATTATTAATACAGAGCTGCTCCGGATTCTAACTAATTGGCTGAGGAAAAGTCCGGATCCCAAAATTAGGATTTAAGATTTACTCAGAATAAGGTCTCGTTTAGAAATAAATTTTTTAAAATAATTTTTAAATTTTTTTAGTTAAAATATTAGATAAAAAAATTTAATATATTTAGAATAATTTTTGATTTTTTAAGAAAAAATGTGTACAAATTAGAGAGAAAATATAATCTTTAAATTTTTAGTATAGATTGTTAATTTTTTAAATTTTTTTAATAACTTTTTAACTAAAAAAGTCACTCAGCAAATGAGGTGTAAGTATTTACGGGAAGATTAAATTAATAAAATATGAGATTGATAAGTGAAAAGAATTTAAATAATTAATTATTATTTCTAAATAAATAATTTTAAATTTGTATTGTTATTGATTGGCTGAAAGAATTGTTGAGGACTGAGTTGGAATGCCAGCTATGTATTTCGGGCCCACCACTGTACATGACTTTCAAAATTGTTAAGAATAATGTTATATGTATAAATTAGTATATTAACTAATATATCAATTAATATCATGATATAATTTAAGAGATTTTTGATATTTATAATATAATTAATAAATAATATTAATGATAATGTCATAATTAATATTAATATACTAATATTGTGTTTGGTTGGAGAATTTAGGGAGGAATTTAGAAATAAAAATGAAAAAGGTAGGTGAAATATGAATTAATCATGTCTATATTTCATATAATTTCACACACTTTTTCTCTTTCTCTTTCTAAATCTCCTTCTAAATCTCCCAACTAAACACAGTATAAGTAGTATTGTATCACTACTAAATTGTTAATACAGAGCTGCTATGGATCTCAATTAATTGAAAGAATTATCGATACCTGAATTGGCATGACACCTCTGTATTTTGGGCCCACCATTATTGTATGAGCTTTTGACTTTCAAGCATCTCACCTGGAAAATGCCAACCATTTTTGTAATTTTTTTTTCCTTTTTTTGTTTTTGTTTTTTTAAATAAAAAATAATTGGTATAACAGCAAAATATGTGTAAATTATAAATACTCTCTAAAATTTGCTAAAATTACAATTTTTCCAATGGTTTTAGAAATTATATTACACCCCATGAAAATTTTAATTTCATTAAAAATGGTATATTTTATTAATAAATCATCAAATTAATTAATATTTTTTAATAATGTTATAAATTTATTTCAATTAATAATTCAGGTAATTTTACTATTGTATAGGAGAGCAATTATAAATTTTATTTTTTTAGTTAATTTTCTCAAATAAAAAAGTTCGACAAGTGAATGTTTGTAATTTTTCAAATCATACGAAACAATTGATATTTTAAATAAATCTCAAGAGATATATTTGTAATTTATCCTAAAAATACCATCGTTTTTATTTGAGTGTATTTTTTTCACCAAAAAAAAAATTAATTAAAAAATATTGCTTAGCAGTTGTTTTAGTTGAAATAATTTATATTTTCTGAAAAAAAAAAACACAAACAAACAAACAAACAAACAATTTTTGAAAATTTATTAAGTTTTATTAAGGGAGAATTACACATAAGCGGTGTGTCAGATTTTTTTTTTTTTTTTAACAAAAGAGTCATAATTTTTATAAATATTAATAAACTCTTTCCCTATTGTATAATAATTTTTCAAAACTCCTTTTGAATAGTAAATTTCCCTTACACATAAAATTTAGTATTATTGTAATTTTAACTTATTAATATGTATTTAATGTTAGGAAAAATTTCGATAAATCCCAATTTGGGGAATGTTGATCCATTTAGTCCTGTATTTTTTCTTATAAACCATTTGGTCCTATTTAATTGGCAAAGAATATTTTCTTGTGATTTGGCATGAGTGGAGTTTACATATTTACCCTTATGTGGGATTTGGTGTGATTTATTTTTGTTGATGTGTGGTAATGATATTAGGGGTAATGTTTTACATTTCCCTTTGTATGTGTGGGTTGTGTAGAGTGATATACGGTGGGTTGTTTTACAGTTGTTGATGTTGTTTTTCTTGAAACGTGGTAACCATTTTTCTAGATTGGTGGAAGTCTATTTGGATTGCTTGTTGTTTTTTGGTGTCGGTGGCTGTTCTGTGATTTTATGCGATGAGGTAAATGTTATTTAAGGGGCAGTTTTTTTCTTTCTAGGGTGTGGGTTATTTTGATTTTGATTTTGATTTTTTTTTTTTTTTTTGAGCCTGTACGCTGTTGTGTTGGTTTTTTCGGGGTTTGTGTTCCATTTGGGAGTGATGTTTTTCGGTTAAAAGGTATCGGTGGAATACTAAGATTTTTGTGCATTTTATAGGCATGGAGGTTTCTATTTATAAACACCCCATTTTTTACCGCCTATATGATTTGGGTGCTTTATTCTGAGCACTCGATGATGAAGGTTACATTGTGTAAGTAGTTTGAATTCTTAACAAGGGAATCCGAATTCGAGATCTAAACAATCCCAACCTGCCATACCCAAGGTGTTTTTACCTCAGAAACTCATTTTTGAGCACTGTGCCAACCTACATTGAACTGAGAGATAGGGGAACCACATTGGGGCCCGGCTGTGCCTCATTTGGGCCCGACCATGGCCATTGGGAACCGACCGTGCCTTTTGAGCGATAAACACTGTTCTTGACTGGAATCTGCCAGCTGTCTATTTTTGAAGATGTTTATGACCTATTTACCTCAAATTCTATAAACACAAGCTCAGACCTTTGTTTTGAGGGTTAGAAAAATTTCAAAGAGTTAAAAGACCTTTAAGAGCTCCTTCTTCTCTTGCAAGTCACCTTTGTGCTATCATATCATTCTTGAACTATATATATATAAACCATTAGGGCTTGGACTTGGAGCTTTGGTTGAGACTTTGGCACCATAATTCAAACTTGAAAGTGCCTTAGGATCTAGTTTGGTTAGCATTCTCTCTTCAAGAGATATAAGCTTGCCACCTTGTTCCTTGCTTTCATTTCAATCTTTATCTATCTTTTTCTTGTGTTTTCATACTATTTTGGATCAATTCCAAGTGCTGAAACTTGGGGTTAAAGAGCTACCAAAAGTGGAGGGGCTAATTACCCTTCCTTTAACCTTATCCCATAGCTCATATCCTTTGTTGTCCCACTCATTTCTTTGCTTTAAATACTGATATTCAGAGTTTTAAAAGGATGAAAAATGTGATTTAGAAGTCCCAAAGTGGAGGGGTTGGCCACCCCTCCTTAAGTTTGCTTACTAGCTTTGTATCCTCTTTTTTTTTTAGCTATCTTTTGTACTCATTTTTAGCATGATTTTAGGTACTGTTTTTTACATTATAGGGGTTGTTTAATTCATTTAAACAGCTTATGCTTTGAATATTATGTTTGTGGTGTTGTAAGTCCTCATGGATTTGGTTGTTTAGACCTTAGACACCAATTCATTTGAGTTGATAGCTTTCTTTACCTAGTTTTCACGCAAAGAGTCCCACTTTTGTAATAATCAACTTTGTGTAATCATCTCTGCAACCTCCCTCCATTCTATGTTTTTTTGATTAAAGAGTTGCATTTAACAAAAGGTTATTGTTCAAGCATAAGAAAGAGACCTTTCATGCTTAATGGTTTAATCTCTTCGAAAGTTCATTACCAAGGCATTACATCTCTCTTATGTTAAACACAGCCTCTTGTTTGTCATTCTTCTTTATCACTGGTGTATTTACTTCTAAGGGACTAACTTTCTAGTTAGGCCCTTGGAAATCACAAAGGAAGGGTTCATTATAACTTATTATCGGGTTTGGATTTAGAGTCATTATCGCCCTTTCTTGGGTTTAACTCCGAATCCCTTATCGCTCGTAAATGAGTTTGACTCCTCCTTTGTAGTTTCCTCTGAAGAAAAGGGCTTGAAAGGTCCATTTCTCAAGTTAAGTTGATGCTTGTTCATCTTTATTGCTTTTGGACAAAATGGAATAAAAGATAAGAAATAGAGAGGTAAAATAAAAAAGGCTAATGAAATTGGCTTAAAATTGGATTAAAACCGACATAAAGAGCTAATAAAATTGGTTAGAGACCAAATTCGTTGCTTTTAGAGTCATAACATACTAATTCGTGATGTTTGATGATTCTTGAGTCGTGTCGACCTCCCTTCTTGAATTAATTTCATGATAGAATGAGGTGTAATTTGTCTTTCATGGCATTCATTAAATTTTGTCCTAATGTGTCTAAAACTGTCACACAATCAACTTGCAACCATTGATGGTTTGAGAATCGAACTCGCTCCTCTCTTGAGTATCTCTATGATAAAGAAGAGCAGAAAGGACAAACATGGCTTAGGAATGCTCTGTCTGCACTGTTTTCACCTCAGAGCAAAAAAAACAGTTTTTTGCAACCAAAAAAAATCGGGCACGACCGTATTTGTTTAGGCCCGGCCGGGCATCGTTGTGGGCCAGCTGGGCTCCAAAGTTTGGTAAACAGAGCACTTTTTTTAAAATAGAGAGTAGTGGTTGAGGGTGAAACAAAACAGTTTCCTAGGAGGCAGATAGAGCAATTTCTGAAGGCTGTCTTTGTCAGAGCGTGTGGGATCCTTGTTCATTCTTAATATATTATTGTTCTCATATTATTGTTGTAATAAATTAGATAATTATTCATTTATTATTCATTTGAATTTGTAATAAGTAGTTGATTTGGACACTTGGACACTTTGAACCCTCCTGTGCGAGGGCAAATGTGTAATAATTTGTGTATGTCTTCTAACCCCTATTTCTTTCTCCCTTTTATTTATCCTCTTATCGTAGTTTTATCATATTTTCCTTAGCATTCTCCATGACTCGCATCCATTCGTTTTGCATGAATAAGGGTTCGGTTCATCATAGTAATCAATTGTCAATGTCAATTTCAAATTCCCTACTCGAATACATGTTTTATTGCATGACTTGAATTGACTCACATGCCATGCTAGTAGTCGGCCTATTAATTTCATTTTGTATGTGTTGCATTAGTCATTTGCATCGTTAGGATCACGTATTTTTCTAACTATTTTTCTTCTATTTTGGCTTGCCTCGATTGAGTACTAGGTGAGCATTTTTGCTTTAGCATATTGCATGTATGTTAGTGTTGCCATGTCAAGCATGTTTACCATAAGGCTATGTGCTTATTTGATATACCTCTTCAATGCTTGTGGATGAAGGCTTTTTTGCTTAAGTTGGGATGATTTGAGTAAATGTACATATGAGATTACTTTTTTAAGTGGTACATATTCAAAACACTTTTCAAAACAAACACGAATTCAAAACGTTCTAAATTAGTCTATACTTGTGTGCATCACATAGTAAAGATAGTATAATAATTAGAAGAGCATATAATGTACACCAAAATCACATCATGACTAATAGAGGCCGATCTTTGATCGGATGAGTGGGGTGCTCAATTCATGACCTTCCCCTCTCATATCTATGTTCCCGAGCCAAGATACTTTGGTTATGACGGGCAAGTGGCGTTTGGCACAAGTCACGAGTTTCCTACATTTTCCTAAAAAATATTTAGGTGGCGACTCTGTAATCTGGCAATACAGTCCATTTTGACATCTCCAACGATAAATGGATTTTCCTAAGATTTTTAGGAGTTGGACTCATTTGTGTTTATCTATTTCGCATTGCACTCATAAAACCAGATTCAGAACCACGGAAGTCCGAACTATAGGGCTACTGTATCCGAGAAGACTAAACCCCTCTGAGGAGCACGAAAAGCAAGCTACAGTTTCTGGCAACTCTACTGTGGACTTAGAGAACTTGACTTGGACTTTATGATATGAAATTTTATTTCCATATATAGGTTTTTTGCATTGCATTTGCATTGTTACTCTAAGTCACTGTATTTTCCATTTGTTATTCCTGGACGGCTTGTCGATCGTGGGCTCTGCCATGTTGGAAACACAACCCTTGGATCTAGATTACTGTCGTACCATTTGATCCTCCTTTCACTTCATGGTGTTAGGTATGAGAGATATATTAGGTAATCTTAACAAGGTATCCCTTTTTGACAATTTGGCCTAGCTACATATAGTAAAACAATAGTGACTGTTCCAAATTAGGATAGGATGCCGCCCATATACAGGATGTTGTGAAACTACTTGCTTGAAGTAGTGAAACTTAGATCATGTCAAAAATCTAAGGCAGGGTAACCCTATCTCCTCATAGGGGCGTTTTGGCTCTCTTTTACCTGATATGTACTTTACAGTGAAACTGTGCAGGAATGTTCATATCAACAGTACAAGTTGATATTAGTTTTTGGGGGTAGAGTTTAGTGGGAATTACAATACTTCAGCTGTGATTATGTCTGTCACAATTAGGCCAAAGTGCCTGTCCGTTTTTTTTTTTATTATTATTATTTTTTTCTCTTTTCCTTTGCTAGGTCGTTTATAATCAAAGCTTCAAATAGACCCGATATCGCCCAAGTTTTGTGGGCTTGCTCTAACAGACTTTGCAAAATCCAAGATCTTGTCAACGGTCAGCCAGCATTAGTCTCTCTCTCACTAGTTACTCAGAGAAGAAGAAACAGGCAGTTATCATCACCAACACAGATCATTCAGCAATCACCTGTCCGTCTCACCAACTTAGCTCACCAGCACCTAACTCTCCCAGACCCATAATGGCGCAGAGTGCAGAGGTGGTAACTGCTCTGCTGGCAGCTTTCCAGAAAACCATAGATACCTTGAATCAAAGGATAGCCGCACAGGATGAAACTATTGCTGACATGAGACGCTTATCTGGGGCATCAGCATCTACTGTACATCCAGTCCCAGCTGCCTAGCTGAATCTTGATCCACCTCCACCAGTTAAAAACCCTCAGGTCCCGGAGCCCCAAGAGATATTTGCACCAGCCCCAGCTTTCAAACATCTAGCACAGCTCCATGAGGGACTCCTTCCCTTCAACAACAACGACAGTGATCCGGCTATGATCAAAATCGCCAGGTTAGAGAAGGTGGTTAAAAAATCCTTAGGCCTTAATTACATCCCAGATATTGAAGACGGTTATACCAAGGCCTCGGTCAAACTACCGGAAAAGTTGAGAATGTCTCACATCGATAGATTTGATGGTAGTGGAGATCTTACTGTACATATTCATCTTTTCTTGGATGTTCTGAGACCAATGGGCCTGACTCGAGCTTAGAAACTATCATTGTTTGGAAGAACTCTATCAGACGTGGCAGGCATCTGGTACGCTAAGCTGGAGGGCTCGACGAAATGAAATTAGGAAGAACTGTCTGAGGGATTTGTCAACCAATACTCATATAATACTCAGATAGAAGTAATAATCAGCGAGTTGGAAGCGACCACTCAGAATCCCAAGGAACCCTTCATCGAATTTGTTGCAAGATGGAGGGCAAAGGCAGCCAGAATGATGAATAGGCCCACAGAAAGGGAGCAAGTCTGGTTGGTAGTTCAAAATCTTAAACCGGATATGTTGCAAAGAATGATAGTTGCACCACTGTCCACAGTTTGCTTCTTTACACGAGTTGGGGGTCCAAATTGAAAGCGCATTTAAGAAAGGCATCATCCTCGAGAACCAACGAGCCTACGAAGAGGCCGTTCACCAGGAGTACCAATGCTATCAGTAGCACCATTCCTCGACTTGCAGAGATTAGCACCTGTCGCCGTTGCGGCCAACATGGTTGATCCCTTCGCCGGTACAACTTCACAACCCACTGGTCCAAACTGAAACCAAAAAACCTTTACCCCTCTTCACATGAGCCCAACCCGTGCTCTTAAACTACTAATGGAAAAGGGGCACCACAAACCCCTTGACCTCTCCCTAACCCACTTCCACCTAGACATGATCCCACTAAATATTGTTTTTTCCATCAAACAGCACTGGTCACCCCACCGATTGTTGCTATCGCTTACGTCATGAGATCTACGATCTCATCGACAACAAAATCATAGCTCCACCCGCGAAACCAAGTGTGACCACCAACCTACTTCCCATCCACAACCGAGTCCCCCTACCTAGAAACGTCAACCTTATCCATACACTACCGCCTAACTTTAACCCCAGCGCATATATCACCAGATCTCATCTACCTAAGCCTGAGGTGGTTATCCGGAAAGCACGGATATGTGCATGATGGATATAACACCCAAAACCCAATCAGGGCCTGTGGTGGCAGAAGCGGAAGAGATGAGGAATGCACCAGAAAAATGGTTGTCTAACACCCAGCTTATAGAGAAGAGGGCCTCATTCGCAAAAGAGTATGACCGCAGTCGGTACATCATCGCTATTGACTAGCCAAAGCCCATAATCATACTGCCAGACTCCCTTAGCATCAATGCCATTGAGGAAAATGAGCTAGGGCAAAATCTGAATAATTGGCCTGGGCAAGGTCTTGATGAGTTGGTAGAATTAGAAGAAGACCTGGCAAAAGTAGAGGAAGATCTGGAGAACCTCTTCTTCGACGAAGAGGATTGGGGCAACGTTCAGATCAGGTGGTGGGATCTAAGCCAGCCTGAATCCAGCAACGAGTGGTTGAGTAGCGAAGAGGAATCCGATATGGAGGAGCAAATGAATAAGAATCTGAAAGTAAAGGAACTTGGTGAAAGTAGTAAGGCTGAAGTCATGCCTATGACTGAGCAGGAACGAGCATTAGAACAATTCCAACGAGAGAGAATAGAGGAAATACAGAGCAAAATAGCCCAAGAGCAGGAAAAATAAAGAGAAAGGAAGGGACCGAGTCAACAGCGGACGATGTTCGAACCATGGAAAAGCTCGTATGGGAAACTAGTGGCAAGGGGAACATGCCAAAGAAACTCAGATAGTATGGAAAGATAGATATTGAATCAGCCGCATAAGAGGAGTGGTGTGCTGATGGAGGAAAGCGATGTGAATATGATCCTGGTGGAGGGCCAATAATAGCCCGACAATGGCTGCAGGAGAATGGTGGGAAGATAGGAATTTAAGCCACGCTTATACCGATGAAGAGTTAAAAGCTGATATCCCTTATGATACGTGGTATGCAGATGAGATTAACCACATGACCCAAAGTAGTTAGTATTTTAAACCCTTGGCTCTAGATCAGCCATACTCAAAAGGGTTGCATAAACAAAAAAATAAATAATTTACAATATAATTAATTTTAAGCTTACAGAAAATGTAAAACATTTGATATTTGTTTCTACAAATAAATAAATAAATAAGATTGTAAGTTCCAATATCGATATACGAAGAAGATATCACGTACTCACCCTCCCCCCTCCTAACTATTTTCTTCCACATTGAGTAGGATAATGAGAGCAACCTGAAGCATGCTTGGTTAAAGCATAGTCACACTCTTAACAACTCAAAAAGAGATGGCTGCAACATAGGATAAGAGCAGGCAAAGATCTTGTGTTCACTTTTCATTGCATACTTGACCATTATAATACATGCACGTGTTTGGTCTACTTATTGTGGAGTTCGGACACATGCGAGGAGGCATTTTGAGGATACAAATATTTAAGTTACACTCACTGTAATAGCATAGAAATCCAAATCCTTCAATACTCACTTATTCAAAAAAGGTACTTTTGCAAGAGGAATAGAGGAAGAAGAAAAGGTTAGGCTAAAGAATCTCAAGATAAATCATTACAAATTACAAGAATGAATTCAAAAATCAGATATTGATGCATGCTGGCTTTTCATAATAATAATCAGAGCAATTTAGGAATTAAAGAAATTATTTGCAATGTTCAGTTTTCAAGATTAACTTGAAAATAAGGGCCTTGTTCACTAGGTGAGAATTCAAGCAAAAAATAATTTTTTAATTTTTTTTTTTTAAAAAAAAAGGTCTGGTCATCTAATTAATAAAATTTCCAAGAATCACGCAGGTCAAAAAAAAGCCCCAAGAATCACATTCCTACAAACATCCCAATTCCAACGAAATAAACAAGATTTAACTCCAACCCAAATCAGTAGAAATAACCTGTAGCCTATATTGTTTACATGAACTTAAGTTAGGACTTTCAATTAAAAAGTTATATCACCTACTTCACTAGGAAACCTAGTTCAAGAGCTAAGGCATAAAGTAAGAAGGGAAAAAGCCATCCCCGAATGACCAACTGTCGGGTAAGCCTTCACTCATTACTCTTTCATTCATCATTTAAACCCAAAAAATCAACACACAAGAACAACATAAAGGAATAAATCAAGTTGTTAATTTAAATTATTTAAATAAATAACATCTAAATAAGAGCATCTTCAAATTAGTCAACTTCCCCAAAATTGTACTTTCAGAAAATAAAGTTTCCAAAATATGGGTTCTCTACAAAAAGGAAACTTTCCCAAAAATAAGTTTTCAAACAAAAGATTCGTACAAGGAAAAGGAAAGTTCCCTAACTAAAAAAATTTTAAACCGTGATGATTCCTAATCATATTCAAACACAAATGGCTACTTAAGAGTTTAGGATTTAGGATGTTGATCTACATTCTACATGATTTTATTTTATTTATTTATTATTTATTTGATTTTTACATTCTACATGATTATTTATACCATCTCAAACTATTTTCGCTCAGTTAATCTTCAGTTAGTGCCCCTTCCAAAATTTCATGAATGCATGCATTTATTATACTAAATTTCCTTATAACACCACTCATCAATCTCAACATTCTCATTTAAACTAAATCCATTTTTTGAACTTGTGTCTTCGCCTCCCCACATTTGCAAAATACAACAAAACTAGCCTTGCAGTAATCCTGTAGAAAATTTTCTTTAACTTAGCAGTAATTGTACAATTACACAATACTCCTGGTGTATTCTTCCATTTCATCCATTATGCTCCAAGTTTATTGGCCATATCCTCCTGATGTATTCTTTCGTTTCGTTCATCATGCTCTAAATTTTTTAAGGCAAATCCTTGTAAGTTATAAAGTCAATACATCAACAAAAACTTAAAAAATAATGTAACACCACTTATGCATATGTACTAACTATGGTTGTTTATTAAGAGTTCAGTCACTCCAATCTAGAACAGACCCCTCTTTACTTAAGTCTGTAGTAGCCTTATATTCTTCTAAATAAAACTAGACTAACTGAAACGAAATCACATATGATAGCTCTTAGATTGCAACAAATCAGGCCAACAAGTATGTATATTGTTGCTTTTATATGACATATTCGCACCTCATGTCAACTCACAAGCAAAACAAGAACTTCAATGGCTAGATCAAATGACAATGAAACCTAATTCATCACAAAAAACTAAATTGCATGAGCAAATCAATCAACATACTTCAGTCAACCATTGATAATAGTTAGAAAGATTACCTGCAAAGAGTTGAACACAAAATTAAGAAGTGGATGTGCTGGCAATGAGCTGGGGGGAAATCTCTGAGAAGCACCCAGCTCGAACCCGAATGTAGGAATGGCACAATTAAATGAGCATAAGACATGGAGACCTAAAATATGTGAAAACTACAACATTTATCATGCCAAGTATAGGTTGGGGGGGTGTGGTTTGTTAAACGGTGCCTGGATACTTCAAATCAAAACTATTGGAGCACAAACAAAATATAAAATTCAAAAAATAACACCCAAAAAAAAAAAAAGGTCCACAATTCTTAGTATTAAAATAAATATTTGCAAGTTATTCATCAGGAAAGGGCAATTGCACATTCTTAACAATTTTCTTACCCAACTCAATAAACAACACAATATCTTTTTGTTCCTCTCATGCAGTTGAATGCCAGCATCAAGTATTTCCTCAGATTGCTACAGTAGAAACTCAATAACCATAGGCGTACACAAAAGAAGCTGCTTTTAACATATGAATACATACATTAACAGTTAATGAAGGCCAAATTTGCAATTTCTTTATATGTATATGTGGAGAAGTGGTTTGGAAATACTCTTCTGATCTTGGGGGACGCTAGTGATCCTCTTCTAGTCACCTAAAAAGAAATAAACACTCCAGTCGAGGGTGCCGGAGTTAGCACTCCGACGGGCAAGTCAGTCTTTACACTCAAGTTTTCTTATATTCTCAATTAAGTACAATAGTTCTCACATACCTCTTTCTAGCTGATGTTCTTCTATTTATATCTTTTCTTTCTTGGGCCTCAGGATTAGGTCCATTTCCAATTCTCTATTCGGCATATTTTGTAGTAGTCCGCTCTCTACTCGGCCCATTGCTTAATCGACTATTTGGTCGAGTAGAGTTGCATTCGAGCGTGTGAGCATACGCCGAGTACCACGTATTTTGACTCTCCCAGGTTCGACTATCCGGAATCTCTATGACTCCCAATACTCGGCCCCCACAATTGCCCCCCGAGCACTCCACTAACGACAGTTGGTTGGAGTGTTTGGCTTCGAACTCAAAAAATCAGAGCTGAAATTCGACGGCTGACCGTATTCCAACGCAAATGTCTGAACACACGCTTCTCGGTTATCATTTCAACTTCCTGCCTCTTCGTACACTTCTATTTATTGTGATTTAAAATTTCGACGTCTTTTCAAATACATACACGCTTTTAGACGCTCGTCGCTGGACTGTCTTCCAAATTACCTCTGCAACTTCCTTTTCTTCTCTATCATCTTCACCTCTTGTAAGTTCTCTCATTCTTTTCTTTGAATCTCTTTTCTTGCTTTGTTTTTGGCTTAGCATATCCGTATTGGCTGGGGGAAATGGCGAAACATTTGAAAGATCTCCTCTCACTAGATCGAATTTCTGGCTTCCAACGCCATTTCTCCATTCCTGATGACGTTCGTCTATCACTTGTGACAGACGGCACCCTCGATATGGAGAGGGTTAATGAAACCACGATCGTCTTCCCTCTCCTATTAATTGCAGAGGGTGGAGTCCGTTTCCCCCTTCACCCACTTCTTAGGGTTGTGCTCTGCCATTGGGGCTTAATCCCTTCCCAACCCAACGTCAACTTCTTTAGAATCGTGATGGGGATTATCGCACTAAACCGTTGCCTTAGGCTTAACCTTGGCATTCCCGTTATTCGGCATTGCTATGCCTTGGCCAAGTCTTCTAATCGGCACGGGCGTTATTTCCTTAGGACCAAAGACACCGACCATCAACTAGTGACTATGCTTTCCAGCTCTGGGAAGCGAATCGATGATGTTATGGTTGTCGTCCAAGGAAACTGGGAATTTGGCGAAGGCGAGGATCGCCTTAATCATATTCCTAGACAGAGGAGCGAACCAGGTGGCCGTGTAGATTCTTTTATTTATTTATTTTCTGTTATATTTATAAAGCTTCATTTTCGGGACCTCATGGTTTTTCTTATGCAGGAAACGATTTGAAGAAAGTCCTAACCTCAACCGACGACGCTGTTCTTTCGAAAATCAAGGTTGTGCTCAAATATTTCGGCCAGCCGAGTCTTCAAAAAGCAGGAGGAGGACGGCCCACATTCTGCTCCACTACGAGCTGACTTATACAACCTTTTCGACGGCAGAAAAACATCCCAATTCCGAAGGGTGAGGAGTTTCTTACCGCCCTTATCCTGACTCATTTCAAAAATTTGAGGGAGGTCGGTTTAAAGGGATCAGATTCGGAGCGACCGGAAGTAGCTGAGGCCAGCCGAGTTAGACCAATCCGTAGCCGAAGTCGATGAGGCTTTAAAATTAACATTTGAAGAAGCCAGGCCTCAATTCAGTCGATCCTCCTTCCACTTGACGATATCTTTCAGGGTCTGGAGGACCTTCCCAGGTGTGTACCCAGAAGATATGGCTGGATTGAGCCTCACTAAACTTGCCAATAAGGCAAACGCGGAAAGGATAGGCCGCGCGGCGAAGGGCGGAGGCCATTCGGGCTATCGAATCTCAGCCCTCCCTGCCTACTGGCGAATCTCAACCCTCTTTGTCCGTTATTGAGGAGGAAACAGAAAAAAACCGAAGTGCCGAGGCAGAACCGGTTGTGTAGGCAAGTGTAGAGGCTGAGCAAAGGGTGAAAAAGCACCCTGCCGAGGTCCAGGCCGGCTTAGAAAATGACCGTGCCGACAAACAACCTCGTTTAGAGGAATCAGATGTGATTGTACCTTTTATTATTCAGCCAAAGATAAAAAATACGCCGATCTCCTCCGATGCTTCGGTAATCAAAGACCCAGCGGTCGCACTCAGCATGGCTATGTTCGTTTCTCTACCTGCTGACAAGGCAGCTTTTCGGGCAGAGCCGGATCTGGTTGCAATTGCGTTGGCCGCACAATCAGCTCTTTTGGTATATATCTTAACTTTGTCGTTTCACTTTATGTAAATATTGTTTTGGTCTTAACTTCCTGTTTTGCAAGCCGTCAGAAGGATAGCCGAGATGGGCCATCGCCATCACGATGCCGTCGAGCAGATTGGCCATTTACAAGAGGAGGTTGAGGGCCAAAGGAGTAAGGCCGAGTTCGAGGTTTTGAGGGCGAAGATGGAGGGCACCCGCGCCGAGGCTGAGATGGAAAGAGCCTGCAACGCTGAAGAATTGAGATTAATCGCCGAGAAGAGGGCGGATGAGAGCGACAACGCGCTTAAATTGGCCCAAGAGGTGATCTCTAAATTGAAGGCTGAGTTGGAAGAAATAAAGAAGGCGAAGGAAGCAGCCGACCTGGAGGCTTCCAGGGCATTCGACGTCGAGAAAAAATCTATTTTTGATGAATACGTAGACGAAGTCCCCAAATTTGAAAACCGAGAATTCAAACACGGCTGGCTCAAAGCCCTTGCTGCTGATGTGACATTGGCTACGCCAATTCCACACGAGCAAGTGGATATTGAGCCGCTGGAGTCTGACTTCGAGGACTAAATTAGGCGGCTCTTGTTTTTGTTTTAGGAATTTTCAGCTTTTTACAACTTTTTGTTTAGTAGTTTTCATATGTAAAATGGCTACAATTTGTGCCCAATTTACTTAATGAAAATTCCTTTTGCACTTTGCTTTTGTTTGTGCTAAATTGTGTTATTGGATCATTCATTCATGTACACTTGCCGACTAAACAATTAGGCAATTTTAACACCAAAAAGTCAAAAATTAGCACATGGAGTGGCTGTGGCACATATCAATCGGCATGGGACTAGATGCTTTGCCGGTTAGATTAATAAATCTGCTCTTGCCCCAGCTAGTGCATGAGCTCCAAAGCATTAATCCATTATTGCCGTTTAGATAATTAGGCCATTTTAACTCCAAAAACCGAAAATTAGTACATGGAGTGGCTGTGACACATATCGATCGGCATAAGGCTAGATGTAGGTTAGATTAATAAATTTGTCCTTACTCTAGCCAGTGCATGAGCCCCGAGGCATTCATCCATTATTGCCGTTTAAATGATTAGGCCATTTTAACTCCAAAAACCGAAAATTAGTACATGGAGTGGCTGTGGCACATATCAATCGGCATGAGGCTAGATGCCGATTAGATTAATAAATCTGCCCTTGTCCCAGCCAGTGCATGAGCTCCGAGGCATTCATCCATTATTGCCGCTTAGATGATTAGGCCATTTTAACTCCAAAAATTGAAAATTAGTACATGGAGTGGCTGTGGCACATATCAATCGGCATGAGGCTAGATGCCGGTTAGATTAATAAATCTGCCCTTACCCCAGCCAGTGCATGAGCTCCGAGGCATTCATCCATTATTGCCGTTTAGATGATTAGGCCATTTTAACTCCAAAAATTGAAAATTAGTACATGGAGTGGTTGTGGCACATATCAATCGGCATGAGGCTAGATGCCGGTTAGATTAATAAATCTGCCATTGCCCCAGCTAGTGCATGAGCTCCGAAGCATTCATCTATAATTGCCGTTTAGATCAGCATCCGTCTTTTGGAGTTTAGCGTTAATGAAGTCGCCTCGGGGTCGCTGCAAGCATTACAAATAAATGGGATGGACTCTTTGCGCCAGTAACTCCCCTTACTGTGTTCAAAATCAATTTAAAATCATTTGTGGCGTAGGTAAGTGCGAATGTCAAATAGAGTTTTCTTCAACAGCAAAGAACAAGTGCAAACTTTGGCTAAGCTTGATACTGCAATGAATCGCGACAGCGAACCCACCCGTGCGGGAGGTAGGGTGTCCAAAGAACGAAAAAAGCGTTAGCCTCCAAGTCGTAGAAGCAGATCACTCCGCAAGGAGAAACAGAAATGGAAAAGTTCTCCGCGACCACGACCGCGCCCGAGAAATGAGGCCGACGTGGCACCGCGACCGTTGAGTTTCGCAGTTTTTGTAGGGAATAAACCGATGATGGAGGCGGACTCCATTATCAAGGACCCAGGTGTGGCGGTCGAGTTTGCTCGACAGATTTTTCCACCGGAGGTCCAGAAGTCAATGATGGGTCGACAGGATTTCGACGTATTTCGAGAGGGCATCCACGAGGCGTTTAAAGGGCTGTATACCGCCTATGAAGTCAGCATGCGCTTGCGCGCCGCTCGACGTGAGATAGAGAAGAAGGAGGAAAGAATCCGCAGTTTGGAGGCTCGCGCGGAGAAGGCCGGGCGTGAGCTCAGGGAGCTCAGGAAGGCTTAAACCACTGAGCCGCATGCGATAGGTCAATCCAACCCGATCATGGATGAAAAGGTGACTCAACGGCTGTTGAGTCATGCCATCGCTGATCGAGATACGGCAAGCATGTTCGCCGTAGAGAATGCGAGGAACATGGGGTACGAAGAAGGCTTCTATGCGGGCCGGAAGGTTGGGATTGACAAAACCAAAGAGAATCTTGTGGAAGAGGTCTGCCGATGCGAGAACCGGGGGTTTAGGCACGGTTGGATCGAGGCACTTCAAACCGCGGAGACTCTCCAAGCAAAAGGTGTTAATTCGGCATCGCCGCTATACCAGCGTGATCATTTACCCTTCTCCGCTTTTGAAATCGAAAAGAGTGACGATGAAAGAGATGCCGCATAAAAACTATATAAACACAGCTTGCGTTAAAAATTATGTAATCATTGACTGATTGAATAAAAATGTTTTATTTTTCATGTTTGTGTTTCTTTATAATCTTTGTTCGGCACGCATATGTTTGCATGTTTGCATGTTTCTTTATAAAATGTTTCTTTAAAATGTTGAAATGAACGTATTTCAGATGATTGAATAGATATTGATCAGTTTGAGTTAATCACAATCAAGCATTTCATCTCGAATGTTTTTATGCTTTAACGTATAAACGGGTTTTGCCGGCTCGATATGAGAGCTTTCTACATTAAGTATTGATCGGCATAATTATGTTATACACGGCCCGAATATGCGCCGATGGGGCTCCGAATTTGGAGGCTTTATCAGCCCAAAGACGTTACACGCCGATGGGGCTCCGAATCCGGAGACTGGCCAATCATGATATCCACGAAGAGAGCTCCAAATCCGGAGGCTTTATCGGCCCAAAAACGTCATGCGCCGATGGGGCTTCGAATCTGGAGACTATTTGGCCAATCGTAATATCCACGAAGGGCGCTCCGAATCCGGAGGCTTTATCGGCCCAAAGACTTCATACGCCGATGGGGCTCCGAATCCAGAAACTATTTGGCCAATCGTGATCCGCAAAGGGCACTCCGAATCCGGAGGCTTTATCGGCCCAAGGACGTCATGTGCCGATAAGGCTCTGAATCCGGAGACTATTTGGCCAATCGTGATATCCACGAAGGGGGATTTGAATCCGAAGGCTGTATCGGCCCAAAGACATCATGTGCTGATGGGGCTCCGAATCCGGAGACTTTATTTGGCCAATCGTGATATCCACGAAAGGCGCTCCGAATTCGGAGGCTTTATTTGGCCAATCGTGATATCCACAAAGGGCGCTCCGAATTCGAAGGCTTTATCGGCCCAAAGACGTCATACGCCGATGGGACTCTGAATCCGGAGACTTTATTTGGCCAATCGTGATATCCACAAAGGGCGCTCCGAATCTGGAGGCTTTATCGGCCCAAAGACGTCATGCACCGATGGGGCTCCGAATCTAGAGACTTTATTTGGCCAATCGTGATATCCACGAAGGGTGCTCCGAATCTAGAGGCTTTATTTGGTCAATCATGATATCCACAAAGGGCGCTCCGAATCTGGAGGCTTTATTGGCCCAAAGACGTCATGCGCCGATGGGGCTCCAAATTCGGAGACTTTATTTGGCCAATCGTGATATCCACAAAGGGTGCTCCGAATCCGAAGGCTTTATCGACCCAAAGACGTCATGCACCGATGAGGCTCCGAATCCGGAGACTTTATTTGGCCAATCGTGATATCCACGAAGGGCACTCCGAATCCGAAGGCTTTATTTGGCCAATCGTGATATCCACGAAGGGCGCTCCGAATCCGAAGGCTTTATTGGCCCAAAGACGTCATGCGCCGATGGGGCTCCCTATCTGGAGACTATTTGGCCAATCGTGATATCCACGAAGGGCGCTCCGAATCCGGAGGCTTTTTCAGAACACCGTTGAACTAGAATTTGTAAATAGGGATCTTTGCATTACAGAAAATGAGATGTACATGGCGAATCATTAAGAACAAGCATCATGTCCCACAAGTCGGGTCAATGATAAAATTTGCATAAATGCGTGGAATTCCAAGGCCGCGGCAGACTCCTTCCTGACATGTCTTTCAGCCGATATGCCCCTACTCCTGCGATCGAATCAATCTGATACGGGCCGTCCCAGTTAGGAGCCAATTTTTCATCAGCCGGTTTCTTCGTAGTTGGTAGTACCTTCTTCAGGACCGACTCTCCTGATGTGTAGCGGCGCAGCTAAACACGTTGATTGTACGACTTAGCCAGTTGCTGTTGATACTGCGCCATGGACGCGAGGGGGCAGTCTCTTCGTTCTTCAATCAGAACCAAATCTAAGGGAAATAATAAAACAAATTTTCTTGAACAGAACTAAAACAAAATGAAAATTTGAAACAGAGAAATAATAAAACTGAAAATAAATTAGTTACTTACCAAATTAATTTCTTGAACAAATTTTCTGATCAAGTCCAGTATTTAACACTGTGTTCTTAAGACAGATTCGTCCTCTCCGCGGTACTTTCAGATTGTGGATGTCTATCTCCCAGGATAAAATGATCAACAATAAACAATAGCAGCACTACAAATTGTTTGCACAACGAACACATTTTGTATATACACTCTTTCTCACAGAAAATTAATGTAATTAATGTAACAAAATGCAGAGATAATTGGTAGCAAAGAAGAACAAAAATTGGAGTGAAAATCTAAATGAGGGACTGCCTTTATATAGGAAAATTCGTGACTGTAAGGTTTAAATTAAACAGGTGCAAAACCGGTTTGAATTAAACAGGTAGTATCATACCTGTTCGGTTTAAATGAACAGATACAAATCTGTTGGGTTCAAATTTTGAACAGATAAAAACTGTATTGCACAGATTTGAAAATTAACAAATTTTATAAATAAATAAAAAATATATTTACTAATGTGTCATATAATTAAAAATAATAAAATTAAAACAAAATCCAATTCAATAATACGATAAGTATCGCATAATTAATTAAGAAAATATATATAATTTATTATTTATAGAAGGAATTATATCCCAGTGGGTCAGAAAAGTTTTTTTTGCCCAAACATAGTGTAGCATAACTTGCAACCCCCCCTCCCTCATGCATTTCACTAACACTATCACAAAATTACTTGCATCAAATATATTTTTGTAATTTTTTCCCTCTGTCCTACTGTACTGTAATTTTCCCTTATTTATATAACACTTTTATTTTTAAGCAATCCTATGTAATGTTAGATTAGTGTTAGGATAATGATTTGGGCATATTTTGACAATTAGAAAAAAGCCAACTTATTGATTTATTAACTTATTTAAATTATATCACTTTTTTATTTTTTTATATGTTTTTTTTTTTTAAAAAAATAAAAAATTAAATTTTTTCCTACCTCTCAAAATTGGATCATTAGATTAGTGTTGGAGTCATATGATGTCATCAAACACCCACAGTTATAAAAAAACAACTTAGACTATGGCCTCTTTTGGAAAGCTGGTTAAAAGTCAATTTCTAACTTTTTACTCATTTTTAGTCATATTATCTTTCATATAATTTACCCACAAAAAGATAAAATAAATTAAAAAAAATTAAAAAATCAACTTTTACCTGACTTCCCAAAACATCCCTATGTTTTGTTGCCATAAAATAATTGAATTAGTTGATCACCCTCAAACCAATACTTTCTTCATTTCCAAACAGAAATGGATCTAAGATTATGTCTTTGGAGACTACTCTATAGTTTAAAAAATTAAGGGGTACTCTATATAATTTTAAAATTATCTATAAAAAATTTGAGAGTACGAACTCTTATAATTTTAAATTATTTTAAAATTTTTAATATAATATATAATATTTTCCAAATTTTTGAATCCCCCGGCGATCCATCATTGTTTCCAAATCCCTTCTAGTATTGCTTTTGAGAGGAGGTTGACTGTGTCATTTTTAATACAGAAATTGTAAGGAAGATGGCCGTTTAATTAATATAGAAATCTTTAACAGTCATTAAATTCTAGAAATTTAATTCTTGATTGTTTCCTTATTATGTAGGAACCCGTCATCGCTATGTTTGAATTTTTTCCACATTGGTAAACAAATTGGAATAGGCCTGGTACGTGATTTCAATAAAATATACTTATAAAAAAATTAGTTACTCGAATATCGATTATATTTTCATTAAATCACATTCATATCTAAAAAATTAAACAAAAATATGAGGCAATCTTTATTTTACCTTTTGTAATTTGGATCATGTGCAGTTTATACACTTAACGTTTAGAAATAACCATACAATCCCCACATAGTTTGTAGACTGAAGTGTACAATTAAACACCGTTTTAACATTTTGTCTAACTTAACACTAAGTGAGAAATATGTGATAAACATAAAGGGATTATATGCTCATTTCAAATTTCAATAGGATAAATCGCATATAAAATAAAGTACAGGGGTTAAAGTGTAGTTTATCTTTCAAATAAATGACGAAAATATAAGAATACTTTAGTCTTTTTTATTATATCATTAACAAGTCTAACGGTACATTTCAATTCACAAACCATGAGAAAATTATGTAGTAATTTATAAACGTCACATTACTTATCTAGTTTTTTTTATATTTTTTTCAAAAAAATTAAAAATTAAAAAATTAACTTTTAACCAATTTTTTAAAACAACCCTAAATAAAATGACTGAGATGGGATATATGATAAGATTATAAGTTATTCACGAAATAATAATGGAGATAAATAATGGAAAAAGTGAGGTATTTCTTATATTTGGTCAGAATAAAATATAATTATTTTTTACTATAAGATGAAAAAAAAAAATCGGAGTGGCATCATTTTTTTGATACAACACTATCTATAATATTATTTAACTCATAACTTATTTCTATCACATCACATTTTTATTTTTTTACACATTTTTTTATAATAAATAAAAAATATTAACTTATAAATCGTATCTAAACGCAACTCTAATAATGAGGCAATCAAACATATAGCTTCATTCAGGCATATTTTGAAAAGAGCAATATGCTATCTATCAAATGTTGGCTTCTACGAATCGTTCAAATTTATACATATCGATCGTCCGATCAGTCATCCAGCAACAAGAGTGATAATCACGATTAACAAGAGTCACAATTATAATTGATAAAGATTGTACCAGTCATCCGAATAAGCGTTTAAATAATCAATTGACATATACAAAGCGTAAATTCAAATTTGATAAATGAATCATTTGTGTTGTGAAAATTTCCAATTTTAGTCATAAGTTTTATTTTATTTTTTTTAAAAAAAAAAGAAAATTCACTTACAAAATATAATATTTATAACATTTTTTTAAAAAAATTCACTAAATATAAAAATATAAAAAAAAATAAGAAAATTCAATACATTTTTCGTAGTTTTATTTATTTATTAATTTTTTAAAATATTTTTCTACAAATATTTTACTATTTAGATACATCTAAGTAAAATATATTTAAAAATATATATAAAAAAATTACTCAAAATTTTAAAAATATTCATTAATAACAAACAAATATGAGAAATTAAAAATTCAATTTAAAAAAAATTAAACCATACATACACTTGTATTTATTTGAAGGCCGCTCTACTGTTCAGCAAACCAACTTCAACCAACACCAACCTCGACTCTCGCAGCTCATCAATAACTCGTTTTTTTTTAAATTATATTAAAAAAATTACTTTTCAAATCAATCTAATTTATAAGATTTTTTTTTAAAAAATTTAAAAATTTAATTTTTTTTAAAAAAATGTTTTTTTAGTGAATTTTTTTTAAAAATATTTATATTTATTTTTACTTTTACTTTTACGGTCCATTTAATCTATTAGAACCTAAAATGATGATTGTTTTTTTATAGTTTTATTTTTTACTATAGTTAGTGCCCCATATAGTTAGTGATTTAGTTTAGTACTCCATTTAGTTTAGTGAGTGCTCCATTTAGTTTAGTGCTCCATTTAGTTCTTATTGCTCAATTAATTATGGCTCCATTGTATCCCATTTCTCTCTATAAAAGAGAGCTCTTGTAAGAACATTAGATATCAATCAATAATATCAATACATTAATTACCTACATGGTATCAGAGCTATAAGATTTAGGCCTGTATTTCTTTCTCACCGGCGGGTAGCCGGCCGGTAACTTTGCCTTCGCTGCCCGCTAGAATTTTCTACACATTGCAGTGTGCCCAGTGCTGGTTCTGATCCTACTGGCCTATGAAGCACAAGTCTCCATGGCAGTGACATGCAACCTAACAGAGCTGAGCTCTTGCGTGGGTGCAATCACATCAAACACACCTCCATCAAAGCTGTGCTGCTCTAAGCTCAAGGAGCAAAAGCCTTGACTTTCCCCGTGGTCACTATACAATTGGGAAGGAGATTGTTGATCTCTGCCTGGACAGTATTCGTAAACTTGCAGACAACTGCACTGGCCTCCAAGGCTTCCTAGTTTTTCAATGCTGTTGGAGGGGGCACTGGATCTGGTCTTGGTTCCCTTCTTTTGGAGCGCCTTTCAGTTGATTATGGCAAGAAATCAAAGCTTGGTTTCACTATCTATCCCTCTCCTCAAGTCTCCACATCTGTTGTTGAACCCTACAACAGTGTCCTCTCAACCCATTCCCTCCTGGAGCATACTGATGTCGCTGTGCTTCTTGACAATGAAGCTATTTACGAAATCTGCAGGCGCTCTCTTGCAAAGGGATAAAAAGCCCCTAGCTGAAAACTCTCTTGAAAGAGGTAACAAATCACGGTTTGTAGTCTTTGCCTCCTTTGATGGTCCTTCCTTGCCATGCCTACGAGAAACATTGAAGCCTTCCTCAATGTTGTCTGCTTTCGTTTGTTCTCCATTACCATTGGTCAATGTTACACCCTGCTCAGGGGGCATTTGTGGAACTCTCCAGTAGCCATCTGGGCCAACTTTTACCAACTCATTCAAAGGGAAAGGATCACCCATAGCAACTATTTTCCCAGCTTGTGAAACAGCTTCTGCTGCCAGCTCAGCAGCTTTTACTATAGCGTCCAAGTTTTCAGCATGCTTTGAGGCAGCTGAAGCAGCTTCAACCCTTCTCCTAGCAGCTTCCCTAGCAGCAACTATGACGGAACTGGAAGAGCTGCTCCCATCTCCTCCCTTCGAAATGGATGCAGGAGTAGCCTTCCCCATATTGTTCACAAAACCATGCAGCATTTGATGCAATCTTAGCAGCTACAGCAGCTGCCTTGGCAACAGAAGCAGCTGCTGCTACTGCAACAGCTGCAGAAGCTAACTTAGCTTCAACATCTGGAGTCAATCCAGAACTCTTCTGCTTATCCAATTGAGTTCATACACTTTGGCTGTGACTTACTGTAGCAGCAGCAAAAGATGCAGCATCCTCCGCCTGTCGCTTCGCCTCCTCCACTTTGCTAAAAGTGTCCTCTGATAATGCAGCCTTCTGCTCCTACGAAGTCGGTGTGTGCTCTTCGCGGTAGTCGCGGGTGTGTTTTTTCTGGTGACTTTTCTTAGCGTTGCTCGAAGTTGCTGGTAGTTTTCAGCAATTCACATTGACCATTACCCAGAAAATATCACCATTCCACAAAATTTAAAGTGAATAGCGCTGGTGGGCCGTCCGTGGACCAAAACCGTGGGCCCCAAAACCATGTCAACCACTCTCCACCTTTCGTTTTGATTTCTCAATATATTTTCTTTCACATTATTTCTTTCTTTATTTTTCTTTCACATTATTTTTAATCTTTTTCAAATCAAATTCATACCATTCAGATTTGCACACCAACTTTATTTTATTCATGCCAGGGATCAAACTCGATCACCATTTTACATCAAAAAAAAAAAAAAAACCAAACAATCTCCAACCTACAACCACCACATCAACCAGCCTTACTTTTTCACCTCTTCAGTTGTTCTCTTCTTCTTGCCTTTGTCTTGGGCGTCCCTTGCCGGTGCTACCTCCGTGTTTCCTACGCCGCCGAGCACATTCACTTCCCGTTGCTCCTCAACTGTAACATATGGAGGACCTCCAAATCTGAGCATCACGGTGGCCTTCCGCTTCAGTTCCTTGTTTTCTGCCTTCAGCACACATATCTCTGCTCGGGCATCCGTATACATGTGCTGGAGCAAAGCCAGTTGGGCTTTTACCTGCTGCACCTCATTTGTTCTACTCTGAAGCCGGTGCGACAAGTTGTTGACCGCCGTCATTGTCTCAACACAAGACCTCAAAGTATAATGATTGGCTTCAATATCAG
This sequence comes from Camellia oleifera, assembly GCA_022316695.1. Taxonomy (NCBI): domain Eukaryota; kingdom Viridiplantae; phylum Streptophyta; class Magnoliopsida; order Ericales; family Theaceae; genus Camellia; species Camellia oleifera. The sequence goes on from CM039319.1 coordinate 88,698,242, forward strand.
ATTGAGCAGCCATTTTCTGCTCAACTGACAACATTGGAAAGTTCAACGACGTAAAATCAGGGGCGCTTGGTCCAGGGGCACTTGGTTGAGGTTCAAGGGCTATATTCTGGGTTGTGGCCTCGTTGAGGTCGGGAAAGAGAGTAAGACCACGGGACGAAGAGGCTATGTTCTGGGTAACGGGGTGGGAAGAAGAAGCCATTTTCAGAGCAACAGCGTGTTACAGATTATCTCTCTCAACAGTGTTACAGAGAGAACGAAGAGTTTTTCAGCTGGTTTGCTCTGCATCAGCGGCAACCTCGCCTTGGTTTAAATAGGCAAGGCAGACACGCGTATCGCGCGCCGCTCGGCACGCCTTTTGATGGCTCGACTTTTGATGGCTGTCGGGCACGCCTTTTGATGGCACGTCTTTTGATGGCACGCCTTTTGATGGCACACTTTTTGATAAGATTGGGCACGCCTTTTGAGGGTCCGACAAGACTCGGTAAACTGTCCCGACATTGATTCCGGTTAGCTCTTATATGGGTCCGATAAGACTCTGTACACTGTCCCGACATTGATTCCGGTTAGCTCCTATATGGGTCCGACAAGACTCTGTAAACTGTCCCGACTTTGATTCCGGTTAGCTCCTATATGGGTCCAACAAGACTCGGTAAACTGTTCCGACATTGATTTCGGCTCTCAGCTACAACGGCTCGACACAGCCATATAGTGTCTTCTACAACGGTCCGACATGACTCCGTAAACTGTTTTCTACAACGGTCCGACATGACCCCATAAACTGTCTTCTACCTTGGTCTGCCATAACCATACGGTCTTCTACAACGGTCTGACACGACCATACAGTGTCTTCTATCCACTTTTATTTTATTTGTCAGATTATTTTTTCCTGTTTTGTTACTCTCTCCAAACTCAAGTTGGTTAGTTCCTAACCCCCTTGAGTTTGCGGGGGCAGTTAATGTATATAATCTAATAGTGGCAATGTAGTGGACATATATAATGTGTATAATATGATAGTGGTAGATAGTGGAAATATATAGTGGTAGATAGTGGAAATATATAATATGTAAGTGGTATATAATGAGTTTAATGGGTTATGATGATGTTTGTAATATCTCCTATATAAGGAGTGTCATTTGGTCTTATAAATATAAGAGATTGAAAATCAATCAATAATATCAATACATTAATTACCTACAGTTTTATTAAAGATGAAAAAAATAAAAATAAAAACTCGCTGTAAATGTTACATTCTTTACTTTCTCACTATCCTCGACATTTTCCTTCAATAATTATTTGATATATATGAGATGAATAGATTACCTATAATGGAAATTAGCCAAAATAAAACTCCAAACACTCGCTTAAAAAAAAATAATAATAATAATAAAATTAGTTTCGTGTTATATTTTGCGTCTATAGTATTTTCTTTTTAGGGAAAATGTATTGTTAATTGATTATGCAAAGCCCAACAATTCCAAAGTTAAGATGATGCTGGAAATGTCATCAATCTTACATAGTTCAAAAAAAAACCTTAATAGTAAGTCTCACCCCATAGGATTAATGCTGTGTTTGGTTGGGAAATTTGGGGAGGAATTTAGAAAGGATAAGGGAAAATGTGTGAAATTAGGTAAAATGTAGGCATGTTTTATTCATATTTCACATTTCTTTTCCATTTCCCTTTCCGACACCCTTCTCAAATCCCTCAACCAAACACAGAATAAGTGAAATGCATAGCATATTCAACAGAATATTTGAAAAAAAGAAAAAGAAAAAGAAAAAGAAAAAGGGAAAAGCTTGGTTCGTCAAAACTGATAGACCTGCTGAGTTTTGTCACTGATCAAATTTCTATTTGCACATGTTGATATACAAAATCAAAAGGTTAAAAACTAAAAAACAAAATGTTATTCTTCTAAAAAACTAAAAAACAAAAAAGCAAAACAAACAATATTGTTCTATTCCTCGGTTAATTCCTTGACTTCTTCCTAGACGACTTGGAAGAAGGCTTGGATTGCTCTGCAACTGCATTCTGCGAAGAGGCTGCCTTCGCGTTGGTTGTTTGGTTTGATTTTGCATTAGCATTGACGGCCTCTTTCGCCACAGCACCCTGCGAACCTCTCACCTGAGCCGCTCTCTTATCCTTTCTCTTTGGCCTGTAACTCGAACTCTCCCTCTTAGGTAGCCACCGTTCTGGATCTGGTGGAGGACCTGGGTTTGCAGGGTCAAACCCTTTTGGATACTTTGGCTTTCTCTTCCTCTTCTTCTTCGCTTTTTCCTTACCCTTCACTTCAAATTGCTCGGTAATCCCCACATGAAGCACGCTTTCAACATGCTTTGCACCTGAAGTCTTCTCCAAACTATCGACATCAACGGACTTCAGACCAGGTAACGGCTTTAACTGCTTCTCGTAAGCTTCCGCTTTATCAATATCTGAATGAGCAGTGGTCTTAATTAGTCCAACCAAAGCCTCAATACTTCCGTGGCTTTTGATGAGCTCTTCGTATAACCGGGCAGCCTCCTCCTTCCGACCGTGCTTGAGCTTAAATGATGCTGCCTCTTGCATAATGACATTGAGCTTGTTGTCTTCAGCCATGGCGTTTGACCACCATTGGATCGCAGAATCAAACACAGCAATTGCACTGTCGATATCTCCTGCACGTTCTTTGAGAGATATGAGGGTGGCGACAGTGGCTGGCATGTGTTGAATGTCCGGTATCTTTGAGAGGGACTCGGCAGCAACTTGAGGGTGGCCAGCACCAGCAGCAACTTGCGCTCTTGCAAGGAGAACAACCTTCGACTTGTCGGGGAACTTCTCTGAAAATTGGCCTAGTATTTCTTCAGCTCGGCCAGCCTTGTTCTCTCTCACCAAAACTGCAGCTTGAAGCAGTACCGGCATCACACTATAAGGAAACATGTCTGGCAGTGCAGCAACAAGTTCTCGAGCCCGCAAATACATCCTCAATTTGAATAATAATTCAAATAAAACTAAAACAAACAAGGGAGAAAAGGAGACGGTTGTGTGGAGGATTTGTTGGAGTAGCATTGATCCTAATAAGTAGTGGACACTAACCACTCGACCGTGGATCTAACTGGACATATTGCTCTATTTCTATGTATTTATAGTGAAAACCGTAGTAGTCATGGACATTGATCTAGCTTGGGGTGAACCACATAAACACTTTATGTGTGCATGTCATTTATCCTTCTTGTGCGTTTGTCTGTTTTTGTGTTTCGAGTTTCACCAATCCTGGTTAAGTGTTACGGATTCCTAATAGCGTCGGTGAAGGGGTTTAGAAGAAGGTAAGAGAGAAATTTAAGACCTGATCAATCCGATTAGAGTGAAGAAGCAGAAGCACCCGATTGGCATATATTGCTTCATTTTGTTTGGGAGAAAGCTTTAGGTCAAGTCCACGAGCAAGCTGGAAAATCTGTGGCACGCTGTCTTTTTCTATTAATCGATCAAGTTTCCTTAGGCTATTAGAGACGTCTTTTGGACCCTTCAATGATACGAGGTTGTTTGATGCCACTGCAAGTGATGATTCATCTACCAGATTTCGCTTTATAATGTCTGTGTAAGTTTCAATGGCTTCTTGTGTGTGTCCAAGGAGCTGAAAAAATAAACCAATTTGGTTAAAATGACAAATGAGCATTTGAAAAAGAAGAGACAAACATGTATGTAATGCCAATATCATACCTGTTGAACATGTGCCAACTGTACAGTTATGGGAGCCAATTCGACCTCTATGTCATCATCAGCCAAATTATCTTCCATTAGTGTTTCTTGACCAATTCTGTCAACCAAAAAAAAAAAAAAAATTCAAAGAATAGAGAAGAATATAAGTTTATCTTCTTCAAATATATGGGGAGATTTATGTTGTTTAAGAAGTGACGTAGTAAAACAGTAGGAAGTTAAACGAGAGAAAATATTGCATAACTGGCCAAAACGAGCAATGAAATCTACCCAACTTGGTAAGATGCTATTTTGATGAAATCAAATAACTTGCCATCATTGTGAAAACTCAAACTACTATTCGCTTCGTTATTCTGAACCTTCAGATTTAAAGTGAATAAATATTCATTATTACAGGACGTTCCTAAATACTGGTAAGAATAGTGCCTCTACTAATTACCAGTTCACTGAATCTTCATCAAATATCAGTCTTAAACAACAGGTAGAATGAACATGATGTCAATTTGGAAGGATACTACGCAATACTCTGGTAAGAGTCTTTTCTACTTTAAAACGACCACGGTTATTTTCCACACATCTGAAAAAATGTAAACTTTCTCAACAAAAACATGATTTTACCACACAAAAAGGGTGATAACCAGCTCTTTGATGTTAACTCTACATTAGAAATTGGAAGAAAGTTTTTACAATTCAAAGTACAAGACAATGATGCCCTAAAAGCCATCTATTAGGTTATATGATGCATATCTGTTCCTGCCAAAGAAAATTCATTACGAGGAGTTATGGCCGGCAACACTTTATAGGTAGTTGTGCATGATAGACAGGGTCCTAAAGACATATATCCATTCCATTATTAGTCGTTGGTACCATGCAGACTGCTCACAAGAGTCAGGGAACTAAACATAATTGAGAAAGTACCAACAAGATGACCAGGAAGAGAAAGCAATTTCATTTACACAAGAAGCAGTTTCCAAGTAACACTATTTTGCATACCTAGATATTAAATTTATGTGCTCACAACTCTTCTAAATAGTTCCATCAAAACAACAAATCTACGTAGGGTATACTTAATAGTAACAAAGTAGTGAACTTCTAAGTCTTAAAAACAAATAGCTATGGCAATAGTAGAAGCAGCAGCAGAAGTAACACAATAAATCAGAATAACGTTGTTTACAGTATCATTTATAGTAATTAGAAAGCAAATAGCTAGTTCTAATCAATTCTCACACACAACATTGTGGCTCACCTTCAAGCTGACAGTAGGAGTTGCTCTGCATCTGAATACTTCTTTCTTTAAATTAATGAACAAGCAGTGTTGTACGCCAACTCAAAGCTGCTAGTTGCTTTTACTCTGAGAGCCTCCATCACTCCTTGCACTTCGGAAGCCCTCCCAGCAGAAAGCAAACCAGCAATAAGATTTATCTCCAATGACTCTATCTTGGATTTTTGAAGCTTTTGATAAATATCCAAAGATGCATCCAATTTTCCCATATGAAATAGAATATGAGATTGTAACAATATAGCTGCAGAACTTCCCTTTTGGCCTTCCAATGATGCTAAAGCTTCATTTAACTTATTTTGTCTGTAGAAAGTATGCCTATTTTGAAACAACAAAAGTTCAAACATATATATTAAGAGATTACTAGTGCTTGTTATAGAACAATTTATACAGATAAACCATAAGGAAAATAAACATTCACATTTAATTAAAAGAAAAAAAAAATTCTAAAATGCATGAATCCTTTGAAACATTTGTTAACACATGATATAGTAACCAAATGTGTTTTTTTTTTTTTGCTGGAAAATTTTCACCTCCAAGTTCCAACAATGACTTTGCACCTATTTTCTCACAATTATGTCAGTAATGATGCAAATTACCAACTCAATAGTTATAGCACTTTTGTCCAAAAAAATGCCAATAACTTCAGCGACAACATACAACCTGTCCTAAAACTCAACAAAGTTTTACTCTATGAAGATAGTAACATAATATCCATGATTTTTAACATATAGTGTCTCTCGTGTAGAAAGAGAGCAAAAATACAATCCTTTGACAATAGGCACATTTCTTTTTCTATTATTTTTTTTTTTTTTTTTGGATAGGCAAAAATCACTAAATCACTAAAGTACTTAAAAAAAACTAAAAGCGCCAAAAAGGACACAAACTCTATACACAGGAAGTATACAACAGAAAACTAAAACCCGTCCACAAAATTAAGCTCTCGTATAAAGTGTATCAAAGAATACTAAGCCAAAATAAAATGCACAAACTAATGACAATTGCACATATATAAGCATAGTGAAAAATTGCAGCTAATTACCTTATAGGTGCCAATTTGTATACAAAGTGTTCCAAAAATCATCTTGCATGGTTAACTTAGTCGTATTATTTAGACTGGATTCTTTACAATACAGGGAAAAAGAAAAAAATACTTGAAAAAAAAAATTTAAGAAGAAAAACAATACAATATGTTTAATAAAAACTCATCCAATGAAGCAGAGATTTGCTAAACCTGCCCTACCAAATGGGATTATTTCAATCCTGAATACTAATAGGAGCTCAAAATAAATGAGGCAACCAACATACATTTGTTAAGCCACATCAGTTTAATACCTAACTGCCTAGCATGCGCATAACAAAGAAATGCTAATGCCAATAATACATCAACATAAATTCTTCAAATTGCTTTACACTAAATGATAACAAAAACTAATAATTTTGCACCAACAAACACATTTTAAAATCTTAAATCAACAGACACACCATTGAATCAGTGAACAAAGCTCATGTTTTTTACCTTGAAGAAACTGAAATCAATCGGAAGGCTTTGAGAACACTCAATAGTCGAAAGAGCTTCATCGATGCTATTAGCCTTGATTAAAGCCACGATTTTGCAACGAATCGCGTCCTCATCATCAGAGACAATTGACAGAACTGCCAAAAAAAAAAACACACAGATTCGATCCAAATTTCTAAAAAAACACAAACAAAATGAACTTACAATCATACAAACATGAATAATGACCTTGATCTGCGACTTTGACGACTTGCTCGTACTCTGACCGTTGGATGTGCCGATTGAGAGTGGTGAATAGATCTTCAACGGCGATTGCAGGCTGATGCTTGCGATTGCGAGGGTTTCGGCTTGGGAGCCATTGATGCTAGCTTCGATTCGGTGTGCAAATTCGGACCTTGCTCTTCTACGATTTGCAGGCGATGGCGTATGTATGCGAAGTTGCAGGGATTTGTTTGCTAACGTGCGCTGTGATGTGTTTGTGGTTTGGGCTTCAATCAATGCTCCTCACTCTTCCTTACCTTTACGAGTATTGGCCCCGAGATAGCCCAGCCATTGTTGGGTCTAGAAAACAACCAACAATTTGTTTGTTTATTTATTTATTTTTATCTTAACAATTTATTTATGAATGAGAATTACAGTAAGGGGTGGTTTAAGGTTTGTTTATTAAGTGATTTTTTTTTTCTTTTTTTTTTCTTTTGTTGTGAAACAACGTATAAAATCGCAGATAAGTAATGTTATAATTTGTAGTAAATATTAAATCTTAAATTTTGAAACTCAATAATTAATCCTCTCGAAATATTATTTTATTATAATTAATTATTCTTGTTACGATTTTGTTAAAAATTTACTGAAAATTATATCATGTATAAAACATATGACACATTTATTAATTTTTTACAACAATAATAAATTATAAAAAATTTAAAATATAAAGGGTCAAAATAAAAAATAAAAATAAAAAAACTTAAAAAGCCCAAAGTTAAAAAAATGATTAAAGGCTCTTTTGAGAAGTGATTACTTTAATTTATTTTTTATATTTTTTATAAAAATATATGTAAAAAAAAATGTGATATAATTTATAATGATTTTTGAACTATATTAATTAGAGGAAGAGGCTTCTATTCAGTCCACTGTATAGACTGATGGATTAGAGCGTACTGGTAGGCCGTGGCACCCACCATAGGTCCCATTTCGATGTTTCCGAACTGTTTAATGCATAGAGCTTGTTGAGTATTTCATAATCGGATATCGGTAGCCCTTTGATCGGAACACATTTTTGTTAACAATTTATTTTTAAAATCATATTTACTATCAACAAAAATGTGTTCCGATCAAAGGGCTACTGATATCTGATTAACGTGATTTTTTGTAGGCTTGAAATATTTAGTAAGCTCTACACATTGAACGGTTTGAATTATCGAAACAAAATTCGTGATGGATTCCACAAGTCTAATAGTATGGTATAATCTACACAATAGACTGGAGATGAACCTCCCCCAGATAAAAAACCAAAACATACCTTAATATAAAAGAGACGTAGTGTAATTTACCCTTTTAAAAACAGGAGGGAGATTTCAATAATTGCCATACACCTTATAGAAAATTTTCCTAACTTAATTCACTGGGTCAAGCTTATCTTCAGTCTGAAATCGAATTAAAGCAGATTGTTGGGTTCATTGGCTCACTACGGAATTTACATCGATAATCTGAAACCTTTTGAATATTTCAACCCTAAAAAAAATCAAGTTTATAAGATATCGATAGTTACTTGATCATAATAAATTTGTATCAATGGTAACTATGATCTAAAAAAAAATTACTAACACAAATGTGTATGATTAAGTGTTTATTGATATTCGATTAATGTAATATTTTACAATAATAAAGTACTCAATAAATCTTACATATTTAATGCTTTTGGTCATTGATATAGACTCCGCAGTGAATCCACAAAAGCCCACAGTCTAGTTGGAAGTTGTATTGGATAAACTATATAAGTGTACTTTTTATTTAAAAAAGTAGAGGAAAAAAATGATTGTTTGAGATAATTTTTTGACTTTTTACGAAAAAAATGTATGTAGTAAAATACTAAAAGAGTTGCGATTGGGAGCTCAAAAGAGCTTCCCTGAATTTGCCCCAAAAACAAAACGACGCCGTTTTCGGCGTTTTGAATTTTTTTTTTTTTTTTTTCAGATGAAGAAGAAAATCAGAAAAGAAAGAAGAAGAAGAAGAAGAAGAAGAAGAAGAGGAGGAGAAGGAAGAAGAAGAAGGTGGGGCGGGGCGGGGCGGGGAACTGGAGGGACCATCAACCAGGGCAGAGGTGCGGCGGAGGCGGGGCGGGGCGGAGCTGGAGGGGCCATCAACCATGGCGGAGGAGCGGCGGGGCGGAGCTGCGACGATCGGAGCAGAGGCCATCAACCAGAGGCGACGCCAGACGAAGACGGAGGCGCGGCGATCGGCGATCAGCGATCAGCAACAGTGACGGCCTCTCCCTCTCCCTCTCTTTCTCTCCTTCTTCTTCCTTGCGTATCAGACTGAGGAAGAAGAAAAAAAAATTGAATGGCTGAAACGACGTCGTTTCAGCCATTCGGGGCATTCGGGGGAGAATTTTTCGAGGCACAAAACATTAACCATACTAAAATTACTTTCTTACCCCTTTGCGTTCTGACATGTTTTTTGTGCATATCAGTACGGTTGCACAGTTGAAAGTTGTTATTGTTGTTTGCATGTCAACAAGGGTATTTTAGTTTTTTTACCCTCCGTGTATGTTGACTTTTTTTTTTCTGTCCAATTGATTAGTAAATATTAATTTTTATATTATTTTAATAATTTTTTAACTTTTTTACTTTTTTAGGAATTTCAAACAAGTACTTGATTTCTAATTGAAGTGGGGCTTATACCTAAATCATTTTATAGGGCTCCCAAACATCTTCCACTCTGGGATACAGATTTGGAGACTCCCAAACAGACCTCTGACAGGTCTTTCCTCCCTCCCTGTGGCTCAGTGTCAGCCCTCTCCTATATATTCACTTTTTTTAATTCGCAGTTTTTTGTCATCATCAACACAAATTTCCCTCGCATTTGCCGTTTGGTGAGAGAGAAAAAGAAAGAGAGAGATTTGGTGAAGAAGTCACCGCCACCGCCACCGCCACCGCTAGAGAGAGAGAAAAAAAATGTCGAAGCAAAAGAGAGAGAATCGAAACACCAACCTCGTAGCCCTCATCGGCAGCGCTGCTCTCCTCGCCATCGCCGTTAACTTCGCCAGCAACGCCCTCAAGAAGAATCGCGAAAAGAAAGGTCCTATCTATGTATATACATATTCATATGGTGTGATATTGTTCAATTCGTGTTCACTTGCTACTTTTGTATATAGGCTTAACAGTTGATTCTGTTTTGTTATTTTTGTTTTTTTGTTTTTAATTTGTATTGTTCTAGATCTCCCGGGGTCTACAGTTCAGGTCAATCTTTCTCCGCCCGAGATTTTAAGATTAGCGAACCGTATCATTGCCAAATCGAAAGAGGTCCATGATTCAGTTGCTCCGGTTCCTCTTAACAAGGTACTCTAATAACAGTTCCTATTGAAACTCAAATCTTTATAAATTTTGTGAGTTTGTTATCTTAATTACTAATTTTGTCATTTCAGGACTCAATTTAATTAGAATTACTGATTTTTTTTTATATTTTTTTTATAGTGCTTGAATTGATGTGGGAGGGATTAGAACACATTTTGTCAAAACAAAACAGTTTACCTAAAATTGCCTAATTTTTTTATATGGGTTTTAGATAATTGTGATAATTCAAACTGAGGTTACTTTGGTTTTCGAGACTGGCTGGCAATGTGAGGTGAGCTGAGGTTTAGGATTAGAGCAAGTTTACAACTGGTGGGTGGCAGGGGTGTTGCTATTGCTGATGGTTCACATGAATTTTAAGATAAGTGTGAGGGTAGACAATGCGTTTCAGTTTTAAGCTTTGACTTTCTTCATGGAAAATAAGGGGCTGTTAAGACTGCCAACATTTTGCTACTGTACACAAAACATTGAAGCCAGTCTCAACTACTTGTTTCCAACACAATCATATGCATATGTGATAACAAGTTGGTGGTATGCATCTTAACCCCCTTGTGCAAAATACTCTACGTGGAGTTGTTATGGTTGGTTCTCTATCTAGGGAAAAATAATTTTTACAATTTTATTGAAGGATTATAAAGATGTCGAGTTACTACTAACTATATAGTTCCTATTGGTATATGTATATATTGTTGTTGTTGTTTTTTTTTAATGATGTCGGGTCAATTAAAATATGCAGGTCACATATACAACTACTATATTACCTTTGGTAGAATTGGAAACACAACAATTCCCACTAGTCGAATCTTGTGTCTTCCCAAAATTAGTATCCACTTCTGAAGATGTGTGCAAAGCAAGTGCTGAAGCGGAGAGAAGAATAGATGCTCATGTTTCAAGTTGCAAGTTTTGCCTTCTTTTATTTATTTATTTAAAAGGGGTCCTTAAAGAGTTTTGATTAAGGTCGAATTGTACATCATTGAGGCCATTAATTAGAATCTCTTAACTTCACTTGCTGGTCAAACTGTATACTTTATGTGTGTTGAATGTCAATCAGGTTATATATTGTCGAAGCATAAAATGGGCAAAAAGACAAAATTTGGACAGAGTTGACTTTTTCTGGAAAAGTCAAATCGATGTTTTAAACCTGTTTGGAAGTAAGTAGAAGTATAAAAAGAAAAGGAAAAGGTTTTTCTAGGGTTCTGAAATTGTTTTGACCTAAAGAGAGAGGCTAGGGTTTGGAAGGGAAGGAAAACAAAAGTTTCAAGGATGTCTCTAATGGTGGTTCCTTCTCCATCTACCTCCTTCCACTCCTCTATAAGTGGCTAGTCTCCTTTTCTAGGGTTTTGATGAAACCCTAGCCATGTAATTATTTTGTTTTCTTTTTGATTTTTAATTATGTAAAGGTTTGAACAATTGTATGGTGATTTAGAAGTTCATATATATATATTTTTTTCATTATCTCTTCGAATATTTGACTTTCTGTGATTGTTGAATGTTATCCATACATGAGTTTTATATTCTTTCACATTCAAGGTATGAGACGAATCATACTACGAGGGACGAGTCATGTCACTACCCTAGTTTAGAGTGAATGGCTCGTACTACTTGAGATGGTTCGTACTCGTACATTGAATGTGATGATCTTTTTGTCAAATGCTTCGAGCTTGTAGTTGCGAAACATTAATTTGTTCAAGCCATAGCATAATTGATTTCAATTGGAAATCCTAATTATGTGGTTAGTGGTGAATTCTCTACCCTAGGATTTTCCCCAATTCAGTAAACCCAATTTCATTTATTATTGCTAATTTAATTCCTTATTTTAATTTATTCGTTATTAAATTAGGTTATGATCATTCAATCTTTTTATCAAAATTAATTTAGGAATTTAACAATTAAATTAGTTTAATTTCACAATTGTCTCTGTGGATCGATACCTGGACTTGCCATTATTCTGATAAAATTTAATATAGTTTAGTATTTAATTTTGGTGTTTTTAACAACTCATCAAATTTTGGCGCCGTTGCCAGGGACTTCTGGCGAAATTAGTTAATTTAAAGTTACATTCTTATTTTAATTTTTAGTTTAGGATTTTATGCTTTTGTGTTGCTAAGTGTGCAGAGCATTTGAAATTGGAGCTATCATTGAAGTGCAAGCGGAGCGCAATCGAGCTTTTGAAAAAAAAAAAAAAAAAAACTGCAGCACTAAAGTGAATAAACAGAAGCAAACACTCACAAGCAAAGCACCAAAGTGCTAAAACGAAAGTCAAAGCTCAAATACAGGTTTGAGGCAACGGCTACACGTCAAGTATCCGCAAGACGAGTAAAGCGTTTTCGTTGAACCGCTGTGAGTATTTCTCCTTTAGCATTCTGCTTTCGTAACTTAGTGCACCGAGTCAAACTTATTGTGTGTGTGTGGGTAGTGTATGCACGGGCGTCGTTCTTGTCGCTCTGAATTGTGGAGTTTGGACCTTGAACTGAAAAGGACCCTTAGGAGACTTAGGGCCTCTGCTTGTGTTTCTAGGCTTGAATATTCATATTCTTACATTGAGCCATTAGATATAGCAAATCCTAATGTCCCGAAAGTGCCTAACCGGACCCTTAAGGATTATTTCACACCCACTGCATATACATCACCATCATGCATCCAATTACCTAACACCACTGCCGCTCATTATAAGATTAAGTCCAGCACCATACAAATGCTCCCATCATTCCATGGACTAACTCATGATGACCTTTATAAGTATTTGAATGAATTTCTGGAAATTTGCTCAACAGTGAGGATCCAGAATTTCACAAATGAGCCCTTAATGTTGCGATTGTTTCCATTCTCGTTAAAGGATAAAGCCAAACACTGGCTAAATTCTTTACCTGCTAATTCAATCACAACTTGGGACCAATTACAGCAATGGTTCTTGGAGAAATACTTTCCCATAGGTAAAACCAACCAACTTAGGCGAGCCATCACAAACTTTGCTCAAATGGATGGCGAGCAATTCCATGAGACGTGGGAAAGACTTCGAGACCTTCTCCAACAGTGTCCCACCACCAAGTGCCTGATTGGCAACTTGTTCAAACATTCTATTATGGCTTAATTGAACCGCACCGCCAAATGGTGGATTCGTCCTGTGAGGGGACATTCATGTCTAATAATGATGCCGAGGCATGGCAATTGTTTGAGAACCTAAGTGATAATTCCCTTCACCATGCCTCCGCAACCCGGCAAGTTCGGCAACTAGTTGTTGGAGCCCCGAAAAGAGGGGGCATTTATGAGGTCGGGCAAAACTTAAAGTTAGCCCAACAAGTAGAGGCACTATCCCACAAGATAGACCACTTATTAGCTACGGGACATGCCCCTACCCAGCAAGATCAGCCTCAATTTCGTGAGGCATGTGTTATATGTATGAGCCCTGCTCATGACTTGAGTGAGTGCCCTTCGGCATCACAATTTTCGGAGTTAGTCGAAGAGCATGTGAATGTGGCTCAAGGATTCTCTAACCCGGGTAACGACCCATACTCCAACACATATAATCCGGGATGGAGAAATCACCCTAATTTCTCATGGAGACCCCCTTCACAAGGCATTTCTTACCATCATCCACCACCAAGGCAGAATTTCAATAATTTTGCCAACCAATCATCCTACCGACCACCGCAACCTTATCGACCCCTAAAACCATACCGGCAACCACAATCCCCGCCTGTTCCTCAAGGCAACTCTGCCTTTGAGACTCAGGTGTTGGAAGTTCTCTCAGAACTTAAGAGGTTAGCACCGGTAGTTCACTCCCACACTCACTCTATTGCCAAGATAGAGACCCAATTGGGTTAAATGACTAACAACATGAATCGGAGAGAGGGGTGAAAATTACCAAGTCAAACTGGCCAACCCTAAGGGACAATACGGGGCAGAGAGTTTGGGTGGGAATGGTAAGCAACATGAGCAAGTGCAAACGGTGGTTGCTTTGAGAAGTGGTAGGGAGTTAGAGCCTCAGTCAGTTGCGTCTGATGCAACTAGAGTTAAGAAGGGTGACCACAGGGGGTACACCTAATGAGAGCAAGGGTGAGGGGGAAACACTTAAGAAGGATGACTTAGTCCCTAGCACTCCATATGTGCCTAAGGCACCCTTTCCTCAATGCCTTGATACACCGTCCCCTTTTAATAAGAAGGCGGCATCTATGGAGGCAATGATGAAAGTCTTTAAATAGGTAAAAATCAACCTCTCCCTGTTGGAGGCGATTAAGCAAGTACCATCATATGCCAAATTTTTGAAGGACCTTTGTACGCAAAAGTGTAAATCTAGGACACGTGTCCCAAAAGGTCCTACTCACAGAGCAAGTAAGCTCCATTTTGTTGAATAACACACCTCTTAAGCTTAAGGACCCTGGTGCCCCAACCATTGCATGCATTATAGGGGACCATTTCATTGATAGGGCCTTATTAGATTTAGGGGCTAGTGTCAATTTGTTGCCGTACTCTATGTACGAAGAATTTGGGCTTGGCGAGTTGAAGCCCAGTACTGTCACTCTTCAATTGGCTGACCGGTTCCTCATAGTGCCACGTGGCATGATTGATGATGTGCTAGTTAAGGTTGATAGGTTCTACTTCCCTGTTGACTTTTTGGTCTTAGATATGGAACCGGTAGCTAGTTCTAAAAAACAAATCCCGGTAATCTTAGGTCGACCTTTCTTGGCTACGGCCAATGCATGCATCAATTGTCGGACCGGGGTTATGGAAGTTTCATTTGGCAATATGTTAATGTTTTACAAGCATCCCAACAACCTCATGAGAGAGAGGAGTGCTTATTAGTGGATGTTGTGGATGAGATTGTGGAAGAGGCTTTGCCCTCCATTCTTGTAGAGGACCCTTTAGAGGCTTGTCTAGCTCATTTTGGGTTTGAAAATTTTGATATTAATGGGTCAGTTGAGGAGGTGAATGTCTTGCTTAATTCTTCTTCTATACCGGATTTTCCTCCATAGAAAGCCCGATTTGAGTCACTTCCTCCTCTGTCGAGAGAGCCTGCCATACCATCTTTGGTCACACCACCTACACTTGAGTTGAAGCCACTCCCGACCACATTCAAGTATGCATTTTTAGGGCCCCAAGATACTTTATCGGTTATCATTGCATCTGACTTGACTGTAGAGCAGGAGAGTCAGTTAATGAGTGTTCTCGTGGCACATCGGAGTGCTATAGGGTGGTCAGTGGCTGATTTGAAAGGGATAGATCCCTCTGTGTGCATGCATTATATACACCTAGAGGAGAACACCAAACCTTCTCGCGAAATGCAATGGAGACTGAATCCTAACATGAAAGAGGTGGTGAAAAATGAGGTATTGAAATTGTAGGATGCGGGTATTATATACCCCATCTCAGATAGCAAGTGGGTGAGTCCCACACAAGTGGTGCCCAAGAAATCGGGCATCACCATTGTTGAGAAAGAGGGAGGAGAGTTAGTTCCCACACGAACCACTACTGGGTTGTGAGTGTGCATTGATTATAGGAGACTAAATTCCTCGACTAGAAAGGATCATTTTCCTTTACCTAGGGGTTTGATGGACCCATTTTACTATGATTGATAGATTGATTCCTTATTCTCTTTTCTTTCCCTTCTATGCTATTCTGTTTTTCTTTATTCTCGTTATGCTTTATTTGCGTCTAGGAGACTTTAAATCCTTTAAAGGTGTAATTCCTTTGGTGTTAGCCATGCCCGAACGGCATCTGACGGTCTGGTATAGCCACCTAACCGTGTTTGTAGTGAGTTCCTAGGAGACCAACTGAGACGGTGGAAACTAGAGTTCGAATGACAAAGCCTAGAACACAAAGGTTTGGGATTTCCGAGACTAGAGTCTGGTTTAAATACCCAGGGGTGTGGAGATTGTTTCAAAACTACCTCGGCTTGAACTCTGTATGACAGCCCCATAGGTTGAGGTAGCTTTATGCGCCTCGATTCTGGATACCGAATCAACCTAGTCTGTCACCCTGTTGGAGAATATGGAAAGTTACAAACACAGTTAGGGAGAAAAGTAGTACCCGTGGTTTTTGCGTGAAGATTATACCTTTAGTAGGCATTCCGTTATTTTCTTATTTGCTATATTTATTTCGGATGTCAATTGGAAGTAGAAATGGTTAAGTATATTTGGGTTGTACTAGCCCGAAGGCTATAAACTACGCTGGGTTTTATTACCTGGGAGATTCTGAAGTGGCAACTTTATGCCATAACTCTGGTGCCTTTTGTTAGGTGTTGGGAGTTAGTTTTCCATTTTCTTGAAGCATGTACGCTTGCGAGTGCTTCTTGTTTTTGTTAAACTATGTTGTTGCAATCTGACAGAAAAAGGTCATTGCATGCGTATGGGTGGAAGGGACCCTCCCTAGCCTGGGTAAGACCTTAATTTCTGCTTTGTGGTATTTGAGAAATCAAGTATTCAACCACATTTTATAAATAAAAAAAAGGGCATGTTTTCATGTTTATTTTCTTTTTTCTTTTTCTTTTTTTTTTAAAAAAAAAAGGGGTGTTATACTTGTTCATTTTTTTAAAAAAAATAATAATAAAAAAAAATTGTTGTACTTGTTTAAAAAAAAAAAAAATTCACAAAATCAAAGTTGCCCCATGCTTTAAAAGCAGGTGCGGGCGTTGGTGCATCAACCAAGTCGCACGTGCGGCTTGGGCCCCGCACGTGCAAGACAATGATTATAAAAAAAAAAAAAAAAGGAAAAAAATTTGCACGAGGAGTGAAATCGCCGCACGTGCGGCCTGGACCCCACACGTGCGGGAAGTTTGGTGAATGGCGCCGTCACACCGCTTAATTTGTTTGGTTTTGCTTTATTTTTATTATTATTTTTCTTTTAATTTATTTAAGTAAATAAATTTAAATAAATACATAAATAAATTTTAAAAATAAATAAATAAATATACAATTATTTTATTTATAATATTTTTTTATATATATAATTAAAAAAATAATAATAATTAAAAAAAATCGTATTTTATTTATTTATTTATTTATTTATTTATTTATTTATTATTTTTATTTCCTATTTTCTATTTTCTTACCGAAAAAAAAACAAAATAAAACAAAACAAATCAAAGCAACAAAAAAAAAAAAAAAAAAACTCAGAAATAAAGTTTATAATAATAATAATAATTACGTTTATTTGTATTTTCTCTATTTGTTTAGTTTAAATTGCTCGTTAGTGATTCTGGTTAGTTTAATTAGTTTGTGGATTGTTTTATTTTTAATTTTGTTTGTTTAGTTAGTGCTGTTATTTTTATTTTTTTTATATTCTAGGATGTAATTGTTCATTTAATTATTAAGTAGTTTAGTTTTTATTTTATTTTATTTTATTTTATTTTATTTTATTTTATTTTCTTCTCTTCTCTAAAAAAATAAATAAATAAATAAATAATATATATATATATATATGTTTAGTTTAGGTTATTTTATTCTATACTTTAGTCGCTTTTGTAGTTTAGTTATTTTATAATTTAGTTTAGTTTAGTTTATTTTATAATTTAGCTAATTTAATTTAATGTTATTTTTATTCATTTATTTAATTAATTTCGTTTTATATACCACAAAAAATAAAATAAAATAAAATAAAATAAAAAAATAAAAAAAATAGTGTGAAGTGTGTATATGTTACTCTCTGCCTACCTGGATGTACACCTACAATTCTTGTAATATTATCTCATTTCTCTTTACTTTTCCATTGAGGACAATGTCATATTCAAGTTGGAGGATGAGGGTGTATATTTTCTTTTGTGCATTTTTATTTGGCTCATAATTCATGTTTATACCTGTTTCACTTGATTGCATTATTTCACTTGATGTGACTTTTTGCTAGTAGGGTGATGATATTTGCATATGTTAATTGGAGATCATAGTAGACTTGTATGAAAAGGGTTTATTGGGTAGATACTTGCATGCGATGTTTGCAGGAGGAGAGTTGTCTGTGTTTGTGATATTAGTACACTTGTCATGAGTATGCCTTAATTCACATGAACACACTATCATAGCGGTGATCTTTTTATTATAATCCCTGGTGTTCATCATTGATAATAGCTAGAGTTGCAGAAAAGAATAAATGATGAGTCAAGATTCTTAAATTTAAAAAAAAAAAAAAAAAAAAAAAAAAAAAAAAAAAAAAAAACTTGACTAGTTTGGGTTCGTAGCCTTTTTTTAACTCGAGTTATTAAGCCCGTAGGGGTGTCTCTACACGTAATGCCCTAAAACTGTCTGATTTGGAAGTCATTGGCCCAAAACTTGCTACATGGGTTAATTAGAAAGCTTAAGAGACTTGGACATTGTACAGTTAAGGAAAAATAAGAAGAATGACTAGTTTGGGTTCGTAGTCATTTCAACTCGAGTTATTAAGCCCGTAAGGGTGTCTCTACACCTAATGCCCTAAAACCGTCTAGTTTGGGAGTCATTGGCCCAAAACTTGCTACATAGGTTGATTAAAAAGCTTAATGGATCAGGACATTGCACAATCATTAAAAAAAAAAAAAAAAAAAAACTTTTGAGAATCTTGATAGCAACAGGTTAGTTTTTCTATATATGTTGGGTGTTATTATGAGTTACATTGGGCTATTATAGTGGACAGTTAACTAATATGGAGATTGCACTTTACACCGAGGGTACTCATGACTTGTCTACTTGCATGCACAAGTATAGGGAACTTTACTTTTGTATTAACTGAATTGTGGTTTTGACTCAATAGGTTCCTTCATGCTTGTCCACTGCCTTTAATGACTCATGATGTCTCAATATCACACTGTAGTGGCACATAAGTTGATTGTTAAGTGGAGTAGTGTGGTCATTTGTTGTTGAGTATATATGAATATGTTAATGTTTGTGGGTATCATTTCTGGAAACCCTCACGAGACTTTACTCGTCCACTTGGGGTAACTTTGTGGTTTAAAGGCTTGTTGCATATGCTAAATGTAACCGTTTTTCCCACGAAAGAGGAAATAGATAGATTTTGTTTTGTTTTATTTTATTTTATTTTACTTGCTTGAGGACTAGCAAGTTGTAAGTTGGGGGATGTCATTAAGGTCGAATTGTACATCATTGAAGCCGTTAATTAAAATCTCTTAACTTCACTTGCTGGTCAAACTGTATACTTTATGTGTGTTGAATGTCAATCAGGTTGTACATTGTCGGAGCATAAAATGGGCAAAAAGACAAAATTTAGACAGAGTTGACTTTTTCTGGAAAGGTCAAACCGATGTTTTAAACCTGTTTGGAAGTGAGTAGAAGTATAAAAAGAAATGGAAAAGGCTTTTCTAGAGTTCTGAAATTGTTTTGACCTAAAGAGAGAGGCTAGGGTTTGGAAGGGAAGGAAAACAAAAGTTTCAAGGATGTCTCCAATGGTGGTCCTTCTCCATCTACCTCCTTCCATTCCTCTATGAGTGGCTAGTCTTCTTTTCTAGGGTTTTGATGAAACCCTAGCCATGTAATTATTTTGTTTTCTTTTTGATTTTTAATTATGTAAAGGTTTGAACAATTGTATGGTGATTTAGAAGTTCATATATATATATTTTTCATTATCTCTTCGAATATTTGACTTTCTGTGATTGTTGAATGTTATCCATACATTAGTTTTATATTCTTTCACATTCAAGGTACGAGACGAATCATACTACGAGGGACGAGTCGTGTCACTATCCTAGTTTAAAGTGAACGGTTCGTACTACTTGAGATGGTTCGTGCTCGTACATTGAATGTGATGATCTTTTTGTCAAATGCTTCGAGCTTGTAGTTGCAAAACATTAATCTATTCAAACCATAGCACAATTGATTTCAATTGGAAACCCTAATTATGTGGTTAGTGGTGAATTCTCTACCCTAGGATTTTCCCACAATTCAGTAAACCCAATTTCATTTATTATTGATAATTTAATTCCTTAGTTTAATTTATTCGTTATTAAATTAGGTTATGATCATTCAATCTTTTTGTCAAAATTAATTTAGAAATTTAATAATTAAATTAGTTTAATTTCACAATTATCCCTGTGGATCGATACCTGGACTTGACATTATGCTGATAGAATTTGGTATAGTTTAGTATTTAATTTTGGTGTGTTCAACGACTCATCAAGTTTCAATGAGTTTTTCATATATATATATATATATTTATAGTGCAATAAGTTTTTCAAATTTTAGTAAGCTATTCTCCAAGGAAAACCAGAAGACCAGCCTTTCGGCTTTGTCTCAGTCTTCTTGTTCTATCTTTCACTACAAGAAAATGGAGTGAAAAACACGGAAGTTTTTGCGACGGCGCGATTCCCGTCGCAAAAAATGGTTTTTTGCGACAGCGTTTTATACGGTCGCAAATAAGATCTTTAGCGATGGCATTTTACCGTCGGCAATAAAACTACACGGATATGGATAAAAATACGGAAGTATTAGCGACGGCGTTTGTTGCCATCACAAAAAAAAAAAATTTTTGTTGAGACGGCATAAGTTGGCTATTGCAAATAGTGGTTCATCTGCGACGGCAAAATGTCCGTCGCCAAAAAAGCTTATTAAAACGGCGTCAGTTAGCTCTAATAAGTTATCATTTGCAACGGTATAAAATTTACCGTCGCAAAAAGTGAAAAAAATTTGTCGCTCTTCCCTTTCATCTTGGCGGTCACATTTAAATGTTTGAAATCCCTAAATGTTCGAAATCCCCAAACGACCAACGACGAACTTTTTCCCCCTCTAGACGAGCGACGAACGGCGACCAAGGTAGTGGTGGTGCGGTGGTGCAGCGACGACGACAGCAAGGGCCGGACCAGCGATGACTTTCTCACTCAGCGTATGCTCTCTCTCTCTCTCTCTCCCTCTAATCACATGAAGCAGCTTCTCACATAATATGGAGGCCTATGAAAGGAGTAAGAGTGATATCGAATTTCTATTTTCCCTTGTGCATAATATATAGCTGTGCAGATTTCAGTAGAAAAGATAGTTGATACAGAGATCATTATTTACTACTCTTTGCTTTTATTACAGACTGAAGCTCAACTTTCTAATACAGAGATCATTATTTACTACTAGTGGTGATTTACCATCAATACAATTATTATTATTATTTTTTTGTCTTCTTTTGTCCAATGGCCATTTAGGCAACAGTATTCCCTCTCCTTCCTCGGACAACGATGGTGATGAAAACGGGGTTGTGGTCTTAATTCTATGAGCTGGTTTGCCTGTCACTACATTATTTGGTGGCCACATTAACTGGCATAAAATATGTTTAATCAAAATTTAGAGAATAGGCATTACTTTTTTCTAATTGGTTTTGAATTACAATATATATATATATATTTGTTCTTTTTTCTAATTGCTTTAGCTGGAGGGGAAGACAGGCCAGAGGTCCTCCATCCTTCAAATTTTTGTGTTTCCTAGCTGGTCTTGTTTCTTGAGAAAGCAATCCTGGCACCAGAATCACCTGTACCACTTTGCATTGCATGAGAAAACGCTTGTATATGTATAAAAATTATATTGAAATATGTAAAAATTATATGTATCAAAATTTTAATCTTTTTTTGGATATTATTTTATTCTAACCAACTTTTATTAGGTGGTCGTTAGCAGGATTCTTAAAAAAACCTACAATACTACCAAGAAGCTTGACAATAATGCTATATTTACTATTGTTTTGTACTACATTTAATTTATCATTTTATAAATAAACTTTCTATATCAACAAGACGCAATTGCAATATTAATTAGTAATGTCAAAACCAAATCAATTTAGTTTAGCTGTGAGGAAGAGCATTCATCCACAATAAGAATAAGCAATCACATGCATAGGAGACAATGATTTGCAGTGGAAAAACTCTCCAATAGAGAAGGTTTTCAACCCACTGTGACATAATTCACTAGCTTACGCAAATAACCCAAGTTAGAAGTTCTGAACTGGCACAAAATGTAGATCATCAAGTAGACAATCCCCCTTTCAAAGTCATGGAATGTAAGATCATACTATTCATTATTTGATTACAGTTACTCTGAATCTGCCAAATAATCATTTATATGCCCCAAAATGATAGTTCTCTACTCAACAAAGCATATTTGACATGGACAAATTTTAGTATAACAATACTACGTAAGAGTATTTTTTTATGGACCATTGTTTTATATATGCCATTAAGTTTATGGCAACAGTCTTGACGTGCATGAAATTAACATATCATTGGATCTAAAGTCAAAAAATAGGTGCCAAGGTTGCATGTCATTTTTCCTTAATAGAGTCGGTTGCATCACTCTAATAAATTCTCTTTTCAATGCTTGTCTATTACATCTCTATCTATAATTTTCCACTTTTATGTCTAGTTTTTCCAATTTCTCTTGGACTTGTGATTCATTTTGCATTGAACTAACTGGGATAAGTATTTCATTTTTTATGTTCTCCCATCAAATCGGTAAATAACTAACTGGGATAAGACCACCTACCTATTTGAGAGAAATTGGACGGATAGGTATCATGGTACATGAATACGTAGGTATTATATTTAGAGTTACTTTGATGAGATTTTTTGTGGATGTATACAGATGATGGATAAGAGTTGGATTGATTTTCCAAATAAGATGTCAAGCGAATACATTAATGGGATTGATGAATTCCTTGTGTTTGCCTACACCAATAGGGTTGAAGGTTCGATGATCAATTGTCCGTGTAGGAAGTGTGAGAATCGATACTATTTTGTACGAGATGGTGTACGGGAGCATTTGATTTTGAATGGTTTTTTAAAAAAATACAAACATTGGATTAATCATGGGGAATCTTTCGTATCTCTGCATGGTAATCGAGAGAATGAAACATTAGTTAATTTAGACATTGGGGATGATATGATTGGAATGATACAAGGGGCTATGGGAAATCCACATGCCGGTACAAGTGTTGAGGGTGATGAACCACAGGGGCCTGATCCCCATGCATATGAACCCTAGCTCGATCCAAATGCAGAGACTGCAAAGTATCTCAAGCTTCTTCAAGATGCACAAAGTGAATTGTATCTGGGTTGACAGAAGTTCACATCTTTGTCATTCATTGTTTGACTTCTACATTTGAAGGTGCTTAATTAGTGGACAGACAAGTCTGTTGACATGTTGCTTGAGTTATTGAATAAGGCATTCCCGTTGAGTGTGAAACTCCCGGACTCATATTATAAAGCTCAAAAGGTCACAATAGATTTGGGCTTCACGTATGAGATGTGGGATGCATGTCTCAACAGTTGCATGTTGTTTCGAAACGAGGACGCCAATCTTGATAAATGTGTCATATGCAACAGTTCTAGATGGAAATCAAATGGTGATGGTGGTTCAAATGGTCCTAACAAAGGTGGCAAACAAATAGCTGCAAAATAGATGAGGTATTTTCCTTTAAAGTCAAGGTTGCAGAGGTTGTTTATGTCATCCAAGACGGCCAAGTTAATGAGATGGCATGCAGAGGAACGAACTGATGATGGTGTCTTCAGGCATCCTGCTGACTCCCTCGCATAGAAAGATTTTGACCGTCGGAATATTGACTTTAGAAATGATTGCCAAAGTGTAAGGCTTGGCTTAGCATCTGATGGTTTTAACCCATTTAGGACGATGAACATAGTTCATAGCACTTGGCATGTTGTGCTCATTCCATACAACTTGCCGCCATGGATGTGCATGAAGCAACCATTTCTAATTTTATCCGTGCTTATTGACGGACCGAAAGGACCTGGTGACAAGATTGATGTGTATATGCAACCGTTGATTGAGGAGTTGAAAGAACTATGGAATGAGGGTGTGTCAACATTTGATGCATCAATAAATCAAATGTTTCAAATGCATGCAGCTTTACTGTGGACAATTAGTGATTTTCCTACATACGCAAACTTGTCAGGATAGAGCACTAAAGGCGAATATGCATGTCCTTGTTGTAATAAGGAAACTACATCGTGTTGGTTGAAGCAGAGTAGGAAACAATCATACTTGGGTCATCACAGATTTTTACCTACTGGCCATAAATTCCGAAAGGATAAAGTATCATTTGATGGTAATTGAGAAGTCAGACTCAAACCAAAATTTTTGTCTGGAACTGAGATGTTGCTACAATTAGAATCTGAGAGTATTTTAACCCAATACAAGAGGGATGACCTTAAGGAGAGGCATAACAGACAGGTAGAGAAGGAGAAAGTTGGACATCGCACCCATAGCTAGAAGAAAAAGAGTATCTTTTATGAATTGTCATATTAGGAGCACAATCTAATAAGACACAACCTCGATGTGATGCATATAGAGAAGAATGTTTGTGACAATGTGTTGTGGACAATATTAGGGGTTGCAGGAAAATCGAAGGATGGTGTTAATGCTCGGCGTGATTTACAAGATATGAATATTAGAAAACCCCTACATTTGCAGTTAAGAGGGTCGAATAAAGCCTATTTACCATCAGCACAATTCACGATGACCAAGGATGAAAAAGATTTGTTCTTGAAAGTGTTGAAGGAAGTAAGAGTTCCTGACGGGTATTCATCCAATATATCACGTCGTGTGCACTCACATGATAGAAGTATTAGGGGTCTTAAGAGCCACGATAGTCATATTCTGGTGCAACAACTTATTCCATTGGCTATTCGAAGATCGTTACCGAAGAATGTAATTGAACCCTTGATTGAATTGAGCAATTTCTTTAGACAATTGTGTTCGAAAGTGAATCGTGCGATGGATTTGCAATATATTCAAGATCGTATTGCTGTAACATTTTGTCATCTAGATAAAATATTTCCTCCGAGTTTTTTTGATATAATGGAGCACTTGCCTATACATCTAGCTGATGAAGCCTTATTGGGTGGAGCGATTCAGTTTCGATGGATGTATCCAATTGAGAAGTATCTTCTTACTTTGAAGCAATACGTGCGTAATAGAGCTCATCCTGAAGGATCAATTGCTAAAGGATATCTTATGGAAGAATGCATGAATTTTTGTACACAATATCTCAATGATGTGGAAACCAAATCTAGTCGACCCGTGAGGAACTATAATGGTGCTGATAATTTGGGTCATGCTATTGGTGAAAACACAAGCTTTTATCTTGATAATATTTCTTGGGTACAAGCTCATCGGTACATCTTATTCAATACAAGCGCGGTTCAACCATTCATAAAGTAGGTTAAGTCACTCACTCAATATTTTATTATGTTTTATTGAATTTTCAACAAAATTTTTTGTATTGCTAAAATTTCAATCTACACAGCAAACACCTTGAAGTACTTAAGCTCAAAATGCCTCATGTCGACGATCATCAGCTTCGGCGTGAACAGTTTGAAACTTTTCACATTTGGTTCAAGGAGCATGTATGTATTTAACTCTATAGATTCTAGTTACTTAAGTCGATCTGCATTTTAAATTTTACATTTTCGTGTTAAATAGGTCCAAACTTTACGAAGGACTACTGATGTCATATTTTCTGAAGAGATTATTCTATTGGCAAATGGTCCTCATAACCTGGCAAGAAGGTTCAACGGGTATATACTGAATCGGTTTCGGTATCGAGTAAAGGCCATGGATGATCGTCGAGCCAAACAAAATTGTGGTGTAGCTTTGAAGGCAGATACCATAAGTTATGCTAGTCGAAAAGATAAGAATCCTTGTGTGGGGTCTATGTACTATTATGGACAATTGACAGATATTGTTGAGATTTGATATTCCAATGAGAAGAAACATGTGTTGTTTAAGTGTGATTGGATTGACAACATTCACGGAAAGAAAGAAGATGTCTTCAATTTCACGTTAGTGAACTTCAATCATTTGTTGTACCGAGATGATCGAATTACCAATGATCCTTTTATCTTGGCGTCCCAAGCAGAGCAAGTTTGGTATGTTGTAGACCCGTTACAACTAGACTGGCAAGTCGTGGTGAAGATGTCTCCAAGAGGTTTATTTGATATGAGTTCAACTGATCCACAAATCGAGCCATATATAAGCCAACAATTGGAAGAAAATATAATGCTTCGTGATGAAGAAGTTGGTTGGGTGAGGGAAGCCGCAGAAGGGGAAACAGTTGATGTTCAAATAGGCTGATATTTAATCAACATTAGTAATTCAATTAAGGCCAAGGTTGTAGTTAATCATCAATTTCTTAATTTACTTTGTCTTTGTAATTGTATTAGTTCAATTAATGTCATATTATAGTTGATGATAAACCATTGTCTATGTTTCTAATGTCAATTAATGTTATATTGCTTGCAGATTATTATGGGAAGGAAGAGGAAGCCTGATCATCCCTGGCGCCTGATGTCTGATGTGCTACATAATAGGACATCAGTAGCACCACCATCAGATGAGGCATCACATCGGCCACCATCGGAGGGGCCATTAGTGCCACCACCATCTGAGGGGCCATTAGTACCACCACATCGACCACCATCAGTGGCACCACAGCAGCTATCATCCCGACTAGAGTCATTAGCTTATGAGCCATCCGCAGGTATATAAATTTGCTTTGATTTGTATGAAAATTATTTAAACATACATTTATTTGTGCTCATTATATATAACTTGTTTATTCTCATTGTATTTTATAGACCCTTCGACTTCTTCACAGCCTACATCAGGTATAAGAATTCGATTTGTATTCACATTATTTAAATTTTCATTTGTTTATTACCATTGCATATTGTTTATTGTTTTTGTATCTCGTAGGTCATGTTAGTTCTTCATCAACCTCAACTAGGCGTGGTAGAGGATGTGCCAAGGGCATTAAAGAGTGGGGTACTGGTAAAAAGCTGGACATACAATTTGATGAAAATTACTGCCCAATAGGGGATAACGTCACTAAGTTAACTACTCAACTTGGCATCATTGTGCGGAATGGTAACATTGTTCCTCTTACTTTTCTTGACTGGAACAATGTGCCTGATGATATTGTTGATGCTATCTGGAAGGATGTGAAGGTAAAAGTATATTTTTGTCCACAAATTCGAATTCCAAAATTGTGTTATTATTATTTACACTTTGAAATTGTGTTTTATAGGACAATTTGAATATATGTCCAGAGGAGTACAAGCCAATCTGCATGAAAAACTGCAACAACATATGGAAGAATCACAAGAACAAGATTAAGACTAAGTATTTCAAGCCTAAAAGTTCTGATCCTAATCTGAAGAATGATGTTCCTTTGCACATTGCGCCAAGCCAGTGAGAAGAACTTGTGGAGTATTGGTGTACTTCCGATGCTGAGGTATACAAATAAGTTATATTTATGATATGTAAACATACAAATCATATTTACATACTTACATTTGTTGAACCTGTTATAGAAAATTGCAAGTAGGAACGCTAAAAATCGGCGAGCTCACGGCATAGCTCATACCACAGGGCGTACTACTTTCTCTCAGATACGACATGAGGTTTACATTTTATTGTTTTATTTTTGTATATAAATAAACATTGTATATTTGCAAATTATTTGGATTCTAATTTTCATATTTCTAAAAAAATGTAAATGACTAATAAGGGGGAGTCTACTGATAAGATAAATGTTTGGCTTATGACACGTAGAGCAGATGACCCAGAGGTTATCCAGACCTTGGTAGTTTCCAAACACCTTTGATTGTATTTAAAGTTTATTTTTTGTGTGTCAACCATCTTAGTTTGGCATATACTTGTATGTCTTATTCAATACAGGATGAGTTTAATCGTCACCTCTCTATGCTACCTGAGGATGGTCGGACTTTGGAGGCTAGGAATGCCATTTTCCATGAGTTGATAGGTCATGACGGACATGGATATTGTCGCACATACAGGAGAATTGTGCCTCGGAGAGCGGTGTATAAAGATGGTGCTGGGCCATCACAGTCAACACCCCAGCCATCGACTATTAATCAGACCACGCAACAGGTTTGTGCAGAGCTAAGGGATGAGTTAAGGGAGGAGCTGCGAGCAGAGTTCTCTATACATTTACAGCAGATGAGAGTTGAGATGATGGCCTTTGTGTCACAGGGGGCGAGTGTGGATCCCAACAGATAGGTTCGATATAAATTAAATTGTTTGATAGTTCAATTT
The DNA here is from genome assembly GCA_022316695.1 of Camellia oleifera. Classification (NCBI taxonomy): domain Eukaryota; kingdom Viridiplantae; phylum Streptophyta; class Magnoliopsida; order Ericales; family Theaceae; genus Camellia; species Camellia oleifera. The sequence goes on from CM039319.1 coordinate 88,726,320, forward strand.
TCGCACAAGATTATGTATAAAATTCGAATATGATTAACACATTATGCATTGACTATCATAGGTTCCTGATGCATCGAGTGGCCACCGGGCATTTAGGGAATCTGCAGAAAACGAGAATCCATATACACCACCACCAGAAGATCATGTATAAAATTCATCTTTGCATTCTAAGCTAAAATGTATCTTTGCATTCTTTACATTGTAAGTTAAGAGACTTGTGGGAAAAAGACGGGACTCAAATCGGGTTCCTGGATTGGGAGTTAGAGCCGAATTTAGCACGAAACTTGGCACATACGACCGCCTAGGCACAAGAAACTTGTAGGGGAAGACGGGGCTTGAATCGAGTTCCCAGTTTAGAAGTTAGAGTCGGATTTCACTTTAGGCAAACTAGTCCCTTAAGAAACTTGAATTCGAGGTGTTAACGCCCCAAAATGACCAAACGGCGTCGGTTTAGTATGAAACTTGGCATACACGACCGCCTAGGCACGAGAGACTTGTAGGAGAAGACAGGGCTCGAATCGGGTTCCCGGTTTGGGAGTTAGAGTCGGATTTCACTTTAGGCAAACTAGTTCCTTAAGAAACTTGAATTCGAGGTGTTAACGCCCCAAAATCACCAAACGGCGTCGGTTTAGCACGAAACTTGGCACACATGACCGCCTAGGCACGAGAGACTTGTGGGAGAAGACGGGGCTCGAATCAGGTTCCTGGTTTGGGAGTTAGAGCCGGATTTCACTTTAGGCAAACTAGTTCCTTAAGAAACTTGAATTCGAGGTGTTAACGCCCCAACATCACCAAACAGCGTCAGTTTAGCACGAAACTTGGCACACATGACCGCCTAGGCATGAGAGACTTGTGGAAGAAGACGGGGCTCGAATCGGGTTCCCGGTTTAGGAGTTAGAGTCGGATTTCACTTTAGGCAAACTAGTTCCTTAAGAAACTTGAATTCAAGGTATTAATGCCCCAAAATCACCAAACGGCGTTGGTTTAGCACGAAACTTGGCATACACGACCGCCTAGGTACGAGAGACTTGTGAGAGAAGACGAGGCTCGAATCAGGTTCCCGGTTTGGGAGTTAGAGCCGAATTTCACTTTAGGCAAACTAGTTCCTTAAGAAACTTGAATTCGAGGTGTTAATGCCCCAAAATCACCAAACGGCGTCGGTTTAGCACGAAACTTGGCACACACGACCGCCTAGGCACGAGAGACTTGTGAGAGAAGACGGGGCTCGAATCGGGTTCCCGGTTTGGGAGTTAGAGTCGGATTTCACTTTAGGCAAACTAGTTCCTTAAGAAACTTGAATTCGAGGTGTTAATACCCCAAAATCACCAAATGGCGTCGGTTTAGCACGAAACTTGGCACACACGACCGCCTAGGCATGAGAGACTTGTGGGAGAAGACGGGGCTCAAATCGGGTTCCCGGTTTGGGAGTTAGAGCTAGATTTCACTTTAGGCAAACTAGTTCCTTAAGAAACTTGAATTCGAGGTGTTAATGCCCCAAAATCACCGAACGGTGTCGGTTTAGCACTAAACTTGGCACACACGACCGCCTAGGCACGATAGACTTGTGGGAGAAAACGGGGCTCGAATTGGGTTCCCGGTTTGGGAGTTAGAGTCAGATTTCGGTCTAGTCAAAATTATTTACTAAACTATCTTTGTAATTATATAGTAGTTAATTTTTTTATATTTTTCTGTAATTAAAATATTAACACCACTATATCGTTATTAATTATTTTTATTTTTTTTCAGATATTTCCTGAGTAGCAGTTTGCTTCTTGTGGAATGCGGGCGTGTAAAGATTATGACCAACTTTTATTTTTGTAACCCACGAAAGAATCAAGACGAAAACTTTTAGTTTTGATTTTAATTTATGTTATTTAAATTTGTGAACAACAATATGTATGTATTATGCGACATTATGTAGTGGCATAATTTTTATTGTTATGAATTTTTATTTATGTATTGTTATGAATGGAACAACATTATGAATGTTCATCATGTGCAAACTTTTGTTTATGTATGTATTTATATTATTATGTAATTTTTAGATTTTTTTTAGTTATTTTTCATTTAATACAGGTTATTTTTATATTTTTAATAATTTTAATACAGGGGTTTTTTTTTTAAATTTTTTTTTTGAGACGGCAGAGCACCCCGTCGCAAAAAGAAAATGGTAGCAAGCTTTTTGCGACGTTACCAATACTTTTGCAAAAGGTAGGAATTAAATTGAAAATAAGGCCTTTAGTGACGGCTCAGGTTGCCGTCGACAATAGTCATTAGCGAGGACACTTTTAGCAACGGGATTTTGGCCGTCGCAAAAACCTCTTATAGCGACGGCAATACTGTACCGTCGCAAAAAAATCCAGATTTTCGTGGATTTTGGCGACAGAAATTTGCCGTCGCAAAAAAAAAAAATTTCCCGTCGCAAAAACAATGACGACGGCACTTGCCGTCGCTAAAACCCTTTTGCAACCCCCTTTGTTGCGACCCTCACTTGCCGTCGCAAAAAACCATTTTACCGTCGCAAAAACCTTTAGCGACGGCGTTTGGGGTATTTGCGACGGCGTTTTGCCATCACAAAAAACAATTTTTTTTGTAGTGTTTTAATTCTTCTAACATCATCTCTCAACAACCAGATTATCCCTCTTAATTTGGTGTGTGTTCTACGTCATTATGTTAACTAATTGTTACTTAAATGAATGTTTAATTTGTGTATTTCATGCAAATTGTTCAGTAAACGTGAAGATGTATACCGTGTCATCAAAGCTGTTGCAGCAAGGGGAGAATGGATGAACACTGAGGCTAAACGCTATACACAGTGTCTGGTATGAATTTGAACCAAATTTTTCGTACCATTTGATATGATGATTTTCTTGAATAGTTTATATAGTCTTTTTGGTGTATACTCTCATTTTCATTGTTTTTGGATGGTTATTTGAGATCGAATTCTATACTTGTAACTTGTTAGTTGAGTGTTCCAAATTTTTGATTACTAGCATGAATTTTTTCTGTCACTTCCTTCTTTTCCCCCTTATATACTGCACTTTTACATGTGAAGTAAAGTGTGGTTGTGGTAGAAATGCTTATTATTTTTCTCGCATCATCTTAATGGCACTAGAGAGTTGAGACAACTAGGTCCTGCTGTGAGAGGTTGATATCTGGGGTCATGTTGACCAAATTTTGTTTTCTTTTTTTTGTATATTTCTTAGGAAAAGCTGGGAATTCATACATACAAACTTATTTAATTTATTTTTGTAGATTGTTTAGTTTAACAAGTTCAAATTTTATAAACATTTATAGAAAAAGGCGTTTACCTAATATTGTTCAATCAATTTGAGTGTTGGCAGAATTAGATTGGGTTCAGAATCTCGGTATGCTTGTGAAAACTTGTTTATTTGTTATTATTTTGGAGGTATTTTTTCAACTTCCTCTTGTTTGTTGAATTTGCTTGGTTGTGTTTTTCCAAAAATACTTTTCAGAAAATTCTACTTTCTTATTTTCCGTGTTTTTTTTTTTGTTTTTATTATTTTTTAAAATATTTTTAAGCAATTTTTTTTTTTTTAAACTTTTTAGACATACCTAACATAAATATACCTAAAAAGTAAAAAATTTGTGAAAAAAACCTTTTAAAAATTCACTAAATACCAAAAATATAAAAAAAAAAAATACGAGAATTCAATACATTTTTTGTATTTTTATGTATTTATTAAATTTTTAAAATATTTTTTCACAAATTTTTTACTTTTTAGATATATCTAAGTAAAGTGCATCTAAAAAGGTAAAAAAAAATGTTTAAAATTTTAAAAATATTCACTAAAAACAAAAAAATACGAAAATCAAAAAACTGAGTTTTCAAAAAACTTAATCCAAAAAACTCAAACCAAACACACATTTCCATCTATATACTTGCTCTTTGTCATTGATAGATTGTCTTTCAAATTTGAAGAGGTTTCTTCTTGGCTGCATCAACTGTTGGGTTCATATACTTATTTTCAATTATTTAGTGATAGGTCAGAGACTTTGAACGCAGTGGACAGAGCTTTACTTTAACGAAAAGAGAGGAATTGCAGCGATTAAGTGCTCAAATAGATGAGCTAAGTGGGCGATATATCCGAAATCTGAATGATGATAGTACGTCCCTTTTCGTAAGTGAGACAGAGCTAGTTGGATTACCGCCAGAGTTCCTTGAGGTTAAAATGTTTATTTATATATTTTATTTGTTCAACACTACAACTTACATTTTCTACACATTATCTTTTTACTGTGCATTTTTATTTTATTTTATATATTTGCTGTGTGGATTCTGAATGAATCATTCTCATTTGTTACTGTTTTGTTTCACAATAAAATTTTGGATATGTTTGTTTGCAGAGCTTAGACAAAGTTGAAAATGGTAAATTTAAGGTCACCCTGAGAAGTCATCACGTTTCACCTATACTGGAGCTTTGTAAGGTACTACTATGTCTAGAGACTGTATGCACCCCCTCCCACAAACAAAGGCACGTTAAATCTTTGCTGCATCAGTAGACCTTAGTAGTTGCAATTTTTGCTTTTTTAATTTAATTTTTAAGTTTATGTGAATTATGTGAGAAGGCATTTTAAGTGATTTAGCTAATGGTACATATACTGATGTACTTTTGGGAACTAGGCAATCTATATTGCCCGCTAATTTCAGATTGAAAATTTATACCATAAACAAGTGCCAGGAGGATGCACTTTATGGTTACACTTCAGTGACCATAGATAACATGTATTACCATTGTGTAGTTATGGTTTTGCTCATGAGAGCAAACCTTATTCCTTTTTTAGTTCATTATTCTACATATGATTTTAAATTTATTTTCTATATCCTTCCTTCATGGCTACATATCTTTCCGGCTAAGGAATGTGAAATCTGTCTCTTGTTACATGAATCCAATTTTCATTTCATCCGGGAAAAGCCATATTTTTTTCAACAATTTCTTTGCCATTTGATACTATAGCCTTCCAGTAGATAGGAAGAGATTTGATAAATATTGACGACTCTTGGATAGAGTACTAGAACAGAAAGATCCATTAGATAATGAACTATTGGTTCTAAGCCATCTCTGGCAATTAATCAACAATTTGAAGTGCTTAGTTACATTATTCTTTAAACCTTTGAAGGTAGGTTTGACAAGGAGGATTGTAGCTGTGGCTTATGGACGGAGATGTGAAGTCAACCTTGCTATCTTGGAAAGTCTGGTAAGGCAAAGCATAAAGACACAACTTCTGCAACCCTTATCATGATTTTGTGTAAACTAGTGTCATGTCATCATACCATCACAATTTTGGAAGCTTCTTTTCCTTCATTGCTTCAGTCATGCAAACTCTCTCTCTCTCTATCTCTCTCTCTCTCTCTCTCTCTCTCTCTCTCTCTCTCTCTCTCTCATTTGGTCAATGTGGTAATGCAACTATAGAATTACATTTTGGAAATAACCTCAGAAAGCATAAGAATATTGTAGCAACACAGTGCTTATTCCTTGCCATGGTTTGCCTAAGAAGTTACACATGCCACGGCCATGGAAATACAATTATCTAGAAAGAGACTTTCAAACTAAAATGAATAATTGGTAACATATATGTGTAAAATTTCAGCATAGGAAGGTACTTAGGATTTAGAAGGTGATGCTAACACTATGTGGAACTCGATGGCCAATTGTATGAGGAGAATCTCAAGGGAAGTGCTTGGAGAGTCCAAAGGAATGGGACCCAGCTCTAGGGAAACTTGGTGGTGGAGGGAAGAGGTTCAAGTAGTAGTTAAGGAAAAAAAAAAGAGTGCTTTTAAAAAGTGGCAGAAGGATAGAACTGAGGAAAACCTTAAGAGCTATAGATTGGCTAATAAAGAGGTCAAGAAAGTAGTGAGAGAGACTAAGTTAAAAGCTTATGATGATCTATACACTAGACTAGATAGTAAGGAGGGAGAGAAGAGGGTATACAAACTTGCTAAGATACGGAAAGGAAAATAAGAGATTTTAATCAAGTAAAGTGCATCAAGAGTGAGGATTCTAAGGTATTGGTGAAGGATGAAGAGATTAATGAAAGATGGAAGAATTATTTTGAGAAACTATTAAACGAGGAACATGGAGGTACGACAATAGGGGAAGAAATAGCCAGTAATACGCTAAACCAAGACTATAGGTTCTATCGCAGGATTAGGAATTTTGAAGTGGAGATTGCACTTAAGAAGATGAAATCAAATAAGGCTTTAGGACCCGATGATATCTCTATTGAAGCTTGGAAGTGTTTGGGTAAAAAGGGAATTTCTTGGTTGACTAGATTGTTTAGCAAAATTTTGCTGACTAGGAACATGCCAGATGAGTGGAGGAAGAGTATTTTAGTGCTAATCTATAAGAATAAAAGTAATGTCGAGAATTGCAATAACTATGGAGGAATCAAGCTAATGTGTCATACAATGAAAGTGTGGGAGAGGGTGATGGAACACCAATTGTGAGATATAACAGAGGTGTCAGAGAATCAATTTGGGTTTAGGTCTGGTAGGTCAACAATGGAAGCGATCTATCTTTTGAGGAGAGTAATAGAAAAGCATAAAGAAAAGAAAAGAGACATTCATATGGTGTTTATCAACCTTGAGAAAGCATATGATAGAGTGCCTCGGGATATAATATGGTAGATGTTAGAGAAGAAATGGGTGACAAAAGGTTACATTGACGTGATTACGAACATGTATGAAGGGGTGGTGACCACTATTAGGTTGCCAGCTAGAGAGACAAATGAATTTCCTATCACTGTAGGGTTACACCAAGGATCTACCTTAAATCCTTATCTTTTTGCTTTAGTTATGGACGAGTTGACGAGAAATATACAGGATGACGTGCCATGATGTATGCTTTTTGCAGACGATATTGTGCTAGTGGATGAGACTAGAGATGGAGTTAACACAAAGTTGGAGAATTGGAGAAAAGCTCTTGAATCTAAAGGATTCCAGATAAGTAGAACTAAGACAGAGTACATGGAGTGTAAATTTAGTAACAATAACAATGAAAGCAGAGGAGAAGTGAAGATTGAGAACCAAAAACTATCTAAGAGTAAACATTTTTGTTATTTAGGGTCGATTATCACAACAGCGGGAGAGATGGATGCAGATGTGGTCCATAGGATTAAGGCGGGATGGTATAAGTGGAGAAGTGCGTCTGGGGTATTGTGCGATAAACGAATACCCACTAGACTAAAAGGTAAGTTTTATAGAACGGCTATTAGACCAGCTATGTTGTATGGGACGGAGTGTTGGGCAACCAAGAAACAACATGTAGATAAGATGAGTGTGGCTGAGATGAGGATGCTAAGGTGAATGTGTGGTAAGATTAGATAAGACAGAATTAGGAATGAGTGTATTCGGGAATGGGTAGGAGTAGCACCGATAGAAGATAAGTTGAAAGAGAATCGATTGAGATGGTTTGGTCATATTCAACGGAGACCAACAGAGGCAGTAGTGAAGAGATGTGATACTGTAACGGTAGATAGAAGTGTTAGGGGACCAGGTAGGCCTAGATTAACGTTGGCTAGCGTTATAAATAAAGATATGAATGTACTTAATTTGACTAATGAAATGGCCTTTGATAGGGCCGCGTGAAGAAGAATGATTCATCTAGCCGACCCTATTTGATGGGACTTAAGGCTTGGTTTGGTTTGGTTTGGTTTGGTTTGATGAATTCCAGATGAACACAAGTAAGATCAATGCTCTTATATTTAGTTGATTAAAGAATTCTTCAATGCTAGAAGAAAAAAGAGAAGCTGGATTTTCGTTAATTTTGAACTTGATTTATGGTTCTGTTCTACTTGTTTTTATTTTTCTGAATTTTTTTTGGCATTATAAAAGCAAAAAAATGTGGGGGACATCCTGATCTGTCTATTCAAATTGATTCGGCATTCCCTCATTTAGCATTAGTTTTCTAGTTTGTATTGCTGATGAGATTTTATATATTATTGCATGCTCAAAGATAAAGCTATAATTCAATTGACAACTCAGGGAAGTCAGGCATTGCAATATGTTATTGTAAATAAATGATATCTTAGAGTATGTATAGAAAAAGCAATGCATAGAAGCAATAGATCTCGATTTATTCATATGCAAATTTAAGCCATTTACTATTAACTTATTTGTACTTGCTGTCCATATTACCACATTTCAAATGGGAGAGTCAGAAAAGCCATGGTTTTAAAAAAAAAATGCCCAATTAGTACACATTAATGTGTGTTTGGGAAGGGAAAGATTGAGTACACACCTAACCTTTGGCATAATGCACAAAGTGGTGGCCTCAAGACTTGAACCCATAACCTTAAGGTTATTAGGCCAAGTCTTAACCTTTGGAAAAGCCATGGTTTACTTTGCAAAAATCATGTTTTATATTTTTTCTGGCTATTATGCTCTTGCTTGTTTCTGCCTGAAAGCCTGTTGGCATTGGTCTTGTTCTTGTATTATTTAGGTTCAGTTGCGCCATAAATTTGCTAGATTGCTTGGCTACTCAAACTATGCAGACTATGCTGTTAATCATAGAATGGCAAACTCATCCTCAAAGGTTTGTACATGTTTATATCATTTCCTGATGTATTATCTTGTACTAAACAGCATTTTTGATGATTTATTCTCTAATTAAATGTTTATTATGTAATTGTAATTTCATCTACGTGCTTTCACCCATGCTTTCTTTGATAATACAATTATTGGTAAAGATTATTTTTCAGATCAACTGATTAGATAATCATACTCATTGGTATTATTGTACTTTCCTGGGTAACTGAAGACTTGTGTTGTTTAGTGAAGCAATTCATTTATTTGTTGAACTGAGAATGGCCTACAGATTGGTTATATACTTATTTCTTCAGTTTACAGTGGTACATAAATTGCTGAAAAATGATCAAGGAAAATATCTTATTGCTATTAACTTCCTGACCAAATTACTGATTTCTCATTTTGAATCATCATTCCATTGCTGTTTGTTTGTAATATTTTCCTACCAATCCTTTCATAAAGCTGATTTTTCCTGATGAGCATGATGCTGTTGTTTTCAGGGCCTTGGGCCATTTGTTTTATTTATTAGGTTGCATGCCATTCTTGTAAGGGCTACACCCTTGTCTATAATGTAAGCATTTGGGCATTTCAATTTGAAATATATCATCTTTGTAATTTTTAGTTAAGGAACATCCATTCCACGTAGATGTAAATATAAGGTGTATGAAATTATAATAACACATGTATTGTGTGACACTATTGTATCCATTGCATGAGAGATATTATTTCATTCTATCTGATTGTCGTCTTTTACCTATCAGATTTTAGGTTTATTCGCGTGGGCTGGTCTCTATAAAAATCCGGGGCGTGACAATTTGTGGTAGAAAATTTAAGTTTAGATTTAGAGTGCTTAGAGTGAGTGTTAGCAATTTGATAAAAGAATAGAGTTGTAGATTTTATCAAACTTCACATATCTTATGCCTTAGAATTTTAATCTGTCTTTTTTTTATATCTATGGAAAATATCAGATGATTAAAGTGTTAATGATGGCGGAGATTGTTTTGAGGTAATTCGTGTAGTATACAATATCCTCTCTCTCTCTCTCTCTAAATCTCTTTGTAAGGCATTTCATTTTAAATACATTCAATTTATATTCCTTTTGATTATTTTGATCATTTGATAAATTCTATGAAATCATTTTGTGTTGATATGTTTGTTTATTGTGATCATTTGATAAATTTTGTGAGGATATTCTATGTTGAAAATGTTGATTTGTCTGACTAAATGACGTTGAATTGGTCCATACATGGATTGAGTGGACCTTGCCAATAGCTTGCACCAATATGCCCAGATAAGCAGTTATGCTTGGGTGAGGTGGATGAGACCGGTCACTAGTCATGTATTGAGTAGGATCGGGTTGTGATACCCCAAAGAACGCCATGCGCCATAGCTATGTCAATAACTATCCATAAATACCCTAAGTCAAACTAACCACTCCATTATGTTGAATATTTACAATAAAGTATTAATCCATAGTAAGAAAGCTTTGAGAAAAAAAAGACTCAAGGAAAACTTCATTAAGATAACCAAGTTGCATAACATTCATATGATAATCCTGTCCCGTATTATGCTAATTAATCTTAATTATGATTGTGATTATATATTTGATAGGATTTTGCGTGCCATTTATATGAATATATGTAGATTTGAATTTCTATCTGTTCACCGTAGGAATATCTATTCGACTTACTGTTATAAATTGAAAATTGAAGGCCTTGTTGGCCACAGAAACCGAAATTGACTACGCCATTGTGATTAGCATAATTTTTAGAGCTTACGGTGAAATTTAATTGAAAATTGATTTGGATCAAATTAAATAGATTAAATTGATGAGTTAGTGCTTAATTAATTAGTGTTAATGAAATGTGATTAAGAGAGCCTATAAAAAGGCTCATTCTCTCTCAATTCCTCTATTTTAAACTCATTTGGTTGAAATCACACCTTAGAGAGACAGTGAGAGAACCAGATTTAGAGAAAGAGAGAGAAGGGCCAATCTTGAAGATCTTGCTAAGAAGCTCAAGCTTTGAAAGGCTAGGCTCAAGAATTTGCTATAATTTGGAAGAATTGAAGCTCATAGGTGAGTAGTTGAGCAAAGATTTATGAGTTAAGTTTGTAATATTGTGAATTCAAGGTTTGATGGTGGTCAAGTACATAAATTGAAATAAATTTGTTAAATTGAAAGCTTATATGTACATGCATGCATAGAATTGCTATGAAACTACATATTTGAGCATGGTTCATGTTAAACAAGAAGAATTAGGCACCAAATCTCACATGCATGTATAATCTCCATGAGTTTCATGATTATAAGTGTTATTTGTACTAGAATTGGAGTCAAAATTAACATGCATGTTTGATTAATGGGAATATGAAGATTATACGAAGTTTGAATGCATGGATTTCAACCATACAGAATAAATGTTGATTAATTTGAGAGTATGATTATGGATTTTGAATAATTGGCCTCATATTGCTTACATCCTTATACTATATATTGTGTTCCACATTTTTGGACCAAAAACATGAATGTTGGACCTTTGAATATCAAGGTTGCCCTTGAAGAACAATTCTGGAAAACCCAGAAATTGGCATGTCCGCTCGAGCGGGAAAAGCGCCGCTTGAGCATGAAATGCTAGTTCCTAGAACTTTTGCAGACATGGATGTCCGCTCGAGCGGGGAGATTCACGCTCGAGAGGGGAGCCATGTAGTGTGACTTTTAGCTCGAGCACCTGAATTCACGCTCGAGCGTAAAAATAAGGCAACCAGCATTTTTTTGCAGACAATAGGGGTTCGCTCGAGCAGCCATAGCCACGCTCCAGCAGAGACCCCTGTTTCAGAAATTTGGTAAAGTTAATTTTGTGTTTCAATTTCCGTTCTCTTCCATTTCTATGCACTCTTAGGCATACATTTAGCTTTGTAAATAAGTTAAAAGGATAAGAAAGAAGCCTAAGAGGGATGTATGAATTCAGAAAGGATTGAATCGTTTGTGACCCATTATGTTTATGAAATGTGTAGGGTCAAGCACGAGAACAAATCCACTGGCAGATCACTGTGAGTAATATCTTAATAAAGACATTTGAAGTATGTTATTTGTCCAATTGCCTACTTCCATGTAAGTCTTATAAGTTTGTTAAATTGAATTGGGGACAAATATCTGTGATGCCATATGGTTGGGCCAAAGGCCGTTGGATACAATTGACTGGGCCGAAGGTCGTTTGACATGAATGAATAAATGGGCCGAAGGCCGTTTGACATGAACGAATGAATGAGTGGGCCAAAGGCTGTTGGATACAATTGACTGGGTCAAAGGCCGTTTGAGATGAATGAATAAATGAGCCGAAGGCTGTTTGACATGAACAAATGAATGAGTGGACCAAAGGCCGTTGGATACAATTGATTGGGCCAAAGGCCATTTGACATACATGAACGATTAGGTCAGAGGCTGTTGGATACGAAAGGTTGGGCCAAACGTCGTTGGATGCAATTTGATTGGGCCAAAGGCCGTTGGATGCAATTGATTGGGCCAAAGGCCATTTGATATACATGAATGAATTGGGCCCAAGGTCGTTTGTTAAGGAACGAAGTGGGCCAAAGGCCGTTCGATACGTTCAGGCTTGAATCGCCTAATGTACCAAAATAATGCACTAAATAGAATTCTACATGGGCCCAAGGCCGTTCGATATATGTGATTCTCATTTGTGTACCTTCTTTATTTGATATTATTCACTGGGCTTTCGCCCACACTCATTCATGTGTATGTAGGTGAGCAAAGAGATGTCCAAACCCAGCCCCTGTGAAGTCTGTGAGAAAGGTCAAGTTTTAGAGAGTAAGTCCAAACGTCTCACGCACGAGACTTGTCTTCGCCTCTTTTGTCCTTTTGTTATAATTTGTTATGATGGCGAAAACACCGGATCACTTTTGTATATAAACTTTGGGTCTGACTGACTTAGACTTGAATGATCCTGTACGTATGGAACTGTGAATTATTTTCCTTTCTGATGTGAGTTATTAATGAACATATGTGAAGTGTTATGATGTGCCATGTAAACATAGCTCTATGGACAAAATTTTTAAGTTGCTTCCGTTTGGCCCTTTAACTCTGATAGAGTAAATTTATTTAGTTGGTTTGAGGCCGCAGGTAATCTCTTGATTACTGGCCGGTTATGACCTTAACCCATAGGGGCGGGTTCGGGTCATGATAATTCATGTATTCATTTGTGTTTGAAAATTTATTTATTTCATTGGTACAATGCATTAGATATGTTGCTATTAGGGTGTAAATTTGGCCCAGCCAGCCCGACCCGGCCCATGTCGGGCCTTGCAGGCTCCCACCAAAATTCAGGCTGGGTCGAGCCGGCCCACAGCCCAAAAAATTAGGCCCAGGCCCAGGGGGTATTCGGGCCTTAGACGGGCCAATGGGCCTGGGCTTGGGCTTAGACCAGGCTTGGACAAGCCTAAACATTTTTTTTTAAAATTTTTTTCTACCAAATTTTTATTATTTTCCACTAAAAAAGACACTAGGCATCGGGAGGACCGGCGGGCTGGGACTCTAGTCGGGCCGTAAGAGGGCCAATGGGCCAGTCCACGGGCCGAGCCAAGATTCAAAATGATGGCCCAGGCCCAATCCAAGGGTCTCGGGCAAGGCTCAGGCCCGGGCCACAGGCGGGCTTCGGGCCGCCTACCGGGTCACAGGCCATTTTTACACTCCTAGTTGCTATGAAGAAACATAGGAATTGTTGAATGTAAGTAGGAAGCTTAACTAGTTTTGAAGAACCTGAGTATGAAACCTTAAGATAGAAAGTTTAGTAAGCATTGAAAAGTTAGGGAAATTTTTTGAATTGGAATATTGAATACCTAGATGACTCAGAAAACCTTAAGTATGGAGCTTAATGACTTTAGTCTAATGGGTAATGCCTAATGAGTACTGAATCAAAAATTATGTAGGATTAGCAAAAGTTAAACAAAATTAGCTTAAGCCAAAGTAAGCTTAATTAGGCTAACCAAGATTAGGACTTAAATGAGTTTAATTAGAACTAAGCCTAATTAACTAACCTAATGAGATAATTAGTAAACTAACTTAATCTATTTCAACAAAACTAGAAAATTGGAGAAAGATGGAGAAGCTTTGAGGCTTTTGTGTTCTTGAGAGATAGGGAGAGAATCAAGGAGAAAAGGAAGAGAAAAAGAAAGAAAATCAAGGGAAATTCGAGAATTCAACATAAAATCAAAAGAAAAATCATCCATAGGTAAGAAACTCAATCCTCTTTCATATTTTGTTATCATAATCTAGCAAGAAATTCATTAGAACCAAGTTTCAGAAGGATTAAAATGAAAGAAATTAGAAAAATTAGAAGTTAGGATAAGGGTTGAAGAATTTGACTAAACAATCATGTTTTGAATTGTTTTTATCTTAGATTTGAGATATACAAGAGTTATGCTATGAATCTACACCATTTCTTTGGACTTAGAAGCCTTCAAAACTTGTCTTATAGAATTAAAAGTGAAGGAATAGAGAGAAGATTAGAAAGATAAGGGAATTGAATTTAATCACATCTTTTAGTTGTTTGATCTCAAAATCAATGCATAAAAATGAGTTTTTATTGGTTTCACATCATGAATATGTATACTAGGATGTTAAGAATCATGTTTCAGGTTTTGGAAGCTTGAAAAATGGATTTTGGACCTTAAGAACAGCCAAGAACAACAACATTCAAATCGTCCAGATTTCTCTACACATGTGCGGCAACAAAAACCGCACGTGCGGCCAGCCCTCTGCATGTGTGGAATTGGTCCTTGCACATGCGACAACCTCTACCTATTAACTAATTCGAGACTGCATTAAGTAGCCAGAGTTTTGCACATGCAGCCCTATGCCCCGCACGTGTGGATTTCAGGTCTTTTGCCCGTTTCTTTGTCTTTTCATTTTCTTTGACCCTCAGGCACCCTTATACATGTTTTGAACCTTATTATAAGTTGAATATGACTAGAAACCAAGCTAAATCAAGTTAAGTTAGAAAAGAAAAATGAAAATTAAGATAGTTCGATTATTATACTTTTATTTCATTGGTATTTGTATAAAGGGTGACCACGGTGGTAAACCCGATGAGAGCAAGGGTGAGGGAGAAACACATAAGGGGGAAGACTTGGCCCCTAGTACTTCAAATGAGCCTAAGGCACCATACATGCCTAACGCACCCTTTCCCCAACGCCTTGATAAACCGCTCCCTTTCAATAAGAAGGTTGCATCCATGGAAGCGATGATTGAGGTTTTTAAAAAAAATGAAAATCAACCTCCTCTTGTTGGAGGCGATTAAACAACTATCCTGCTATGCAAACTTTTTTAAGAACCTATGTATGCAAAAGCATAAATCTAGGACACACGTGTCCCAAAAGGTCTAACTCACAAAACAAGTAAGCTCCATATTGTCAAGTGACACATCCCCAAAGCTTAAAGACCCAGGTGCCTTAACCATTGCATGCATCATAGGGGACCATTTCATTGATAGGACCTTGCTAGATTTAGGGACAAGTGCTAATTTTTTGTTGTACTCTGGGTATGAGGAATTCAGGCTTGGCGAGTTGAAGCCCACCACTATCATACTCCAATTAGCTAATGGGTCCCTCAAAGTGCCTCGTGGTATGATTGAGGATGTTCTTGTGAAGGTTGATAGGTTTTATTTTCTTGTTGACTTTTTAGTTTTAGATATGGAACCGGTAGCTAAGAAGTAAATCCCGATGATTTTAGGCTGATCTTTCTTGGCCACGACCAATGCTTGTATAAATTGTCGTACCGAGGTTATGGATGTTTCCTTTGGGAATATGCAAATTAAACTTAATGTTTTCATAGCATCCCAACAACCCGCTGAAAGGGAGGAGTGCTTATTTGTGGATGCGGTAGGTGAGTTAGTGGAGGAAGCTTTACCCTTCATTCTTATTGAGGACCCTTTAGAGGCATGTCTAGCTCACTTTTGGGATAGACAATTTTGATATTAAGGGATCAATAGACAAGGTCAATGCTCTACTTAACACTCCATTGACTTTAGACTTTCCATCTTGGCAGGCTTCCTTTGAGCCATTACTTTCTCTGTCTAGTGAACCCACCCTACCATCACTAGAGGCTCCACCTAAGCTTGAGTTGAAACCATTATCAGCCACACTCAAGTATGCATTTCTAGGTCCTGAGGAGCACTCTCAGTTATCATAGCGTTAGACTTGAATGATCTTCAAGAAAGTCAATTCTTAAGTGTCCTTAAGGAGTACAAGAACGCTATCAGGTGGGCAATGGCTAATTTGAGGGGTATTGATCCCTTCGTTTGCATGCATCGCATCCATCTTGAGGAGGATGCTAAACCTTCTCTTGAAATGTAAAGGAGGTTGAACCCCAATATGAAAGAGGTGGCTAAGAAGGAGGTTATGAAGTTGTTAGATGCGGGTAGTATTCCCCATCTTAGATAGCAAGTGGGTGAGTCCCACACAGGTGGTACCCAAAAAGTCGAGTATCACGATTGTTGAAAATGAGAGAGGAGAGCTTGTCCCCACACAAGCCACCACTGAATGGTGAGTGTGTGCTGATTAGGAAGCTCAACTCCATGACTAGGAAAGATCACTTCCTTTTTCCATTCATTGATCAAATGCTAGAGAGGTTAGCAAGTCAAAGTTACTATTGCTTTCTTGATGGCTACACTGGCTACAATCAAGTTCCTGTGTACCCTATTGACTAGGAAAAGACTACCTTCACCTATCCCGTTGGTACTTTTACCTACATGACTATGCCTTTTGGGCTATGCAATGCACCGGCGACCTTTCAAAGGTTCATAATGGCCATAGTTTTTGACATCGTGGAGAAATTTTTAGAAGCCTTCATGGATGACTTCTTTATTTTTTGCCCATCTTTTGAGGTTTGTCTCCAAAATTTAGCCATTGTGTTAACACGATATACAGAGACAAATTTAGTCTTGAGTTGGGAAAAGAGCCATTTCATGGTTAGAGAGGGAATTGTGTTAGGTCACATTGTGTCCTTGCGAGGTATTGAGACGATGGAAACTAGAGTTCGAACGGCAAAGCCTAGAACACAAAAGTTCGGAATTTCCGAGACTAAACTTTGGTTTGAAAACCTAGGGGTGTGGAGATTGCTTCAAAACCACATCAGCTTGAAATCTATATGGTAGCCCCATAGGCTGAGGTCGCTTTAGGTGCCTCAGTTCTAGATACTAAATCAATTTAGTCTGTCACCCTGCTAGAGAATAGGGAAAGTTACAAGCATAGCTAGGGAGAAAAGTAGTACCGGTGGTTTTCACGTGAAGATTATATCTTGAATGAGTAGTTTGAGAAGTTGAAAGGTTTATTTCTTTTTCAAATGCAAAAATGATGATATAAATTGCTAGTGGTGTTTTTTTAGGCTTGACTTAGGGATAAGTAGGCAGTATCCCACACGTGCAGCACGTTAGAAAAGAAAAAATAAATATTTGATTCAAACTAAACCCTAGCCACATCTTTTGACCTATCACTTTCCAAACACTCTATCTCTCTACCTCTCACACCTTCTCTCTCTACCTTATCTTTTTCTTCTTCTTTCTTTTTCACCCAACATCACCATTACAATGACCCGAAATACTAATCATAATTCATCCCATGACAATTATTAAATAATAATACAATTCTGAATGTTGTATACTTCTATTCATTTTAACTCTATTTTATAAAAGGTAACACATGTAGTTATACATTCATAAGCCCCCAACCTTGAATCTATAGCTTGTGCCACAAATTAATGATATGAAATAAAAGTTTAATAGATATATAAATGCCCTAATTGCTACAACTTTCCAAGACGATGCTTGATTACAACAAAAGTGAGTTTAAACTCAATAAAGTTTAAGCCCTAGGCTTGTATGAAATTATTTACAACAATAACCAAAAAGAAGCTCTTGGTTCCTAGTCCTCCCAAGCTACGACTTTGGCGAAGGCATATCATTAACACTTGAAAACGGTTTTCCACATAGGGTGAGCCAAAGGCCAGTAGCGGTACTCTAACACAGTGTATGGATCTTAACAAAGCTACTGTAATAACCTGACCCTTTTATATGCTTTACATCTCTAGTTATATGAGTAATTACATGCTTAATGCGAAATTCCATGTGGAGTTGTGCTTACATATATGAATTATTTAATTATGTCATTCTATCTGTGGGTCGTTGGAGAACATCTGTTAAAATTAGGATGTTTATACTTGAAATAGGAAGCCTTAGAGGTGCAATAACCCAAAATTGATTTAACGTTTATGATTAGCATAATTTTTAGGACATAATATTAAGTTTTATAAAAATTTGATTCATAATGAATTAATTGGGAAAATTTGGGATTCAACCCTCTTAAGACTTAGACTAGATGGATATAAAAGACATGGATAACTTAATATCTCCTGAGAGAGGGAGAGAAGGTGCTAGAGAAAAAGAGGGGAGAAGGGAGGCTCAACAAGAGTAAGGATTGAAGGAATTCAAAGAGGGCTTTGAGACTAGAGTTCAAGGTATGTATAATTTAACTAGAACATTCTAATCTCTCCCTCTATTTGATTTCAGACGGAAAGCTTTCCATTCATGTAAGTTAGGGTTTCAACAAGAGCTTTGCTTATGGTAGTTGGTTGCTTTGATGGATAATCCTTGTGTTTAAGGTTGCTTTAAGTATGTTCCTTTAGCTCTACATGTTTTGAGCTCACACATACATCTTCTTGTTTATAGAGAAATATTGTGATCAACCAAGCATGGATGAAATATAAAGAATTTGGGATATATATATATATATGAATTTAAGAGGAAAATGGACTCATTATGCTTGTGATTCATGTTCATTGTGATGATATACCATGTTATTAAGCTAATTTTTCCCTATCTTATACCTTGCAATGAGTTTGGTTAATTGAGTTTTTGTCTAAGTTTCGGACTGCCAAAATAGGGTATATGACTGCACGTGCGAGGCCCTTGGTTGTACATGCGAGAGGCACAGCCGTACGTGCAGGGCTCATAGCCGCACGTACAGGGCTCACAGCTGCACGTGCGAAAAAACAGGGGAGAAGGATTGGGTAACATTGCAATAAAAGCACGTGCGGCCCAAGCTGAAAAATTCTATAATTTTCTTTTGCCCTCTTTGACCCTCTGAATGTGATATCATGTTCGTTCGGTGTTCCTATAATGCATTTAATTACATGAAACTTAATGAATTGGATAATTGCGAAATAAGAAGAAACTAAGAAAATGTGATATGCTTATGAATTTTACACTATGTATAGGGCACATACAGGAGGGGACCATCGTTCAACCGCATCACTGTGAGTGATAGTAGAGTAATGTCATGTTTCATTCATGTATTATGTTCTTATGTGTGGTTCAATACCTTATTCACTCTTTTAGCAAATAACTTATGATATATGAGATATGCTGATATGTGTTTAAACTTTGGCACATGAGATATGGACCCGAGGTCATTCTGTTTGCTATTATGATGGGCCCAAGGCCATTTTGCTAAAATAATTGACTTAAGTTCATTTTGTAATTTGTTGGGCCTGAGGCCGTTTTGCTATTATAATGGGCCTAAGGTCGTTTTGTATTACGTTGGGCCTAAGGTCGTTTTGTCTTATATGGGCCTGAGGCCATTCAGAAGAAGAAATATGAATAAGACCAATCTGTGATTTATGAATATGCATTGTTAAAATTATGCTCGTACCCTTAATCTGTTGTATTACTAGCATTCACTGAGCCCTACTTACTCCATTTTTATTTATGGATGTTTTGTAGGTGATCATCCCACGGGACAACTGTAAGTTAGCCCAGGAGTCTTTTACTGAACCATTTTGCTGAGCCACCCGAAGTGACTCTTTTGTTTAATTTTGGGAAATTTGTATGTTACCATGTTTGGTTGAAATTAGGAGGAATAGACATATGAATATATACATTGGCACTACCTAACTTTTGGGTTGTTACTTTTTCCACATAAACCGTAATGTAAATGGTGTATGAAATGTTATGTACTGATGTATGGTACTGCATTAAGATCCTAGCATGTAGTCACAGCTCAATGAATGTCTTATTCTATTATTTTACTTTTGTTCTGGCCCCAATCTTGAGTAAAATTTATCATTGCAAAGTTGAGGCCTTAGGTTAGGCTGGTCATGTCCAAACTTTTAGAGGCAGGTTTGGTTCGTGATAGTTGGTATCAAAGCACGAGTTGCTACCTCACACACGAGTTCATTGAGCTTTAGAACGTCTAGAAAAGACTTAAGTTACATGCATGTGACTTTTGTGCATACAAAATGATATGTAGTAGCTAGAATGTATATGCAATAATCACAGATATATACATATATATATATTGGTAATGATCATGATCCATGCCTACTTGTGCATTTTTGTGTGTATTATAACTAACCATTATGTAGATCATGGTGAGGATGAGGACGAATGATCCGGAAGATTCTACCTTCGTACGGTTGGACAGAATGGAAAGAATGATTATGGAGATGGCAGAAACCTTGAGGCAACAACAGCAGCAGTAACAACCACCAACACCAATACCTGTACCACCACTAGAGGTACAAGATCACCAAGCTAAGGACCGAACAATTACGCTCATGAAGGAATTCAAGAAGATGAAGCCGCCCTTGTTCAAAGGGGGAATTGAACCAATGAAAGCAGAAGCGTGGGTGTTGGGTATAGAAAAGTTATTCGATGTTTTTCCTTGTACTGAGGCCCAAAAAGTACAACTTACTGCCTTCACTCTTGAAGACGAAGTACGGAGGTGGTGGATGCTCACAAGAACTACACACCAAGGATTGACATGGGCTAGATTTCTGAAACTATTTTATGAAAAGTATTTTCCCCAATGTATGCGAGATAAGAAAGGGACTGAGTTTGAGACCTTGAGACAAGGGAACAGAACTGTTGCAGAGTATGAGGCTCAATTGCTGAATTGGCCCATTTCGCACCCCATATGGTGGATACGAACTACAAGAAGGCAAGAAAGTTTGAAGGTGGATTACGGACTGCTATTCTCAACTTGATCAATGTGCTAAAATTACCTACTTATGTTGATGTATTGGAAAGGGCAGTTATTGCTGAGGGTAATATTGCTGCTCAAAGCCGAGTCTCAGAGTAGAAAGGGAATAGACAGAATACCCAAGTCACCAGGGGCTCAGTGGCACCATCGAGTAAGAAGTTGAATTCAGAAACCTCTAGCACATCCGCCTTTACCCGTGACTCTGCACCAATTTGTTCAGATTGTGGAAAGAGACACCATGGGATTTGTTATCTGGTAACAGGGCATGCTTCAAGTGTGGCAAGACAAGTCATTTGGCCAGAAAATGCCCACAAAAAGATCGACATAATGGAAATAGAACCACCACAAGTTCAACCTGATCAACTCTGACCCCAACTACGAAGGCAGCTACGAAACTCGCCAATGCTAAAGATACCGCCAAAAAGGAAGCGTATTTGCATTAATTTCGGAGAACGTGCAGAATACCAAAGCTGTGGTGTCAGGTACATTTTTTGTTAATGGTTATTTTGTACATGTGTTATTTGATTCAGGGTCTACCCACTCCTCTGTATCAAAAGCATTTGCTAGTCATTTGAATAGACCGATGGAACCACTACCTTATGTTTTGTGTGTATCCTTATCATCGAGGGAGTCTATGGTGTATACGTCTATTTATTGTGCATGTGAACTCCTAATTGGGGATATTCAGGTATATGCCAACTTATTACCTCTTGACATGGCTTACTTTGACATAATTCTGGGGATGGATTGGCTAAACGAATATCATGCGACTATTGATTGTATGTTGAAACAAGTCACCTTTCAACCCCCAGGCCAGCCTAAGTCTATTTTCAAGGGGCAGAGGGTGATTTCCCACCTTATCTGATTTCTGCAATAAAGGCATATAAGTTGTTACAAAAGGGTTGTTGGGGGTACTTATGTAGTATTTTGGGTGAACAACCAGTGGATGGGGGCATTAATACAATTCCAATCATTTGGGATTTTTCAGGATGTTTTTCCAAAAGAGTTACCAGGAGAGTTAATTGATCGTGAAATTGAGTTTGCAATTGATATAGTGCCGGGAACTCAGCCCATTTCCAAGACCCCTAATAGAATGTCACCCACTGAAATGAAAGAGTTGAAGGTCCAATTGCAAGACCTCCTCGACAAAGGATTCATTCACCTGAGCACTTCTCCTTGGGGCGCACCAGTCCTTTTTTGTAAAGAAGAAAGATTCCCTTCAGTTGTGTGTGGATTATAGAGAGCTCAACAAAGTAACCATAAAGAATAAGTATCCCTTGCCTAGGATTGATGATTTGTTTGATCAGTTACAAGGTGCACAAGTCTTCTCTAAAATAGATTTGCGATCTGGGTATCATCAACTAAAGGTTAAAGCTAAGGATATCGAGAAAACTGCCTTCCGGACCCATTATGGACATTATGAATTTTTAGTTATGCCATTAGGGGTCACCAATGCGCCAGCGGCCTTCATGGATCTAATTAATCGAGTTTTTAAGCCCTACCTGGATGACTTTGTAGTTGTGTTCATTGACGACATCCTCATCTACTCAATCACTGTGGAAGCCCACGAGAACCACTTACAGTTAATTCTTCAGACTCTTCGGGATAAGAAACTGTATGCAAAATTGAAGAAATGTGAATTTTGGTTGCATGAAGTGGAATTTTTAGGTCATGTCATAACAAAAGAGGGTATTTCTGTCGACCCACACAAAATTGAAGCTATTGTAAATTGGCCAACTCCTACCAATGTAACCAAGGTGTGTAGCTTCTTGGGGTTAGCCGGATACTATCGAAGGTTTGTTAAGGACTTTTCGAAAATTGCTGTGCCACTCAGCCAGTTGACCCAGAAGGTGTGTCATTTGAATGTCAGAATAATGGGAATCTGCTTTTCAAGAATTAAATACAAGGTTAACTACAGCACCTGTCCTTGTCTTACCATCTGGTACTGAAGGATTCGTAATATATAGTGATGCTTCTTACAAAGAGTTGGGATGTGTACTTATGCAGAATGGAAGGGTCATCGCATATGCCTCACAACAACTTAAACCTCATGAAAAGAACTATCCCATGCACGACCTTAAGCTAGCTGCAGTAGTCTTTGCTCTAAAAATATGGCGGCATTATTTGTATGGAACTACTTGTGAAGTTTACACTAATCACAAGAGCCTCAAATACTTCTTTACCCAAAAGGAGTTCAATATGCAACAAAGACGGTGGTTGGAACTCATTAAAGACTATGACCTACAAATCCATTACCACCCTGGTAAAGCTAACACGGTTGTAGATGCCCTTAGTCGAAAGGGTATGGGGAATTTAGCAAGTTTGCTCACAAGGCAGAAGGAGCTATTACGTGACTTGGAAAGAATGAATGTGGGAATTGTGTTACGTGACCAAAATGCGATAGTAGCAGCGATATCAGCTCAACCGACATTTATAAAAGAAATCAAGCAATGACAACTAGAAGATGAATTCCTACAGAAAATTTGTGAGGAAATAGAAACAAGGCCAAAGCCCGAGTTCACGATTGAGAATTCAGTACTGAAATTTCAAGGCAAGTTGTGTGTTCCAAATGTGCTAGAAATCAAGAGAAGCATTATGGAGGAAGCACATAACTCCAAATTTGCGATGCATCCGGGTAATACGAAAATGTATCAAGATCTGAGGCAGAATTTTTGGTGGCCTAGTATGAAGAGAGAAATTACAGAATTCGTCTCAACGTGTTTGCAATGTTAGCAGGTAAAAGTGGAGCACCAGGGACCGGCGGGTTTACTCCAACCCCTCCCAATTCCAGCATGGAAATGGGAACATTTAACCATGGATTTTATTGTGGGTTTACTGTGAACTCCTCGGGGCATGAATTCCATATGGGTGATTGTTGATAGACTAACTAAGTCAGCCCATTTTCTACCTGTAAACACTCAATACAACGCAGACAAGCTGGCTACCATATATATGGATGAAATTGTGCGACTACATGGTGTTCCAGTTTCAATCGTGTCCGATAGAGATCCAAAGTTTGTATCAAGATTTTGGCAAAGTCTGTAGGATGCTTTGGGAACAAATTGAAATTCAGTACAGCCTTCCACCCTCAAACAGTTGGACAGTTCAAGCGAACCATACAAACGTTGGAAGACATGCTTCGAATGTGTGCTTTGGACTTCAAAGGAAATTGGGAAACTCATCTACCGTTGGTGGAATTTGCATACAACAACAGTTACCACTCAAGCATAAGAATGGCACCTTATGAAGCTCTATATGGAAGGAAACGTCGCTCTCCCGTGTGCTGGACTGAAGTCGGTGACAAGTTGTTGTTTGGACCCGAGATTGTTTAATTAACAACAGAGAAAATTAAAATTATCCAAGGAAGGTTAAAGACCGCACAGAGTAGACAAAAGAGTTATGCAAACCACCAGTGAAGGGATTTAGAATTTGAAGTGGGTAATCATGTTTTTGTGAAAGTCACACCAATAAAGGGACACTCAAGATTTGGAAAAAATGGGTAAGTTAGCACCCCGATACGTTGGTCCGTTTCAAATCCTGGAAAGGGTAGGTCCAGTAGCCTATTGTGTTGCTCTACCGCCTAATATGGAGCAAGTACATGACGTGTTTCATGTATCAATGTTATGAGGTTATCTTCAAGATCCATCCCATGTTATAGACTATCAACAAATTACCTTGGATGATAAATTGATTTATGAGGAGAAACCAATTTAGATTCTAGATCGGTAGATGAAGCAACTACGAAGTAAAGTGATCCCTATGGTGAAAGTGGAGTGGCAAGAACATTATGGGAAGAAAGCGACTTGGGAGAGAGAAGAGGAAATGAGACAGCGATGTCCCGAATTATTTCTAACCTAAGGTAAAACAAGTTTGGGGGACCAAACTTATTTAAGGGGGGGAGAGTGTAATAACCCGACCCTCTTATATGCTTTACATCTCTCGTTATATGAGTAATTATATGCTTAATGCGAAATTCCATGTGGAGTTATGCTTACATATACGAATTATTTAATTATGTCATTCTCTATGTGGGTTGTTGGAGAAAATCTATTAAAATTGGGACGTTTAAACTTGAAATTGGAAGCCGTAGAGGTGCAATAACCCAAAATTGATTTTACGTTTATGATTAGCATAATTTTTAGGACATAATATTAAGTTTTATAAAAATTTGATTCGTAATGAATTAATTAGGAAAAATTGGGATTCAACCCTCTTAAGACTTAGACTAGATGGATATAAAAGACGTGGATGACTTAATATCTCTGAAAGAGGGAGAGAAAGGTGCTAGAGAAGAACAGGAAGAAGGGAGGCTCAACAAGAGTGGGGATTGAAGGAATTGAAAGCGGGCTTTGAGACTAGAGTTCAAGGTATGTATAATTTAACTAGAACATCCTAATCTCTCCTCTATTTGATTTGAGATGGAAAGTTTTCCATTCATGTAAGTTAGGGTTTCAACAAGTGTTTTGCTTATGGTAATTGGTTGCTTTGATGGATAATCCTTGTGTTTAAGCTTGTTTTAAGCTATGTTCCTTTAGCTCTACATGTTTTGAGCTCACACATACATCTTCTTGTTTATAGAGAAATATTGTGATCAACCAAGCATGGATGAAATATAAAGAATTTGGGATGTATATATGAATTTAAGAGGAAAATGGACTCATTATGCTTGTGATTCATGTTCATTGTGATGATATACCATGTTATTGAGCTAATTTTTTCCTATCTTATACCTTGCAATGATAAGTTTCGGACTGCCAAAATAGGGTATATGACCGCACGTGCGGGGCCCTTGGCCACATGTGCGGAGGGCACAGCTTCACGTGCGAGGCTGACAGCCAAACGTGCGGAAAACAAGGGAGAAGGATTGGGTAACACTGCAATAAAAGCACATGTGGCCTGCACGTGTGGCCCGCACGTGCGGCCCAAGCTAAAAAATTCTATAATTTTCTTTTGCCCTCTTCGACCCTCTGAATGTGATATCATGTTCGTTCGGTGTTCCTATAATGCATTTAATTACATGAAACTTAATTAATCGGATAATTGTGAAATAAGAAGAAGCTAGAAAAGGTGATATGCTTACAAATTGTACGCTATGTGCAGGGCACATACAGGAGGGGACCATCGTTCAACCGCATCACTATGAGTGATAGTAGAGTAATGCCATGTTTCATTCATGTATTATGTTCTTATGTGTGGTTCAATACCTTATTCACTCTTTTAGCAAATAACTTATGATATATGAGATATGTTGATATGTGTTTGAACTTTGGCACATGAGATATGGACTCGAGGTCGTTCTGTTTGCTATTATGATGGGCCCAAGGCCGTTTTGCCAAAATAATGGACCTAAGGTCGTTTTGTAATTTGTTGGGCCCGAGGCCGTTTTGCTATTATAATGGGCTTAATGTCGTTCTGTATTACGTTGGGCCTAAGGTCGTTCTGTCTTATGTGGGCCCGAGGCCGTTCAGAAGAAGAAATATGAATAAGACCAATCTGTGATTTATGAATATGCATTGTTAAAATTATGTATTACTAGCATTCGCTGAGCCCTGCTTACTCCAGTTTTTCTTTATGGATGTTTTGTAGGTGATCAACCCGCGGGACAACCGTAAGTCAGCCCAGGAGTCTTTTACTGAACCATTTTGCTGAGCCACCCTGAAGTGAATCTTTTGTTTAATTTTGGGAAATTTGTATGTTACCATGTTTGGTTAAAATTAGGAGGAATAGACATATGAATATATACATTAGCACTACCCTAACTTTTGGGTCGTTACTTTTTCCACATAAATCGTAATGTAAATGGTGTATGAAATGTTATGTACTAATGTATGGTACTGCATTAAGATCCTGGCATGTAATCACAGCTCAATGAATGTCTTATTCTCTTATTTTGCTTCCGTTTTGGCCCCAATCTTGAGTAAAATTTATCATTGCAAAGTTGAGGCCTTAGGTTAGGCCGATCATGTCCAAACTTTTAGGGGTAGGTTGGGATCGTGAGAGCTACAAGGCGAATGCATATGCAATGATCAGTGCCAAAACATTTTATATCTCTTTCCAAAACCATGCAATGCTAGGTTTATATCACAATTCATGAAATCATTTCATTTACAATAGAAAACAAGGTCAGTGGATACAACACTGAGAATCTCTAGGTACGTATCTGCAAGTAGGCTATACAAGCACTACCAATTGCCATTTTTACAGGTACGTATCTACAACGGATTGAGCGCAAGAAAGACTGCTCGAGCCAAGAGCACCTGAGCACAAAAAACACTGCTCGAGCGAAAAAAACACTCTTCCATTACTTTTGCAGGCTTACAATTATAATGGAAGTTCTCAAAGATCGCTCGAGCAACCAAAGACTGCTAGAGCGAACTGACGAAAATCTAGGCAATAGTTCTATTGAAAACAAACTCCCGACCATGTTTGAAATGCAACAAAGACATTCAAACAACCAAACTCAATTAAGAATAAGATGAATAAGGATATGAACAACCAAATAAAACAAGAAATCCCAGATCCAAAACAATAAATGGGTCGGGATCTAAACCGGAATCATTATAACCTCCGCCCTTAAGGAATTTCGTTCCTCGAAATTTTAAAATCGCATAATAACCACTGTATTTAAATCAACATAACAATGATCCATCCATCCTCATAACCATGACCCATCCACCGGTCATTCATTCTCATAACAACGATAAACAAAGTTTTCAATATTGAATATACAATTCACTTTTTCCAAAACATATGCAATGTTTTTTTTTTTTTTTTTTTTATACATTAAATCAACATAACAAGATTTTCATTACAAGTTTCAAAGATCAACAAAAAGGTCTAGATAGTTCTCATGAACTTCTACCTCACGTTCCCAAGTCGCCTCATCAACCCTATGGTGTTGCAACGAGACTTTTACCAAAAGAATTGTCTTGTCTCGCAAGACTTGGTATTTTGTATCTAAGACTCTAACCGGTCTCTCCTCATACGAGGCATCCTCATCTACCTCTAACTCTATCCAATCCAACACATGTGATGGATCGGGCTCATACTTCTAGAGCATACAGATACGAAACACATCATGAACCCCGAAAAGCTGTGGCAGCAAGGCCAAACAATAAGCTACCTGCCCAATGCGCTATAGTGTAGACGCGCCCGTTGGGGGCTTCACTCTACAGTTCGGACTCGATTTTTGTGTCACGGTTCTAAATCTGAACCAAAGAGTCCAACTCCGGCAAATCGTTTTGAGAAAAACTGATTTTTGAAAAGAAGTGCCAAACATGGACTGCTTTGCCAGATTACAGAGTCGCCACCTAAATATTTTTAAAATGGGAAATTTAGGAAACCCTGACTCGGTGCCGAAGGCCACGTGTCCGTCATAACCAAAGTTGACTTGGCTCGGGAGCTTGGGTACGATCGGGGAAGGTCAGCTATGAGCACCCCCTCTCGCCCGGTCTGAAGACCGGCCTCTACTAACCGTGATATCCGATTTTGAAAACATTACGTGTTCTTATTCCGGTTATTAGCCTAGATTTACTATGTTATGCGCACAGCAAACAAGTATAGACCAAATCGCCTAAGTTGGAACAAAACATTGCATGTTTGTTTTGAAAAATGATTTGCTACTCATAAGTAGGCTAAAATGCAGGTTTTGCCACTCTCAAGCGGGCTTTTAGAAAAGACGGTTTTGCCACTATCTAGTGGGCTTTAAAACTCACAGTTTTAATGTGTTGTCCCAATTTAGGTAATTCAACCTCCATCCACAGGCATTCATGCAGTTATATCACATAAGCACTTATCCTCATGGTAAGCATGCTATCATGGCAACATTCACACACATGCGATATGCTAAAGCATAAAAGCTCACCTAGTACTCCAAGCCAAAACAGAAGCTTATTAGAAATCCATGCATGGACCTAAGCATACTGAAATGTCTATTGCAACACATGCAAAGATGTAATCTAGGCAGGCTCGGCTATCCTAAACATGGAATATGGAATGCTACAAATAACACGTATTCAATTTGGAATTGAAAGTACGATGCAGTTTGTATGATGTACCGAGCCCGATGCATGTAAACAAATGCATGAATGCACGCATGCATTGCATAAGGTATGCTAATTTAAAATGTTCTAATCTACCACTGAAAGCGGGTAAATAAAAGGGTTAGAAAGAAGCGGGGGTTGGAAGACATGCATCACACTCACCCACACTTATTACATTTTTGCCCTCACTCGGAGGGACCGAATAAATAAATAATACAGACTGGAGAATAAATGAATGAATAAATTATTACAAATTTCTAAGTACTGAAATTAAATTAAACAGATAAAATAAATGGAGCCTCAGCCCTGCCTCGGAATGCGCGAATGATGCATGCTCGTCGCGACTCGCCCGGAAAACCTATGCCATGGCATTGCAGCTTCTGTTTTTACTGTCCTGCCTCTCCAAAAATTCCAAAAATTCTGGGATACCTCCCAAGTGGTCTGAAATGCCTCACCGGCTAGACAGTGTAGTCATCGGCTCCTTCCAGTGGCCATCGGCTGAACTTTATGATTATCGGCACAAAAGTAGTGCCGGTCGGCATCATAAAGTGCCGATCGGCCAAGGATCAAGGTAAAAAAAAGTGCCGATGGCCACTATGGATAGCCGGTGGAGGTGTGGGGCAGCCGGTGGGTTCTAGGGATGGCTAACAAGCCTTCCCCTACCCTCAAATGCAAACAGACACAAGTCTTGGTAGAAAACCAAGCACAGAACAAACCGGTTAGGAGATCCTGAGGCACGGCGCGCAGTCGGGACCTCCGGGAACTCAAAACGAACACAAACATGGATAATCACCGGGTGTTCAAGCGGTGATGTCCAAGTCTTGAGGACGGTCAAAAATGGGGTGTCTACATATAGGATCTCAAAAGTCCCCCAATAAATCTAGGGGACAACTTTCCGCTCTTCCCAGACCTCATTAAACCCCATCTCAGTGATATCTTCAAAAAGACATGATCTCATACCTCAAAGGATAATGATCTCCTCCTACAGTCGACATAACTCTTCTAGCGACTCTAAGCCGAAACCAACCTCTTACTGATAAGTGTGACCTTCTCCGTCGTTTCTCATACTAACACAGGACCTAACAGAGGTGCATCACCCATGTCGGCCAAACCCATTGGAGATCTACACAGTCGGCCATATAAGGCCTCAAACGGTGTCATGCCAATACTCACCTAAAAGCTATTATTGTAGGTAAACTCCACCAAAGGTAAGTGCCTCTCCCACAACCCCTTAAAGTCAAGAACACAACCCTGAATGGTACGCTATAACTGCCTATCAGTCTGAGGATGATAGGTGGTGCTAAATGTCAATCTTGTGCCCAAGGCATTTTGTAGGCTTTGCCACAATCGAGCCGTAAAACGCGGATCTCTATTCGAAACGATAGTCACAGGGACCCTGTGAAGTCGAACTATGTCCCTAACATAAGATCGGCAAGGTAATCTACCGAGTCACTCATGCGCATAGGTACAAAGTGTGCTAACTTAGTTAATCGATCAACTATCACCCTACACGACATCGTTACCTCGTTGAGTCCTTGGAAGACCTACAACAAAATCCATCGTGATAGGCTTCAACTTCCATTTAGCTATAAGCAAGGGTTGCAATAAACCCGCTGGCCTCTGATGCTCGGCCTTCATTTGTTGACAAGTAAAGCAACTCGAAACGAACAAGGCCACATCTATCTTCATTCTCCTCCACCAAAACTGGCGACTAAGGTCATGGTACATCTTTGTACCTTCCAGATGTACCGCAAGGGCAAATGGTGAAACTCTCGGAGTACCTCCTCTCTACAAGACTCCGGTACGAAAAGATGGTCAAGATATCTAATACTCAAGTCAGAATACACCTTCAAGCCCTTCTCTACCTTCCTACTAGATATCTTCCCCTAGATAGACTCTACCTCGTGATTACCCCGTTGTCCTTCTATAACTCAGGCTCACAACCGTAGGTTGTGCAATCATAGTAAACAAGGTTACCGACTCAACAGACTCGCCAAGATGCAAGTCAAACTTGCCAATAGCACCCAACGTCTCCCATTCCCGAATGACAATACTAGCTGCACTACTAATGGTCTTCCTACTCAAGGCAGTGGCCACTATATTGGCCTTTCTCGGATGATAGTGTAATTCAAAGTCATAATCCTCCATAAATTCCACCCACCTTGCTCTATCCTCAAATTCAAATCTTTCTGTGAAAATAGATACTTCAAACTCTTGTGATCAGAAAAGACCTCGAATCTCTCACCTATAAAGAAAATGTCTCTAGATTTTCAAAGAAAAAATCACTACTGCTAGATCTAAATTGTGGGTAGGATAGTTTCTCTCATGTGTTTTCAACTGCCATGAGCCATATGCCACTACCTTCCCCTCTTGTATCAAGACACAACCCAAACCTTCCCGAGATACATTACAATACACTGAAGTAGCCTAAACCCCTTTCCAGAATAATCAACACTGGAGCATTGGTAAGTCTAACCTTAAACTCTTGAAATGACTTCTCACACGTCTCACTCCATACAAATTTGATTCATCTTCTCGTCAATCTAGTCAAATGTGAGGCTAATCTAGAAAAATCCTTCACAAAACGTCGATAATACCCAAGCTAATCCTAAGAACTCCAGATCTCAAAGGCATTCTTAGGTTGTTCCCAATCTAGCACTGCCTCTATCTTAGAAGAATCTACAATCACCCCTTCCCCAAATGCCACATAGCCTAAGAATTTCACCTCCTTCAACCAGAACTCACACTTCTCAAACTTAGCATACAATTTGTGGGCTCTAAGCTGCTCAAGCACAATCCATAAGTGTTCCTCATGTTCCTCCTCAAAGGGTAAGTAAATCAAGATGTCATCAACAAAGACAACCATGAAATGGTCTAAGAACTCACGGAAGATTCGGTTCATCAAATCCATAAACAAGGCTGGTGCGTTGGTTAGCCCAAAAGGCATCACTATGAACTCATAATGGCCATACCACGTACGGAATGTCATTTTCTGGATATCCTCCTCCTTCACTCGCAACTGGTGATAACCCAATCTCAAGTCTATCTTAAAAAAGCAACAAGGCCCTTTCAACTGATCAAACAAGTCATCTATACAAGGCAATGGGCACTTGTTCTTAACAATTACCCGGTTCAACTTCCGGTAATCAATGCAAAGTCGCAATGTGCCATCTTTCTTCTTGGCAAAGAGAGCCGGTGCTCCCCAAGGTGAAGTACTAGGGTGGATAAAGCCCTTATCTAGCAATTCTTAGAGTTGAATCTTTAACTCACTCAACTCGGCAGGTGCAAATCTGTACGGTGCCATGAAAATCGGTGGCGTGCCAAGCATTAAGTTAATAGAGAACTCAATCTCATGGTGAGGTGGCAAACTAGTGAGATCCTCAAGAAAAATGTTTGGGTATTCACAAGCTACCCTCGGCAACTCTACTCGGACCACATCACTCTCAACAACCAAGAACGTAGCAAGAAGGAGACTAAGCTCACCTTGACCATGTGGATCATACACTAGCAACAAGGCTTTATCAACTCTGTTCCCTAGGAAATAAAAACAATCACCACCCAAGGTACACACCATAACTCTCTAACGGTGACAGTCTATAATGGCCCGATAGGATGACAACCAATCCACGCCCAAAATAACATCAAAACTCGACATGTCAATCAACACAAAAGCAAAAAGAAGTCGGTGACCTGGAAACCTCTATCTTACAACCCCGACACCCCTGGTCCAACACAACCTTACCACCAACAAGTGACTCTACCCTGAGTAGAGATACTAACCGAGCCACTTTTAACCGCAATGCCAAAGCGAATGCAGACAAAATGAAAGAATACGATGCACCAGTATTAATCAACATATTGCAATAAAATTACATAACAAGAAATTACCTCTCACTACCAAAGGTGATGGAAACAAATCTAGCGTTGTAACAACATATACAAGCCCTGAAGGTCTCTGCTCTACCTGTTCACCCCTCGGAGCATAAGTCTGAAACATTGATTGAGCCGGAGAGGCTCCCTGATTGGCTCTAGAGGCATGTGCTAATGTGTAGGCTAATGGCTCTATGTCTGCCTCGAACCAGATGCACAAGATGTGCACTCGACTGAAGGCAAAACCTCCTCACGTGCCTCGACTACCCACACTAATAACAGGTAGGCGGTTGTCTTCTCCCCTAGCTCTGGCTCTGGCTCTAGCTCTGAGGACAAGTTGCAGATGGTGCAGACTGTTGCCTTTCTCCTCTCTGCTGGCAAACTAAAGACTTGTGGCCCAGCTGACCACACTTGAAACAAATGATCCCACCATAACCACCTCTTTCTGACCCGGAACTCGGTACATGAAAAGTGAATCTAGACTATGCTCCCTAGGACTGTTGTGGAGTGGAACCCCTCTGCCTCTTATTATCCCAAGTCTCCCCCTGAACCTCCTAACTCCTCTGCCTAGAGTCCCTCATCCTCTCCTCCTCCGAACTAAACCATGTTCTCAAGATGAGCTGCTGCTTCCACAAGGCGTCCACAGTCCCTAATCATGGGCCCAGCCACTTTGAAAAGAAGCTCGATCCTTAACCTCTTCTCAAACTTAATATAACGGCGTTCCTTCATTGCCACAAATTCTAGTGCAAAACTTCTCTCTAGCAGTGGGAGGCAAAACTTATCCTGGAAGTCGTTGACAAAGGCCTCCCAAGTCACTCCAATGCGCCCACACGCATACTTCCACCACTGACTCGCATTTTCTTTCAACTGGAAGGATGCCATGGTCACTCTCAGGCCATTGTCCTTGATGCCAAGCATCTCAAATGTCTTCACCATCAGTTCTAACCACTCATCCGCCTTTAGTGGCACCTTAGGATATCCCAAAAACTCATTTGGATTAGACTAGAAGAACTCCCTCTTCAGAAAAGACGGCCTTATCTTAGCAACATGGGCCTGGACTTGATTCTCAGCTCTGAGAATGTCCATGGATTCCCGCAAAGCTCCAACCATTTCACAAGCCAAAACAAACTGGTTTGGCCATATTGGCCTAACCAACCCCTTCCTCCTGTGCCGAAATATCATTTAGTAATGGCATTTCCTACCGTCTAGGCCTGCCACGCCTACCGCCACCACGTCTTGACATCCTAATGAAGGTAACACAAGAGATTAGCACATTTACAAATATGTCGAAACTAACTCACTCACATCCTGATACAGTGGACAACAATCAATTCACTCTACATAAACATGTAGTCACGTAAAAACATACGAATTTCCTTTCTAGATAATGATCATCCCGCGACGTTGCCGGAGTTCTAGTTAGAAATAGCAGTGATTAAGTGCTCTACTAACAGGACTTCTAGAAACTCGTAGACCCAATCAATATCTTAGAAATTAAATCTCATACCCATCTAGTCACATAACCATGTTATAAAATAGCATATCGGGTTTACTTCTAACACAACTAGCGAGATAACCCATTATGGTAAAAACTGATACCAAGTTATAACACCCCGGAATAATAACCATAATACATCCTATGACAATTATAAAATAACAATACAATTATGAACGTTGTATCCTTCCATTCATATAATTTCATTTTGCAAAAGGTAACACATGCAGTTATACATTTATAAGCCCCCAACCTTAAAGCTATAGCATGTGCCACAAGTTAATGATATAAAACAAAAGTTAAACAAATATATAAATGCCCTAATGGCTACAACTTTCCAAGATGATGCTTGGCTACAAAAAAAAAAAAAAAAAAAAAAAAAAAAAAAAAAAAAGAGTTTAAACTTAATATACTTTAAGCCCTGGGTTTGTACGAAATTAATCACAACAACAACCAAAAAGAAGTTCTTGGCTCCTAGTCCTCCCAAGCTACGGCCTTGGCGGAGGCATATCATCAACACTTGAAAATGATTTTCCACATAGGGTGAGTCAAAACTCAGTAAAGGTACTCTAACACAGTGTATGAATCTTAACAAAGTTATAAGGTGAATGCATGTGCAATGATCATGCCAAAACATTTCATATCTCTTTCCAAAACGACGCAATGCCAGGTTTATATCACAATTTATGAAATCATTTCCTATACAATAGAAAACAGGGCAGTGGATACAACACTTGAAATCTATAGGCACGTGTCTGCAAGTAGGCTATACACAAGTAGGCTATACAAGAACTACTAATTGTCCATTTTTATCGATACTAACCGAAAGGCTCGGCACCTAACCGTGTGGGTTTCTGAACTTTTACCAAAGACACACAGGCCAATATAATATCACAACCACACCCCTTACCCAGATTCAGCAAGGTATATACCTTTTTTTCTCAAAACAATATATATTCCAATGTGTTAAATGTGCAACAATGTTTAATGCAAATGGATAAGAAATTAGTTTCAATTCTCCTAATTCTCATGCAGTTTCTACAAAAATCATAGCTATCCTCCATCGATAGCCCAAAACAGATATCTCTAAACAGATAGATAATTTCCAATAAACATAAACTTTCCAAAATTTCAAGATAGGAGTGATAATGTATATCCAACTCCACCACCACCATCATCATCATTCCAATTCCATAAAACCCAACATCATTTTCATTTTCTCTTTACAAAATCAAGTATTCACATTTTAGGGCAAAATCTCCTTCTTCTTTTTTTTATAAATCAATTCGAAGGATAAAAATCTACCATTTTATCAAAACTCAAACATTTACAAACCCACAATCACTTCTAAGAAACCATTTTGAAAACTCCTCTTTTGATTTCAAAACCAAAGCCCTAGATTTATCCAAAAATTCTCAAATTACAATATTGTTTAGAAAAGAAAATAACCAAGTTAAAAACCATATAAAAGTGTGGAGAAATCCCTACCTCGAAGCTAGAAGGCAAGAGAGAGGGTGAGGAAACCCCGACAAAGCTGAAAATTAGCTTTGCTCCAATCAAATGGAAGCTCTAAATGAGCTCTACCTTTTTATAAAAGGAACTAGGGTACAGAGATCAATATATTGAGAGTATTTGGAGGTTAAAGATGGGTTTTAGAGAGAGAGAGGGTCTAGATTTAGGATTTTGAAATGTTTAGAGAGAGAGATATGAAAAAGTGACTCAAAAAGTAAGTTTTACAAACTAAAATACGCGCAGACCACTCGAGCGAACCAGACACAACAAGTGAGACCGCTCGAGTGAACAAAGTTACCACTCGAGCACACAGACACAAACGAAGACACCGCTCAAGTGCAAGAAGCGTCGCTCGAGCATGGATATCAAACTCTCAGTAGTTTTACAGACAAAGGCTAATTCCTCAAGCGCAAGAAGCACCACTCAAGCGAAAAAAATTCTCTCATAGTACTTTTGCAGGCCTGCAATTTTACTGGAAGTTCTCAAAGAACGCTCAAGCGAACTGACCAAAATCTAGGGCAACAATTCTATTGAAAAACAAACTCCCGACCTGTTCCAAATGCAACAAAGGCATCCAAACAACCAAACTCAATCAAGAATAAGATAAATAAGGACATGAACAACCAAATAAGACACGGAAATCCTGGACCTAAAACCATAAACGGGTCAGGTCTAAAGCAGAATCGTTATAACCATTATCATCCACCTTCCTCAACCTTCACTCCACATCTTCTCACCACCGGAGCACCACTAGCCACCTCTTGCGACTTTTTTCTGTGGACCTCTATTATTCTTCTTTTGTTTCACTTGTGCTTCTCACTTTTTCAATGTGGGTTTCTCTTCTAGTTTAGATCTTCCATTGTTTTCATCCGTAGTTTAATAACTTTGTGGATTCATAGTCTTGTCCTAGCTGTAAAAAAATAAATAAAAATATATCTAGGCGGATCACCAGCCGCACGTGCGGTGACCTTTCAAAAGAAAAAGTAATATTGTTTAATTAGTTTAGTTTTTTATTTTATTGTTCAATATGTTTGACTGTGTTTTATTGTTTATTTAGTTAAATTAGTTTAGTTCTTTACTTGTTTAGCTTCCATTTACGTAATCACTTAGTTCTTTAGTTTAGTTTTTCTTTTATTTAATTTTCTTTGCCAAAAAAAAGATTAATGTGTTTGTATTTTATTTTATTGATTATATCCTAGTTTATTCACCCAAAAAGATTATATCCTAGTTTAATTAGTTAGCTAATTTGGTTGGTTAGTTTCATTAATTTACATAATTAGAGTGTGGTATCGTAGTCTAGGTTATTAATTGTTTAGTTTAGTTAGTGTTATACATTTCTATTTTATTAGTTGCTTAGCTTATTGTATTTGCAAAAAAGAAAAAAAAAGAAAGAAAAAAAAAAAGAGAGGAGGACGGAGAATTGCATGTGTCGAAATCAGTGGGGAAACATGTGCTTTGATGTTCTATTTTATTCTTGCTCATGTTTCACGGCTATTTGTTGTATATGTTTTTGGTATGTGTAGGACATGAGTAGACGGGCACCATTTCGGACCTCCAAAAAGGCCAAAAGTTCCACATCGGCACCACTGTCGCTGCCATCACCACCATACTCGCCACCAACACTATTTAAGCTACCCAGAGATGACTGGGCTCATAGACCGCTTCACAAGCTCACCCGATTCAACATTCGGTTTTTCCGAGATGACCCAGCCACTTCTTGAGCTGTCTAGCAATTCTGGGACCAGCATCATTTGGGTATTTGCACTGTCACTGCTTCCACGTACTCCAGATTGGTTCGGCTCTTCTATCAGAACATGTACGAGGAGCCCATGGCATCATCCTCTGCTCCACTGTTGATGGTCATGCGATTGCTCTCATGCCCTCGATGATTGGCAAGGCTTTGAGCTTCGTTCAGGGGTACCTGACCAACTACCCATTTCTTAACATTGAGGATGCTACCTCCATACCACGCCTCATTCAGGACTTTTTCCCAAGAGCCCAGGGTGATAATTCTTTCACCTACTTACCCCATAGTAAACTCCCTGCCCGCCTATTATTCATCGACTCGATGCTTCACAAGAATGCCCTTTCACTTGGGCACAAGGATGAATGCCGTAAAGAGTTTGTGCGGGTGTTATATTGTTATCAGTTCAGCTACTGGGTTGACCTTCAGGACATCAGAGGCAGTCTCGTTAGGATGCATATGAGACTCACATGATGCTCTGAGCTCTCCTTGGTCATTATCTGCTACCTCCTCTTGATGTTTTTGGCCTATGAGCCCGACATGTTCTATTTTGTATATTTGTACTTAATCATGAATTTGTGGTGCTGATGGGAACTCAATCTGGTGATAGTCTCTCTTTTGCATTTATTTCAATTTTGCTTTGTTTGTTTAATTGTTTGTTTGCCATTGAGGACAGTGTGTAGCACGTCCGCGGGGGACCTGGCTACTACAGTTCGGACTCAATTTTGTGTCGCGGTTCTAAATCTGAACCAAAGAGTCCAACTCTGGCAAATCATTTTGAAGAAAAACTGATTTTTGAAAAGAAGTGCCAAACATGGACTGCTTTGCCAGATACAGAGTCGCCACCTAAATATTTTTAAAATGGGAAATTTAGGAAACCCTGACTCGGTGCCGAAGGCCACGTGTCCGTCATAACCAAAGTTGACTTGGCTCGGGAGCTTGGGTACGATCGGGGAAGGTCAGCTATGAGCACCCCCTTTCGCCCGGTCCAAGGACCGGCCTCTACTAACCATGATATCCAATTTTGAAAAACCTTATGCGTTCTTATTCCGGTTATTAGCCTAGAATTACTATGTTATGCGCACAGCAAACAAGTATAGACTAGATTGCCCAATTTGGAAATAAGCATTGCATATCCGTCTTGTTTGGAAAACAGTTTGAAATTGCTACTCGCGAGTAGGCTAAAACACGGATTTCAATGAGTATTCCCAACTCGAGCAATCCAACCTCCACCCACAGGCATTCAAACAGTTATATCACATAAGCAGCTAGCCTCATGGTAATCGTGCTGTCATGGCAACACTCACACACATGCGATATGCTAAAGCATAAAAGCTCACCTAGTACTCCAAGCCAAAACAGAAGCTTATTAGAAATCCATGCATGGACCTAAGCATACTGAAATGTCTAATGCAACACATGCAAAGATGTAATCTAGGCAGGCTCGGCTATCCTAAATATGGCATATGGAATGCTACAAATAACACGTATTCAATTTGGAATTGAAAGTACGATGCAGTTTGTATGATGTGCCGAGCCTGATGCATGTCAACAAATGCATGGATGCACGCATGCATTGCATAAGGTATGCTAAATTAAATATGCCCTAATCTACCATCCTAAGCAGGTAAATAAAAGGGAGAAAGAAATGGGGGTTGGAAGACATACACACACTCACGCACACTTATTACAAATACGCCCTCACACGGAGGGACCAAAATAATAATACAGTCCAAGAATAAATGAATAAATATTACAAATTCTAATTACTGAATAAATAAATGTGAAATAAAAGAGGGCCACAGCCCCTCGCCTCGGGATGCGCGAATGATGCATGCTCGATGTCTGCCTTGCCCGGAAATCCGCACCGTGCCACTGCTGTCTCTGTTTCACTGTCCTGCCTCCCTGGAAAATTGCCAAAGTCCCAGAACACCTTCCAAATGCATTCCAGTACATCACCGGCTAGAGTGAGTGGCCACCGGCTGCTTAGATTTACCACCGGCTGCTGATGATCTTATCGGCACAAAAAGATTGCCGGTCGGCACTATAGAGTGCCGGTCGGCACTAAATTCCTGCAGGAGACAGCTTTGACAGCAAACAGCAGACAGCAGTGCATGGCATGGGTATTTAGGCATATGTATGCACCAAACAAGTCCCTTATCATGTTTGTGACTCAAAGGGACATGTATCTCGATTCCCGAGCCATCAATCACGCACTTCCATGCATGATGGCCCAAAGAACCAAGTATGCAACTTTAATTTCAAATGAAATGCAATGCGAATGATCCAATGAAGGGGACTTAACCTCTATCACACTCACTTCAAGAGGCTAAGTATGCATGCTCATGCAAGGCAATCCTAAGCATGTGAAGCTAGGTATGCAACATGGACTATGCAACATACTTATGCAAAGGGTTCAAGCAAGCATCCAAGACAAGCATGCAAACCAATGAAAGGGTGGTCTTATACATGACTTAGGCAACTCAAATAGGCCTAAAATCAGTGGCCAACATGCTCAGAAATGAAGGCTAGAATGCACACACACATGCATACAATTGTGGTCCAACACTTAGGCACAAACATGGCAACTCTCAAGCGCACTTAAAGAGACCAAACATAGACTATGAGCATGCATTGTAAAGCTCTGAAAATCATGCTAAACATGGTGCCGAACCAAGCAACAAAATAGGCTAAGCATGCATACAAATGGTCCAAGCATTAAGGCAAGCCAATGAGGCTTTGAACCACACTTAGCAAGACAATTATGGCATGCATTGACCAACCCAAAACAGATTTTCAGCATGCAAAATACACCCAAAACCCCCCTCATGGCAGCCCCAAAATACACTAATCATGGAAGCATACACAAGGCCTATTCTTAGGCATAGAAGGACACACCTTTAAAGCATGAAAGAGATGACAAAAATGAACATGTGAGCATGGATTAGGGTCTGAAATAGCATGTAAGAGGGTTCCAAACCCTTGAAATCATGGAGGCAATGCATCCTACACATGCACCTACTTGAGGCTAGCAAGCCAAAATGCAAAGTGACTATATAAGGCATGTCATGGATGGCCTAAAAAACCAAAAACAGACCTTATACATGGAAAAACAAGCACATTTTCAGTTTATGACCAGCCACAAAAACAGAAGCAAGATAGGCTAACAAAGCATGCAAATTTACGGTAAATCACATGGATTTCAAAGCAAGTAGCACATGGAGTATCCAAACAATGTTGAGCCCTTCAACAATGTTGAAGAAGGGCTCAAAATAAGCCTATTCTTAGCTTACATCATGCTCTGAAACAGATCATACACAAGCCAAATATTCTATGCAAGAAACATGGCATACAAGAGGATATTGAGATAGGTGCTAGATGCAGCCACCAAACAGCAAGGGGTCCTCAATCAAACATGAAGAGGACCCCAAAATAAGACTATTTGAAGTTTGGGTCGAAGCCCAAAAGTGCTTGCAAGCAAGGCTTAGAGATGATGCAAGAAAATGCTAGTTTGAGGGAAATAGACACTTACCCTTGAAGACCAATGAACCAGCAGGTTTTGATCCAAGTTTAGGTGCTCCTAAGCTCTGCAAATGACCTCCAAGTCGTTGGAAATGGAAGTGGTGGTGTTGTGCTATGGGTTGGTGAAGGAATGGTCCAAGAAC
Organism: Camellia oleifera; assembly: GCA_022316695.1. Taxonomy (NCBI): domain Eukaryota; kingdom Viridiplantae; phylum Streptophyta; class Magnoliopsida; order Ericales; family Theaceae; genus Camellia; species Camellia oleifera. Next base: position 88,767,244 of record CM039319.1, read on the forward strand.
AAGGTTGTTTGGAGGTGGATTGAGAGAGATATGGAGAGAGGGGGTGGGATATATATGTATATATCAGATATACATATATATCTGCTGGTTTTTTGTTCAAAACCTTCAACCCCTTGCAATGGGAGAGAAGGCTCTCTTATATAGGCCAAGAACCAAGCTTCTAAGGCAAGTTTCAAAGGGTCAAAGGGTGCAAGGCTTGTTGGAGAAGCTTGGACAGCTGGTAAGGCTTCTTGAGGAAGCCAAGACAAAGGGGTCAAGGCTTCCTCAAGAAGCCATGAGCAAAGGGGCCAAAAATGGGGTTAAAGGCTCCAAAATAGATACATATATGCACGTGGATCGGGTTCTGTGTATCCCAGCTGGCACAGCTGGCACGCACCAGGCTTGGGGGGTGCAAAGGGTTCAGGTCGGCCAGAAGGTTTGATCATCGGCCGAAATAAAGTGCCGGTCGGCACTCTTTTCTGCCGGTCGGCTAAATAGAGTGCCGATGGATGATTCCTTGGTCAAAACATGGCCGGTGGGTATGCAAATCGAAGCCCCGGAAGTTAGCTTTCCAATGGCGCAAACCTTGCATCAAAATTCCTCCTGTGCAAAAAGTTATGCCCTTTTCCGTGAAGTCGCGCAGACTCGAGCCAACCGGGATGATGCCCAGCTTCAACCAATCATATCGCCTCCACCCGGACTTGGCTTTGGGAGATTCTTGAGTGCAAAGTGAAGCCCCGGAAGTCTTCTTTCCAACGATGGTGGCCTCATAGCTTAACTCCAAGTATGCAATTGAATAAGCCCGATTTAGCGAGGGCTGCGCGATTCCCTTCTACCCGGATCTATGCCGAACTTCTCCCAAACCAGTTTTCTCCTCTCCTTTCCTCTTTTCTTCAACTCCAAACCCCTAGACAAAGTGTTTTGAAGGGTTTGCCTCTCTCCTTGCCGAAGGAATTGAACCTGTGCCCTGCGCATCTCTCAACACCGAGCAAACCATCAGTAATGCCCAAGTCTTGAGGGCGGTCAAAAATGGGGTGTCTACAGTTGCCCCTCTTTGACAGAACTCGAAAGTCATAACAATGACGGGAGTGAATGTCAAAGCCCAGAGACGACCCATTTTTGACAAGGCCGAAGACTTGGACAAACAAACAAAATATCGATAAATAAATGGTTGTGCCCGGAGGCTGCCTACGTATCCCTTTGCAAGGAATCAAACCAGCGTAGTTCAGGGGCAGGATGCAAAGTGATGCACAATGCAAGTGCATAACTTATGATCATGCGAAGGATGCTGTGATGAAGCAATTATGCAAAATAAATGCAACATTTTAAGCGAATGCTATGCAAGCAAGTGAACGTGAACCAACCTACATCTCATGCAGAAAGGATGTAAGAGAATTTTATGCAATTCTCACGAACATGTGCGTTAGATACACAAAAGTGAACAAAGTGTGATGGATACACTAAGTGGACAAACATGTGTGATGGATACACCAAAGTGAAGAGAGTGTGATGGATACACTATATGAATAAAATGTGATTGATACACTAAGTGAAGCAAAGTGTGACAGATACACTAAGCGAAACAAGTGTGATGGATACACTAAGCAAATATGTGATAGATACACTAAGCGAATGTGTGCGGTGGATATACAAAGGGAGCATGTGATAGATACAAAAGGTGAACGTGTGTGGTAGATACACAAAGTGAAGCGAGTGTGATGGATGCACTCTATGAAGCAAAGCGTGATGGATACACAAGGTGAGTGCAGTGTGATGGATACACTGTATGAAGCAAAGTGTGATGGATACACAAGATGAGCATAGTGTGATAGATATACAAAGAGAAAGTGTGTGATTGATACACAAAGCGAAAGTGTGTGATTGATACACAAAGCGAGCGTGTGATTGATACACAAAGTAAGTGTGTGTGATGGATACACAAAGTGAGCACGTGATAGATACACTACATGAAGCATAATGTGATAGATACAGTAGCTGAGTGCGGTGAGCACAGTGTGATGGATACACAAAGGATGAACACAGAGTGTGATAGATGCACTAAGTGAATGAGTGTGATGGATACACAAAAGGCAAACACAAAGTGTGATAGATGCACTAAGTGAACAAGGTATGATAGATATACTAAATGTGAACACGAAGTGTGATAGATGCACTTAGTGAACAAGGTATGATAGATATACTAAAAGTGAACACAAAGTGTGATAGATGCACTTAGTGAACAAGTATGATTGATATACTAAAAGTGAACACGAAGTGGGATAGATGCACTTAGTGAACAAGTATGATTGATATACTAAAGGTGAACACGAAGTGTGATAGATGCACTTAGTGAACAAGTATGATTGATATACTAAATGTGAACACAAAGTGTGATAGATGCACTTAGTGAACAAGTATGATTGATATACTAAGGGTGAACACGAAGTGTGATAGATGCACTTAGTGAACAAGTATGATTGATATACTAAAGGTGAACACGAAGTGTGATAGATGCACTTAGTGAACAAGTATGATTGATATACTAAGGGTGTGTGATGGATACACAAAAGGTGAACACAAAGTGTGATAGATGCACTTAGTGAACAGGAGTATGATGGATATACTAAAGGTGAACACGAAGTGGGATAGATGCACTTAGTGAACAGGAGTATGATGGATATACTAAAGGTGAACACGAAGTGGGATAGATGCACTTAGTGAACAGGAGTATGATGGATATACTAAAGGTGAACACGAAGTGGGATAGATGCACTTAGTGAACAGGAGTATGATTGATATACTGAATGTGAATGAAGTGTGTGATTGATACACTAAATGCAATAAAGTGTGTGATTGATACACTAGATGCAATGAAGTGTGTGATTGATACACTAAATGCAATGAAGTGTGTGATTGATACACCGAATGAATTGAAGTGTGTGATTGATACACTAAATGAGTATGTGTGTGATAGATACACTAAATGCAATAAAGTGTGTAATTGATACACTGAATGAAATGAAGTGTGTTAGATACACTAAGTGGAGCAAATAACTGTGTGTGATAGATACACAAAGTGAATGGAGTGTGATTGATACACTAAAGCAAATAAAGTGTGTTAGATACATTGAGTGAATGACGTGTGATTGATACACGAAGGGAATGAGGTGTAATTGATACACTATTCTGGCTTGAAGTAGACTTGATCTTGAGCTTGAAGTAGAGGTACACTCATACTTCGGAGCACTGGCAAGGCTTGAAGAGGTACACACGGGATGTAGTCTCGGAACTTACTGAAGTTGAAACAAACTCAGATACCCGACGTTTTCCTCTTTTGCTTTTATTTTGCAGTCCGGAACCATTATAGCTTCAAATAGGCCCCGATTTTACTGTTCACACTTATCGGGGGTGGGCCCTGCAGTTTTATGAAAGAACGAATCTATTTTGTACAAATGTGGAGAATAGCACGGCACTCTGAGCACAAGATGATTTGATTTTGAAATTGAAATTGAGTTCTCAACTGGGCATTGAGTCTACGACTGGACACAGCGCACCACGACTCAACACGGAAATAAAAGACACATAACCTAGACACATCGAGTGACACTCGAGACGACTCAAAACGAGAATCGAGACAAACAAAAGGACACGACACTCAAACGTGCACAGGGAGCCTGTTTCACCGGGTATTATTTCCCACCCTTTCTCATTTGTGATCCTCACATCACTCGGCCCTCAAGCTCTATTCTTCTGAAAAAGCCCTTTTCTCACTTTTTCTCTCATCGCACGTCTCTCTATTCTTCAATCTCTCATTTTCAATCCCTCCCCTGGGTGACTGATGGATAAACAAAAAGTTGTGGGCTCGTGCCCCTAGCATTCTGCTTGATTCTTTTTCTTCTGCACACAGCAGTGAACTTTCCCACAGAGAGGTTGTGTCACAACTGGGTGTGTAGCAAATCTGCAGCTAACATCGGTTGATGATGCCTTGCTGGGGAGTTTGGACGTGGTTAGATCTGTCCAGATGAGGAAGTGGAACGTCTCGCCCCATTCCAATTTATGCTTCGCGCATGGCTTGATACCTCGTTGCTTGGAGGATGAGAAAGCTTTCAGCCCTTTGTTGTTAACTTCAGTTGTGCCCTCTTCTGGCAGGTAGATTGCCCTTCTTGGCAAGTATGTTGAAAATAGGGGAAAGACAGGAAGCCTGACTCAACTGTGCCCCTAGTTCATCATTTTGACCATTTTTTGTTTTAAAACAATTTTGACCAACATGAAAGTTAGATTAACATGCTTATTCAACTTTTGATTTTGAAAATCATGCAAGTTAGGTTGTGAGCACTGAAAATTTTCCTTTTTCGGGTCCAAGAAATGGTCCAGTTTTGGAAAAGAGGGAATATTTTTCGAGAGAATTAGTCAACCTCAGTAAAAATTCTCAAAAACTATTTTTGCAAACGGCCAATGCTCAACAAGCACGGAACCTACTCTTGAGATGCGCAACCTCGGATCCATAAGCAATGGAAAATTGCCCCTTGTCTGAAGGACACTGCATGGCAACGGAAAGTTGCCCCTTGTTTGAAGTGACACCACGACGTTTTGAATGGCAACGGAAAGTTGCCCCTTGTTTGGATGATGCCGCAGCACATTGTAGTCAGTCCTCGGAGCGATGAACACAACCAGACTTTCGGATACAGAGAAGACAAAGATGACCAGAACCATCGCATGGACGCAATCGAATTTGAATTGTTTTACGGCTGGACTTCAAGATGAAGTTGCCTACGTATCCCAAACATGGGAATCAAGCCTTACGTAGTTCGGGGTTAAGGTACACTCGGGTATTTAACCTCTCCTTTTTATGCTCTAACTTTTGCCAAGGCGCCTATTGCAGGTTTTCGACCTTGCGAGCTTTGTTTCTTTCCTTTTCAATTATTTTTCATTTTTTCTCTTTTTTTCCTTTTCTTTTAGGCTCTAACTTTTGCCAAGGCGCCCGATGCGGGTTTTCGACCTTGCGAGCTTCTTTTTCTTTTTTTTCTTTCTTTTTTGTATCTTTTTTTCTTTTCCTTTTGTATGTATTTTTTGCTTGCTCTAACTTTTGCCTGGGTCGCCCTTCCGGGTTTTCGGCCCAGCGAGCCTCTCAAAGGGTAAAAGTGTAACAAGTCCATGCCAAATGGTTTTTGAGATTGAAGCCATCCGTATCCAAGAGAGTGGCTGTTGCATCGATTTGCAGAAGGATCCATCTTCGGCTCTTCGAGCACATCGGACATTTGTGCCCTTAGTTCGAGGGGTGTTTCTGATCTGGCCTTGCAAGCTTCTTCTGATGAGGTATGATCTTCTTGATCTGACTTTCTTTGCCTCTAATTCATAGGCTGCTTTGAATTTGGCCACACAGGCCTCACATTGTGATTGACCTTGGAACATTCTAAATGCGAGTTCAAGGTTTGAAGGCAAGGACTCAAGTCTCGAGGTTGAGAGCGATCCTAAGCTGCGCATTTTAAGAGCGATTCCACACATGTCTTCGCAGGACCGCGCAAAACATTTTTGAAAGTTTTTAAGAAAGCGACAAATCGCTCGCGCTGAAGACAGTGTAGAACCAATCTGGATCAAAGCTAGGATCCTTCCCAGTACTCACACTAACAAGTATGATTTCATTCATTAAGGGCTTAGCACGCCTCTCTTTCTCTCAATTTGATCAAAGTTTTGCAAATCCCGAGGAATTCCTCCCTCTTTGTTTTTTATCACAATATTTCGAAAAAAGTTTTGGAAAACTTAGGTCGATGCAATGAATTCAAGGCACAGAAAAGACAGCTTCTAGTCAAATACTGCCATCTCATTTAGAATTTCTGGCACAACTGGCACACGGCAGAAGCAAACACAAGAGTGTGAAAATCACTGCTGTTCATTCAGAATCTGTTGACACAACTGGCTCCCTGGCAGAAACAGACTCAAAACAAAATGAAAAGACAGCTACGAAACAAAAATGGTGATGCCCGAGATAACACCCCCGGAATCACCCGACCTTTGTACACCAGGACTGACTCGATACAACAAGACAGACCTTTAATCAAAAAGACTGACTCAAAACAAAGAGACAGACTCAAAACAAGACTACATAGTTGACTCAATACTCAAGTCAGAAACTACAAAACTAGCATTCGCAAATGCTCAAAACAGTGCGTGCCACACGCCACATCTGGAGTAAGCTGAACTCTGCCCGCAGGTGGTTCATCCCCTGATCATATCGTATTATCCCCCAAGTTCACTGACCCAGTGACGATAGACCTTACTGAGCTGGTGCGGTGATGACGTTGTTGTCAAACAAATCTTGTACATCATGGCACAGACGAAAGCAGCTATCGGTCTCATGACCGGTTTGTTGATGGTACGCACAGTACTTAGTCCTGTCATGCTTTGGAGGGAGAGGATCAGGTAAAGGCCGTTGTTCCAATGGTTTCAGATGTCCTTTCTGGATTAGGACCTCTAGAGCCTTTGACAAAGGCATATGAAGTGGGGTGAAAACCCTCTTGACTCGAGGTGGATATTTGGTTTTCTGTGAGCTACTTCCGGACGCACCGGTGAATGGGGTAGCTTTTTGTGATGTAGTGTTGGTGACCATGCCCACTTCAGAAGATCTTGCAACTGCATCACCATTGGTGGTCGCATTCGAACTGCGGGAAAATGCCCTCCTGGGCTGCTCCTTCTCCTGGTCAATGAGGCCCTGCTTCATAGCATCCTCGATCTGTACTCCCATCTCATGTAAGTCTGAAAAGGTAGGGAAGGGGACTACTATCATCTTTTGCATCAACTTCGGCTGAAGATTGCGCACAATCATCCGAATTTGGTCCTTGTCCGTAGGCCTCAGGGTCATCATCGAAGCCTTGGCTCTCCAACGGGTTACAAAGTCAGAGAAGCCCTCTTTCGGCTCTTGCCTGGTTGTCTCAAGATCACGGGTTGTGATCTCGATCTGGGTATTGTATGAATATTGTGCGACGAAGGCCTCGGACATCTCCTCCCAGCTTCGTTTCACTGAGTCCTCTAATTTGGCGTACCAGGTGGCCGCGATACCCGACAGGGTCCTGCTAAAGAGGGAGAGCTTCTGTAATCTTGTCAAGCCCATCGGGCGCAGAACATCTGAAAACAAACTCAAGTGGACCATGGGATCTCCCGACCCGTCAAAACGGTCGATGCGAGGCATCTTGAAACGATCTGGCAACGTCACAGCTGCGTCGGTATATCCATCTTCGATATCCGGGATGGACTTGACTCCTTGGGATTTCTTAAACATTTTTTCCAACTTACTCAGCTTCAGCGCTGTGGGGTCCACTTCGAACTCGAAGGGAGAGTCCGGTACATTGATAGGCGTAGGTGCCTTGGATAGTTGTGGTAGAATCGGGGGCGAAGCTGGCCCCGTTGGAAGATCTGTATCCTCTTGGACATTTTGGACATTTGGCGTCTCCCCAGGTGCTAGAGCTCCTGTTGGGGGAGGAACTTGTTGTGAAGCAGACGCGCCGCTTTGCTGTTGCAGCCTGGTGATGAGCTCGGCCTGCTGAGCCATAATTGCAGCCTGCTGCTTGGAGAATTCCGCTTGGCAGACAGCGTCTTGCTGCATGAGTTTCATAGTTTCGTGCATCTGACGCATCATTGCCTCCACCCCTGACGTATTTTGTTGATCCATCTGACAGACTAGTATATCTATCCCTGTGGTGTAAACTGAGACCTCGACCTGACAATTCACTGGTGGGGGGGGATAAGGACCACTGATCTGGTAACTGCTGAACCGGTGATCCGTGCCTGACTGGCCCTTTTTACTCCGCCTCTAGCAAAGGAAAACTGATTGCCCTTGAGCTGAATCTCTGACCTGACGAAGTCTACCAACGCAAATCCAATGTACCCAGAGGATAGTAGAGCCTTCTGAAGCTATGATTCCAGGACTACCCTAGCAAAAGAGAAAACCGACAGCATCTTAGCTCAATTTCACTGGAACGGATACGAGCAAAGCTAAACGACTGTATTCTATTACTGATCACTGTTCCCCGAAATTATTGCCCCAAATCTGAATCTGATACCCGCAGATATAACTGATTCTCAAAAACTGATACTGGTGCCCTCAGGCCTGATACCCAGACTTGCAAATTGATATATGCATTCCCTGTAGAGATACACTCTAAAAGCACATAGCAAGTAAATGAGAGCCAATACACCCCTATGTTGGGGTAGGGTTTCCCTGTCCTATTTTGTCAGGAGCTAGGGTTTCACTACGCACGCAGCGGTTTCAAACAACCTAAAATCGGGTAAGCAACCTGTCCTAGTTTGGAATGGTCACTATGGATCCGAATATGTACTAGGTCGAATGGTCAAAAAGGGTGCCCCGGTAAAACCGGGGTTTGTGTTCCCATACTGGCAGAGCCCGCAACCGGTCAGCCTTATGGACATGCCTTGACAAGACAAGCCTCTGGCAAACCGCTCAGGAATAGCAGATGGCCAACACAGTGTCCTAGGCGCACCAATGCACATGCAATGCAAAGAAACACATAAGTGTAGTCAAAATAGGATATCACGAGTTCGAGTCAAGCTCTCTAAATCCCCAGCAGAGTCGCCAGAAACTGTAGCACGTCCGCGGGGGACCTGGCTACTACAGTTCGGACTCAATTTTGTGTCGCGGTTCTAAATCTGAACCAAAGAGTCCAACTCTGGCAAATCATTTTGAAGAAAAACTGATTTTTGAAAAGAAGTGCCAAACATGGACTGCTTTGCCAGATACAGAGTCGCCACCTAAATATTTTTAAAATGGGAAATTTAGGAAACCCTGACTCGGTGCCGAAGGCCACGTGTCCGTCATAACCAAAGTTGACTTGGCTCGGGAGCTTGGGTACGATCGGGGAAGGTCAGCTATGAGCACCCCCTTTCGCCCGGTCCAAGGACCGGCCTCTACTAACCATGATATCCAATTTTGAAAAACCTTATGCGTTCTTATTCCGGTTATTAGCCTAGAATTACTATGTTATGCGCACAGCAAACAAGTATAGACTAGATTGCCCAATTTGGAAATAAGCATTGCATATCCGTCTTGTTTGGAAAACAGTTTGAAATTGCTACTCGCGAGTAGGCTAAAACACGGATTTCAATGAGTATTCCCAACTCGAGCAATCCAACCTCCACCCACAGGCATTCAAACAGTTATATCACATAAGCAGCTAGCCTCATGGTAATCGTGCTGTCATGGCAACACTCACACACATGCGATATGCTAAAGCATAAAAGCTCACCTAGTACTCCAAGCCAAAACAGAAGCTTATTAGAAATCCATGCATGGACCTAAGCATACTGAAATGTCTAATGCAACACATGCAAAGATGTAATCTAGGCAGGCTCGGCTATCCTAAATATGGCATATGGAATGCTACAAATAACACGTATTCAATTTGGAATTGAAAGTACGATGCAGTTTGTATGATGTGCCGAGCCTGATGCATGTCAACAAATGCATGGATGCACGCATGCATTGCATAAGGTATGCTAAATTAAATATGCCCTAATCTACCATCCTAAGCAGGTAAATAAAAGGGAGAAAGAAATGGGGGTTGGAAGACATACACACACTCACGCACACTTATTACAAATACGCCCTCACACGGAGGGACCAAAATAATAATACAGTCCAAGAATAAATGAATAAATATTACAAATTCTAATTACTGAATAAATAAATGTGAAATAAAAGAGGGCCACAGCCCCTCGCCTCGGGATGCGCGAATGATGCATGCTCGATGTCCGCCTTGCCCGGAAATCCGCACCGTGCCACTGCTGTCTCTGTTTCACTGTCCTGCCTCCCTGGAAAATTGCCAAAGTCCCAGAACACCTTCCAAATGCATTCCAGTACATCACCGGCTAGAGTGAGTGGCCACCGGCTGCTTAGATTTACCACCGGCTGCTGATGATCTTATCGGCACAAAAAGATTGCCGGTCGGCACTATAGAGTGCCGGTCGGCACTAAATTCCTGCAGGAGACAGCTTTGACAGCAAACAGCAGACAGCAGTGCATGGCATGGGTATTTAGGCATATGTATGCACCAAACAAGTCCCTTATCATGTTTGTGACTCAAAGGGACATGTATCTCGATTCCCGAGCCATCAATCACGCACTTCCATGCATGATGGCCCAAAGAACCAAGTATGCAACTTTAATTTCAAATGAAATGCAATGCGAATGATCCAATGAAGGGGACTTAACCTCTATCACACTCACTTCAAGAGGCTAAGTATGCATGCTCATGCAAGGCAATCCTAAGCATGTGAAGCTAGGTATGCAACATGGACTATGCAACATACTTATGCAAAGGGTTCAAGCAAGCATCCAAGACAAGCATGCAAACCAATGAAAGGGTGGTCTTATACATGACTTAGGCAACTCAAATAGGCCTAAAATCAGTGGCCAACATGCTCAGAAATGAAGGCTAGAATGCACACACACATGCATACAATTGTGGTCCAACACTTAGGCACAAACATGGCAACTCTCAAGCGCACTTAAAGAGACCAAACATAGACTATGAGCATGCATTGTAAAGCTCTGAAAATCATGCTAAACATGGTGCCGAACCAAGCAACAAAATAGGCTAAGCATGCATACAAATGGTCCAAGCATTAAGGCAAGCCAATGAGGCTTTGAACCACACTTAGCAAGACAATTATGGCATGCATTGACCAACCCAAAACAGATTTTCAGCATGCAAAATACACCCAAAACCCCCCTCATGGCAGCCCCAAAATACACTAATCATGGAAGCATACACAAGGCCTATTCTTAGGCATAGAAGGACACACCTTTAAAGCATGAAAGAGATGACAAAAATGAACATGTGAGCATGGATTAGGGTCTGAAATAGCATGTAAGAGGGTTCCAAACCCTTGAAATCATGGAGGCAATGCATCCTACACATGCACCTACTTGAGGCTAGCAAGCCAAAATGCAAAGTGACTATATAAGGCATGTCATGGATGGCCTAAACAACCAAAAACAGACCTTATACATGGAAAAACAAGCACATTTTCAGTTTATGACCAGCCACAAAAACAGAAGCAAGATAGGCTAACAAAGCATGCAAATTTACGGTAAATCACATGGATTTCAAAGCAAGTAGCACATGGAGTATCCAAACAATGTTGAGCCCTTCAACAATGTTGAAGAAGGGCTCAAAATAAGCCTATTCTTAGCTTACATCATGCTCTGAAACAGATCATACACAAGCCAAATATTCTATGCAAGAAACATGGCATACAAGAGGATATTGAGATAGGTGCTAGATGCAGCCACCAAACAGCAAGGGGTCCTCAATCAAACATGAAGAGGACCCCAAAATAAGACTATTTGAAGTTTGGGTCGAAGCCCAAAAGTGCTTGCAAGCAAGGCTTAGAGATGATGCAAGAAAATGCTAGTTTGAGGGAAATAGACACTTACCCTTGAAGACCAATGAACCAGCAGGTTTTGATCCAAGTTTAGGTGCTCCTAAGCTCTGCAAATGACCTCCAAGTCGTTGGAAATGGAAGTGGTGGTGTTGTGCTATGGGTTGGTGAAGGAATGGTCCAAGAACAAGGTTGTTTGGAGGTGGATTGAGAGAGATATGGAGAGAGGGGGTGGGATATATATGTATATATCAGATATACATATATATCTGCTGGTTTTTTGTTCAAAACCTTCAACCCCTTGCAATGGGAGAGAAGGCTCTCTTATATAGGCCAAGAACCAAGCTTCTAAGGCAAGTTTCAAAGGGTCAAAGGGTGCAAGGCTTGTTGGAGAAGCTTGGACAGCTGGTAAGGCTTCTTGAGGAAGCCAAGACAAAGGGGTCAAGGCTTCCTCAAGAAGCCATGAGCAAAGGGGCCAAAAATGGGGTTAAAGGCTCCAAAATAGATACATATATGCACGTGGATCGGGTTCTGTGTATCCCAGCTGGCACAGCTGGCACGCACCAGGCTTGGGGGGTGCAAAGGGTTCAGGTCGGCCAGAAGGTTTGATCATCGGCCGAAATAAAGTGCCGGTCGGCACTCTTTTCTGCCGGTCGGCTAAATAGAGTGCCGATGGATGATTCCTTGGTCAAAACATGGCCGGTGGGTATGCAAATCGAAGCCCCGGAAGTTAGCTTTCCAATGGCGCAAACCTTGCATCAAAATTCCTCCTGTGCAAAAAGTTATGCCCTTTTCCGTGAAGTCGCGCAGACTCGAGCCAACCGGGATGATGCCCAGCTTCAACCAATCATATCGCCTCCACCCGGACTTGGCTTTGGGAGATTCTTGAGTGCAAAGTGAAGCCCCGGAAGTCTTCTTTCCAACGATGGTGGCCTCATAGCTTAACTCCAAGTATGCAATTGAATAAGCCCGATTTAGCGAGGGCTGCGCGATTCCCTTCTACCCGGATCTATGCCGAACTTCTCCCAAACCAGTTTTCTCCTCTCCTTTCCTCTTTTCTTCAACTCCAAACCCCTAGACAAAGTGTTTTGAAGGGTTTGCCTCTCTCCTTGCCGAAGGAATTGAACCTGTGCCCTGCGCATCTCTCAACACCGAGCAAACCATCAGTAATGTCCAAGTCTTGAGGGCGGTCAAAAATGGGGTGTCTACACAGTGTCATTTTAGTTGGGGAGGGGGGGGGAGTGCATTTTTATATGGAGGGGGTACACCTTAATTCACACATGAGAATTATGAACACTGGAACACACTTGATATTTTGCACCACCACAAGTACTGTTTTTCATGACATCTTCAAATATTGCCTAATCTATGGTTAGTAACTTAAAGTAAGTGTGCGTGTAGCAAGGGTATATTTGATTGGTAGTGATATATCTGCACTGTCTTTCATGAGCAAATTTCTGCCTAAGTTAATTGAAATATTTACTATCTAGGATTATGTTCTTGACTCATAGCGTGACTGATCCTTTAGAGTTAAAAAAATAAAAAATAAAATAATAATAATAATAATAAGACTAGTTTGGGTTCGTAGCCTTTTTAACTCAAGTTGTTAAGTTCGTTGGGGTGTCTCCACACCTAGTGCCCTATGGGTTAATTAGAAAGTTTAAGGGACCTACACATTGCATCATCACTAATTAAAAAGATGACTTTTTTGAATTTGTAGCCTTGTTAACTCAAGTTATTAAGCTCATTGGGGTGTCACTACACCTAGTGCCCTAAAGCAATCTAGTCTGAAAGTCATTGGCTCAACACTCGTTACATGGGTTAATTAGAAAGCTTAAAAAATTGGATATTGCAGTCTCTTTAAAAAATAAAAATAAAATAAAATAAAGAAGAAAAAAAAATTAACTTTGAAGATGGGGTTGTGCTATAAGACTTTGAGAACACTTGATTAGATATTGTATGGTAATTCACTAATTGTTGAGCTTCACATTACAAACGAGGTGCAAATATTACTTTTCAATTTGAATGCCTTTTGTTGTTTCACAAGCTCATATTAATTGATCTTTGCATAGCACTAGTATTGAATAATCCATAAGATAAAGTGAAATATCTGTCATTAAATAGTGTGAGATATTAGGGAGTGTTATTTGAGCAAATGATTCAAATGTTGTGAATGAGGTGTATGTATATTGAATGTTTCTGGGTATCATTTCTAGAAACCCTCACAAGACTATATACATCCACTTGAGATAACTTTGTAATTTAAAGGCTTGTTGCGTATACTAAATGCAATCGTTCATCCCATGAAAGAGGAGGTAGTTAGATTTTGTTTTGTTTTTCTTTCTTTATTTCCTTGCTCAAGGACTAGCAAGTTGTAAGTTGGGGGGTGTGATTGAGGCCGAATTGTATATCATTGAGGCTTATAATTGAGATGTCTTAACTATATTCTTGATTCAATTTGTACATTTTCCTTGTGTTTAATGTCAATCATGCTGAATGCATTTAAAGAACAAAATGAGCAAAAACATGGAATTTGAGTTGAAAAAGCCTTTCCCGCATGTGCAACCCACCTTCTTGAAGCCAATAGTCTACTTTAGAAATCGCACATGCGAAAGGTTTTTCCCATACGCATAGAACCTTCACTGCACATGCAGTGACATTTTCCACACATGTAGTCTTACCTCGTTTTGCGTGCACAACATTTAAACCTGTTTTGAAAGATGAAAGGTATAAAAGGAAGAAGAAAAAAGCTAGAAAAAGGGTTTTAAAATATTTCAAAGAAAAAGAGAGGGTAGGGTTTGAAGAGAAGGAGTTTGAAAGTTCAAAAATGTCTTCCATGATGGCTTCTCCCTCTACCTCTTTTCACTTCTCTATGAGTGGCTAGTTCTCCTCTTTTTAGGATTTTGATAAAACCCTAGCTAATGGTTGAACAAGTTGTATGGTGTTTAAGAAGTTTTTAAATATATTTTTCATTATTCTCTTCAAGTATTCTACCTTCTGTTATTGTTGAATGATTTCCATGCAATGATTATCTTTTCTTTCGTATTCAAAGTAAGAGACAAGTCATGCTACAAGAGATGAGTCATATTGCTACCCTAATTTAAAGCGAATGACCCGTGCTAGTTGAGATAGTTAGTGCATGTACGTTGAACGTGATAATCTTCTTGATCAATGCTTCAAACTTGTAGTTGTGAAATATTAGATGGTTCAAACCATAGCACAATTGATTTCCAATTTTAAACCTTATTTATGCAACTAGTGGTGAATTCATTGCCCTAGGATTTTTTCAAAAATCAATATCTCTAACTCTATTTTTAATTGCCAATTCAATTTCTTAGTTTCATTTTAGTTCTCATTAGTTACATGAGCCATTAATCTTTTTATCAAAATTAACTAAGGAACCTAGCAATTAAATTAGTTTAATTTCACAACTGTCCCTGTGGATCGATACCTAAACTTACCTCTATTCTATGAAATTAGAATTTAGTTTAGTGTTTATTTTTTGTGTGTAAAACGATCCATGATGAATAAAATTTGAAAATTAAAAAAAAAAAATTGTATGGCCTTAAGCAAGTGTGGGAGCCGAATAATTGACAAAGGCAGAAGGCGCGCAATACAGGGCTGATAATAATCGGCTATATCCGAACACAATATTTGGGCCGAATAAGTATGTACCATTGGAGTCGGATAATATAAAGGATAATGATCAAAAAGTAGGCCCTGGCCCCGAAGGAAACAGGTATAAATACAGGAGCAACATATTTAGTAGGTATGTAAGAATCACTTAAAAAAACTTAAACAAGAAGCTATCTTGAGTGCCTGAACTAACTTGTCCGTCGGAGTGTTAATCCCGGCATCCCGACCGGATTGTGTATCTTTTCAGGTGACTAGCTGAGGATCGACAGCGTCTCCCAAGATCTAAAAAGTATTTCCAAACCACATCTCCACAATTGGCGCCGTCTGTGGGAATACTCAAATACATCCATGGCAGGCGTGACTGAAGATCCTCCGGTAGCCATTGACGAGACCGCACAGGGAGATGACCTCAGTCCAGCAAATATGCTCAGGAAAGAAACCATCACTGCAAGACGCGCCTTGAACTTCGATTCACCAACGACTTCAGCGCAGGAGACAATGCAGGCGATCATGGAACAAGCAAAGCAGAATGAACAAAGGCTGGAGAACATGATCACTGAAAATGAACGTCTCCGTCAAGATTTGGCCCTCGAAGTCGCAAAATCGAGAGAAGCCATGTGCCAAGATCCCGAACGACCTTCGAGGGCCAGTGGGCAACGACCTCGAGCCCGGCCCAAGGATACCAATAGCGACTCCAATTCATTATCCACGGAGCTCACCAAGAAGGGACGATCCGAAACTTCCAGCTCCTCCGAAAAGAGTCTACATACAAGGAACAAGCGCAGGAGGAGCAGTTCAGACATGATCCTTTTGTCCGACAGATTGCAAGGGCGGCCTTGCCCAAGAAGTTCAAAGCTCCGTCATTCACTCTTTACGATGGAAAATCAGACCCCACCGATCATATCCGTCATTACAAGCAGGCCATGACATTGCATGCAAACAACGAAGCCCTCATGTGCCGAATATTCCCTAGCAGCCTGGGGCCATTAGCTGTCAGGTGGTATTATAAGCTAGAGCCGGCCTCCATCAAAAGCTTTCATCAATTACAGAATTCCTTCAAGGCCAGGTTCATCACCAATGAGGTACAACCGAAACAGGCCGACTCTCTCTCTGGGCTATGCAGATTCAGTCAGGAGAAACGCTCAGAGCGTACTCGGCGCGATATTGGGAGTGCTTCAACCTCGTCGACAACGCTTGTAACGACTCCATGGCCATCACCGCCTTCAAAATGGGACTACATCCTGATAGTCCTCTTCGCAGTTCTCTGACCATAAGACCCCCCAAAACGGTCTGGGCGTTGATGAAGAAAGTTGAGGAGTATTGCAAAGTGGAAGACAATGCCTTGAGAATAAAGGCCGGCCAAATGTCCAACAAAACGGCCCCCCCTGAAATTGTCCAACTAATAAGTTCTGTGCCACCTCCTAGCCCAGAGCCTCGGCAGCGCACTAAATGAGACAAAAGGCGGGATACTCGCCGATCAAGCGATCAATGTCCCCACTGGACAAATGAGCAACTACAAGTCGACAGCAGACGCTCAAGATGTGCAGACAAAAGTACACAGAGTTGTCAGAACCAATCGCTGCCATAATGACCAAAATCCAACACCTTCCATTCTTCAAATGGCCGTCAAAGATGGTAGGGCCGCCCAATACGCGAAGAAGGGATCGGCGGTGCGAATATCACAAAGATCACGGCCACGAAACAGAGAGTTGCTACGCATTAAAAGATCACCTAGAAGAACTGGTGCAAGACAGCCGACTGCAATAGTATGTGAGACAGGGAAAGCTAACCAAGGCACTAGCCTTGAGGTAGGACTTTCCTCCACTTGGCGTGATCCATGTAATCTATAGCCTGCCTGCACCCCCAACCGTGCACACAATTCAATCGCGTCCAATCCCTCAGAGGCAACGCATTCCGACTGAATGGCCCATAGAAGCTCCGACAATTGCTTTCAATGACTCCGACCTTATTGGCACATCTTCCCACATTGATCCGTCGGTCATTAGATTACGCATAAACCGGTTCACCGTTGAACGAATTCTCATAGACCTAGGGAGTACTTTAGAGGTTTTGTATTACCAAACTTTCATCAAACTCGGCCTCAACAAGTCAGATCTGTGTCCGGCGTCTCGTCCATTATTCGGCTTTAATATGAATCCCGAATACCCGTTAGGGAAGATCATACTACCTGTCCGAGCGGGCTCCAGAACGGTCGAAGTAGAATTCCTGGTTGTAAAGCTCCCTTCGCCGTATAATGCCATCATGGGGCGAACTTGGATACATATCATGAAGGCCGTTCCAAGCACTTATCATCAGCTTGTGCGCTTCCTGACAGCCCGTGGCATTGAAGAGATCCGTGGCTCCCCCCAATCGGCACAAGCAGCGATTTTATAAAACCATATCACTGACCCGACCTGTGGGCTTTGATACTTGTATATATTTCACTTCTGCAATGCAAACCATCTTTCTTTGTCATTCAAATTCATTTCACAAACCCCATTATGCTGCTCGTCATAATGACGATTCGGAGCCGCCTTTGGTGCATGACACGTTAGGGCCGATTAAGTCTCCGGATTCGGAGCTCCCTTTGGTGTATGACACCTTAGGGCCGATTAAAGACTCCGGATTTGGGGCGCCCTTCGTGGATATCACGATTTGCCACATTAAGTCTCCGGATTCGGAGCCCCCTTCGGTGCATGACACCTTAGGGCCGATTACGACTCCGGATTCGGAGCGCCCTTCGTGGATATCACAATTGGCCACATTAAGTCTCCGGATTCAGAGCCCCCTTTGGTGCATGACACCTTAGGGCCGATTAAAGACTCCAGATTCGGAGCACCCTTCGTGGGTATCACGATTAGCCACATTAAGTCTCCGGATTCGGAGCGCCCTTCGTGGATATCACGATTGGCCACATTAAGTCTCCAGATTCGGAGTCACCTTCGGTGCATGACACCTTAGGGCCGATTAAGTCTCCGGATACGGAGCTCCCGTTGGTGCATGACACCTTAGGGCCGATTAAAGACTTCAGATTCGGAGCGCCCTTCGTAGATATCATGATTGGCCACGTTAAGTCTCCGGATTCGGAGCCCCCTTCAGTGCATGACACCTTAGGGCCGATTAAGCCTCCGGATTCAGAGCCCCCTTCGGTGCATGACACCTTAGGGCCGATTAAAGACTCCGGATTCGGAGCGCCCTTCGTGGATATCATGATTAGCCACATTAAGTCTCCGGATTCGGAGCCCCCTTCGGTGCATAACACCTTAGGGCCGATTAAGCCTCCAGATTCGGAGCCCCCTTCGGTGCATGACACCTTAGGGCCGATTAAAGACTCCGGATTCGGAGCACCCTTCGTGGATATCACGATTGGCCACATTAAGTCGCCGGATTCAGAGCCCCCTTCGGTGCATGATACCTTAGGGCCGATTAAGCCTCCGGATTCGGAGCCCCCTTCGGTGCATGACACCTTAAGGCTGATTAAGACTCCGGATTCGAAGCGCCCTTCATGGATATCACGATTGGCCACATCGTCTCCGGATTCGGAGCCGCCTTCGGTGCATGACAGCTTAAGGCCGATTAAGTCTCCGGATTCGGAGCGCCCTTCGTGGATATCACGATTGGCCACATTAAGCCTCTGGATTCGGAATCCCCTTTAGCGCGAACAAAACAAAACTTGTCAATCATTGACAATGTCAAGGCAAGACGCAAATAAAAAATTCAGCATAAGACCCAAATAAAAAATACAACTTTTTATTCGAGCAAACAGTTGTTACATAAATGCAACTCGCATTTGAGCATTACAATTTTTATTTAATCATACAGTTGTTACATAAACACAACTCTTCTTTGAGCACTACAATACTCAAGCTAAAAAGGGGAGAAGTCGCATTGGTAAAGCGGTAGTGCCGAATCAACTCCCGTCACGCGGAAGTCCTCCACGGTTTGCATTGCCTCGAGCCAACTGTGCCCAAGTCCTCCCTTGATACCATTGACAATGTCAAGGCAAAGATCCAGGACAAGGAGGGATAAATCCAACGGTCGTTGCCTTTCCTTTCGGGGTGATCTACTTCGACGACTTAAAGGTTCATGCCAACTTTCGGACACCCTACTTCCCATACGAATGGCCCCTTCACCACGATCCATGGCAACACCAAGGCCGGCTGAACTCCAGCCTCTAACTAACATCCCCACGTAACCCATCTCACATAAGCGATTGTTTATCTGTGCAAAGCGCCCACTGCTTTTATTTGCAATACTGGCAGCGATCTCAAGGCCCCAACCCCGAGCTGAGTTAAACTTGCCAGAGCCACTCTACCTACCGGCTTTTGGCTCCAGGTTACAATAGCCTGTCAGGAATAAACGGCTATCACGTATGGATTGACCCTGCCGGTCAACGCTTATATATTCATTCAAGCACAATAAAACGAAACACATTATAGACAACCCATTTTTGACCGTCCTCAAGACTTGGACGTCACCACTTGAACACTCAGTGATCATTCATGTTTGTGTTCGTCTTGAGTTCCCAGAGGTCTCGGCTATGCGCCTTGCTTCAAGATCTCTCGACTCGACTATTTTGTGTCTGGTCTTGCACCAAACACTTGTGCTTTGCCTTGGAGGGGCAGGGAATGGCTTGTGGACCATCCCCACACTCCACCGGCCATGGCTTGAGGCCACCGACTGTGTTTTGTTGCCACCGGCCAAATGTTTGGCCGGCCGGCACTATAGATGGCCGGCCGGCTATCTTTTTTTGGTCAATTGCATTTTTGGCCGGCCGACTACTGTGCACCCACTTTTGCAGATATTTTTGTGCAGCTGGCTTGCACTTTCACCCCTCCATACACGTGTATGGAGGGATTGCCCTCTTGTTAGCTTCCTTTGGAAGCTTTACAAGACAAATTGTCTATAAGAGGGGGTCTTCTCTCCCTCTTGAAGGGGTTAGACAATTTAGACAGAATTTTCAGAGGATTTTGAGTTTTAGGGTTAGGGTTCATATGTCCTCCATCTCTATATCTCTCTCTCTCTCTTTGTTTTGTGAGTGTTTTTGCCTTAGTTTTGCACACAAACACCCACCATCACACCTTTTCTTGGAGCTGAGGCCCTTGAGGGTTCTTTTTGGAGTTTTAGAGTAGGTTTGAGCTTGAAGAACCAGCTGGTCCACCATTGGTGAAGAAGGTCTACAAGGGTGAGAAACTTGTCCCTTTATTCCCCATTTTTGCATTGCATTTTTTCCTACCTTGCATCTGTTTTTGAGCTTTGTGTATAACATATAAAAGTTCTAACTTTTAGTGCTCTAAATAGTTGGTTAAGGTTTCTTTAAGCTTTGGGGTTGTTTGACCCCTCTTAAGCCTTGAAAGGCTACATTTTGTGCCATTTTGGTTGAGATCCAGGACCATAGTGTTTGGGCCTCCTCACCACTGAAATCTTGAGGGATTTTAGAGGTGAGGATGGTGCCTTGAGGTCCTAGGAAGGAGAGGGCCACTCCCTCTCCTTGTTGTCCTTGAAAAGGGCTATTTTTGCCTCTTGAGAGAGCATCTAGTTCAAGTGTGTGTTAACCATGTCTTCACTAATTTTTATGCTTATTATGTCATAATATAGCATTGTGTTTAGTTGGTTTGGACACACCTTGCTTGTTTAGCATACATGTCTTGTAATGCCATATTGTAGCCTTAACATGCATCTAGGTTTTAACCCTTGTTCAAGCATGCTTTTGGCTTAGCTTTGTGAAGCTTTTGTGTTTGTTTTAGCATGCTTAAGCTCTATTTTTGGTCGCTTTGGTCGACCATGGCAAGCTTAGTATAGCCCCTTTGTATTCTTGGCTTGTGAGCCTTAAGTGCATGAACCATGAGCATGCATTATTTGCATTATTTCAATGGTTTGGAGCCAATTACCATGTTATTTCAAAGCTTATAATGCATGCCATATACCCATGTTGAGCCTCTTTTAAGTGTGCTTGAGAGCTGCTCTTTGTGCCTAAGTCATGGATCATGTTTGCATGCATGCTTGTATGTGCATTTGGCCCCATTTCCATAGCTTATGGCCATTGTTTTAGGCTTGCTTAAGGGCTGCCTAAATTAGTCTAAGTCCATCCTTCATGTGTTATAGCATGCTTGCCTTGTACATTGTTGCATACTTGGCCTATTACATGTTATTGCTTGTTTGAAATCATGATACATTGCATGCTCATTTTGCATACTTAGCCTTCATGTCTAGGTTGCATTCCATTTGCATGCATGCTTGGCCTCTTGAAATGCTTGTGATAGAGGCTGAGTTCCATTGGTTTGTCTATGTGCATTGCATTCCATATCAAGATGCACACTTGATTCTTTGGGCCATCATGCATGGAAATGCGCGATTGGTGGTCCGAGAATCGAGGCCCATCCTCCTTTGAGTCATACACATGATAAGGAGTGTGGTTGGTGCAGACATTGCTTGAAATGCATTGCCATGCCAAGTTATGTCCTCTGCTGCTATCAACTGCAGATTCTGCAGGGAGTTTTGGCTAACCGGCCATATACAGTGCCGACCGGCCATCCATTGTTGGCCGATGGATTAATTTGTGGTCGGTGACCATCATACATGGCCGATGGCCATCCCTCCCAGCCGATGGTGTTCCACAGTGTCCAGAGAGCATACCTTGGGAGTTGTGCAATTTTCAGAGGAGTAGAACAGTCAAAGCAGAGGTAGCTTGTGCATGGCAGTGACTTCCGAGCGGAATCAGGCACGCATCGCATCGGACCCTCTTCCCGAGGTTGTTTATTGCTTAAATTAGATTAATTAATTTGCTTAATTAATTAGGTAGTCTGTAATTATTTAATTAGCTTGTTAGTTAGTTAAATTGTATTATTCTTTCAGCCTCTTCGAGCGAGGGCAAATTTGTAATAAGTGTGGGTGCGTGTGTGCATGTCTTCCAACCCCCACTTCTTTCTTCCCTTTTACTTACCTACTTTGATGGTTAGTATTAGGGCATATTTACTTTATCATCCTTATGCTATGCATACGTGCATCATTCATCAGTATTGCATGCACCGGGCTCGGCACATCATGCTAACTGCGTAAGTATTTCAATTCCAAATTGAATATGTGCTATCTGTGCATTTTCACAAGGCATCTTTAGATTAGCCGAGCCTATTCTAGTGACATTTTGTATGCGATGCATTAGCCACTTAACATGAACTAGGATCACGTGCATGATTACTAATATGTTCTTGTTTTGGCACGGATTACTCTGTAAGCTTTTATGTTTTAGCATACCACATACGTGTGAGTGTTGCCATAAAAGCATGACTACCATGAGGCTAGATGCTTATTTGATTAACTGCCTGAATGCCTGTGGGTGAAGGTTGGATTGTTTGAATTGGAACAACTCGTTGAAATCCGTATTTTAGCCTACTTGCGAGTAGCAAATTCCAAAGCGTTTTCCAAACAAACGGATATGCAATGTTTTGTTCCAAATTAGACGATCTAGTCTATACTTGTTTGCTGTGCGCATAACATAGTAATTCTAGGCTAATAACCAGAACAAGAACACATGACGTTTTCAAAATAAGATATCATGGTTAGTAGAGGCTGATCTTCGGATCGGGCGAGAGGGGGTGCTCATAGCTGACCTTCCCTAATCGTACCCAAGTTCCCGAGCCGAGGCAACTTTGGTGATGACGGACACGTGGCCTTTGGCACTGAGTCAGGGTTTCCTAAATTCCCCCATTAAAAATATTTAGGTGGCTACTCTATATCTGGCAAAGCAGTCCATGTTTGGCACTTCTTTACAAAATTTGTTTTTCTCAAAACGATTTGCTGGATTTGGACTCTTTGGTTCAGATTAAGAACTGTGACACAAATTGAGTCCGAACTATAGCACTAAGGCCCAAGGGCGCGTCTACAATTTTTGGCAACTCCACTAGGGACTTTAGAGAGCTTGACTCGAACTCGTGATATCCTGTTTTGATTTCGCTTATGTGTCTCTTTGCATTGCATGTGCATTGGTGCGCCTAGGACACCGTGTTGGCCATCTGCTATTCCTGAGTGGTTTGCCGGAGGCATAACTCTGTCAAAGCATGCCATAAGGCTGACCGATTGTGGGCTCTGCCAGTATGGGAACACAAACCCCGATTTTACCAGGGCACCCTTTTGACCATTCGACCTAGTGCATATTCGAAATCCATAGTGACCATTCCAAGCGAGGACAGGTTGCTTACCCGATTATAAGTTGTTTGAAACCGCTGCGTGCGTAGTGAAACCCTAGCTCCTAACAAAATAGGACAGGGAAACCCTACCCCAACATAGGGGTGTTTTGGTTCTCTTTTGCTTGCTATGTGCTTTTAGAGTGTATCTCTACAGGAACGCGCATATCAGTTTGCAAGTTTGAGTATCAGGCCCGAGGGCACCAGTGTCAGTATTTGACAGAATCAATTATATCTGTGGGTATCCGATTCAGTATTTTGAGGCAGTGATTCTGGGGAACAGTGATCAGTAGTAGAGTACAGTTGTTCGGCTATACTTGTGTTCATTCCGTTTGGGCTGAAATGCTGCTTGTTTTTCCTTTCAGTTCAGAGAGTTGATCCAGAATAGTCTGTGTTCCCCTCTTTGCTGAGGCAAGACAGATATCTGATCCGTCAGTCACCACTCAGAACAGTGAACCTACGATGACGCAGAAGTCGGAAGAGATTGTGGTTATGACAGCCGCATTAGATCAAGAAATCACTCTGCAAAGTGAGACCAATGTCGATGTGCCGCATCCACCCAGGTCGCCTGCTGCGCACCCAGTTTGGACTCCCCAGTTGTATTAGGCTCGTGAACCCACCACATTCGAATTGATGGGGATAATAGGTGACCTCCAGAGGTCCGTGGCGAATCTCACCTACGGAATGTCAGCTTCGCCACCAGCTGCACCATATGCCGGGAGTTTTGTACCCCAGGAGCCCCCACTATTGGAACGGATTGTGATCGAACTTAGCCAACCGGAGATGGCCTCCAACTATAACAATGACATGCCAACATCAACCCAAACCCTCGAGCAGGTTGAGGCCAGAGGTAAAGACAAAATGAAGGCAGATACCGATCCCACTGAACAACTACTGTGGGCAGTCGAGGCTTTGAAAGCCGGGGGGATGAGTAAACAGCAAATATTCGCAGTCCTGACCAAGACTGTGGATGATGTTTTTCCCGCTCCAACTGAAGGCAATACTAGCCAATCAGAAAACCGGGATAGGCCCCGTCATGCTAAAACAGTTCCTTTCACTCCCAACCCTGTACCTGAGGAAGATCAGAAAGTCAAGGCAGCGCCTGCCGACCCTTTCGCTAGTGCGTCTAGCAAGAATACTCAGACTTCAAAGTACCTACCCCGAGGGCGCAGGGTCTTTCACGCTCTCTACATGCCTCTATCCAAGGCACTTCAGATCCTGGCCGAACGAGGGCATCTTAAACCCCTAGAGCCCAGGTCTCTCCCGAAGAATCTCCCTCCCACACATGATGCTGCTTTGTACTGCACATACCACCAGCAAACAGGTCATGCTACCAATAATTGTTTCCCCCTCCGTCATGAGGTACAAGATTTGATCGACAACGAGGTTATTCTCCCACCTACCTTAGCCAAGTCCGTTACTACCCAGCTATTGGACTTTGAGGATACTGATAGTGCGAGTATGTAATCAGGAAGTGAACCACCTGCGGGCGCCGCTTGGTATATTTTTGGATCTGGCGTCTGGCACGAATTTTTGCGCATTTGCGACTGCTATTTTTGTAAATTCTGGCATGGGTGTCGAGTCAGTCTTTTGTTTCGTTTTGAGTCTGTCTCATTGTCGTGAGTCAGTCCTTTTTACTTAAGGGTCTATCTTGTTGTAGCGAGTCAGTCCCCCTTATATAGAATGTCGGGCGGTTCCGGGGCTGTTGCCTCGAACACCGTTTTGTTTTGTAATTACCCTTTTGTTTTCTTTTTGAGTCTGTCTCAGCTATAGAGCCAGTTACAACCAGGAAATCTAAATGAAACAGCTGCGGCTATCATGTTTCCGTGCTTATTGCTAAGTTTGAGCTAGTTGTGCAAAAGGATTTGAACGGAACGGCAGTACATTCCACCTGCTCTCTCGTGCCCTGAAAATCATTGTAATGACCTTTAGTTTTTTTTTAAAAAAAAAACTGTTTTTGAATACTGTGGTGATGAAAACGAAGAGGAAGGAATTCCTCGGGTTTTGTAAAACTTTGATCAATCTGAGAGAAAGATAGGCATGCTAAGCCCTTAATGAATGAAATCATGCTTGTTAGCGTGAGTACTGAGAAGGACCCTGGCTTGACCCAGATTGGTTCCGTACTATCTTCAGCGTGAGCGATTTGTCGCTTTCTTAAAAAATTTCAAAAACAAAGTGTTTTGCGCAGTCCTGTGAAGACCCGTGTGGAATCACTCTTAAGATTGTGCAGCCTAGGATCGCTCTCAGCCTCAAGATCCAATCCGTCTGTTTTCAAATCTTGAACCCATTCAGAATGTTCAACGATCAACCGTCATGTGAGGCCCATGTGGCCAGATTTGAAGCAGCCCTCGAACAAGAGGCACCAAAATCAGATCAAGAAGGTCGGATCTCACCGCAAGAAGCTCGTGAAGCAACCGTGATGAATCCTTCTGCAGATCAATACAACAGCTATCCTCCTAGATACAGAGAGACTTCAACCTCAAAACCATTTGGCATGGGCTCGTTACACTTTTACCCTTTGAGAGGCTCGCTGGGCCGAAAACCTGGAAAGGCGACCCAGGCAAAAGTTAGAGCAAGAAAAAAAAGTGAAAAGGAGAAGATACGAAAAAAAAAAGAAAAGAAAAATACAACAAAAAAAAAACAAAAAAGAGAAAAGAAAAGAAAAACAAAAAAAGAAGCTCGCAAGGTCGAAAACCCGCATCAGGCACCTTGGCAAAAGTTAGAGCCTAAAAAAAAAAAAAAAGTGAAGGTTAAAATACCCGAGAGTACCTTAACCGGAACTACGTAAGGCTTGATTCCCATGTTTGGGATACGTAGGCAACTTCGTCCTGAAGTCCAGCCACCAACATTTTCACAGTGACTGTGTCCATATATTGGTTTTGACCGTCTTCGTCTTCTCCATGTCCGAGAGTTCGTTTGCATTCATCACCGATGAGGACTGGTCTTCAGCATGCTGCGGCATCATCCAAACAAGGGGCAACTTTCCGTTGCCATAAGTTGCTATGAGTCGCCATTTAAACCAGGGGCAACTTTCCGTTGCCACGTACCCCTTTCAAGCAAGGGGCAATTTTCCATTGCCTCCGATCCGAGGTTGTGCATCTCGAGAGTAAGCTCCGTGCTCGTCTAGCATTGGCCGTTTGCAAAAATAGTTTTTGAAAATTTTTACTGAGGTTGACTATTTTCTCGAAAACTATTTCATTTTCCAAAACTAGACCATTTCTGGGACCCAGACGGGAAAATTTTCAGTGCTTATAGTCTAACTTGCATGATTTCAAATCGAAAATCGAATAAGCATGTTAATCTAACTCTCATTTTGGTCAAAACTGTTTTAGTAGAAAACTAAAAAATGGTCAAAGTGATGAACTAGGGGCACAGTCGAGTCAGGTGATCTGTCTTTCCCCCGTCATCAACATACTTGCCAGAAGGACACCCTATTCGCCAGAAGAAGGCATAGCTAAAGTTGTCTGTAAAGGGCTGAAAGCTCTCAATATCCTCCAAACAACGAGGTATCAAGCCAAGTGCAAAGCGCACATTAGGATGGATCAAGATACTCCATTCCCCACCCAAAACATCGACTAGACGTCGCCGGAAGAAATAGCCGCGAGCTAATAATATTGGGCGTGAACCCGCCACTTCCTATTCATCCGTTAATAACCCTGGGGAGGGACCAAAAAAATGAGAGAATAAAGAATAGAGAGGTGTAAGTCGAGAGAAAAGTAAGGAAAAGGGTTTTGAGAGAAAAACCGAGCCTGAGGGCCGAGTGACGTGAGAATCACAAATCAGAAAGGGTGGGAAACATACCCGGAGGAACTGGCTCCTCGAGATTTGAGGTCTCTTGTTTTGTAAACATGTCCGTGTGTCGTGTCTTTTGTCTTGTTTACCTCAACTCTTGTTTTGGGTCTTTTTCGAGCGTGTCTCGTTGTGTTTAGGTCGTGTACCTTTTGTTTGAGTCTTTCTCCCTGTACTCAGTTGTAGGCTCAATACCCAGGTTTAAAAATCCCTTTTTCAAATTCAAAAATCATTTGTGCTCAGAGTGCTGTGCCATTTTCTGCATTTAGGCGAAGCAAAAAGGAAAAAGGAAAAATTTGGGGCATATGAGTGTGCTTCAACTTCAGCCGGTCTCACCTTTGTATTTCGTCTTATCAGATTGGACAGTTGGTTCAGAATTTGCCGTGTGTAGAATAAACCGAGTGCTGTGTTACGGGCTGTATGTAGATTAATCCTCAGCAGAGTATGGGCTATGTGTTCAGAATAAGCAGTGGTTTGTATGGATTATTTTGTTGTTAACTGGTTCATTATCTGGTTATTACAATGCAAGTGCTCAATTTTTCAGACAACAGATCAATCTCATTTACATTGAGGTGTAATATGATGTACTGCAATGAAATGTAAAGATATACAAATGTAAACACTTTTTCAGACAAAAAGTTTGTTTCATTTCATCATCTTTTCAAATACATAAGTTTTGGAAACAAAATCTGCCTGCGGCAGTACAAAGTATCCTAACTACCAACAAAAAAGGAAAAGTACAGAAAAGAAGAAAAACAACAAAAATCTGTGTCAAATATTAAGTGGCTCCAGGGCTACCGGTCTGTCCTAGTCCTCTTCCTGGACGAAGGTCCAGGAGCATCATCAGCACTGTCATCTGAGCCCGAGTCCGAGCCATCCCCAGTCTCCTCTTCCGATGACTCTGCCTTTGCCTCTGCCTCCGCCTCCGCCTCGGACTCCTCCTCGTCATCTCATCATCATCATCAGGGACTGGAGCCCGCGAGCTACTCCCGACGTGAGTGCGCCCCGCCTTGGTGCGGGGGAATACTTTGTCCTCTCCATCTCCTCCGGCAGGGACAGAAGGCCTGGTTGGAACACCTCCTACAGTGGGAATCTGGAAGGGAGGCTGAAAAGCATAAAAGGCAAACGCATCAGTATACTGTGAGCAGTTTATCAGTGCAGAATGCAATGTATGAGTACAGTGTATGAATACTGTGAACAGTTTATCAGTGTAGAATACAGTGTATGAGTACAATGTGTGAATACCGTGAGCAGTTTATCAATGTAGAATGCAATGCAGTGTATGAGTACAGTGTATCAGATGCTGTGAGATCAGTGTGTCAAGTGTTGTGTTGTTTATCAGATTATGTGAAGCAGTTTATGTATGGTTTGAGACTGTGGTTGAAGAACATACCGGGATACTGTAGAGGGCCAGGAGGTCGAAAGTCCGCTGCAACATCCCCATCATGGAGGCATTCAACTCTAGGGACTGCCGGGTGTACTTGGAAGAAGCCTGCAAAAGTATTAGATGCATCAGTATTATGCGGAATATCAAAGAAATGAAATGAAATGAAACGACAATGCAAGATGCGAAATGCAATAATACATACCGAAGGCAAGTCGGGGACACCGACCAACTCGTGATCAGCCGGAGGAGGGGCAAAGGGGATCTGGTAGGTCGCCCCACCCTGCCCTCTGTATGTCAGCGAGGTGGGCAGTGCAGGCCAACCAACCTCCCGCCCTCGCTGAACTCCACCCTTGCCGCGGACCCGAGCTCTCTGTGACGCTCCTACTCCAGCCCCCGCTCCTGCCCTAGCTGCTGGTGCCACAGGCCTCTCTCCCTCAACCCGATGGCCACCGCTCAAAGGCCGCATGATATACGTCTGCACGTACTCTCTGTAGTCGCCTATGCCTCTGAAGCAGATCGCGTCCCAGCCGATCGTGTAGTCGGCCATCTGCTCGACAGTGAATCTCTCGGTCTCCCTCATATCCTCAGGAGGATGAACCGGGACTATCTGCTCTGGTAACCCTAGGGTCTGGCGTAGGAAATGTTCACCTAGGTACCAAGCCCGACAGACCGGGCCCTCCAGCAGAATCCGAAAACGCGAGGTCTCCTCAGCACCGGCAAATCGGTCCCGAATCGTCGCTAGCAACGGAGCCCAAGGCTGCCAGGTGATCTGAAAATGAAATACAGTTTGTTATCTACTGTTGTTGAAAACATACAGTGCAAAGCGAAGCTTAAATAAACTCTGAAGTTAAACATACCTCCGTGGGGGTGATGGTGTCAAAGTAGCGGCGGAAGAAGCTAAACGTCTCCTGAGGCCTCCGCACACACCTCCCGTCGAAACGGCACGAGAATGGGACGACGAGAGGAGTCTCCGTGTCTGGCACTGGGGCTAGTCTGGGAAAGTAGGCGTAGACCCACAACTGCAGAGAAAATATCTGTATGCTTATCAGATAAAGCAGAGTACAGAATAAAGAAGAAATAACAGAGCCGTGTATTGCGCAATGTATTGTGCAGTATGTAGAGTGTGTACAGTGTGAGCAGTGTACAGTCAGTGTAAAGCAGAGTATATGTGTGCCGTGTATGCAGTATACAGTTAGTGAAAAGTAGACTATAGTGTGTGCAGTGTACAGAATACAGTACAGAGTACAGATAATAGAAAGCAGAAACGTAAAGTAAAAAAAGAAATGTAACTCCCAAGCACGCCAGTAGCCCCCGAGCAACTGCCCGCTGCCCCGGGAAGCTGAGCTCATATATCCATAAAGCGTAGCCAGAGCGGCGCCACCCCAGTCATAGTACAGGATTTGAGTGACATCCACTAAGGCACTGAGCAAGCAGAGGGGCACGGTATTCGCCCGGTCGGCGAAAATAGTCGTCCCCAGCAAGTACGTCAGAAAGCCACGGGTGTACTGCTCCACCGCCTCCTGGGTCATCGGAGCCTCCTCGGTCAAAACTGGCTGGACCCTGAACTGGACCTCGAACCAGGAATAACGAACGAAGCCTGGACGGGCAAGAGGTGGCACCTCACCAAGCAGATAAATCTGAGCAGCAGTCCACTCATCCATATCAGTATCGAAGGGGATCGGATCACCCCCTACCCCAATGCCGGTGAGCATCGAGAAATCGTAGGGAGTCATCGTCATGTCTCCCATCGTGAAAAGGTGGAACGAGTCGGTGGTGTCCCACCACCTCTCCGCTAGAGCAGCGAGGAAAGGCCTGCTCGTAGTAAGTCTGGATAGCCCTCTGCAGAATGCACCAAAACCGGCCTGATCCACGATATGACGGACCGCATCAAGTAGCTCTGTGTACCAATCTCAAGCGGCGATATTCCCATACCCCCGGACGGTATGGGAATCTCCCTGTTTTCAAGCAAGCAAGTGCGAAGCAATGCTAAATATACCAGTTTTGAAAGGCACACGGAATTAAGACAAATATAGCATGCGTGCATATTTTCAGGTTCAAACAGGTACTGGGTGCCGGTGTGCTCACAGTGAACTACAATGTGTGATGTGTCAACGTGTTTAAGTAGTTCAGTGCAACTATAGTATGCGTGCATATTTTCAGGTTCAAACAGGTACCAGGTACCGGTGTGCAATGAACTACAACGTGTGATGTGTCAGCGTGTTTGAGTAGTTCAGCGCAAATATAGCATGCGTGCATATTTTTAGGTTCAAACAGGTACCGAGTGCCGGTGTGCTCACAGTGAACTACAACGTGTGATGTGTCAGCGTGTTTGCGTGGTTCAGTGCAAATACAGCATGTGTGCATATTTTCAGATTCAAACAGATATCGAATACCGATATCATTGCAATAAACTACAGTGTGTGCAGTGTGTACTGTCTCAGTGTGTTTGAGCGATTCAGAGTCAGTGCAGTGCGTGTGCACGTGTCAGTTTCGAACAGATATCAGTTGCAAGTTTGTTCGAGATCAAATTCAATGTACAGTGCATCGAGGTATTTGAGCTAAGCAGTTAAAGAATATAATTAGCTATGGCAATTTTATATTCTACATTGCGGAAAATAAAAACAGAGGAAGGAATGTTACCTCAGAAGTGCCGAAGGACAGATGGGATGTAAGCTCACGCAGGAAAAGCTCTGAAGGCATCGCCCTGTAAAAGCTCCGAAACTGGCGAAGTCCATCAGGGGGTAGCACATGAATCGTCGGCCGGTAGGTCGCCGGGTCTAATGGGCGGACGCTCAAAGGTAGAAGCTCGGCCCCGGGATCCATCTCGTGATCCGGGGGAGTCCCGCCCTGTGGAATATCGTCGGCCATGTCAAATGTGACGAGGAAAATGGTCAGAAAAGGAAAACAAAGCTAGAATGCAAAGGGTCAACGAAAAGTCAACCCCCGGGAGGGTGGAAAATGGCCGGAAAAGCCGGAATATGGAAAATGTGGGAAAATCAAGGAAAACTTGGGGTAAACAAACCCCTAAGAAGAAAAAATCGAAAAGGAAACACCGAAATGAAGTTTCGATCGAGTGAAAGTGTTCAAAACGCAATAAACTTCGCGAATCAAACGATGGAACGGGCGTAAAACGCGAGAAAACGGAGAAAAGAAGGGGGGGAAATTTTCTAGAGAGACAGAGAAGGTAATTTCGGCTAGGGGAAATGAAAGAAATAGGGTGTGAAACCCTATTTTAAAAGACCCAAGGCGAAAAGTCAAAACTGCCCCGAATCAGGCATTTTTGGCCGGTCGGCTAAATTTTTGGCCGGTGATGTTTTTTGGTGGCCGGTAGATGGCCGGTGACCTCCCCATGTGGCCAGTGAGCCTCCTACAACCTTGTTTGGGTCAGATGAGTGGTTTTGGGTCTTCATTGTTCAAGACAAAGCAAGAACTAGCACTTTCGAAGCCCAACCGGCCTCCGTTTTGACCTCGGACCGTGTCTTCAGTGCGTGGCACTCGCATTCGTGCAAGATGTATCCTTTTCGTATCCTTTTGTCTTTTACAAGATTCGAAAGTTGCCTCTTGCGCATTCAATCGCACTGTCTTGTGCATTACATTTCAATTGCGCTATTTTGCGCATCTCATTGCATTTTGCATGCATTCAATCGCACTATTTTGTGCATCGCACTGCCTCGCTCACTTAACGGTCTAGGAGACCTTAAATCCTTGGAAGGTGCAAGACTTTCGGTGCATTGGTGTGCACAACACATGCATATGTCATGCATTCGTTGTAAATATACTACATATGTCACGCATCGTTGTAAATACAATGCATATGTCATGCATCATTGTAAATGTCATGCATTTTCTGTAAATATCCGTTCCATTCCAGTAAATATTGCATTGTAACTTGCATGCATTCACTGCATCACCCCCTCCATCTTTGGCTCGCACCTCTCCTTGTCGAGTTTGGTTTGGTATGTGCTCATACTTTTCACGTTGAAGCACAGTTCTGCATGTGTACATGCCTATTCCTTGATGAACTTGGTTTGAGGGTAGCGGCACCTTTTCTGTGTTAGACGCGTTTCATTTGTGTACATGTCTTTCCTAGGCAAGATTTGGTTTGGTCTGAGTGCCTTATCCATCTATTCCATTCCAGTAAATATTGCACTGTAGCTTGCATGCATTCACTGCATCACCTCCTCCATCTACGGCTTGCACCTTTCCTTGTTGAGCTTGGTTTGGTATGTGCTCATACTTTTCACGTTGAAGCACAGTTCTGCATGTGTACGCGTCTATTCCTTGATGAACTTGGTTTGAGGGTAGCGGCACCTTTTCTGTGTTAGACATGGCTCGTATGTGTACATGCCTTTCCTAGGCAAGATTTGGTTTGGCTGCATGCTATATCCATTGTATATATTACATTATAGTGTAATTTTTGCATCCAGCATTAGGATCATTGTCCTTTCGTTAGCGGGTTATTTCCCCACTTATGTCATTCCACCCAATACTTGTTCTTGCGTCCATCTACATCACTCATAGTTCTGCATGTGTACGCACTTTGAGGGTTGCAGCACCTTTTCTATGGTAGACGGACTTGTTACTTCCATCAATCTATTTGGCATTTGTGTGGTTTTGAACCGCTCATGATTGGATCATGATTCAATCGCATTGCATTTCATTTGCATTGTTTCAATTGCATTGCATTTTCATTTGCATTATTATACATAGTTTTGTATATATTAGATATCATTTTGCATTTATTTTGCATTGTCATGCATGTTGCTAACAATATTGTACCTGTTAAGTTGGCTTTCTTTGCAGGCACGATATTGTATGTACGGTTCATTTGAGGCTGGTGCAACCAGACGAACCGGACAGGTATTGTATCCTCCGCGTGAGACGTATTGAGAATTGCATAATTCTCTTACATCCTTTCTGCATTGTAATGTAGTTTGGTGTATGCTAGCTTAAAACTGCTGCATTGTATGTGCTTCGTTTCAGCTTTCTTTGCATGATCATAAGTTATGTTCGGCTTTGTGCATTGCCTTGCATCTTGCCCCTGCCTTCAGACGCATATCTTGTTTGTCTTGCATGCTTTGTCTAAGTCTTCGGCCTTGTCAAAAATGGGTCGTCTCTGGGCTTTGACAATCACTCTCGTCATTATTATGACTTTCGAGTTCTGTCAAAGAGGGGCAACTGTAGACACCCCATTTTTGACCGTCCTCAAGACTTGGACGTCACCACTTGAACACTCGGTGATCATCCATGTTTGTGTTCGTCTTGAGTTCCCGGAGGTCTCGGCTACGCGTCTTGCTTCAAGATCTCTCGACTCGATTGTTTTGTGTCTGGTCTTGCACCAAACACTTGTGCATTGCCTTGGAGGGGCAGGGAATGGCTTGTGGGCCATCCCCACACTCCACCGGCCATGGCTTGAGGCCACCGGCTGTGTTTTGTTGCCACTGGCCAAATGTTTGGCCGGCCGGCACTATAGATGGCCGACCGGCTATCTTTTTCTGATCAATTGCATTTTTGGCCGACCAACTACTGTGCATCTGCTTTTGCAGATATTTTTGTGCAGCTGGCTTGCACTTTTACCCCCTCCATACACGTGTATGGAGGGATTGCCCTCTTGTTAGCTTCCTTTGAAAGCTTTACAAGACAAATTGTCTATAAGAGGGGGTCTTCTCTCCCTCTTGAAGGGGTTAGAAAATTTAGATAAAATTTTCAGAGAATTTTGAGTTTTAGGGTTAGGGTTCATATGTCCTCCATCTCTATATCTCTCTCTTTGTTTTGTGAGTGTTTTTGCCTTAGTTTTGCACACAAACACCCACCATCACACCTTTTCTTGGAGCTGAGGCCCTTGAGGGTTGTTTTTGGAGTTTTGGAGCTGGTTTGAGCTTGAAGAACCAGCTGGTCCACCATTGGTGAAGAAGGTCTACAAGGGTGAGAAACTTGTCCCTTTATTCCCCATTTTTGCATTGCATTTTTTCCTACCTTGCATCTGTTTTTGAGCTTTGTGTATAACATATAAAAGTTCTGATTTTTAGTGCTCTAAATAGTTGGTTAAGGTTGCTTTAAGCTTTGGGGTTGTTTGACCCCTCTTAAGCCTTGAAAGGCTCCATTTTGTGCCATTTTGGTTGAGATCCAGGACCATAGTGTTTGGGCCTCCTCACCACTGAAATCTTGAGGAATTTTAGAGGTGAGGATGGTGCCTTGAGGTCCTAGGAAGGAGAGGGCCACCCCCTCTCCTTGTTGTCCTTGAAAAGGGCTATTTTTGCCTCTTGAGAGAGCATCTAGTTCAAGTGTGTGTTAACCATGTCTTGACTGATTTTTATGCTTATTATGTCATAATATAGCATTGTGTTTAGTTGGTTTGGACACACCTTGCTTGTTTAGCATACATGTCTTGTAATGCCATATTGTAGCCTTAACATGCATCTAGGTTTTAACCCTTGTTCAAGCATGCTTTTGGCTTAGCTTTGTGAAGCTTTTGTGTTTGTTTTAGCATGCTTAAGCTCTGTTTTTGGTCGTTTTGGTCGACCATGGCATGCTTAGTATAGCCCCTTTGTATTCTTGGCTTGTGAGCCTTAAGTGCATGAACCATGAGCATGCATTATTTGCATTATTTCAATGGTTTGGAGCCACTTACCATGTTATTTCAGAGCTTATAATGCATGCCATATACCCATGTTGAGCCTCTTTTAAGTGTGCTTGAGAGCTGCTCTTTGTGCCTAAGTCATGGACCATGTTTGCATGCATGCTTGTATGTGCATTTGGCCCCATTTCCATAGCTTATGGCCACTGTTTTAGGCTTGCTTAAGGGCTGCCTAAATTGGTCTAAGTCCATCCTTCATGTGTTATACCATGCTTGCCTTGTACATTGTTGCATACTTGGCTTATTACATGTTATTGCGTGCTTAAAATCATGATGCATTTGGCATGCATTTCATTAGTTAAGTTGCTTTGCATTGCTCCTTTGCTTAGTCCACTTTACATGTTGTTGCATGTTTGCTACTAGCATAGTTGTCACATGCCTTGCATGCTCATTTTGCATACTTAGACTCCATGTCTAGGTTGCATTCCATTTGCATGCATGCTTGGCCTCTTGAAATGCTTATGATAGAGGTTGAGTTCCATTGGTTTGTCTATGTGCATTGCATTCCATATCAAGATGCACACTTGATTCTTTGGACCATCATGCATAGAAATGCGCGATTGGTGGTCCGAGAATCGAGGCCCATCCTCCTTTGAGTCATACACATGATAAGGAGTGTGGTTGGTGCAGACATTGCTTGAAATGCATTGCCATGCCAAGTTCTGTCCTCTGCTGCTATCAACTGCAGATTCTGCAGGGAGTTTTGGCTAACCGGCCATATACAGTGCCGACCGGCCATCCATTGTTGGCCGATGGATTAATTTGTGGTCGGTGACCATCATACATGGCCGATGGCCATCCCTCCCAGCCGATGGTGTTCCACAGTGTCCAGAGAGCATACCTTGGGAGTTGTGCAATTTTCAGAGGAGTAGAACAGTCAAAGCAGAGGTAGCTTGTGCATGGCAGTGACTTCCGAGCGGAATCAGGCACGCATCGCATTGGACCCTCTTCTCGAGGCTGTTTATTACTTAAATTAGATTAATTAATTTGCTTAATTAATTAGGTGGTCTGTAATTATTTAATTAGCTTGTTAGTCAGTTAAATTGTATTATTCTTTCGGCCTCTCTGAGCGAGGAAAAATTTGTAATAAGTGTAGGTGCGTGTGTGCATGTCTTCCAACCCCCACTTCTTTCTTCCCTTTTACTTACCTGCTTTGATGATTAGTATTAGGGCATATTTACTTTAGCATCCTTATGCTATGCATACGTGCATTATTCATCAGTATTGCATGCACCGGGCTCGGCACATCATGCTAACTGCATAAGTATTTCAATTCCAAATTGAATATGTGCTATCTGTGCCTTTTCACATGTCATCCTTAGATTAGCCGAGCCTATTCTAGTGACATTTTGTATGCGATGCATTAGCCACTTAACATGAACTAGGATCACGCGCATGATTACTAATATGTTCTTGTTTTGGCACGGATTACTCTGTAAGCTTATATGTTTTAGCACACCACATGCGTGTGAGTGTTGCCATAAAAGCATGACTACCATGAGGCTAGATGCTTATTTAATTAACTGCCTGAATGCCTGTGGGTGAAGGTTGGATTGTTTGAATTGGAACAACTCGTTGAAATCCGTATTTTAGCCTACTTGCAAGTAGCAAATTCCAAAGCGTTTTCCAAACAAACGGATATGCAATGTTTTCTTCCAAATTAGACGATCTAGTCTATACTTGTTTGCTGTGCGCATAACATAGTAATTCTAGGCTAATAACCGGAATAAGAACACACGACGTTTTCAAAATAGGATATCATGGTTAGTAGAGGCCGATCTTCGGATCGGGCGAGAGGGGGTGCTCATAGCTGACCTTCCCTAATCGTACCCAAGTTCCCGAGCCGAGGCAACTTTGGTGATGACGGACACGTGGCCTTTGGCACCGAGTCAGGGTTTCCTAAATTCCCCTATTAAAAATATTTAGGTGGCGACTCTATATCTGGCAAAGCAGTTTATGTTTGGCACTTCTTTACAAAAATCTGTTTTTCTCAAAACGATTTGCCAGATTTGGACTCTTTGGTTCAGATTAAGAACTGTGACACAAATTGAGTCCGAACTGTAGCACTGAGGCCCAAGGGCACGTCTACACACATGCATGCCGAATACGAACTGCAATAAAATATTTGCGACAGAACATTTTTCATATTTATTGAACAACACAAGCGATAAATTACATAGTTTTGAACGTGATCCGCGTTTCAGCCTTACAATAAATATAACTATGCAGCGTCATCCTCATCATCACTCTTCTCGACTTCAAAAGCAGAAAACGGAAAATGTTTGTTGTGATAGAGTGGTGATACCGACTCAATGCCTACCGCTCGAAGAGCTTCTGCGGCTTGAGATGCCTTGATCCAACCGTGCCTAAATCCACGATTCTCACATCGGCAAACTTCTTTGGCCAGTTTTTCCTTGGTCTTCTTGATTCCGACTCTTCGGCCTTCATGGAAACCTTTCTCATAGGCCCTTCCCTTCGCACTCTCCATCGCGAACATACTCGCCGTCTCGTGGTCGGCAAGCGCAGAACTGATGAACCTGCTGGTAACCCTCTCTTCCACGATTGGGTTTCCCTGCCCAGCGGGTTGTGCTTGGGCCGCCTTGGTCTTCCTCAACTCACACTTAGCCGCCTCCGCGCAGGCCTCCAAACTTCGAATACGTTCATCCTTCTTCTCCATTTCTCGGCGGGTAGCGCGCAACCACATGCCGATTTCATAGGCAATGTACAGCCCCTTCACCGCCGTATGAACGCCTTTGCGAAACACTTCATAGTCCTGGCGACCTATCATCGATTGCTGAACCTCAGACGGGAAAATTTGTCAAGCAAACTCAACCGCTACATTTGGGTCTTGAACGATCGAGTCCGCCTCCGT
This sequence comes from Camellia oleifera, assembly GCA_022316695.1. Lineage (NCBI taxonomy): Eukaryota > Viridiplantae > Streptophyta > Magnoliopsida > Ericales > Theaceae > Camellia > Camellia oleifera. The sequence continues at coordinate 88,805,121 of CM039319.1, forward strand.
CATGGGTCTATTCCCCACAAATACCGTGAAGCTTAATGGGCGCGGATTCACCTCAGGTGCCCTCTCGACTCGAGGTTAAGAAGTTATGCCCTACGACTGCTTATCCCACCTGGGCGACCTGCTTTGATGTCGAGGAGACTGATGCCTCTCTCGATCCTTGGAACTCCTGCTCCCTGTGCGCTGAGGGTCACTACCTCGATTCATGTCTCCACCCAGCTCAGCCAGCGACTTCGCTTCCCCTCTGCTGTTAAAGAAGAGTTTGTTCGACATTCACTCGATACCCTCAAATGCTGGAGTCAGTTGTCTGCTATGCTCATAAAAGTTTTACCTTTAATCATTTATCCTGTAAAGAGGCAGCACCCTCGAGGCCATCTCATTAATTGTAAAAACCTCAAACGCCCAGCGCCGACTGGATCGACCCACTTGGGGCCAAGGCAAACAGATCTATCAAAACTCTTAAGGTCGTTTCATACGGCACCCGAATGATCATGCACCACTTGGGGCAAGGGCAGATTCATCAATCGATTCGGCCCAATACCCACAATACGCGGCACATGAATGATAATTCAATATTGTTATCTCTTAAGGTCGTTTCATACGACGCCCAAACGATCACGCACCGCCTGAGGTAAGGGCAGATTCATCAATCTATTCGGCTTATGTACCCCAGCCGGCCCATGAATCGATCCTTCACAAATCTTAAGGTCGTTTCATACGGCGCCCGAACGATCACGCACTGCCTAGGGCAAAGGCAGACTCATCAATCTATTCGGCTTATGTACCCCAGCTGGCCCATGAATCGATCCTTCACAAATCTTAAGGTCGTTTCATACAGTGCCCGAACGATTACGCACCGCCTGGGGCAAGGGCAGATTCATCAATCTATTCGGCTTATGTACCCCAACCGGCCCATGAATCGATCCTCCACAAATCTTAAGGTCATTTCATACGGCGCCCGATTAATCATGCACCGCTTGGGGCAAGGGCAGATTCATCAATCGATTCGGCCCAGTACCCACAATACGCGGCACATGAATGATAATTCAATATTGTCATAACTCTTAAGGTCGTTTCATACGGTGCCCGAACAATCACGCACTGCCTGGAGCAAGGGCAGATTCATTAATCTATTCGGCTTATGTACCCCAGCCGGCCCATGAATCGATCCTTCACAAATCTTAAGGTCATTTCATACGGCACCCGAATGACCACGCACCGCCTGGGGCAAGGGCAGATTCATCAATCGATTCGGCCCAATACCCACAATACGCGGCACATGAATGATAATTCAATATTGTCATAGAATATTCAATTTCTGAAAGCTAAAACACAGCAATGATTTTATCCAAATTCGTGAAAGGCAAAGTATTCTTCATTAACATAACTTCACAAACCATGAACAAGTAGTGGAGAAATACCAAGGCAGTTTTCATTAATAAATTGAGCGCAAATAGTAACCAATTTATACATGAAAACTAGTCTGAGCCAACAAAAGTCTACCAAACAAAAACTTACATCAAAATCAAAAGCCTACTAAACAAAAACTTAAATCAAAATCAAAAGAGATGACTCCCAGATCAATCCTCGGGGTCAGACTCAAGTGGCTCAACGTTCACTTGCTCGTAGGGAATTGGCAAGGCTAATGTAACTCCAGCGGTAGCAAGGGCTTTGAGCCATCCATGTTTGAACCCCCGATTCTCGAATTTGGAGACTTCATCTACATATTCTGTGAAGGCGGCTGCTTTTTCCTGCCTCAAATGCCGCAGAAGCTTCAAAATCGACTTTCACCTTGGCGGCCTTGAGCTCCGCTAACTGAACCTCCGCCTTGGCAAGCGCCTCCTTGGCTAACTTGAGCCATTCTTCGCTCGCATTTGCCCTACTCTCAGCGTTAGAGTGGAGCTGCTCAGCTGAGTGAGCCCTCTCTTTCTCTGCTTCAGCTCGCACACCCTCTATCGCGGCTCTCATACTTTCAAATTCGACCCTACTCTTTTGACCGTCTGCCTTCGCTTGCAAACAATCAATTCTGCCGAGGGCATCATGGAGGCGGCGGCCTAGGTCCGCGATCTTGCCAACAGTCTACAAAACAAGTTGGGATTGTCAGATATCTTTAGCGAAAACAAAGTCAAGATAATTTGAGATGGTCACTAACCAAGAACGCTGACTGCGCAGATAGGACTACGGCCACAACATTCGACACGGTGCGAAAGGTTGCGACGTCAGCCGGCAAGGAAATTAACGCCGCGAGGCTCAACGCCATGGCTAGATCCTCAATGGTTGAGGCATCGAAAGAGATCGGCGTATCTTTGATCTTAGGTCGAACAATAAAAGGCGCAGCCACACCCGACTCTTCTAAACGAGGCCATTTGGAAGCAAGGCTAATTTCTGACCCAGCCTCTCCCTCGACGTTACGCTTTTCGCCCCGCTCCTCTGGAATCAGTCGTTCATCAATGACCTGTTCCTCAACCTCTTCCCCTGTTTTGGTCTCAGCGACCTGAATCGTCTTTTCAATAACGGGTACGAAATTTTTAATCAAGGTGGGCTCAGAATGGGCGGCCTCGGCCTTCTTTCGAGCAGCCATTCGCTTGGCATTTTTCCTTCACGCCATCTGCATAAGGCTTTCCCCAGCCATAGCTTCAAAAATATCGCCGAGTAGGTCCCCCAAATTTGCAAAAATATCTTCGGACGAAAACTCTGCCCAACCCGAAGTGGACGGTGAAGGCCGGTTAAGTCCCGCAGCCTCAAACGCCGAGTGTATCGCTTTGTCGACCTCTTCGGCCCCCTCAGCAACCTCTCTGGTTGGTTTGGCAACAACCTCTACCACCGGATCAACCTCTGCCCTCGGATCCGAATCTTCGTGGCCAGTTTGCCTAAGGTTCTTGAAGCTGGGAAAGATAAGAGCTGAAAGCATGTTGATCACTGGATGGAATTGGAATGCCTTCCGCAACCGAGAATGTAGTATAAGTCGGTTCATATCGGAGGAGTATGTGAGCCGCTCTCCCTTGCTTTTGTACATTTGGACGGCCGAAGTATCTGAGCGCAGAGTTGATCTCCTCAAGAACCACCCCGTCGGTTGCTGAAAGAATTTTCTTCAATCTGTTACCTGCAAAGAACAAGGGTGATTAAAGGGAGAAAATCCGAGTGAAAGGTAAGTCGACAAACAACAAGGCGTTGCGCGGAAACCTGGATCACCCTTTCGTCTGGGAATAGAATCTAGGCAAGTCTTCGCCTTCACCGAACTCCCAGTTACCTTGGACATTGACCATTACGTCGTCAACCCTCCTACCAGAACTGGCAAGCATAGTTATCAAGTGATGGTCAGTGTCCTTGGCCCTGAGAAAGTATTGCCCCAAGCTGACCGGAAGATTTGGCCAAAGCGTAGCAGTGCCGAATCGCCGGAATGCCAAGGTTGATCCTAAGACGCCGGTTCAACTCAATCACCCCCATGATGATTCGAAAGAAACTAACATTAGGTTAAGAAGGAATCAGACTCCAATAGCGAAGGACGGCCCTAAGCAGTGGGTGTAGAGGAAAACGGACTCCGCCCTCCGCTATGGATAAGAGAGGGAAGACGATCGTATTCTGATCCTCCCTCTCCATATCAAGGGTACTGTCCGTTACAAGAGATAAGTAGACATCGTCAAGAATGGAAAAATATCTCCGAAATCTGGAAATACGACCTTCGGAAAGGAGGTCTTTCAAGTGTTTAGCCATGTTCGCAGGGATTCAAGGTTTCGCCGAAATCGAAACGACAAACAAAAAATAGGATCGTAAAAAAGGGAGAAGAAGACTTACGAAGATTAAACGGAGACGAGAGTAGACGGAGAAGAGTTGCAGAGCATGCAAGTCAGAGAAGGGATATCTGCTAGCGGTCTAAGAGTCTCGAATACTCGACGAACTGTGTATTCGAAAAGACTAAATTTCAAATCATAATAAATGTGAAACGCACGATTGAGGCGGGAAAGCGTAATGATGAACGAAAAGGTGTGCGCGTCCTGACATCTATATCGGGATACGCGAAGCCGCCTGACCAGTTTTAACTTTTCTAATTCAAGACCAAACACGCCGATTAACTACCGTCAATAGGGAGTTCAGGGGGGCAATTGTGAGAGCCGAATAATTGACGAAGGCAGAAGGCGCGCAATACAGGTCTGATAATAATCGGTTGTATCCGAACACAATATTTGGGCCGAATAAGTGTGTACCATTGGAGTCAGATAATATAAAGGATAATGATCAAAAAGTAGGCCCTGGCCCCGAGGGAAACATGTATAAATACAGGAGCAACATATTTAGTAGGTATGTAAGAATCACTTAAAAAAACTTAAACAAGAAGCTATCTTGAGTGCCTGAACTAACTTGTCCGTCGGAGTGCTAATCCCGGCATCCCAAATCGGAGTGTGTATCTTTTTAGGTGACTAGCTGAGGATCGCTAGCGTCTCCCAGGATCTGAAGAGTATTTCCGAACCATATCTCCACAGCAAGCATTGCGGAAATGGTACAAAAAATTTAACTCTTTCATGATAAATAATGATCTCTCTAAAACCACTTCGGACCATTGTGTGTTTGTGAAAAATTTTCCGAATGGTAAATTTATTGTTCTTTTCTTTTATGTTGATGACATGTTTATTGTGGGTCAAGATATTACCATGATAACAAGTTGAAGTTAGAGTTGAGCAAGTCATTTTCTATGAAAGATTTGGGACTGGCAAAGCAAATACTTGATATGAAAATTGTTTGTGATCGCCAGAAGGGGCTAATTTGGTTGTCTTAAGAAAGCTACATTGAAAAAGTTCTTGAGAGGTTCATGGATAAAGAAAAGCCTATTGGTTGCCCACTTGCGGGTCACTTCAAACTTAATTTGAATCAATGTCCTACAAGTGAGAAAGACAAGGAAAAGATGCTGAAAATTCCTTATGCTTTAGTGGTTGGTTCTTTGATGTACATCATGGTGTGTACAAGGCCGGATATTACTCATGTCGTTGGTTTGGTAAGTCGTTTTCTCTCTAATCCAAGTAAAGAACATTGGGTAGCTGTGAAATAGATTCTAAGGTACCTTCCAGGGACTTCGACCATGTGTTTGTGTTTTGAGAATGGTAAGCCGATACTTGATGGGTTCACAGATTCCGACATGGCCCGTGATGTTGATTCTAGGAAATCTACTTCGGGGTATTTGATGACATTTGCTGGGGGAGTTATGACATGGCAATCTAAATTACAAAAATGTGTTTCTCTCTTAACTACCGAAGCTGAATTTATTGCTATTGGAAATCATATGTTCGAAACCATGTGGTACACCATGTGGTACATATGGTATGGCCAAACCTTGAAGGCCACGTGGTACACATGGTCCATCCATACATGGCCTAACCATGAGGGACACATGGTCTTGGAAACCATGAGGGAGACATGTGGTATAAATGGTGTGGCCTAACCATAAGGTACACATGGTTTGCTATATATGCCTATATAAGGGCTCATGCTTAATATTGTGTATATATACCAAAAACAATAGGTACTTTCTCTATTCATCTATCTTGAGGCTACCATCTGGAAAGCCTAGAAATTTGGAGTATGGATAAATATTGAGAAACTCTAATAGCTTCTCAATTGAAGGGGAGTTTTCCAGACGAGGCTCGTAATTCAAGCATTCGATCCAAACCATTTCGCATTAGGTAATATGATTACCCGTATATTTTTCCTTCAATTACCATTACAGAAGCTTGCAACGAAGAGTTATAGTTAAAGAAATTTATACAAGAGTTGTGATTTGAAGCAAGAGAGGTATGTACTTTATTGTAATAGTCAAAGTGCTAATCATTTGAGTAAAAATTTTGTTTTTCATTCGAGATCGAAGCACATTGATGTGAGATACCATTTGGATTCGTGATGTGTTAGATTCGAAGTTGTTACAACTCAAAAAGGTTCACATGGATTATAACATTTCAGATATGTTGACTAAAACTTTGTCAAGAGACAAACATTTGAAGTATCAAACTTTGGCGGGTAAGTTTGATGTCTCAAATTAAATCGATAGGGGAGAGAATTGATGGGTATACCTCCTTAGTAAAATATGGGACCCAATTGGTTTTATAAAACAATATTTAATTTAGTTTGGTATTAATTATAATATTTTTTTATTTATTATATCTGACCTTTTTAGAGACCCATTGAATATTTAAAATTTGTTTGGTGACAAGAGTTTTAAGGGAAGGCCAAGAGTCAACAATACAATTTGTATTGTTTATTGGTGTAGTGCATTAGATTATCATTCATTCGGCGGGGTTTTGTTTTGTTGCAAAAACAAGGTGTTTTCGGTAGTGCATTGGCCCAAGTCTGAGGTGAAGTTTTTTTATTACTCTGTTTGTGCTTCAAAGGCTTCTCTGTTTGGGTGCAACTTCGGCTGTTTTGGTGAAGCCAGTTTGGGTTTATTATTTTGGGTTCTCTACAATTTGTTTGAAGACAATTTATTCATCTATTTTGGTGAGGTTTTTTCTCTATTTATTTGTAATTATTTGAAATTTACTTAAGGATGGTTTGTGAGACCATTCATGTCTCGTTTGTAATCGTTTGAAAACTCTTGGTTAATAGTAGAATCAGACAATAATTTCGTAGACGTACCTCACATTAAGGGAAATCATGTAAAAATTCTTGTGTCATTGTTAATTTAATTTTTTCGTTTTAATTTTTATTTCTTTCGATTAATTTATTTGTGAGAAATCATCTAATTTCCGTAACACAGGGCATGTTTTTGCCTTTACCATTAACAATTTGGATGCCATCCACCGTTTGGATGAAACATAATCAAAATGTGATAGTTTAGGCATCAAGAAGACAAAATTAATAATTTTGGTACTACATAAACAAATTGGTGATAGTTTAGAGAGTAAAAGTGTTTTTTACTCCAAAAAAAAATTGATGTATACTGAGAGAATTTGTGATATGTAAATAGAATTTACTGACATTTTAGTCTCTCTAATTTTAATTTGTTCGATTTATACTTTCAATTTATGATTTTGTCTCAATTTGATCTAATTAATTACAATTTTTAGTATTTTTTTTTATGAAAAATGTGTACATAAGCAGAATGGGTCATATTTTTATTGGCAAAATTGTAAACTTATTCAACCTACTAAGAGGTTGTTTGGGGTGTCCTAAATAAGTGCACTTTTTGCCTTTTTGAACTAAAAAGTTGAGGGAAAAAATATGAATGTTTGGGTTAACTTTTTGACTTTTTATGAAAAAATATGTAATAAAAAATTATAAAAATTGATTTGTAAGGAAAAATTAAGATTGAAAGTTGTGCAGCCGTAATTGTTGACTTTTGGTGAATAATGTTAACTTTTTAACTTTTTGAGTAACTTTTTAATTTTTTGACTTTTTTCATACTACCCAAACTTGGCCTAAATTAATCTTAGCACTTCCGTTTGGATCATGAGATAAGAAAAGAAAGAAACTGATTTAGGTTTCACACCTAGGTAAGAAAATAAAATAAATGATCGTGGTTTATCCACCTTCTTATTTGGATGGACAAATGATTGAAGGAGGGCCCATATTTTATTTTATTTTTTTGTATTTAAAAGAGTAGTTTAGGTGTTATAATTTTTTTGTAATGAGTAATTTTGATTTCTCATCAAATTTCATCACTTTTGGTGAGAAAATAAATTTAAATTTGGAGTGATTTGTCTTTCTCACCATTACTCACCTCATTAACCATCCAAATAAGTGATGAGAAATATCAATTTCTGTAATTTTTTTTCTTTTCTCACCAAACCTCTTAATCCAAACAAAGTATAACTAACTCAGTAATCATTTACAAAAATCTTAATTGGCATTATCAATTGGATTAAATTGATACAAAATCTAAAATTAAAAATTAAAATTAATTAAATTGAAATTGACAATGACCAAAATATTATCAGAGACAAAATATAAAAACTACCGATATATTTTAATGTTGAAAAAATTATTGAATGCACTTGTCAATGTGCATCAAACAAATATGGGTTTACACATTTGTGTGAGACTACCATTATTTATTGAAAGTACTAAAACTAGTTGTTAGGGCCGTTATTAATGAAAAGAAATGTATAAAATAAAAGTATATAAAAATATATAAAAATATTTAGAAATATATAAGAAGTGTATTGAAATTATGAATATTTTGAAAAATTCTCCTAAAAATACTCCCCTAATCCCCCTAATTTCTAATTTTGGCAATGTTTTCTTTTCTTTTCTTTTTTTCTTCTTTTTTTTTTTTTTTTTTTACTTGATAAGGAAAATCCGGGGATTCGGGGCCCCCGATTTCGGGGGATTTCTCACGGGCGTTATTCTTATTGACAAATGTGGAGACATGTTTTTAGTTATGAAAAATGTTTGGGAGCACTAATTAGTGCTTCTATTAATTAGGTGGCAGTGGGTCCCGTCAGTAATGATGTGATGTTTTGATCTTGGAGTTTTATTTTTTTTATTTTTTTTTTATTTTTTTAATACATTAATACTATTAGTGATGGTGTTTTTAGTGAGATCGGGTTGGCCAGCTACATGGCAGGGTGAGGTGTGGCCATGGCCCACACTCTAGCCGAGCTATTAGGACTGGGCGGAAGAGTCCTAGTGAATTGCGGACTCCTAAGGCAGCTAGAGATCAAACTTTTTGAAAGAGGATTACTCTGATTGAAATATGAGACGATAGTCCTGGATAAGGATGAGTCTTGGAGTTAGGGGTGCAAGGTCCGATTTGGTTCATTTGGGCTCGAGTCCAGCCCAACTCATGTTGAGTCTCACTAGCTTCTACCAAAATTCGGATCGGGTCAATGAGTTAAAAAATTAAGTTCATGGGAATATTCAGATCTTGGGCGGGCCAGGCCTGACCTTGGACTTGGGTCAAGCCTGACCATTTTTTTTTTTTTTTGTGTTAATTTTTTCTAGGGTAAATTACACAAATAATCTCTATAGTTTGAGACTTATGTCACTTTGATCCTTGACTTTTCAATTGTGACACATTTGACCCTGAATTTTGAATTTTGTTTCAAATAAGAACAATTGAATATATAATTAGATTTTTCAAGGGTAAATTGTCAATTCGATAAAATATAAACTAATTTGACAAAAATAAATGTTAAACAAATATTTTTGAATTTTTAAAAATTATTTCTACTTGCTAAAAATAAAATTATATAAAATTGATAAATCTTTTAGATATTTTTTTTTAAACCAAATTAATTTTTATTATGTGTTTAGATGATGATCATGTAAAATTAATTTTAAAAAATTAGTCACGTAATTTTTATTAATTTTACATAATTTTGTCATTGGTGGATAAAAATAATTTTTAAAAAATTTAAAATATTTTTTTGACATTTATTTTTGTCAAATTAGTTTATATTTTATCGAATTGACAATTTTATCCTTAAAAAATCTAATGATATTTTCAATTGTCTTTATTTGGAACAAGATTCAAAATTCAAGGTCAAATGTGTCACAATTAAAAAGTCATAGGACTAAAGTGACACAAGTCCCAAACTATAGGGACTATTAGTGTAATTAACCATTTTTTCTATCAAAATTTTATTATTTTTTACTAAAAAAGACACTAAGGCCTCGGGCGGTTTAAGTGGGTCAATGAGCTGAACCACGAGCCGGGCCGAGTTTCAAAATGATGGCCCAGGCCCAAATCCAGGGACTCAGGGTAGGGCCCACCCTGGGCCGTAGGCTATTTTTACACTCCTACCTAGAGTTTATGACAAAAAGAACTCTTAGGTAGCAGCAAGACACTCTATATAAAGGGATCAATCTCTGTAAGTACAGGTACGTGAGATGTTGTGCACTAATGTTGCATTTGATTGGAGGATTTGGAAAAGGATTTAAAAAGAGAAAGGAAAAGGGAAGGGGAAAGGGAAAGGGAAAGGGAAAGCATAAATGAATTGTGAATAAAATATACTTAAATTTCACCTAATTCTACATACATTTCCCCCCAACCAAATACAGTATAAGTTTATTGTGCTTTAGTATTGTTAAGAGAGATACTAACTTTATCAATATAGTGCCCTCCCAGTTTGTCATTTGAGGCAATACTAACAGTGATTTTGTAGGTGAGGATCTAGGCGAATTCATCCTAAAGATCAACATCATTCTCGGAAATCTTGATGAAGAAGATTTTATTGATCGTTATGGTCAGATCAAAATTTAAAACACACTATTTGAGACCATATGCGAGAAAGTAGAGAAGATGAATTCAAACAATTCTCGGAGGAAGAAAGGGTTTGCCCCCACCTCCATGCTAATCCAATACCAATCCCTATCCCCAAAAACAAACAGGTCTGAAGGCCTCACAAATCCTCTCACATCGTATATATATAGTCTCTGTCTCTTCGGGGACATCCTATCTAATATATTGCCCTTTTCTGTCCTCAACTTTTGTCAATTTCATCAAAGTTTTTCATAGCCTAAGCCTACAACTCAAAGCCTAACCCAACCAAGGGGCTCTAACCTAGTCAGCTAGCTTTTTGACCACCGAGTTTCTCTTAAGGAAGAGGTCTCAAGTTCCACTCTAGAAAGCAGAATGGGAGGACAAGATTTTCTTACTGAGTGCATGGCCGTAAATTTCATCTTTTCAAATGCTAATATAATAATTAACTACTAACTTTCGCCGATTCTAAAGAAAATAAATTAAAATAAATTAAAAAACTTGGAGCCTAACCCAACTGCTCTTGAGGATTGTGCTTCCTTCCACAATCGTGGTAAGAATGACACTTCTTGTCTCTGTCTTTGTCTTGGGTTGCTCTGTCCATCTCTCATAAAAAAGAGAATTTGACCCACCACTAGAAACCCCCAGCAGTGTCAGTGTGTTCCAATCGTATTCCTGGCTGTAAGACTTTAACATCCTTTCTCTTTAGTAGAGCATCTAAAATTGCCAGAGAAGATGGCCGATAATTCGAACAAAAGGTAAATATCTAATCCCATTCTTCTTCTCAATCCTTCAAATATCTTTTATCATTGTAAACAAGGCTTTCCCCTCTTTATCATTGAATAATCCCATAATTCAAACAAAATGTAAGCATCATACATGTTAGAAATAGGTTACACAACAGGGGAGGAGAAAAATAAAAATAAAAAAATTAAGGAAAAGAAAAGTAAAAAAGAAGAAGAGAAGATCTCAACACAAATGTTCCTTGAGAAGAGCTAAAGCAACTAGTAAGAGAACTGAAATCCCCAGTTCTTAAGTTCCATGAAGGACTTCAATTGCAACTACCGAGTGAGTCCTTTTGACTTGATATTTAACCATGATCCATTGCACATCCTTGATAACACTAGGTTGGTTGTATGTCTGAAAAACAAAAATTAACAAGCTGTTGTTGCTATGCAGGCTCTGAAGGAATTAAGAAGAATCTCTTCATTTAGTGATTGACCTGCAAATGGGGAATAAGAAAATGAGGAAGAGGTGTATGCATATTTATCAAGAAACAGGAAAATACAATCAGTATTGGCTAGATCTTTGCCTATAAAAACTATCTTGTTCGTCTGATTGTCTTTGCTTCTCCATTTACGTGTAGGAGTGATCTCATATATCTCTCGCACGGCCTGTCATGTCAAAACATTAAAATCTTAAATAATTTGTGAACATATCATTCAAACAGTCCACTAAAAGAGAACAAAAAAGAACAAGGAAATGTACAACATCACAACCACAAACAGAAAGTCTTAAACCAAAGCTGACTTGTTAAAAGATGAGTATTGATCTTCATAAATAAATTACAGGCATTTAATATCAACCATTACCTGTAGAGTATGAAGCTGATCTGAGTTTAAGACACTTAGAACTCCTTTGCATCGATAAACATCCATGCTATATTTCTTATCCCAAAGAATCTCTTCAATCCACAATCGAACCTAGAGAGAGAGAGAGAGAGAGAGAGAGAGAGAGATGAGCGTCAGAACTCTGATGAAACAATATACATGTCCAAGGATAACAGAAGATACATGAAGTGTTTTTGAGATATACAACACGTATGCTATTCTATTAAGCCAACACTTTTTGAGACATGACCCAATCTGGATTTCATATTTCTATCTGACTGACTTGATTAATGAGGAGAGAAATAGTGATTCAAAGCAAAATGTGAGTCTGTCAGAAAGCTTACCCATATTAGCCAGCCATAACTACCTGCATCTCTGTCTCTTTCTCTCTCTAACAATAAACTTGAAGTACACATGCATTGTTGATATAAAAAGATGACATTGGGTAATCACAGAGACACCCTCTGAGTTAGCCAACATGAAATATTAAAGAATTTCATAGATCTTATTCTGTTACCATCGTTTTAGATACTAGTAGAGGTGACCAACTACTATTCAAGATGTTTTCCATTTTGTCCAACTGAATGTGACACTAATAGAAATCAAAAGGAGAAACTACAAGTCGCAGCAATTTCATTGAAGGTACCTTATCAAGGTTGACAGGACATGGCTCACAAATGCACAAGGTTCGCACACCACTATCATGAAGTTCTCTGGTAGATAGAGATTTATTTTCTTCCAATAATGCTTCCAAATGAGTGACTTGCTGAAAAAAAATAATAATAATAATAAGAGGACTCCAATTATTAACTTGGTAAATGTTGTCATGAACTAAGAAAATATGCATAAAAAGTGAAATAAGAAGATGGCTTCTGACTAACTGAAGCATCATAAGCCCGGCAGTTTAGTATCTTGGACAAGTCAACTTGACACCGCACAGAACGAATTATATTTGCAAGGGAATTAATGTTATGTATCTCCTTCTCCAGATCCTCTAAGGCACTTCCAGAATCCTCTAGAGAAACCAGATCAACCTTGTTAAGAATTACAACATCCTACAAGCAGCAATGAAACTTCTTATCAGTATTCAGTGCTTGGAATGCCAGCATATGTAAAATAACAAGATTTAGAGTAGCTAGCAAGGACAAAAACAAATCACGAGGATAGGGATAATAACCGCAAATGCTATTTGTGAAAATGCTTCAGGAAACGAGGAAGAATCATGATGCCTTTGGAGCTGGTAACGGAGATTTTTTGCATCTGCAACCTATTCAAGAAGCAATTCTTTAAATATAAACAATAAGCATGATCTGCTTAACTTAAATCAGTCTCCAATCTCATTATCCCAATATCAACTACCCATGGCATATAGAATATAATATCATTTTAAGATAATGCAAAAGAAATATAGAATGAACAAAGCAACTATTCACTACCAATGAATAAAAAGAAATGAGACCGCAATTGAATCAGGATACAAGATGGCTATAAAATATTGCAATTATAGTGTAAAACTCACAGTAATTATGGAATCAAGCTTGACTGCTGATTCTAACTGATCATCCAACCAGAGAACGGATGCAAGAGGAGCAGGGTTCGCCAATCCTGTAGTCTCCAACAATATATGATCAAGCCTACAGACAGCAAACAACAATTCAAAATAAGTGATTTATACTCTGGCAGTTGGCAATCATCTATTTAGTGTCCCACATAAGTAATGATACGAAATGGTGAATTACTTCAAATAAACATGTTGACCTTTTCATCCAATATCACAGCAATCTCTGGTAGACAGAAATTTACACCATGAAATTTGAAGCAGAACATAGAAAAAGCTGGAATAAAAAAAAGAACCAATATATGCAATTGACCTTTTCATCAAGAGAATCACACTTGCATATAGAAACAGATATCCACAGTGACAGTTACACCCATAAACTTTAATACCTCATAATGCAATCAACATGAAATCAGTAAGAATAAAGAATTGTCATTCATCATCATTACCTCTCCTTTCTCTGCACAAGTTGCTCCAACGCTTGAACCAGGCTATGCTTGACGGTGCAACAAATGCACCCATTTGCCAGCTCAACCCATTCTTCAACAAGAGCCCCACCTTCACCTTCGTTGATCATAGCCCTCTCTACTCCAATCTCTTCACCAAACTCATTCAATATCACAGCAATCCTCTTCCCGTGTTGGGTATTCAATACATAATTCACAAGCTGAAATTGACAACCGCAAATAAACTCACACAAAATTTCATAACACACATGCTTATACAATATATACTAGGACAAGTCTCACACACAGCACACGTAGACTGTACATGTTCTTTTTTCTTTTTGAATTTACGAAATCGTATAACTGCCAACTTATTACCTTCTCTCTCTTTTAACCGAATCCCACTCTCCCTTCTATCACTTTCTCCACTTCTAACCATTTCAGCCCAAATATTAAGTCAATGAATTTTTCACTTTCCTTGTATTTGCAAGCAAGTAGAAAATTTACACATTCTCTATTCTATCCCACTTCTGGAAGTATAAAAATTGACATGGTGCAAAATGGTGTTCTCGCTTCATATAATAGATAGACGTAATTGTACAATTACATATACTAGAGGTAATAAACATGTTATGTGTGTGCAACATTCAAAAAGTTTTTCCAAAATGTGAAGGGTATATCTGTTTCCCCCTATCAATCAGTTGAACAATTTTCCCAATTATTTGAATTTATAACAAAATAAGAGTCTTAGGCTCCATTTGGATACGTGAATTCGAAATGAGGGGATTTGATATTCAACTTTATGAAATTGTAAGTAGGTTGATTAATGGATAAAGATTGATAATTCTAAAGTAAATGATGCATAGAGATAGGAAAGACGCATTTTGTTAATATTTTTGTACAACTAGAATCATTCATGGAAGGATTTCAAATAACTATGTTCACTTGGTCATTTCAAATTCATTAATAAAAAACGTTCACATCTCATCCATTGTTGAAATCCATACCTAGATTGAATATGAGTAATACCAAATTCATTATTTCTCAAACCCATGTATCCAAACGGAGCCTTAAATGATTACAAAATCCTGCAAAAACCCTTGTTCCTAACAGAAGCAATAATCCAAGAATTTATTACTAACAACAATTGGGTTTTAAAGAGAAACAACAAAAAATACAAGTATTCCTATTTTGAAACCAGTTATGGATACATTATTAACTTCATCTTCTTCTTATTTATTTTTTTTTTTTTTCTCTCTTTTAAACTTAGAGAGAGAGAGTGAATGATGGGGATTTATATATATATATATATTTACAGTGGATTTGCCGGCACCGAGATAGCCTGTGATGACGGTGACGCCGACCGGTGAAGCCTCGACGATGTCCAGCCGTTGATCAGATTGAAGGGACTGCAGCGATGGGTTAAGGTCGACGGTGGTGGTATCGTTGATTTCAACAGCGAGCGGTGGTTCTTGGTCCTCATCGTCTTCCATTCTCAATAGGAAAATGTTTGAAAATGTTTTGAAAATTGGATGGGTGAGCGAACTGAATCGGACGAACGGGTTCAACGCGAGTGAATTGAAATTAAATCGCTATGATATAATTATGTTATAATTATATTAAAATTTGTAAGTATAAAAAATAAAGATATTTAAATTCTAAAAATAATAAATAATTAAAAAAAGGCATTATGTTTACAAATTGGGAAAATTAGTCTAGGGTTCCTCCCCTACTTTTCGTAATGAAAGAGATTTACAAAATTATTTTTTTATGTCTAAGGTCCCTAAACATATATCAGAGAAATTTGACTCTTTACCGACAATTCCTCTCTCTCTCTTCGACTTCGCATTGTTTATTCTTCATCAGATATGGCCGAGCCCAGTAACAATAACATTGTGTCTTCCTCTTCTGCTGCTACGCCTATGGAAATAGCCATCGATGGATTCGACTCCGACGAGTGATAGTCTGAAGTGAAGCACCAAGATGAGATGGAGATGGTATCGGCATGAACCGATGGTAGCCAGAGCTGTCGCGACGTTAATGGTAACCAAAGCTATGACCGCCGATGATGTGCAAGGTGGCTTGGGCATTGGTGATGACGACGGCCCCTAGAGTGGCAGCCATGGGCTATGAGCAAGCTGGGTTTTACCCCTATGGAAAGAGAGAAGGTGATAGATAGAGAGATCATGCATGTATCTCACAAACAATGTTGTCTCTCCCATCCGAGAGAGAGGGAGAGGTCTGGGTTTGTGTCTATTCATCCGAACCTTGGTCGCTTGGTTTCTTGCTTCACCCGAACAGCAGCATCGTCTATGGTGGTTTTAAAGGATTTGCTTGCATGTGATGGATGGTCTCGGGCTAGAGAGAGAGAGAGAGAAGGTCACTTGAATTTTTGAAAATCAATTTTATTCATAACCCAACAAAGTGGAAGATTTGAAATCACAACTTCAAATTCAAGATTCTAATAATTGTACCAATTTTCTCTAGGCTTGGGAAGTCTAGAATTTATCAATTTTCTCTGATTTGAAAATTAGTCAAACTGAACCCAGAAAAATTTGAATTTTCTCTGTGATTGAATCATTTATACAATACATGTGCTGTAGAACGATTCTGTTGTATCCATGCATTTTGGTACTATTACTCTTCCTTTCACCAATATATATATGCATGCTCTTATATTGTATAGTCTCTCATTTAGTCATCCTTCCATCTAGTAACTTATTTTACCTATGATGTATTTGGTAGGCAGTGGATTTGAAGTTATGAGTTGGAATAATTTAAATTATTTGTGATCACTATACTAGGTTTTTTGAAACCTTTAACAGTATCATGAGAATGAAACTGTGTATAGTAAGCAAAATGTGAGTATTCTAAGAATACCACTTTCCCTGATCTCCCTTGATAAGCTTCAGATTTTCACCAATATGCAGAGTCATTGCCATCTTGACCAAATATCAAATATTTGTGTTGTTTTGTTATGACTATACCCAGATCCAGATTGGATTTTCCTATAATTGATTTGCCCTGAATAGAGAGAGAAACTGGAAAAGGCCTATAATGGATTATACATACACTCAGTTCTCACTGATAATCCTTGGAAAATATACAAATGTAGAAAAGTTTTCACCTCGTGCATGGTTTGGTTTCCGAAATTGTGAAAGAAAAAAAACATATGATCAATGTGCATATATATATATATAGATTGTTATAACTAGCTACAAAAATGATAATTTTCTCTGGACCAATTTTCTTCGGACTAATGGTATTTGAATTTCAATACTACTGCATATATATATCACTGCGTCTTCATTTTCTTAATGCAGGTGTTCGATTTTAATTCTAATTATTTATTTATTATTATTATTTTGTGTGTAATCCACCAATGCACCGCTATAGAGTTTCTAAACATTCTTCTCGCCAACACTGGTTGCCTTTATGTCAAGGCCATAAGCAATGGCAGCGGCAGTGGGTTCATTGATGATACGCATCACATTGAGACCAGCAATTACACCAGCATCCTTTGTTGCCTCACTACTATTGGTGTTAATAATGGGTTTGTGAAGAAGACTTGACTGTTTTATTGATACTAGTATAAGCACTACTATTAGTGTTCATGTATAATGGAGAATTCACTGGACTTTCACATTCCATCAACACTGCTACAGCTTCAAGACAGGGAAACTCCCATGGCCATGGCCATTCACCTGAACTGAATTTTCTCTAGGTTGAAACCAGAGAAATTCTCTGATTTTTAAACTGAATTTTCTCTGGGTTGGTCCAGAGAAATTCTTTGATTTTTAAACTGAATTTTCCCGATTCAAGAATTTCAGTATTATGGAGATCCAGGTAGATTTCGGCAAATCATCACAAATCTCATGGGTAATTCAATCAAGGTAAGTATGCATCAGCTTCTCAAATTTCAGTCCAACAGCCCAGAGAAAATTCAGACCAACCAAACCAGAGAAATTCTCTGAACCAACCCAGAGAAAATTCAGTTCAGACCAAAGAAAATTCAGTCTAAACCAAAGAATTTCTCTGGACCATGTAAACAAACCCATGGTGGTAACGCTGCAAATTCAAACAGGTGAAGAAATTATGAAAATATTGAGAAATTTTCTCTGGACCAATTTTTTCTGGACAAATTTTCTCTAGATCAATTTTCTTTGGACCAATTTTCTTTGGATCAACTTAAGGGACCTTAGACACTATGAAAATATTGAGTGTCCTTTATGCTGTAAAGTCCTAATACTAGGGACCTGAAAAAAAATTCCCCTTATAAATTTAAATTTTATTTGGCTAAAGGTTCAGGCGTTGAAATAAAAAAAATTTATTTCCACACACTTATTTATTTTAATACACACTTATTGAAATTTTATTTTAATGACAGTTATTCCCAAAATAAAATAATCATAATGGACATTAAAACTCTAGCAAGTACATCTCATCTCTTCTTCCCTCTCTCTTACTTCTATCTACATTCATTGTTTCACAAGTAAGTTTTCTTCTGCAAATGATTTTTTATTTTTTTATTTTCTATAAGTATCGTTATGTATTTATGGTCACCTAGTCGTTTGATAAAATGTCTCAATTAGAAAAAAGCATTTTGTTTTTCTGCTTTAGTTTATCTAAAGGCATTCAATTGACTAGAAAAAGTAGGTTTCAGAGCTCCAATAACTTGCTCGTTGCTTGAATAGATAGGGTTTGACAATTTGACAAAATGCTTCTATGAATTTTGTTGTGTGCCAAAAGTTAACCTGTTAGGTTTGCTATGAATCACGAATTCATAATCTAAGTGTGATAGCAAGTTCACCGACCACTTTTCTGCAAAATCTTGTTACGCGGAAAATGTTTTTTAGGAGGTAATCATAATTGTTTTGATTTAGATCCGACCCATTTCTTACTTTAGAATCTGAGAATTCATGTCCTTAATTTTTGTTCATTTCATTTTCATCGTGTTACTTGTTGCGTTTGGCTATTGGGAGTTATTGTTGTATTTGAAACATGTTGGGAAGTTAGTTTTTCAAAGAGTTTGTTGTCTAGATTGTGGTCTGTTCGCTCGAGCGGTCTTTCACAGTCGACAAAACTACTGGAAATGTGCTATCTTCACTCAAGCAGTCTTTCTTGCATTCGAGCGGTCTTTTGCACGTCTGAACTTCTAGAAGGGGGTTATTATGCACTTGAGTGGTGTCACTTATTGTGTTTGACGCTCGAGCTGTGTTTTGTATATCAGTCCGAGAGAAGGCCATTTTGAGTCACTTTTTCATCTCTCTCTCTCTCTCTCTAAACATTTCAAACCCCTAAATCTTCACACTATCTCTCTCTTTAGTTCCTATACTCTAGCTTCAAATACTCCCAATCCATTGGTTTTCTCACCTTAGCCCTTTGGAGAAAAGGTTAAGCACGTCGAGGACTTCATTCTAATCAGAGGAGTTGTTGTTTTCGGCTCCGCCAAGCTTCTACCTTTTGCTCTCTCTTGAATTTAGCTTAGTTATTTGCTCTTTGAAAAGGGTTAGTGATTTGGGGGTTTTTGGGTAAATCTAAGGTTTGATTTTGAATTTAAAATAAGGGTTTTCCAAATAGGTTCTTGAGAAGGGTTGTGGGGATGTGTTGATAGTTGAGATATGTTTAAAACGGTGGATTTCTTTGCTTAAAATTGATTTTCTAAGTAAAGGAGGTTTTGTTCTAAAATCATAGATATTTAGATTCGTGAAAGGAAATGAAAAATGATGTTGGGTTTTGTAAGATTAGAACAATGTTTATGTTGATGATGGTGGTGGAGTTGGACATGTAATATCACTCACATTTTAAAATTATGGAATTATATCTTTTGATTGGAAACTATATGTTGTATAGAAATATCTGTTTTGAGATATTGGTGGAGGATAACTTTGATTGTTGTAGAAATTGTATGAGGATTAGGTTAAATTGAAACTAATTTCTTATATATCTTGCATCGAGCATCGGTTCATATTGAACATTGAAAATATATATTAATTTTGAAAAAAATAGATGAATACCTTGGTGAATCTGATTAGGGGGTGCAGTTATGGTTATGATGTTAGCCTGTGTATCCTTGGTGAAAGTCCAAAAACTCGCGCAGTTAGGTGTCGATCCTTCCAGTTAGTACTGGTAAAATGGTTTTGGTAGTGCTTGTATAGCATACTAGAAAACAAGTGCCAAGAGATTCCCAGTGCTTTGTATTCACTGCCCTATTTTTTGTTATAAAATAATTATTTTCATGAATTGATGTATAATCTGACATTGCATTGTTTTGAGATAGAAAATGTGAAACGTTTGACAAATGGCATGAATGTGTATTTACCTTATAACTTTGTTAAGATTCATAAATTGTGTTAGAGTATCTCTTCTAGGTTTTGGCTCACCCTATGTGTAAAACAAATTTCAGGTGCTGATGATATGCCTCCACCACGGATGTAGCTTGGAAGGACTTGAAGCCAAGGGCTTCATTTGTTTATTTGATGTAATTATTTTTGTTTAAGTCTCAGGCGTTAATTGTATTGAATTAAACTCATTTTGTTGAACCCAAGCATCGACTTGGAATAATGTATCCATTATGGCATACAATTATTTGGTTTTACTTTTATTTTAATTCACGTATCCATTTCATATGCTATAGATTCAGAATCTAAGATTTATGAATTTATATTGCATATGTCATCTTCTATATGGATCAAAGGTATAAATAGAATAGAAGATATGGTGTTACTGATCAATTGTAAGTAATGTTATGAGATGGGTTATTGTTATTTATTTCGGAGCATTACAATTAGGTATCAAAGCTACAGAGTTTGAATACTTTAGGATTGTGGGATGTGGTTTTTACCATACTGGGTTCTCTTGCTAGATGATATTAGAAATAGACCCGGTATGCTGTGTGATAATATGCTTATGTAACTAAATGAGTACAGGATTTAATTCTTAGATATTGATTGGGTCAACGAGTTTCTAGAAGTCTTGTTAGAAGAGCACTTGATCACTGCTATTTCTAACTGAAACTCTAGCAACATCGCGAGACGGTCACTATCTACAAAGGAAGTTCGTCTGTGTTTATGTAATTAGGTGCTTATGTGGAGTGAATTAATTGTTGTCCATCGTATTAGGACGTGAGTGAATTAGCTTCAACACATTTGTAAATGTGCTAGTCTATTGTGTTACTTTTATAAGAATGTCAGGACATGGACATGGTGTTGTTGGGGGTGGTAAGCGTGGTAGGCCTAGACAGCAGGAGGTGCCGTTACCGGATGATATTCTAGCACAAGAAGAAGAAGTTGGTCAGGCCAATGCGCTCGAGCCAGCAAGTCAACAAGCCATGGGTGCTTTGACCCATGAAATGGTTGGAGCTTTGCAAGAATCTATGGACATTCTTAGGGTTGAGAATCAAGTCCAGGCCAATGTTGCTGAGACAGGGCCATGCTTTCTGAAGAGAGCATTATTCAGATCGAATCAGGATGAGTTTTTGGGGGATCCAAAAGAGCCACCGAAGGCAAATGAGTGGCTTGACTTGAGTAGATGTTGAAGACATTTGAGATGTTTGGTATCGAGTATGACGGTTTGAGGCTAACCTTGGCATCTTTCCAACTAAAGAGAGATGCATGTCAATGATGGAAGTATGCGCGAGGGTGTATCAGGGTGACTTGGGAGGCCTTTGTCAATGCCTTCCAAGACAAGTTTTTACCTCCCACTGCTAGGGAGAAGTTGATGGATCAGTTCTTGAAGCTCAAGTAGCTGAACACACTAGTAGCCTTTAAGGTTGCTTTTACTAGCCTCTCTAGATTTGCACCTGAACTTGTGGCAACCGAGGAATGCTGTTGTATCGAGTTCGAGAAGAGGTAGAGGACCAAACTCCTTTTTAAGGTGGCCAGGTCTATGATTAGGGATTATGGTCGTCTTATGGACGTGACGGCTCACCTTGAGACTGCGATCCAGGCAGAGGAGGAGCGGATGAGGGGCTCCAAGAAAATAAGTCAGGAGCGGATGACGTGTGTATATGTTACTCTCTGCCTACCTGGATGTGCACCTACAATTCTGGTAATATTCTCTCATTTCTTTTTACTTTTCCATTGAGGACAATGTCATATTTAAGTTGGGAGATGAGGGTTATATTTTCTTTTGTGCATTTTTATTTGGCTCATAATTCATGCTTATACCTATTTCACGTGATTGCATTACTTCACTTGATGTGACTTTTTCCTAGTATGGTGATGATATTTACATATGTTTATTGGAGAGCATAGTAGACTTGTATGAAAAGATTTTATTGGGTAGATACTTGCATGCGATGTTTGCACGAGAAGAGTTGTTTGTGTTTGTGGTATTAGTACACTTGTCATAAGTATGCCTTAATTCACATGAACACACTGTCATAGCGGTGATCTTTTTATTATAATCCCTGGTGTACATCATTGATAATAGCTAGAGTTGCAGAAAAAAATAAATGAGGAGCCAAGATTCTTAAAAAAAAAAAAAAAACACTTGACTTGTTTGGGTTCGTAGCCTTTTTAACTCGAGTTATTAAGTCCGTAGGGGTGTTTCTACACCTAATGCCCTAAAACCGTCTGGTTTGGGAGTCATTGGCCCAAAACTTGCTACATGGGTTAATTAGAAAGCTTAAGGAACTTGGGCATTGCACAGTTAAGGAAAAATAAGAAGAATGACTAGTTCGGGTTCGTAACCTTTTCAACTCGAGTTATTAAGCCCGTAGAGGTGTCTCTACACCTAATGCCCTAAAACCATCTGGTTTGGAAGTCATTGGCCCAAAACTTGCTACATGGGTTGATTAGAAAGCTTAATGGATCAGGACATTGCACAGTCATAAAAAAATAAAAAATAAAAAAACTTTTGAGAATCTTGGCTGCAACAGGTTAGTTTTTCTGTATATGTTGGGTGTTATTATGAGTTATACTAGGCTATTATAGTAGATAGTTAACTAATATGGAGATTGCACTTTATACCGAGGGTACTCATGACTTGTCTACTAGCTTGCACAAGTATAGGGAACTTTACTTTTGTATTAACTGAATTGTGGTTTTGACTCAATAGGTTCCTTCATGCTTGTCCACGTGCCTTTAATGACTCATGATGTGTCAATATCACACTGTAGTGGCACATAAGTTGATTGTTAGGTGGAATAGTGTGGTCATTTGTTGTTGAGTATATATGAACATGTTAATATTTGTGGATATCATTTTTGGAAACTCTCACAAGACTTTACTCGTCCACTTGGGGTAACCTTGTGGTTTAAAGGCTTATTGCATATACTAAATGCAACCGTTTTCCCACGAAAGAGGAAATAGATAGATTTTGTTTAATTTTATTTTATTTTACTTGCTTGAGGACTAGCAAGTAGTAAGTTGGGGGATGTGATTAAGGCTAAAATGTGCATCATTGGGACTGTTAATTACAATCTCTTAACTTCTCTTGCTGGTCAAACTGTATACTTTATGTGTGTTAAATGTCAATCAGCTTGTACATCGTCGGAGCATAAAATGGGCAAAAAGACAAAATTTGAACAGAGTTGACTTTTCCTGCACGTGCGTTGACTTTTTTCGCACATGCGTTGACTTTTTCGCATGTGCGTTGAAAAAGTCAAACTGACGTTTTAAACCTGTTTGGAAGTGAGTAGAAGTATAAAAAGGCAAGGAAAAGGTTTTTCTAGGGTTCTGAAGTTGTTTTGACCTAAAGAAAGAGGCTAGGGTTTGGAAGGGAAGAAAAAACAAAAAGCTTCAAGGATGTCTCCCATGGTGGTTTCTTCTCTATTTACCTCCTTCCACTCCTCCATGAGTGGCTAGTCTTCTTTTCTAGGGTTTTGATGAAACCCTAGCCATGTAATTAGTTTGTTTTCTTTTTGATTTTTAATTATGTAAAGGTTTGAACATTTGTATGGTGATTTAGAAGTTTCTTTTATATATTTTTCATTATTTCTTCGAATATTTGACTTTCAGTGATTGTTGAATGTTATCCATACATGAGTTTTCTATTTCTTCACATTCAAGGTATGAGACGAACCATGCTACGAGGAATGAGTCGTATCACTACCTTAGTTTAGAGTGAACGATTCGTATTACTTGAGATGGTTTGTGCTCGTACATTGAATGTGATGATCTTCTTGTCAAATGCTTCGAGCTTGTAGTTGCGAAACATTAATCCGTTCAAACCATAGCATAATTGATTTCAATTGGAAACCCTAATTATGTGGTTAGTGGTGAAGTCTCTACCCTAGTATTTTTCCCTAATTCAGTAAACCCAATTTCAATTATTATTGATAATTTAATTTCTTAGTTTAATTTATTCGTTATTAAATTAGGTTATGAACAACCAATCTTTTTATCAAAATTAATTTAGGAATTTGACAATTAAATTAGTTTAATTTCACAATAGTCCCTGTGGATCGATACCTGGACTTGCCATTATTCTAAAAGAATTTGGTGTAGTTTAGTATTTAATTTTGGTGTGTTCAACGACCCATCGGGAGACTTAGGACAACAAGAGGCAGAGGGGTTCCATTCCACAATAGTCCTAGGCAGTACAGTTCAGATCCACTTTTCATGTACCGAGTTCTAGTTTAGGGAGAGGTAGTCAGAGGGGGGGATTACTTGCTTTAAGTGTGGTCAGTTGGGCCACAAGTCTTCAACTTGCCCGCAGAGAGGAAAAGGGCAATAGTCTGCACCATTTTTGGTTCGTCCTCAAAACCAGAGTTAGGCGAGAGGGTAGCCGCCTACCTATTATCAGTGTGGGCAGTCAGGGCACTTGAGAAGGTTTTGCCCTTAGGCAGGTGGCACATTTGGTGCGTTTGGTTCGAGATAGACACAGGGCCATTAATCTATCTATTTAGCACAGGCCTCAAGGGCCACTTAGGGAGCCTCTTTGGCTGAATCAATGTATTAGTCTTATGCTCTAAAGGGTGAGCAAGTAGAGTAGAGACCCACTGGACATGTGTGTGTTGTTACCATGCCAGATCAGTTGCCAGTACCCTCTGTTTTGAGAGGTAACTTTTTGTTGTTCAATTCTATTGCCAATGTGTTGATTGATACTAGTGCATCTCATTTATTTCGTCTACATTTGCATCAGTTTTGGGGTTAGAGGTGGCTTAGTTAGCGTTTCCTCTTAGGGTTGAGTCACCAATTGGAGGTAAGGTTGTCTTAGACCGAGGATGTTGCGTTTGTGAGATAGAGGTTGTCGGTCGTCAACTTCCTTTTGCTTTCGTACTATTAGACATGTCGAGTTTCAATGTCATTTTAGGTATGGACTGGTTGTCTCCATACCGTGGTGTTATAGATTGTTACCGTCAGTGAGTTACGGTATGCAACTCAAGTGGCGATTGTTTTTATTTTATGGGGACCAAGCTGATAGAGTTTTGTCGTTAGTTTATGACTCATGTGGTCAGGGCGAGCTTAGTTGTCTTCTTGTAGCTTTCTTAGGTAGTGAGAGCGATATGGCCTGAGTTGAACCGCCAAGGGTAGTTTGTGGATACCCAGACGTTTTTTCTGAAGATCTCACTAGTTTGCCACCCCACCAAGAGATGAGTTTTCTATTGACTTAGTACCCAACACGACATAGATTTCTATGGCACCATATAGATTTGCACCTGCCGAGTTGTATGAATTGAATATTCAACTCCATGAGCTATTAGATAAGGGCTTCATTCTCCCTAGTACATCGCTTTAGGGTGCACCGGCTCTCTTCGCTAAAAAGAAGGATGGCACTTTGAGACTGTGCATCGATTATCGGAAGTTAAACTAGGTAACTGTTAAGAACAAGTACCCATTACGTCATATAGATGACCTGTTTGACCAATTGAAGGGGTCTTGTTGCTTTTCTAAGATTGACTTGAGATCGGGTTATCACTAGTTGATGGTGAATGAGCATATTCGAAAGATGACATTCCGTACACAGTATGGCCACTATGAGTTCTTAGTGATGCCTTTTGGGCTAACCAATGCACCTTCTTCGTTTATGGATTTGATGAATCAAATCTTTTATGAGTTCTCAGATCATTTCGTGGTCGTCTTTGTTGATGGCATCTTGATCTACTCACCCTCCGAAGAGGAACACTTGTGGGTCACACTTGAGTTCCTATCTTTGGGATACATAAGCAACTTCATCCTAAAGTTCGGCCCCAACCATTTTCAACTTGCTTACGTCATCCATGTTTGATTGGTTTATTGTTTTACTTGACTTGGCTATCTTGTCCATGTTCAATTGGGTTATCTTTATTCAGTTCGATTGACCTATCTCTTCTTTACGGCAAATTCAGCTGCAAGACAAATCAAGCTCGAGTTATTTAAGCGTTAATTCCAACCTTACAACCGTTCTGGCCAAATTTTTTAGACCTATTCGAAAATATTTTTTTTCTAAATATTTTCTTTTCCGGAAAATTTAGCATTTTTGAAAAATCGGCTCTCATACCACATTACAAGCCATGTGTTTTTGGAAATATCACATGACTGGCCATATGTTTTGGGTGTTTTTGGTGTTTTGGAAGTCTATAAATACAACCTCATTTTGTTGTTTGGAAAGAAGACAAAATTTTGAGAAAGAAAATTTTGTTTCAAAAAGTGAGAGAAAATTTTGGCTAAGAGAATTTTTGTTTTAAAAATCTTGAGAGAGAGAGAGAGAGAGAGAGAGATTGATTGATTGATTGATTTTTTAAGTTATTTTAAGAGCAAGAGAGCCTTTTCAACCATCCAAAATTCCATTAAAGCTAGAACTTGAAACATCTCGCTGAAATATCAAAGCATACACCATAATCTTGAGGGTGTAAAGAATAAAGTTTGTTAATCAGAAAATTCACCCTTTTCTCCAAAAGTGAATTTTTGCAATCTTCTCATTTATTTTCTTGTATTAAATATGTGAAATTTAGGTTGTAGAAGTGGAAGGTTGAGCCTCTATTCCTTAGATTTCTTCTTATTTATTTTCTTGTATTTTCTTTTTTTAAATATGTGATATTTAGGTTGTGGAAGTTGTTCCTTAGATTTCTTCTCATTTATATGTGATATAGATATGTAATTGAAGTTATAAAGACTTCCTCATTAGAAGTGTTAAAAACTCTCTTCTAGACCAATTTGGAA
Organism: Camellia oleifera; assembly: GCA_022316695.1. NCBI lineage: Eukaryota > Viridiplantae > Streptophyta > Magnoliopsida > Ericales > Theaceae > Camellia > Camellia oleifera. The sequence goes on from CM039319.1 coordinate 88,832,006, forward strand.
CATGGAAATGAATTTTATATACATATTTCATGAGTAAGAAGATGAGTCTTTAGCTACTTATGTGTATTTTTCCCCCTTTCTTCCCTATTTTCTTAGAAGTCCTATAGAGCTTTCACAAGCTTTGTAAGACTTCCCCATTGAAATGATAGCAATATACTCTCTCTAATTAATAGCATGGATTTGAGTAATAATTTTACTCTTATTCACAAAGAGATGAATGTAGATTTCTATCTATTTCTTTGGTTTGATGTTTCCTAGCTTCAATTTTCATACATGTTAGATTTTCTATTTGATAGCTTTTTGTACATATGCATCTCTTGGAAAGGTTTTGTTTATTTTGTCTTGGTTTGGCTACATGAAAAACAAGAATTGCCAAATGATTTTCCAAAGGCGAAATAAAGCAGCAAACAAATTTTCAATGGATGGTCTCCAAGGCCTATGAAATTTTCTGTTTTTCTTTTAATTTGAGAGATTTGTGAGGTTTTATTTTGTTGTAATATTTTCTTCCTCTCTCTCCCTCATTCGATATATAATTATTTAGTGTTGTAATAATTATCTGCCTCGCTTTTCTCTATCCCGTTCTTTTACTTGCTTTCTTTGTTTGTAAATATGCATCATATTTTGTTTTTCATCATATCCATGCTTTGTATCCATATTTCATGTATCTTGATTTGACTAAATTTTCATTTATAGATTTAATCAATTCTTATGTGATTATGTGCATTACCTCATGTTCTTGAGATAATTCACATATCATATATTAGAAGTCGAATCTTTAGTTGCATTTCATGAGTGAATTGCATTAGGATTTTGTATATAGGATCATGCATATTTTCTAACTTTGTTTTGTTGTTGTTCACGAGATATCAGTAAATATATAAGTTTTTATGCTTTAGCATCCCGCTTGTGTGGGGTTTTCTTACTATGTTTAAGCATCCTTCTATGTGGCTATTTGCTTACTTGATATAACTGTATAAATGCTGGTGGATGGTGGTTGTGTCGCTCAATTTGGAATGATGTTGATTTTCATGTTTGTAAATTCAATTTCTTTGAGTTGTACATCTTCGAAACTCTTTCAAAATACATAAAATCAAGTTGCTCCAAAATAAATGGCATAGTCTATACTTGTTTTCTTCACATAGTAAATTTTAGGCTTTATTAAATAATTGGAATGTGAATATATAAAGGAAATAAAACTCATATCATGGTTTAGTAAAGCCTAATCTTTTGATTGGGTGAGCGGGGGTGCTCAATTAATGATCTTCCCCCTCTCACACCTAAGGTTTCGAGCCAAGGATCCTTGATTACGATGAATAGTGGCCTTGGCACGAGTTACAGGTTTCCTAATTTTCCCAAAATATTAGGTGGTGACTCTGAGATCTGATGACGCAGTCCATTTTCTGGAAAATGTTTTTGCAATAAAATGGGTTTTTTATGAAGTTGTCAAATCTGGACTCTCATCTACGTTTCACATTGCACTCGTGAGATTAGATCAAAGAAATCGAGGGTTCTAACTGTTTAATGCGCACAAGTACCCCCGGGCATATTACAGTAGAGGCATATCATCAGCACTTGAAAGTTGTTTTCCACATAGGGTGAGTTAAAGCCCAGTAGAGATACTTTAACACAATGTATAAATGTTAACAAAATCATAAGGTGAATACATATGCATACCATTTGTCAAAAATTTTACATTTCATTCTCAAAACAATGCAATGCCAAGATTATAGGTATCAATTCATGAAAAATATCATTTTATATCAAAAAAATATGGCAGTGAATACAAAACACTAGGAATCTCTAGGTATGTATCTGCCAATAGGCTATACAAACACTACCAAAGCCATTTTACCAATACTAACCAGGAAGATTGGCACCTAACCGCGCAGGTTTCTAGACTTTCATTAAGGACACACAGGCCAACATAATAACCACAACCATACCCCCTAACCAGATTCAGTAAGGTATTCACCCATTTTTCTCAAAATAATACATTTTTAATGCTCAAGTACGAATCAATGTTCAATGCAAGATGTATTCAATTTACCTAATTCTCATGTAATTTCGAAAACAATCAAAACTATCATCCACCGATAGTCCAAAATAGATATTTTTACTCAACAAATAATGTTCAACAAAAGATATAATTTCATCATTTTTAAAATAGGAGCGATTTTACACATCCAATTCCACCACCATCATCAATAGATACATTAATTTTATCCTTTCAAACTCAACATCTTTTTCCTTTTCTTTCATAAATAAAATATCAATGATTTTTGAACAAAACCTTCTTTATTTTCAAAATCACATTTAAGTAAAGAAATTCCAATATTTCAACATATCTCACCCATAAACACATCCCACAACCTTTCTCAAGAATCTATTTGAAAACCTCTCTTTTATATTTTAAAATCAAACCCTAGGTTTAACCTAAAATCTCCAAATCACTAAACCTTTTTAATAAGCAAATCACTAGGCTAAGAATCATACCAAAAGTTAAAGAAATCCATACCTGAAGATTAGAAGAAGAAAAGAGCAAGGGTTAAAGTTTGGCAAAGCCAAAAACGATATCTTCTTCGATTAAAACGAAGCTTTCTACGAGCTCTACATTTTTCTCCAAGGAATAAAGGCAGAGAAATCAATGGATTAGGAGTGTTTGGGGTTTCAATGTAAGAACTTAAGAGAGAGTAAGTGAAGAAATTAGGATTTTGGGATGTTTTAGAGAGACATAGGCTGTGAAAAGGTGATAAAATTTCCCTTTTCTTGATCATATATACGCACAAACCGCTCAAGCGACCAAAACCCTGCTCAAGCATCAGACACAATAGCAGACACCGATCGAGCGACCAAAACACTGCTTGAGAACACAATGACCCCCTTCTAGAAGTTTGATCTACAAAAGACAGCTCGAGCGCAAGAAATACCACTCGAGCGAAGATACCCTACTCCCAGAAGTTTTGCAAACTTGTAAAAATACAGGGAGATCTCAAAGACCGCTCAAGTGACCAAAACACCGCTCGAGTGAACAAGAAGAAAACTGGACAACAACACCTTTAAAAAACTAACTCCCAACCTATTTCAAACACAACCAACACTCAACTCAACTACCAACAAGATGAAAATGACATGAACAACCATTAAAGACATGGAATCTCAGATCCAAGAGCAAGAAATGGATCAGGTCTAAACTAGAACCATTATATTTCCCAAAAGATTAGATGGCGACTCTAATATCTAGTAATATAGTCCATTTTTGGCATATTTTGCAATAAATGAATTTTCTATAAAAGTTATCGGATTTAGACTCTTATTTTCTATTTCACATTGTACTAGTGAGACTAGATCAGGAGACTTGGAGTCTGAACTATTAGGCGCGTTCGAGTATCCCCGGGACAACTATAGGTATGTACTGAGAGGATTAGTGGTGTGTAAATTAAATTTTCCTAAAATGATACTATCAGAGTAATTTACCTTTTTCGAACATATCCTCTCCATCTACTATAATTTTAATTCCACGATTTCTACGCTATATCATATCATCATATATATATATAAGTATAATAGAGTCTTTTCTTAGAGAGTTGTACGAAATTTCCATGTGTCTCTTCTATCCTCTTATAATTTTGCCAAGTGTCCTCACAAAAATTAAAGAAATATTTGTTTAGGCCTTTTCTTCTTCCTCTTTTTCTTGCATTTTCTCCCTCTTCTCTCTCTCTCTCTTTTTCTTCTCTATCGCTTTTCATATTTTCTCTACAAATGTATTATTTGTTTGTAATTTTCATGATAATAGAAAAAATAAATTAGATAAAATAAAATAAATAAGATAAAACAATCTTGTTTTTAATTCTTAAAGGAAATACAGAACTTGTAAATAAATTACAACATGGAATAGATTACAAGATGAACTCCGGATCAAACAAATTTACAAGAACAGATTATGGATTCCGAATAAAACAATTTATTAGAACACATACATAACAATGACAAATAAGATTAGAATACAAAATAATGCAAACCAAGGCCCGTATGTGACACAGTGTCCGTAAAACAAATTTATGCCACAAAGGTAGTGCTGGAGGTCTACCGGCGTCTGTCTCCTAAGATACAACGGTTGAACGTCTACTATAGTAACTCTCACTGGAGCAACTCTGGAAAACTTGAACATTTGTAGATCTCTCTTTGTAACGAGAACCAAAGAAAGAGACTATCAAAAGAGAAGAAAAAATTATGGAATTATTTGGTATAAAAAATTACACCTCCATGTTTTTCCTAGATCAAAAGACCATCTATCAAAGTTGGAGGGGAAAGATGCCTTTTATACGTGTAGAGGGAAAACCTTAGTCATGAATACTGATAACTAGGCCATCTGAGAGGGAGATTTATGATCTGGAATTGGGCCGAGGTAACGGCCGAAAAGATTGGTAGCCAAGTGGATCATGGGACCGAAATGATCCACGGTCCACCCAGAATTGGGCTACTAGGACCTGGGCTGGGACAGGTGTTGGGCCAAGTATGCGCCGCCCAGTCCGGATATAAGTTGTTCGGTGAAGGCGACGCTCGGTTAGACCGAGCTACGTGTATGGCATAGGCGAAGCCAGTCAGGTTGGCTGAACGGC